>JAQPZY010001077.1:517500-1193311 GCA_029931535.1 Margaritifera margaritifera
CTTGGCCAATGATTACTGCAGCACCTGTACCCAGCTAGACAGAAATGACAATAATAGTGGGCGTTGCAGTACCAGTTCTGGTGTGATGGTACTGGAAACCAGTGAGGCTTATGTCTGGGGGAGCAATAGCAGCCATCAGCTGGCAGAAGGAAATCAGGAAAAAATACTTACCCCAAAACTTACTACGGCCTTCAACAACTGCCCTGCGGTACTTACTGTTTGTGTATTATTTATTTTTATGGATTTGGGCATGTAGTGTTAACATTGTCCATCCACCAAACTGTTCATTGTTCAATCTGATTAAGTTTTGTTTTGGTCAGTTTCTCGGGCACTGGTTGGGCATTTCTAGTTTTGATTAAAGTTAAGCTATTGGATCTCATTTTGATGGCAGCTTCTAACAATTGGGGCTGCCCCTTTTTAATAATATACATTGCACCAAAGACAGGCACTTTGGGATTATGTTGTCTCCCAGGTATAAAAGCTTTGTTTAATCATAAGAATACCTCCTCCATAGAGAAGCAGGTGGTATATACGATTAATTTTGTCTGTCCATATGTCTTCCTTGTCCCGGCTATAACTCTTATACTACTTCATTTGTTGACATCAAACTTGCACTTTTAATAGCAGTAATACAATAGCTGCTACTATTGCATTGCTTTCCTTTTCTGGGATGCTAAGTCCCCAGTCGAAGCTAATATTTCCTTCTCCAATTAGTAACTGGAGGCCCAGAATATACAAGACCATGATCCCATTCAGACTGCTTAGTCATAGTCAACATACGGAATACTCTTCCTCTTTTTCCTTGGACTGATCATGCGAGTTCACATGTCAGAACATGCCAATAAGTTAACCTTCATTGTTAAACGTATACTCAATCAATCATTGCCCTTTTTGTATTGATTGAGTTACTTGCTACATAACTCACAGATTCTCCACCTTCATGCTTGGCTCATCTCAAACGATCGATTCGCCAAGTTCAGTTTTTGAGCAAGGTTGCCAACTGCATTGCTTACAGAGTAGCAGGTCATGTACTACTACTATTAAAATGTATTTTTTTTGTTGGGGGGGGGAACTAATTTTAATTATGTAATACTTATCTGTACTTTCCAGGATTTATTAAATATTGGTTAAAAATTGGTCTGGGCTCAAATTTGAATGCCTTTTCACAGATAGCCACCAAACTTACACTAAAGGTGCATCTTTGGATGGCCCTGTGGTTTGCACAGAATTGGGTCATTGTGACCTACTTTCCAGGATTTATTTAAAACTTATCAAAAATTATTTCTGTCCTTCCTGTCCTGTCTGTAACTCTGTGGCCGAGTGGTCTAAGGCGTTGGCTTTTACAGATCACTCACATCTCACCTTTGTCCACATGGGTTTAAGAGTCTCGGCTCAGCCGATGTGGGTATGTGACAAAGCTTGCCAGTAGCCTTCCTTGGGTCGGTGGTTCTTCCCAGTTCTTGTTTCACCAAATATACTGGTCGCCATGTATCATGTGCTGAAAAATGGAATTAAACCCACAAACGACAAACGTTGTCTTCGTTAGCCATAACACATCTCATCTAAGGAAAAATTAAATATGTTCAAATTATCCTCATACAAGTACCTTCCATACATTTTTGTCCAAGACATTGAGCACTTTGTAAATCAAAGTATTTCACTTGATTAGCAGACTCTCACAAAAGCAAATATTTACTTTTCTCATTCATAGATAATTGTCTCTTTATTTGAAATTGACAGGTAATCACTTCCCAAACTGCCTTTTACAAGAATCAGAGATAATTAACTCTGCCTCCACATTTGTATTACCTGGTACAGCTATGCACATGCATGATCTAGTATAGCCTGTGTTTGTAATTGCAGTTGTTAAAGTATGTAGCAGAATAGGTCAGTAGACATCGGGGAGTGATACAGCACACAAAAAAGAGAGAAAGCATATAACAATTTTATTTTTGAAAAGGATAAAAATGTAAACTTCTAATTGTTGAAAACAAAAATGTCTGGGACTCATTAATCAATAAATCGGCTAGTTTAATAGCCAAATTCTTGTCTTGAAGGACATGTCATATTTTCTTCTTTAAATACTGTTGTTTCACTATTTTTCATGAGAAACCAAATTTTGTGGATTTCAGGGTTGTTCCAAACCATGTATTTAAAAGCCCAACAAATATAAGCTACATGTGCCAACAAAATAATGAGCCACATTAATGCAGAAAGTCCCCCCCCCATTTCTTACTAATACATTCCCAGAGATTATAAAAGCTCAGAGATTAATTTAATTGTTAATTCAGCTTGATTACTGTAATAAAATATTGCCTTTTACATATGTTTGTTTTATTGTAACTCTTTTTTTTAAAAAAATGTTTAAAAGGCTTATAAAGCATTTGATATTTGTTCCAGTTCACATGTATGTATACAGAATCTGGTAACTGTTGGTTTCGCCAACTGCATAAATCAGTGTGTTGTGAGATCAGTAAGGATAGATAGAAAAGAGAAAGAGAGTAAAGTATTTAAGTACTAGTATCATTGAAAATAAAAGAATGAATAACTAAATGATCTACAAAAATTAGATTTAATGCTTATTTACATTGGTATTTCATTCAGGTGAGACTGCTATTGAAAATACTTGTATGAAATAATTGCACTTATTTTATTATCTACAATTATCTGTGATTTAAGATTTAATGAATAATCAACATAAAGTATAGATAAATGCCAACATTTTTAGTTTATTACAGGTTGCAAACTTTCCTGTTAAAATAAAATCTTTCTGAAAGCACATCTCATTTTATCCACACATTTTTAATCCCAAGGAACAACAAGGCTGTAAAATACTAGAACTATTGCTTGAAACACAAGTACTAATTAAGCACTGTGTATATACACCAATTACAGCAGAGTACTAAAGCTCACACTTCACTGATTTTCTGACAAAACCACTGAATAAATGCCATGTCAATCAAGTCTCCTGGTTCACACAAATGTTTGTCACATAAATAATAATGAAATTGCAGAATTATACAAGTCTAGTTTTCTCAGAGCCACAGACAAGTAGATCCTATTTCTTTGACATTTCCTTATTTCCTCATGAGACGTGATTATCCATTTAGCATGAATAACCTTACGTTTTAATGTTTGAAAGTCCACTGGAAAAGTGCATTGATCTTCATCAGTCACATGTTCCTTTTCCCCTCATGATCTGTGTGACCTGTTTTGCTTATCAGTGGAAGTGTGATTTCAGTTTTTCTCTTTAGTATTTCTTTTCTGCTAAGTCTGATGCTTGGAGTTTGTCCATATATGAGGCAGGCACAAAGAAAGGATTGATTCTGTTGTCTTTCATTTCATCTAGTATCTTTGCACTTTGATGACTTTGTACACATCAAAGATTGCCACAGCCTGCTGATTGCACTGAGCAAGGGGATTTTGGTCATGTGTTTCATTCACATATGAAATGAAGGGATTATCATCATAACTTGAATTGTATCACTCTTAAGCCACTGTATTCATGCTGTGATTGTCAGAATGTACTGATGGTGCAACTGTACAGACAGTGGTTAAAGTAAAACATCATATAGATGTGCTTCAGTAACCCCATGGCTTGGTGTAAATGATTGATCTTGGCAGCTGTTTGATTTGTGCTCATGCTTGTGGTAGTATTGTTTTAACCACCATTTAAACAAACACCCTTTGCTGTTAGCACAGTTTTGTTCGATTTGTATTCCTAATGTGGATATTTGCCTAGGTTAAATCCATGAAATTAAATACCAATCAATATGCAAACTTTAACAGAGGGAGATCCACAAATTTTGGTACTCATTAAATATATCTTTTGTTTTTATACAAAACCACAAAAATTGATATTAATGAAAATAAATGAAACCACAGTATGCAGTTACTGTATTTGTGTGTGTGAGATTTTCAGTGTGTAAAATAAGTAGATGGTATAAAGTTCAGATATATCTGTAATTCTGTAAAAGTCTAATACTTGATTATATTTCAGGGTTGATGCACCATGCATTGTTATGTTTCTTATATATATATATATATATATATATATATATATATATATATATATATATATATATATATATATATATATATATATATATATATGCACACACATACTGACTTATGCTCACTCACTGACAACCGTAGTTACAGACCCTAAAATGGGTAATTTTACAAAATCCGTATTTTGTTGTGCTTAATTTGCATTTCATTTGCAGTCATTCTGCACATCATATGCACTCCATTTGCATTTTTATTCACATTTGCATTTCATCTCATGATTTTTCATTTACAGTCTCAGAAATGCATTCTGATTTTGGGATTTTTCCAAAATTGGGATTTCTGTTTCCAGTAGTATTAAACGGAAAGAATTATTGCTTTTTGTATCTTCTTTTATTAAAAAGGTGCTTTCATAAAATAGAAAATGCATAAAATTCAAAAGCCAGCATAGATTTTACAATAAATAAAAATATAACTGCAATAAATGTAAAAATATAGTTGTAGAATATTTGTCAGCAAATTTTATTTTATTTAATTTTGTTCAAGTAAAAAGTTTACAGATGGAAGTACCGGTGATGATGTTATCACATCAGTTGCGGTTGTTAGAACAATTTCACCACTTGTAACTAGAGAAAAATTGCCTGTCAGTATTAAGAATTTGATTCTGGATTATCATGCAAAGCGCTTTCAACCATAGAAATTTGGTAACAGCCCTAAATGCACGCGGATAGATTTTCAAATCCGTTTATAAAATCATTCATGTTTCATTTCATTTTCATTTATCATTCATCTTCTGCATTATGTATTTGAGTTCTTCATTTTCTTCATATTCATATCTTTACATTTGCGTTTATTCTGCATTTTATTTGCATTCATTTCACATTCCATTTTTATTTCATTGGTAAAGTTACCCATTTCAGGGTCTGTATTATAATAATTTGGCAAGATCCAGAATTCAGATATTTATTATTCTACATCTGGCCATTGTTTATGTAGGAATATGAAGTGTTTTTATTTCTCTTAATTATACAAATACATTAGAACCCTCTTGGATTTATGAAATTTCCAGATTTAGCAAAGTATCAAGACAATATAGGCATAAATAATGTATTTATTCCCTGTCAAAATGAAATTAGGTTATAACAAACAAATTCCATGAGTCCCTTGTGGTCACTAGGAATGGGTCCACTGTATTTGTAATATTCATGATGTTTAATACTTTATTTTCCACAGCTGGAAGCTGGACAGTTCTGCACCTTCATCATCAGCAAAGATGGTCGAGTTAGTGCCTGTGGGAAAGGAAGCTATGGTCGTCTTGGCTTGGGAGACTCCAATAACCAAACCACTCCCAGGCTGCTGAATTTTGAACCTGACCGAAAGATCCAGAAGATTTCTTCCTCCAAGGGATCAGATGGTCACACACTGGCTCTAGCAGTCACTGGAGAGGTCTATACATGGGGAGATGGTTGGTATCCTAAAGTCTGATGATTCTTTTCAGTACTCACATTTTATGCCTTGCCAAGAGTGTGGAAGGAACATATAGTGTTGCCATGACTATCCATCCATTCTTCTGTCACACCTTGGTAACCATACATACTCGCTTATAAATTGAGTCCAACTGCAAACTGCATAGACCCAGATCTTCCATCACATAATCAGGGTCTATGCAGTTTGTTAGAATTTAATCAGTAGAACAAACAACATAGACCCTGATCTGCTGGCATATTATGCAATGGCAGATCAAGGTCTATGTTGTTTGCAGTTGGACTGGACTCATAAGTGACTATACACTGTAGGTGTTGCATTTGGATCTAGAGAGGTGTGGCAGGGCAGTTATGTTTAAGGAACACATTTCTGCTTCCTTTATATTTGTAGATGTTTTAATTAGATCTAGAGAAGAATAAATTAAACCTTTTATCCTATAGTTTATTCCTCTATTTAATATCAGTAATACCATACCATAATTCCAGGTGGAAAATACCGCGACCATTATGACGAGAATTCGTCCTCCCATTAGGGTGAACCAGAAGATTCCAGAACACTGGCTCACCCCTGGGACACCCCATAGATACGTTGTGCAATGTGTACTGCCTTCATTCTATTTCTGGTCACATGGCTGTAATGTCTATCTTGTTCACGTCGATGAAGATTGCTTCGTCGGCTAACAAGCGAATTACTATATCTTTTGTGTGTATTGTCTTCGTAAATGTTTGCATTATACCCCTGATCGAGTCTTTTCTCTGTTAATTTAAACTCTCTTGAGAGCTTTTAGCATTTGTTCCGTACATGTGTACAGCTTTGCATTTTATTTTTTTCTACAGGGCATTACTGTTCATATTTGGTTGTGCATTTTTTAGCTAGGGTAGGTATTTTGTTAAATTTTCCCTATCCTTGCATAATTTGTGGTCTATGGACTCACCTTGATTCATATTATTGTTCATTACAAATCGTTGTAATTCATATTACCTATATTATGAATTGTGCTATTTTTTATACTTGGTAAAGCATGTTGCACACCACTTTTTACCTTCATTTCGCATGCTTGGTTATCGAACACCGGTTCTTTTTTATGATTAGTTTCGGATAGCTTTCCTTGATTTTACCCTTTTTTTTATTAGCAATCATACAAACTGGTTTATTTTGCTAATTTAGTCGTCCCTAGCTTTCATTTAAGCCTGGTTGACTTGATTATTTTATATTTTCCTGTACTGAGCTTAGTTTCCATTTTTGCATTTAAACATTGTGAAAACACCTAAGTAAGGTGACTTCTTGCTGTTTTCATATTAACATAGACTTAGTCCACGCATTACTGTGTGTTTACTTTAAGTTGCATAGAAGTTTTTTGTATAAAAAATCTTCTTTTCAGCTTTATTTTACAGGAACAATGTCTAAGCAGGGTGTGGGTAGCTTTGGTCACAGGAAATCCTCCTGGGACACAGACTCCACTTATCTATCTGGTACAGGCTGTGAGAGGACAGATGGTTGTCCCTTTTGCAGCTATGACCAGAAAAGGTCTGGTATCTTGCAAAGTATCGATGTATCTATAAAGCGAGGAAGAAAGTTCCTTCCTTGTCGTCTTCATAATTTTCAGGGTTCTCGTTTTCCGATTCCCTTGACTCTCAAAAAAGGATTATCCAAGTCTCTTTGGAGACTCTTATGGTACCTCCCAATTCTGTGAGGGCAGGGAGCAAGTCACGCCCTCCCATGGGAAGGAGAAGCACTCTCCCTTTTCCACTGGGACAGAGAGCGAGTTGCACCTTCCCCTCAGGGAAGAGCAGCACCCTCTTTTGTTCAGAAGGGCAGAGGATGAATCGTGCTGTACTCGCCCACAGCTTGGTGTGGACTGAAAGTGAGTCATGCTCCCCCCCGGCACCCTTTCAGTCCCTGGGGCCAGTTATCGGTGATGGGATCGAGTCACCCAGTAAGGGGAAAGCTAAGAGCTAAATCTGTCAGATCTGGGGAAGGGTCTTCCTACAGATCTGAATCACCTGACCAGTCTTTGCCCGGTGACCAGGCACAGGTGCATTGGAGCCCCTATGAGATAGGGATTGGGTCGAGTCCCCCCCCTCTCCAGACTGCTGTTTCATTTTCTGGGACAATCACTCGACCATATCTCTTGTTGCTTCCTCACTTGGTTGTGATTAAAGAGCTCTCTCAAAAGTTTTGCAAGAGCCAAGACTTTGCTAGACAACGTAGGGGTTGGTCTGTCCCCCCTCCCCTCTATGTTGTGACCCTTGCCCAGTGACCTGTGTCCTAAAACTTCAGGTTCTGGTGACTCTAAAATTATTTTCAGTTTGGAAAATTTTTATAGTGCAATCTCTCAACAAGATCTCTTGTTTTTTCCTCACTCGGTTACGATTAAGTTGCTCTCTCAAAGGTTTAGCAAGGGCCTAGACTTTGCTAGACAACTTTAGGGTTGGTCTGCCCCCCCCCTCCCCCATGTCGCAAACCTTGTTAGCTGCTTCTTGCTTTAAGGTTCATACCCCTTCTTGGCTCACTAAACTGCCCACTTTGGATGCTGAAGCGGTTCAAGTGGTCATTTCTGTGGGGATGTGGACTCACCTTCCAGTGAAAACTCTGGAATCCTTAGAGCAAAAGGCTAGATCACTAGTAACTGTAGCCTCACATGCCAACCTCTTTTCAACATCCTCGTTCATCCTGCTGAAAGAGGAATCTCTGTCGCCAATGGCTCTTCATTGTTTGTTGGAAGCAGTGCAAAAACTTCTAGCCATGCATTGTCCTTGTCCATGGCCTTGTCAGCGGAGCTTCTCCACCTCCACATGGATGTTGCTCTGGACACTTCCAAGGTTTTATTAGAGCACAGTAAGAACCTTCGGAGGGCTGCCTCCCAGGAGTTGGAGACTCTCTTTGGAGGCCTTATCCCCTCCATGGGTATTCAGGATTTGAAAAACCAAAAACACCGGTCCCTTGCATTTGCTTGTGGCTCTTTGAAACCAGCCAAGAAGTGAAATAATCCTGACTGCCCTCAGGGTCCATCAGCAAAATTATCTAAAGCTGCGCAGTCACAATCAAAGCAACAACCCCATTTCAGAGCTGCCCCATTGCAGTCGGGCCCTAAAAGAGTGCACCGCCCAGGCCCAGTGAGGAAGTTTGCGGGCCCTTCCTCCTTTCCTAAAGACAAGGGTGGACAGCCCTAGGGACTAACTCCATCTCCTGCAGACTGCACGTCATCCATTGGTTACCATAGGCGCCAGACTAAACCTCTTTTCAGAGGCTTGGACTGGTGTAACTGTCAATGGCTGGGTCCTTTCTATCATAAAAGATGGCTACCAGCTTCGGTTTCAGGACCTCCCTCCTCTAGTAAGGTCCCCCATGTTCTTCCATCAGTTAAATCTTGTGCACTTAAAGGAAGAGGTCCACTCCCTTTTTCAGAAGGGTGCAGTAGAGAGGGTGTTAAACGACCATTCTCCGGCCTTCTACTCATCCAATTTTCCAGGTTTGCAGGAAAGGGGGAAAGTCCCGTCTAATTATCGACCTTTCCTCCCTTATCAGATTTCTGCTGGAGGAACCATTCATGATGGAGACCACATACTCAGTCAGGAATGCCATAAGACCTGGCGATTTGGCCGTCTCCATTGATTGTCATGGGTCGATCTTAGATGTGGAGGTCTTCCAATTTTGCTCTGCTGTTTGGCCTTACCTCTGCACCAAGCGCTTTTACCAGGGTTATGGGAGTAGTTGCAGCCCATTTAAGGTCACTAGGTATCCCAATCCTCAAATATTTTGACGATTTGTTGATACACAATGGCCAGGTAGAGTCCCTCAGACTAGATCTGTCTCGCTGTTGGTCCATAGTGACCAGGCTGTGCCTTCTGTCAAACCTAGAGAAATCAGAGCTCACTCCATCTCAAGATTTTGTCTACATGGGGATGAATTTCCTCACAAACAGGATTAGAGTAGACAAGATCCTGTCCCTGTTGGAGACGCTGAGAGTAAAGACCATGCTATCACCTTGTCTTTTTCTATCTCTGCTGGGGATCTTGAACTCTGCAGTGGACCTGGTCCCCTAGGCAGACTTGTACTTGCGTTCTCTCCAGTTTCTTCTTTTGGCATTTTGGAAACCACACAGGGATCCTCTGAATGCTTCGATTGTCCTGTTTCCGAGCCCCCATGCACCCACCCTGAACCCTACTACTACCTGTTCGCAGACATGTCAGATTCAGAGTGGGACGCTCATCTAGAGCCAGAAGGGCTGATTCTTCAGGGTTCATGATCCCAGGAAGAATCTACCCTCCACATCAACAATTTGGAAATGAGGGCAGTGTTCTTAGCCCTTGAGGGGTGCATCCACAAAATAAGAGGTCGCTGCGTGATGGTCTCCTCTGACAACATGTCGGTGGTGGCATACCTCAGGAGACAAGGAGGCACACATGCACCTTCTGTCTGTGTGGAGGTTTTATAACTTCCTTCACAATGAAGCTTCAGAAGGATTTACCCTCTGAGTTCACCACATTCCTGGCAAAAAGAATATTTTGGTAGACAGTTTGTCAAGGAAAGGGAAAATAATAATCATGGAATGGACACTCCACCAATCCGTAGCAGACTCCCTATTCCAACTTTGGGAGACTCCTTTGGTGGACTTGTTTACCACCAAGCTAAACAACAGGCTTCCCTTTTACATTTTCCAGTCCCTGACCAGAGGACATGGGCAGTGGATACTTTCAGCCTGAAGTGGGATTGTCTGTTCGCTTACATCTTCCCACCTTTCAGGATGATCCCACATGTTCTATGCAAAGTCAGGCTCTCCACTGCTCAGCTAATTTTTATCGCTCCTCCATGGCCCCAGCGATCTTCTCGATCTGCTAGTGGACCATCCCAGGACATTACTTCAGAGGAGGGACCTCCTGTTGCAGCACAGGGACCCTCACCTACACAACAGCCCACAGATTCTCCACCTTCATGCTTGGCTCATCTCAAATGATCTCTCTGCAAAGAAACATTTTCAATCAGTTGCATCATTCAGTCCAGGAGAAGATTGATGTCTAAGGTGTATGATGCCAAATGGAGAATCTTTTGTGATTGGTGTAGTAGAAAACATGTCAATCCTAGCTGTCCCTCTATGAGCGCAGTGGCTTATTTTCTTATCTTCCTTTTTAAAGAGGAACAATGCTCGGTTTCTACTATTAAGGGCTATCGAGCAGCTCTTTCAAACACTCTCAAATGTTTGAAAGGACCGGCCATCAGGACAGATTCTAATTTAGCAGACATGATCAGGTATTTTGAACTGCAAAGACCAGTGTCTCATTCTCTAATGCCTAAATGGAATCTTTCTTGTGTGTTGTGGTCTCTTAATAAACCTCCCTATGAACCTTTGGGTGATACTTCCTTCAAGAACTTTACCCTCAAGATGGTTTTCTGCTCTCGTTAGCATTTGTGAGATGAAGTAGCAAGCTTCATATCCTATCCATAGAGGAGGGCTGTATCAGGTTCATTGGAAATTATAAATCGTTTTCTCTCCTTTGCCAACCAGTTTTTTTAGCAAAAACCCCAGCTTCCATCGGTTGCTCCAATTCCGATTTAGATCCCCAGTCTCAGTCGTATCTGTGCTGGGGATGATGAAGATAGACTTTTATGTTGCGTTATGGCTTTATGTTTTTATTTGGCAGTTTCTAATGGGAGAAGAAAGAGTAGGAAGCATCTTTTCCTCCCCATTAAAGGTTCAACTGATATTTCAGCTTCCACTGTTACTAGGTGGATTGCATTAACTATCAAGAGAGCTTACCAGTCCTTTACTGATAATGACCTGTCATTCATGAAAATTAAAGCCCATGAGGTTCTACCCGTTGCTGCCTCATGAGCCTATCAAACTCATTTGTCTTTGGAGGATGTGATGAAAGCCGCATTTTGGTGCTCTCACACTACTTTCTTCTCCTTGTACCTTTGCTTGTTAGCTCACCAAAGTAAAGGCATTTTCTCCTTGGGCCCAATCGTTGTCACTTAGAAGGTGGCCCATTTGGATTCCATTCCACAGTAGTCTCCTACTCTTCAATGAGGGTGAGTATTCCTTGTTTTTGTTTTTATTTGCCAGTTGTGAGATCATCAGCCTCCCACCAAACTGACAAATTCAGCTATGCAATAGTGACAGTTATAGTATTACCGATATTAAAATGTAAGGGGGGGGGGGTAAAGCTAATTTTAATGATCTAATACTTACCAATTGCTATTACCAGGTTCCCTCCTCCCACCACGCACTGGTGTCCCACTAAGTTAGGCTGTGTCCTAGAAAAAGAATGAAGGGCAGTACGTATGGGCAACATCTATGGGGTGTTCTGGAATCTTCTGGTTAACCCTAATAGGAGGACAAATCTTGTCATGCGGTAGGGGTATTTCCCACTCTGAAAAGTACCAGCTATGCAGTAGCAACAGTTAAGTATTACATCATCAAAATTAGTGTTATACCCCCAAAACACTACATTTTTAACAGTAATGGGTTGCATATGACTCAGATAACAGATTGTACATAAGTTTTTGCTTCATCTGGCCATAAAAATGTTTTCTTTCCAGCTTTAATAGAGGCAAGACCCAAAAATCCAACAGCAGCATGAGTTTTATTATTGTTAACCTTTGTTGGGTGTCATCTGTCAATCATGTACTGTGGATATCTCTTAATTGCATACTGCCTTTTTGCATATCCCACATATTTGCATAGCCAAATGCTCCAAAATTGTTTATGCCAATAACATGCATTGGATTGGAATCTCTTATGCTGTAGAAACAAAGTTCAGTTATTGTCTATTTTGGGATTAGGTAATAAATATCTATGCTTAAGTACGTCAACACATTGTAAAGAGACTGCTTGAAGGAGTTTTAGTAAAGCAATGTCTGTACCATACCAGTCAATGTAAGGACATGGAGTTATATACAAGAAGTTACAAGAATGACTCTAAGAGATTGCAAGTATTATTTTTGTGTGACATGTAGTAGTTAGTGGTGTCAGAAACTCATAAAAGTATTATGCTTTAGTGTTGACATAATGGTTGTTCTCTCTTACTCTATTTAGGTTCAGTGTATCTGTGAGGTTAATTATTATTATATCCCACCTTCTTTTTAGGTTCAGTTTATGTTGAGGTTGTTTATTACATGTAGCAACTGCATGTCAATTTCAAAGTGCCGTTGTCTGTATAGGAATGAGTTATTTCCTCTAAGTCTGTCTCTTTTCGTTTGTACATCTTATTTAATTGCATATTTGCTCCTGGCAAAATTATTATGCAATTAAGTGGGATGTACTGTGTTGCCATTTTTTGTTCTATAAACTGTATTTATGAAAAGATTTTCATTAAATTTGTTTTTTGCTGTACAGGTCATAGAGCAGAAGAGCCTTTTGTCAATCTTCTATTGTCCATTGCCCATCTGTCCCTTTAGCACATTGTGTTATCACAGCTTCTCCTAAATGACATGTAGGATTACCATGAAACTTTACACACACATTCATCCCAAGGTCCAGTTGGTCCTAAATGAAAATAGTGCTGCTCAGACATCCAGTATGGCTGCCACAGTGGCCATCTTAAAAATATTATTGCTACTTCTACTGAATGGGTTGTCATATCAATATAGGATTTTCACTGAAAGACCTCTTATGATGTCCAGTTTATCCTAAATGACAGTGGTGCTGATCTGACATCCAATTAGCAAAAATATTACTAATACTAACGTTTGATCATTGCATGATTTGACAAGGAAGTTGGTCAAGATCATGACACATTTTCATATATTCATCATATGACTGTTTACTCTGTGACAAATTATGAGGAACTTGTTTATGTTGCTTTTGTTATCATAATCATACTTTTCCAATTGTTAAGCAGTTGCTGTTACATTTCCTGCTCTTTTTTTTCTCATAGGGGACTATGGAAAACTTGGACATGGAAACAGCTCTACACAGAAGTATCCCAAGCTGGTTCGGGGCCTTGTTGGCAAAGTATGTGTACTGACTCATTTCTGTCAGTCATCACTTAGTTTCGGTTAAAAAATCATATTTTCCATTAATTGTTTTTGTGAAAGGCAGCTATTACCCTAGATACTCAACAGGCTTCTCTTGACTGTTTCTGGTGCCATAAGCAACAGAAGCTTCGTTTACTGATCAGTTTGGACTGGCTCAACAAGTTTGTGGCTGCACTAATGTTCAAGATGAAGAGACCCTGGTAAGGAAAGACCCTTTCTACAGAGGACTGAGTTAACTGTCAGTCTACATTTTTTGATTTGATGGATGTCTGCTTTCACATCTCTATTCACCCTTCTTATGCCATTTCCTCAGGTTTGATTTCTGGGGAACTGTTTATCAGTTTCATGTGCTACCTTTTGGACTCCACCTCAGCCCATGGGCATTCACCAAGACAGTTGACTGCATCATCTCTCACTTTAGGTCAGTCTGTCACCTTCCCATCCTTTTGTCAATTTAGGCTTGCAAGGTTTTGACTCCTTACATGTTAGTGCACTATCCCACAGAGCAAATGGTATAAATATTCAAACTTACCAAGTCCATCTCCAAGAAGACTTGGATTTCCAGACTTTTCAGAGCAGCTGTAGACCTTCTTCATACTGGTGTGCTGTTTGTGCACTATTTGCAATGGCTCTTTCAGCTCAGAGGTGCTCTTTTAAGGTCCTTTAGATTGTATTATTCAGATCTTGGCCAACATAAGTTACTTCCTGCATTCATTGGGATTGGCTATTGGCAGGAGTTCCTCTAGAATTCTGCAAACAATGGGGAATCAAACACTGGATTGCTATGCTCTGGTCTGGTATTTCCTTTTTTAGTGTTCCTTGCATCGATCACTGTTCAGATAAGGTACCTCTGGGCAGGCTAAGTTGCTAGCTGATTCGTTAACAAGGAATAATCAGACACCGCATACCAAGTACCACGTGTCAGTCTTCCATCAGCTTTGTGCTCTTGGGGTCATCCGATGGTTGATCTCTTGGTGACTAGGTGTAATCACAAGCTACCCACCTTTGTGTCTCGGATATCAGATCTAGAGTCCTAGGCAGTGGACACACTGTCAGCTGGGATAGAATCTGAAGCTACACTTTGCCTCCCACAGTGCTAATTTTCAGTGATTCAGAAATCAGAGATCAGAACTGCAAGGTGATTCTGGTTGCTCTTCTCAGATGGGTCATTGATTTACTTGATCTAGTGGTAGACATTCCCAGGAAGATTCATGTATTTCCCAGAATGCATTTCTTCCATCCCTACCCAGACAAATTTTGCCTTCACTTTTGGCTCTTGTCAGGAAAGCCTGGTGCAGAAAGAAGTTCAAACTTTCAGTTGTGGAGAGAATCACACAAGCTAAAAGGTCCTCCATTTTGAATAGCTATGAGGGAAAGTGGCTGGTCCTTAATGTTGCTGCAGGGACATTGATGTTGTTCTTTTACAGGTTTGCATCTCTCAAACAATTTCATTCTCTGTCCCATTCAGGACAAAAAAAACATAAGTCCTAATTAGTACCAAAGACTATAACTCCATGATTTCTGACACTTTTAGAGATCAATGGAGAATGGATATAGATCATGACATGTTCCCTTGGATTTATTGGCCATATTTTATCTGAGTTGGCCTCAGTGGGTTCTTACCTGAATCATTTCCACTAAGTTTCGAACCCTTGTCCAATACCACACAGATGCTGCTTTCATACAAGACATACTTCCTGATAGCCTTGGCTTTGGCTTGCAGAATGAGTGAATTGCATGCCGTTTTTGTTGATGCAGAGTATTTGCAGTTCTGCTCAAATGGTTGGGTTGTTTAGTGACACAGCAGGGGTTTGTGGTCAAGTATAAGGTATAAGTATTTACTTACCTTATTTACATGTAAATTATTGAAGTAGGTGTTGCAATTGACTCAGGGGCCAGCTGATTTGCAGAAAGAGTCTGTACATAATAAACACTCTTTACTAATGTTAACCTCAGACAAGTTTTTTAATGATGAGGAGAATTAATTGAAAGGGGATGTATCTTCATATATCAAGAATAATCTAATTCAGTTATCATAACACAAAATAGAAAGGAAGAAGAAGGAATGGATAATTATATATACATATATAAATAAATCTTTTTATTATAATTCATTATGAAGTAGTAAAATAGAACTTGCAATAATATTTGCAGTTATATAAATTTCACAGCACTACATATAATTATCATCATCATTGTCATCATCATCATCATCATCATCATCAACTAATACTCTTTGAAAAAAGACAGAGAAGCTCAGAAAATTAATTTCTATGAAGAAAATTGATATTTGAGTATGTCAGTTAGTACTTTGAACCTGTATATGAAGTTTTTTTTCCAAATTTGTTTAGTGATTTTGTTTAAGGAAAAGTGATGTAATAAATATAAGTTACTAATTAAAGAAGGGGTAGGGCAGATGAGACTTCCATAGGAATATTCATGGTTTCATCAATAAATGGGTAGCTTTTAAAGTTCTTTAAATATTTACACATAGGAAAGCTGAAGATATTATTTTCTCACAAGCTGGAGAAGAGGAGGTTTCTTTAACTACTGCAGCTAGTTTTTTTTATTATCTTCATGGGCCATTTCTTGCAATAAATCAAGATTGTATTAAAAGCTAAAAGTTACATAAATTAGAAAGTGCTATCAAAATATTTTCCCTGCATTGAGAGATACATCCTTTAGAGTGAATAAATGGGGGGAGTGGGGAATAGAGTCCCCCCCATACACATGCACACACACACACATGCACACACAGACACACACACACACATTGCTGTACCTATACTGATGTAATACAGTTTTTCCTTGCTATAACAAAAGGTTTGGGATTTTTGGATTCATCCGGATCATTTCAACAAGGAATGTGTTTTCATTAAGTAATCTATTCCAATACAAGTGTTTATTTTGGGATCAAAGTACCATATATACTAAATTATAAGTTGACCCCGCCCTCTTTTTTTGAGCTGCAAAAAGCCACTTTTTTCTTTGTCCCTTCTATAAGTTGGATGCAACTAAACAAGTGTCAATTGTGCTGCAAGATCACGGGAAGTTCAAATAGCCACTTTCTGTTACTTGGCACTGAACAAATATCAACTACATGGCTTGATCAAAGGGTTGTAATGTGGGAGAAGAAAAAGGGTGCTAAGGGATTAAGGTCAAACACATATTTGTAAGACTTGTAGGATTCTACTTGGCACTGAACAAGTATCAAATTCGCAGCTCAATCAAAACGCTTGTCATCTTGAAAACAAAGTTAGGCAGTGCTGCCTTTACGAGCCATAGGTTTATCAGCCCACATGCACTGGCAAATAACATGAAAAATATCACTTAGGAATTAGATCTGGCTGATGGAATAAGAAAATATATATAAAATCAAAACTTTTATTGCATCAAACACAGTGTTAATACAGCAAAACACAAAATATAATACAAATACGGGTTTTTCAGACTTGCATGAAAATGGAAGCAATATACTTACTAGTAAACACACACGGTAAACAACACTGATGGACTGCATTTCTGGAATAGTAGCATTAAAACATAAAAATATTTGAATTTAAAGTATTTTTATGTACTGCATACATTTAGAGTTTCCAACATTACCCTAGATTTATCAAATTTGTTTGTATATTGTGCTTATTATATGACCCCTACTCTGTCTGAATAGAATTTTCAGTAAAAAAATGTCGACTTGTAAGCAAGTATAAACGGTAGGTGCTTGTTATATCTGAAAATCTTTAATGTTAGAGGAATCATTGTGCTAATAATGTAAGAGATAGTTTCCATGACATAATTTTTAACTGTCAAAATAAAATTTAATTATTTCTTGTCCTTGTAGCAAGTGACGTGTATATCAGCTGGCTATAGACACAGTGCAGCAGTGACAAAGGATGGAGAGTTGTACACGTGGGGAGAGGGAGACTATGGCAGATTGGGTAAATATTGAATCTATTAAAAATAAGCTCTTAAAACCTAGCACTTTTTACTCAGATCTCTGCATTTGTGTGTATGTGCATGTGTGTATACAAGAGAGAGTAAGGGAGATAGTTAGGGAGAGTGAGAGAGCAGATTTTTTGAGTAATTAATGTAAGTAAAGTGGTAGAACTATTAAAATGTGTAATTTCAAATTTTTTATTCCAGGAATATTTCATACCATACACTAGCCAAACAATATATTAAAGAAAATAAAAATACTGAATTCAATTCTTTGTATGTATGGGCTTTGTGCATGAAATTACTGAAGATATAGATGCTAGAAGAATATGATAATTTTATCTTGTACTACTAATCGATCAAGCATCAGCTTTCTTAAAAAATTTTTATACCTGAGTTACTGCATTACTGAGTTTCTTGTTTGCATCAGAGGATTTTATCAGACTTTTAGAAGTTATTTGCCAGGTAGATGGGTTCCCTGTCTTTGCTATTAACCATAACCTTTTGGAAAGAGACCGGTCTCTTTTACAGGTGTCTTGGAAGATTCCAGGCATCATTTAATCAGTAGGTTGAAAGTTAAGATCATAAGATTTACATTCATCACAAAACGGATAATATATTTCCGTGAACTTTAATTTCTTACAGGTAATATATAATTGGCATATACAATTTGTAAGTCTTATTCTGGCTGAGGTGGCATGCAAGCTAACTGCCCGGGCCAGGACAACAAGACCATATAGGATAATAAGCCAATACACATTCACTTAGTTGTATTCATGTACTCTATTCTTTAAAGCTATCATTTCCTGAGAGGTTTGAAATTTACATTATTTCTTGATTGCTGTGTGGGCAATATTTATTTCAAAATTTTGTTTATAGGACTTCATGCACAATGCACTTTTATGTCAATCATTTACATAAGTACTAACGATTTATATCACAAACAAATGATTGTGTTGTCCATATGGCCTTGTATCATACTTAATTTGATCATGGTAATTAGTACAGGACAAGTATTGAATACTTATCCACAGTATAAAATAATTCATGAGAGTATATACAAAAGATGTATTATTGGTGCAGGTCATGGAGACAGTAGCAGTAAGAGCTTGCCTACCAAAGTGAAGGATTTGTCTGGAGTAGGACAGGTGGCTTGTGGGAGCTCACATACACTGGCTGTCTCTACAGATGGCAAGACAGTCTGGTCTTTTGGTGGTGGAGATAATGGTATTGTTATTCCCTTTATTTTGAAGATTATTGTGACACACTTTGCCCGTATATGCACAAACACATACATACATGCATGCATACATACATGTGCATATGTAATGACACTAAACTCGTGCATCATTAAATTTAAAATCTTGAAACCTGGCAGATTGATGTAGATTGTGAAATAGGATTGGAAGTTTGATCTTCTCCTTGGATTGAACTATGGTCCTGCGAACCCTGTGGGTCTATATCTGTGAAAACCATTGAGATCCTCACCTTTTAACCATGTCCGTATATGGGAACATTTCTGTGTTGTGACGTTTTTGTGAATTTATAATTGGGAATTTTTTAAATTTAATCTTTATGGTTTTGCAATTTTCAAAAAAAGTTTTTCCAGTATATTTATGTCTGTTAGGTTAAATTTTCCGGAGTTGTGGCCATATTGCAGATATTTTTAACATTCAACCACACAGAAATTTCCCATTTGCAGAGCATGAAAATATGAATTAATATGTATGAACATCATTTGCCTTAGAAAAACACATGCCTAATCAACATTGGTCCAACAAAACTTATGAGATGAAGAAACTTGGTTGATTCAAACAGTTTTGTTACAATAGGCTAAAATAAATGAATTGTAAAAACATGCACAGGTAAAATAGCACTTATCTGAAAATTCTATATTTCTGCGATTTTTATCTTTAAAAAATGGGTTCTGCAGCATGATATGTAAATGATTACTTGAAACTCCAGACAGGCAAAAAACATTGTCTGAATCATTGCTTGTTTTCCAATTATAGGTAAATTGGGCCATGGAGACACCAGTCGTCTATACATCCCCAAGATTATTGAGGCTTTCAATGGACTGTATATAAGGAAGATTGCTTGTGGAAGTCAGTCCTCCCTGGCTCTGTCTTCTACTGGACAGGTAGGAGCTTTTTCCATTGTCTGGGTATCTTAGGCAGAATTGAAATTAGGCCAGTGGGGATGTCTGAGGCTACCAAAAGTTTCTGAAAAAGGGTGAGGGGGGGGGGGCTAAAGTTTTCAAAGACTCACACGGTACATTTAATTCAATACAGTAAAACTTTCTTAAAGCAGCCCCTCAGTTGCAGGGGTCAAAATAAGTATTGGCCCACCTGCCTAGTAAATTCAGGTTTAGGCCAGTTAATATTACCAGTGAGAAGTCCAGCAGACCAGTTCATTTTTCAGTTGATGTTATGAACCGAACTAGTTGCAGAGGCATTCAGCAATATCTGTGCTTGGTTTGTGCTGAATATGTTGGCAGATTCTCTGTCAAGAAGGAGTCAGACTTAGCACATCAAGTGGTCCCTTCATCCATTAATCTTTCAGTGGATTTGTGCACTTTGGGGGCATTTGATGATAGATCTCATTGCGGCAAGGTGGAATCACAAACACCCCACCTTTGTCTTTCCTGTCCTTGACCCTGAAGATTGGGCCGTGGACACATCGGCAGTCAGTTGGGATGGAATTTGTGGCTACGCTTTCCATCCAACAGTTCTGATTCCAAGAGTCATTCAGAAAATCAGGCACCAGACTTGCAGAGTTATTCTGGTAGCCCTACTCAAATGGGACAAGTCATGGGTGAACCGTCTGTTTGAAATAGTGATATATGTCCCCAAGAAAATCCAGTTGAAATTAAATCTGCTCAAACAACCCCACTCACAGGTGTTTCATCCCAGCCAGGACAAGCTTCTACTTCATGTCAGGTTCTTGTTAACATAACCTTGCACAGCATGGAGTTTCTACATGAAACCAATCTTAGAGAGATTTCTACATTAAACCAATCTTAGAGAGATTCTCATGACCAAGAAAGCCCTCCACTTTGAAAGCCTACAAATGGAAGTGGTGGGCATTCAGGGACTGGTGCAAAGATAACAACATCATCCGCTTGAATGCCTTTATTTGAAATGCATGGAGAAGAGCCATGGGTCCTGAAAACATCTTTTTTTCCCATTAAAGTCGAAAGACAGATATAACCCCCTCAAGCCCTTGCTGCATGGCTGAAGTGGGTAGTATACTCTTATGTTTTGAATTATCACAGGAGCGGATATGCCTCATGAGAACATCTGCTTGTGAGATAGAGCAGTTTCGGCAAGTCTCGCGTTCAAGTGCAACATTTCAATTCAATATATAACAGAAGCCATTGGCTGGCATGTACAGTCAGTCTTCTCAAGTTTTAATCTCCAAGATCTAGCACCATGGAGCTGTGAATTGAGTCTGGTTGGTTCAGCGGTTGCAGTCCAGATGGCCACCAGACCCTTTTGAGGTCAGCACAGCCTCCTCATGGGCATGGGTTTAGTGCTTTCACTGGATTCACACAAGTTTTTTGCTCAGTCAGGGAAAGTCATCCTTTTCCCTTATCTGAGTGTTGTGGTCACAGGTCATGTGACCATCACTTGTGCTACTGTCATATTAGGAGAGCAGTTGATCCTTCTTGTAGGGAATTCAGACATTTTTCCCTGAAAGGAGGTTGATGGCAGAGGTTAGATGCTCATGCATTTTGTCCTCCTCTTACCTATTTTTATCTTTTGGGACTTCGTGGAAAGTTGCTGGGCCTATAGGGCCAGGAAGAAAGGTCATACCTCTTCCTCTTCTTCTCATGAGGACCCCATCCATTACCAGGAGGGGGCTAAGGCACTGCCCAGTGTACAGAAGTTGCCTGTGGCTACAGCACTTACTGGTGTATGGAAGCCTCCTGATTCACTGAGGCAGGTGGCTAAGACACTTCTTGGTGTATGGAAGTTTCCTGTGGCTGTGTCACTTCCCGGTGTACAGAAGTCGCTGGATAACATAGGAGAGGTCTCTGGAGTTAGGAAGTCACCCACTTCCACTAAGGAGAGATCTCTGAGGGAGGTATCTTTTGCACTTCCCCACATAGGGAAGTCACCAGTCCCAAATAGAGAGCCCTGCCTTCCTGATACTAGTAGTGCTTGAATTAAAGGAAGATCTCATTTGTCAAGTTTCTCAAACAGAGACTCTCCAATAATGTCTATGTTATCAGACTGGTCATTGTCCTGTGACCGGGCACTGGGTAGTGTCTCAGATGACAATGAAAATTTGTCACTGGACTCCAGTCACCAGGATATGTATCCAGTGACAGTTATAGAAGGTCTATCACTGGTCACTGGGTATTGGGCACTGGTTTTAGACACCGGACATCAGTCACTGGACGATGTCCCAAGTGACATTTGCTGAGTTTCTAACACTGGTCGCTGGGCAGTGACTGCCGGGTACCAAGCACTGGGGACTGATCAGTGAGCACTAGTTGCTGATCCGCAGGTATGGTGTATGATGCCAATCTTGTTTTTGGTTTTGGTTCACAGATCATGGAGCACTGAGCACAGGTCACCGGACACTGACTGCCTGATGCCAAGCACTGATTGACATACGCTTCAGTTTGGCACTGATATTCATATGATGGGTGTCGGACATTGATCTTCAGATTATGTACTGAATTTTAATCACCAGCCTAGAGGAAGGGATCATTTTGATAAACCCTTTCTCTATGTTTCATTTCAGTTCCAATAGAGAATAAACTTTGAGTCTTGAGAACTGATCTGAGGGAAGGGATCAGGTCAGTATCCCTCCCTTTCCAGTGTACCTGTTAAACCCCTATGGACCTTGGGGACTCCCAACACCCAGTGGTGAATCAGCCATGTCTTCTTTTCAGACCATGTCACCACAGATGGCTTTGCTGTGGCTACATGGATCAGCAGACCAGGCACGCCCTAGATCTTCTCAACCTCCTCTGGCCTTGTTATCAAGGGAAGGGGAGGGGACTGTCACTTGCTACTGCCAGTGCTGAGAGGGAATCACTAATCCCTTTCTCCAATAAAAATGATCAAAAGCTAGTTTGGTCTCCTCCCGGGAGCCAAGTCAGAATGACAAACCCTCAGTCAGGAACCAATGAACCGCCAGTCAGGAAGTCCCTTTCTCCCAAGAGGGAGATAAGATGACATAGTCCTGCCTTGCCCCGAGAGCAAAGACAGGATGACGAACTGTAGATTTTGGTGGATGCAGATGAGTTCACAGGAAGAACCTGTCACACCTAGTTGTTCTCACCATTTGTCTTCTTCATTCCATCCACCAGGTCAGGTGATGGAGGAAGAAGAAATGTGGACTTTTGATAAGGTGGTAAATGAGGTTTACTGCCTACTTCCACCAGATCTATGTCCCAAGCCTTTGGGTTTTTTTGGAGGCTATGATCCTCTCCAATTTGGAGAGGCTCTCCAAGGCACAGCCCAAGTCGGACCTGCTGTTGCTTTCTCACTCATTGATATTGATGGAGCTGACTCTCAAATTGTCCACAATCCAAGAAGGGTCCAGACAGCAGAAGTGGTGGTCCGTCCCCTCTTCTACGCATTGGCTCTTGGTCCAAGCCAATAGCTAGAGGGTCCATTCATCTGCTTGTCCCTTAAGCTCCCCACTTTGGATTCAGCTGCCTCCCAGGTGGAAATTGTGCCAGAGACCCATACCCTTCTCCCCATCAAGGCTCTTGAGGTGTTTGAACTGAAGGCATGGACACTAGTTGCCATAGCCTCACATGCGACTTTTTTTCTGTGTCCTCCTTCAATCTCTTGAAAGAGGGATCTTTGTCTCCAGCAGCCTTGCAGAGACTGTTAGAGGCTGTGACTAAGACATTGAGACATGCGGTCAATGGTGCTCTCTGGAGAGCTACTTCATCTTCGGAGGAATGCAACCTTGGAGACATCCAAAATTTTGCTGGATGACAGCAAGAACTTTTTATGGGCCACCTGTCTGGATGCAGAGACACTATTTGGAGGGCTAACCCCTACATTTACTATATTCCAGTTGGGACAGTCTGCTAGTATGGTTGGCTGCCACTATCGACAATCTTCACCAGTGCCATCTCAAATTGTGCAAGAGGCATTGGCATCACCACATTCTTCTTCAAGAGATGACAAAGTACACACTCAAGCTCCATCGTCTTTGCTAGACCTGACAATGTCAAGAAAAGGCTCTGCCTTTCGAACATCGATCAAGGAAGTCTTTTGCTTGTTACCACCAGAGTTTTGTCCTCTGCCTCTTTCTCCATCAACAGCTTTGTCCAGAGTTCCAGCATCTGTTGACTTGCTAATCAAGAAAGACAAACCTGTGTTCAAATTCCAACCACAGTCTGGTTGAGTAGCTGAACTATTGGGTTGCTTACACAGACAGTTGCAGGACCCTAGTGTCAGTACACTTTTCTTTTTGCAGCAATGCCTGCCATAAAATTTTAGTAGGACATTCTATAAAACAAACACACCGGTGTCCCACATAAACACCCCAGCAGCCGTGGGAATGTCAAAACCCTCCTCTTTACAGATGGATTGTAAGTCCTTTAATGATACACAGTAGTTGGTCTTGAATGTCGTGACAGTAGGCTCCTTGTTCAACTTAGTCTCAATGGCAATCTTCCATCAAGAAGAAAACAGTTTGTCCTCTCCCACCATGACTCCCACTGGACATGTGTGGGAGTCTGTCTCTCAAATGGTGTGAGTACTAAACAGAGCTGCACAGCACATGATGGCAAATGCCTTAACAGCAGTGACAAATCTTCAACCGGTGGAAAGAGATGTAGTACTCTCCACTTCCACCTTTTTAAAGGACCACCATAAAGCCAAGCTTAGATTGCAGCCATTCTCTTCTAACCTCCTTTTCAATGGCCAGTTGGAGGAAATACATAAACAAGCCACAAGGAAACAAATCTCCCACAGACACAGTCTCGGAGACCGAGGAGATATTTTCAAGGAAATCATCAAAGGGATCGAAAGGACACCCCTAGGACAAAACAGACAGGGAAGCAGTCCTATCAATCTTATACACATAGAAGGCCACAGTTCTCAAGAACAAATGTGGACAAGAAGTGGAGAGACAGAGATTGTTCTTGCCCCAGTTTCTGTCCATGACAGCCTCCTTGCAACAAAAAATGCTGACATTCTCACGCTACCTTATCAGATATCCTGGTGGGGGTAAGATTCCTTTTTTTCACTGTCTAATGGGATAGAATTTGCCACGACAAGCAATGAACCTGGCAAGTGGTTTCAGAGGGCCTTAGTATCACATTCAATGCCCTTTCCCCATTGTCCATGGTCCCGTCAGCTACAGGCACTTTGCCCCTTGCAACAAACAATGCCAGTCTCCATGCATATGAAGTCCCATATCAGGAAATGGGAGAACCTCACTTGGCTAATGTTGGGTGTTCCCTTGCAGGTACAAGCTCTGAAGTTGACAGGTTGTACAGATGTGAGCACAATGGGCTGCGGTGCATGTTTCCTTTCATCATTCCAGGAGGCCAGTGGAGAGTGACTCACTCAGAATAAGCTATTGCAAATCAGTATCCTTGAGATTAAAGCCATAATGAAAGCATTTCATTGGTGGCAGGAGAAGCTACATGGAAAGGGCATTCTCATCTTATTTGACAACTCTACTGTGGTGAATTCTATCAGAAGGCAAGGGGGAACCAAATCCCAAGACCTCCGCATTCTTGTTTGGGATTTTCTAAGGTGGTGTTATTAATGACAAATCCATGTACAAGTTTGTCATATTCCGGGCAGACTAAATGTATTAGCGGACTTGCTGTCATGAAAGAATCAACTAATACAAATATAATGGTCACTTCATCCCTCTGTTTCAGTCATATATGTACTTGCTGGGCTTGACCACTTGTGGATCTATTTGCGACAAGTTGGAATGCAAAACTCCTTACCTTTGTCTCACCAGTCTTGGATCTGAAAGCCTGGGCAATTGATGCTCTTTCCATAGATTTGATCGGCTTGGACATATATGCTTACCCTCCAACACCTCTGATTCCAAAGGTTCTACCAAAAGCAAGAGAATCAGAGTGTCCCATCATCCTTATTGCTTCTGTCAAGTGGGAGAAATATGGACAAATGACTTGATAAATCTATCTGCGGAAATCCCAAAGAAATAGAGATATTTCCTTATCTGCTCAAGCAACTGCAATGGCAGGTATTTCACCCAAATCCAGAACTGTTGAACCTACATGTCTGAATCATATTTGACAAGCCCTTAAAAACAAATAGTTATCACAACAAGTGGTGGAGTGAATTGCTTGAGATAGAAGGTCCTCCACTTTGAAAGCCTATGAGGGGAACGAGAATTTTCTTACAATGGTGTGAGTGTCAACACGTTTCTCTGATTAAGGCATCAATACCTCAGATAGCTAACTTCCTATTTTGGCTCTTTGAAGATAAACAGTTAGCTCCAATCATGATAAAAGGTTATCGTTCCACAATCTCTGACACGCTGCATATTTTGATCCTCAAAAAGCACTGATCATACCTGTTTATACTTGCCATCTCTGTAAAACAGCCAAAATTTGTGGTACTGGCAGTATCCAGTTTTGTGAAGTTTTACTGTATATTCCAAGCTGATTTAAGTTTGTAATGTACTCTGTAGTAATTTGATAGTATTTGCATGATTGAGAGTCAGATAATCTTCATTGATCAAAATGTTGAACTCTAGACATGTATTTATTGAGTCACAAAATCGCTGGGCACAAAAATTCTACTCTATCTTAGGTATCTTAAATTAGACACCATGCCAAGAGTCTTTCTATAGCAACGAAATTGTGTAGATGTACAACCAATAATACTGACCGAAGTCTAAAATGTTGGTTATTCAATTTTTTTGGGAAATATTATTGAAAATAAATTTTGTTGCATTTTGTTTTTTAGATACTGTATTTGCCGGCCTATAAGTCGATGCGGAGTATAAGTCGAATTCGCTAATTTCGTCAATTTTCAATCCTTCATCCATATATAAGTCGATGCGGAGTATAAGACGAAGCCAGATCAACACCTTGGCTTCGTCACTTTCGCTAGTAACTTCCGGTTTCATGAATATTAATGGTATCACTATGCTGTTCCAGATTAATTGGGAAAATGATTAAGATGGTCTGTACATGTATTATTTATAGGTATTATTTATTGGTACATTGTATGCAACGATTTTCACGTACGAAAATTACATTAACATACGGTAAAGCAATTTCAATGACATAATCCATATATAAGTCGATTCGGAGTATAAGACAAAGCCCAGACTTCCAGGTAAAAAAGTATCGACTTATAGGCCGGCAAATATGGTATTTAACAACAATGGGAGCCAGTTGATTTCAGAATAGCTGAAGTTGTGATCTTGTTTTCTAGCTGTATGCCTGGGGTTGTGGTTCATGCTTGGGAAGTGGCTTCCCAGAGACCACAGCACAGAGACCGAGACTTGTAGAAGACCTTCAAACAGTCAGGATTGTGGACATTTCTTGTGGAGACAGTCACTGTCTGGCACTTTCCTATGGTAAGGAGGCTCTTGTCGTATTGTGTCAGTTTGTGGCTACAAGTAAATGACCACAATAAAGTATCCATAGACTTGAATAGTAATTCACTCTTTTATGTTCTATTCATCACCTGAAGATGTGCACAGTGACCAACCAATTTGCTCCCATACATTTTCTTTGAGTTATTGTCCTTATTGTCTTGTAGCTGTGTATGATACAATCTCATGATCACAACTAGTCCTGCAGTTTTGATGGATTGCCATGAAACTTCGTAAATATTGTGTTCACCACCTGAAGATGTGCATATCAACAGATCATTTTGCCTCCTCTATATATTTATTGGTTATTGCTCATTTTGTCTTGTAGCCTAATGCAGTGTATGCCACGCTCTTGTTTGGCAAACTAGTCTCAAAGTGTTTGATGGATTGCCTTGAAACTTGGTAAATATTATCAGTTATCACCAGAAGATGCACATATTGACAAATCACTTTGCTTCCACAATTTTCAGCTCTACAGGGTCATAGACCATAAGAAATTATGCAATTGTCTGTTGTCCACTGTGTGTCAGATCTCATTAGTGATCACTAGTCCTAGAAAAATATTTGCAGGATTGCCATGAAACTTTACACACACATTCATCCCAAGGTCTAGTTGGACCTAAAAGAAAATGTGCCACTCGTATATCTGCAGCCAGCTTGAAAATCTTGTTATTGCTACTCCTCCTGAATGGATGGTCATATCAACATGAGGTTTTCACTATGATGTCAGGTTGGTATTAAATGAAAATGGTGCTGTTCAGACATCCAGTATGGCTGCAATGGCAGCCAGCTTGAAAATCTTGTTATTTCTACTCCTAAACAGAAAGTCATATTGATGTGGGGTTTTCACCAGAAAACTTCTCATGGGGTTTAGTTGATCCTAAATGAAAATGATGTGGACCTGACATTCAATATGGCCACCATGGTGGCCATCTTGAAAATCTTGTTATTGCTACTCCTTCTGCTCCTCCTGAATGGATGGTCATATTGACATGGGTTTTTTGCACCAAAAGATTTCTTATGATATCCAGTTGGTCCCAAATGAATTGATGCTGATCTTACATAATTTCTGCTATGATGACCATCTTGAAAATATTGCTATTCCTACTCATGAATGGATGGTCATATCAGCATAAGGGTTTTCACCAAAAGACTTCTTATGATGTCTAGTTGGTCCTAAATGAAAATGTTGCCGATCTTACATACAATATGGCTGCCATGGTGGCAGCCTTGAAAATCATGTTATCACTCAAGAATATCAGAGATGGCATCATCATTCTGTAGTTAAAAATAAGAAACTCTCTTATCATGGATTCCTGGAAGTTCATTTTGGCCAGTTGATTGTCAGTCCCTTTGAGGGACTCTTGTTGTTAGAGTCATCATTGCTCTTTTGGTTTTATAGCTTAATAAAGTGTATAATACAATCTCACTAGCACGACTAGTCCCACATTTTATCTTACAGTTTTTTTTTATCTTTGTGAAATTTGGTATATATGGTCATTGTTCTAAAGGTGCACATGTTGACACATCTTTGTTCTCCCATGATGTTTGTAAGAGTTATTGCCCTTTTTGACTTACAGCTGGATGCAGTGTATGACAAGTATTGGATGTATGTAACTACTTTTGCAGTTTTAGTGAATTGCTGTGAAACCTAGTACATATTATGGTCATCATCAGAAGATATGCATGTTGATAAATCATTGTACTCGCACTATTTTCAGAAGAGTTATGCTTTTTTTTTTCCTATAGATTTATTTTCATCATCGAGTAGGGGTTGGATACAGGAGAGGTGGGGGTATATTTATATGAGCAAATTGCTCACCATTCCTTTAGTTTGAAAAAGTTTTTAAAATATTATGATTTGTTTGATTTAATTTAATTTTATACATCAGAAAATGCATGATATTCAATAGATAATCACTGACAGAACTCGGAATTTGAAGACGCTTAAGACTTGGCAGATGATGAAAGATATATAGCATTTTGTGATGGAGCAATATGGTAATTTAACTATGTAAAACTTTTAGGTTCACATTTTGGTAAATTTCTTTCTTCAAATAGTCTATCTAGTTTCCAAGGAAAATAATTTCCAGATACCTTCCATTTCCTTCAGATAATGAGGTGTATGCCTGGGGTAACAATGCCATGGGTCAGTGTGGACAGAGCCATGCCTACAGCCCCATCACCAGACCCAAGAAAGTGATAGGGCTAGAGGGGATTTCCATTAACCAGATATCTGCAGGGACATCACACAGTGTGGCATGGACTGCACCTTCATTAGACAGGTATGCTACAAATGAACTGATATCTTTTTGTGTACTGTAATTGCTTGTGTATATGCACTTAACTGTGAATTGCCTGCACCCAGATTGTTCTACAAATTATTTTGTGTGAACAGCATGGATCCTGATATGTAGGCACATTATGTGGCAGCAGTTTTGGGTCCACACTGTTTAAAATGGATGTATGTTATACACATACACAAAGCTACATATGTGTTTTGTTTTGAGTCAGCGGAAAGAACAAGTTTGATATGGCATAGAGATATGTTGAGGTCATCAGGTTGAGACATATTCATAAGCCATATCAAATGAGTTCTTTCCACCAACTTGGAACAAAACACAGATGTGGTTTGATATTTATTATATACCCCTTGTTTTTTCTAAATACTTTGTGTTAAGTGAAGGACATCAGTGTAACAGGATGAAGCCAGGTTGGGATTAGATCTAGTGAAGACACAATGCAATTTTGTGAATGAGATGTTTATTTATGTAAGTGAATGATGAATGAATCAGACACCTTGCTCGTACTCATAACAGCCAACAATGGATTTAACAGAATGATGCACACTGAGTTCAACAATGGATATAAGAAAATGATATTGTTCCTACATGGAACTAATCAGAGCATGGACCTTCAACAAATAATCAAACAATAATCGATGTGTGGAACTTATAAACAAATATGATTGACATATGGATCTGTCACCAAGGATGATCATTGTATTGAATTTTCACATGTATAATTGATTTTCAACCATATAACGATATTGAATTAGATTTTCACCCATATAGTGATATTGAATTATATTGATTAAAAAATGGAACATATAATGTTATATATCTTGTGGCACCCAGTTGACAATCACGAGATATTTCTGGTTCCAAAGCTCTGGAATGGTCAAGGAGCAACCACGCATGGACAATCAGCTTTTAAGCAAGATATCTCCAATATGGTCTGATTGATCTTGAGCCAATTTTCAAGGTCACAGTGACATTCTTTTCTTAGGGGGGGATGGGGTGCCCACATGGATCTTGTAAGACATTTAAAAACTATTGAACCAAACTTATCCTAATTGAATATTTAAATGCCTTAAGAAGGTCCCAAGACCTCATAAAGTTGTGGTGACTGACCTAGTTTGATAGGTCATAGGGGCATATAGTCTCTAACTTCAATGAGAATAAAGCCAGAATCACAAAACTTCCAGATTTTTCTTAACTATGTTCCGTCTACTAGACTGCCAAATTTCGATGACTTATGTGCACCCTAAGTATTATATCTGATTTATGGGTTTTAAACTTGAGCTTGACTTTCTTGCTCAAAACATTTTGAGAATGTGGAGCCTTATTAGCTTTTCATGACCTTTAGCAAATTTTCAAGGTTATAGGATGACATTCAGTATGGGGTGTATGCATTGTGGGGGGCATAGGGAGGCCTACTTTGTGTGTAAGAAAGGTATCTAGAGAACAATGGAACTTATTGGATATTTAGATGCCTTTAAAGGATCCCAAGACCTTATTAGGTTCTGGTGACCTTAACCTAATTCTCAAGGTCACAGGACACATTCAGATATATATTGATTTTGCTTTTAGCATTCTTGCATATTTTGTCATTATTTTGGTAAAGTTTAATCTTTTGAAACCTCTATAAAAACTACAAATGTAACATTTCCATTGTGTGTCAGACAGATTTCACTGTAACCACAGTAAAATGTCAGTTATCTGGACTCATCAGGCTACATATATTTCATCCTTATAGTCAATCACCTGGATGATAAAATTTTGTTCAAAAGGTAGATCTGTGAATGGAAGTATCTGGATCAAATGCAGAGATTTCAACCCTTATGAATTTCCATAATTTGTACAAATATTGGACCTCCTTTACGGATACATTACAAATCAAATCAAAATTATGAATTTTGAGAAATGGTTAAGCTAGCTTTGGATAGGTGGCATCTGGTCCTCTAGATAAGCATTGTATTTTGCATATTTTACACAGAGAATTTGACTAAAGTTGTCAGTGTATTGTTCCTGCCATAAGCACAGGCCATGTTGTATGAATGGTGGCATGTTTGATCAATATAAACTATGCTATTAGCTCAGGTTCCAGATGTTCCATGCCAGTTAAAATGATAATTACTTGATCAATGTGAGAACACTCACTCAAACAAAGCTATATAATAAAATGCACCCTGAACTAGTCTTGGTCGGTAGTAAGTTCAGAACAGGGTACACCCACGAATGGTCATGTATTATAGCATCACAAAGATGTGATTCATTGATATTGCAAGGTATGTGACTTTGACATCAACATCAGCCACAGTGGAAGATATGAAGTCATCATAGCACACTTGGAAACAACAGTCCCCACCCAAACAATAAACATTGATAAGCTTCTTAGGTAGTAGGAAGACATTATTACACATTGATGCTTTTATGAAGACAGAATACCTTTTTACTGACTTTCTTGTGGAGCATAATAATCCAGTTTTATTCAGCTACTGTATGGAAATAAGTACACAAATTTTCAGTACAAGATGAATATCAGATCTGCAAAAAATAAATTTACCATCATTTCAAAGTGACTTTTCCTTATCTTGGTTATGTAAGGGTCTAGTGATCACACCAAGGTATGTTTAAAACTTTATTTTTGAATGAGATAATTACAGATTTTATTACAGATTTTCGTCTTAAAAATTACAGAATTTGCTTCCAAATTACAGATTTTTGGGCTGGTGATTACAGATTTTCACGATTGAGGGTTGGTATCTCAGCAGATGGGTCTGATTATTGTGTGTTGGACTATATATGTATCAGTAATTAAGTAAAATATTACTATTTTGTAGACATTTGCTTAAGAGCAGAAAAAGGAAGAAACAAACCAAATGCTATTAAATACTTCACACCTATTGGAAATCCACTTGGATTATCCATGATGGAATGATAACATAGGTATGATGGATGGTCATTTTATGTGTGGTCCTATGAACAGAAGTGTCAAAGGGCTTTGATCAGTCTGAACTCGGCTAGTATGAATTCTATTCACACCTGTGTTGGCATGTGGTTAACATTTATTACCAATTAAGTCAACATTGATCATTGATCAACAGTTAATTATGTAGATTTGGACATGCCTTTGATTGGACTGTTATGAGTCTTTTATCATGCTTGATTAACTTTGGATTTCTTTATAACAAATTACATATTGTCATAGCAGCACCCACTTAATGACAACTGGGTGTAAAAATAAACTTTCTTTGTATCTCACTCTCTTCCTCCCATGTAATTACAATTACTTTTACTTAAAAATGATAATTTAGTTATTCATAATACAGTTGTAATTGTAATTGCATGAGATTATATTAAGTTATGTTTGTTTCTTATTTATGTTGCTCTGTTCTATGTTGGCATTGTGATTAGCAAATTAGTTTCATTTACAGAGACATGTACATTGTAATAAGTAAAAATATTTGGGGTACACATTAGTAGTTCATATGAACAAATAATCAGGATAATCAACATCTGTATAATAGCCATTTTACTGTAGTTTCCTCTGTATTTCTTTAACTAGTATTCACTGTATTGTACTGTAACTAGTATTTCACTGTATTGCTCTGTAACTTGTGTTTCACTGTATTGCAGTGTAGCTAATATTTCACTGTATTGCACTGTAACTGTCATTCATTGTATTGCACTGTAACTAGTATTCACTGTATTGCACTGTAACTAGTATTTTCACTGTAACTAGTATTGCTTTCCTTGGCACTTATCAGCATCAAAAGATAATACCATTTGTCAACACAAAAGGGTTTCTAAGGTATTTTACACACAGTGAACATTCACTCTTATGCACAAAATATCAACTAGTGACCTTGGAAATTTATTTAAGATCACCATTACCAAAATTAGACCAGTGATACTAGAAATATCTTTGTAATATAATGACCTCCCATAAAGGGTTGCTCTTTGACCTTGAAAACTCAAGGACTTTCCATATCACAGTCCTGACAACATTTCATTTCATTCACCTTATTAGATTTGTTCTTTCCTTCTGTAAAGTACCAGCATTACAGAATGACATTAATTATCATGGTCGAGGATTGTAGGGGAGGGGGTATTTCTTTTGCTTTAAAAAACAAATTCCTTCTGGTTTAATGATGAAAACCCAGTTGTTAAAGATTCAAAAACAAAAGGCAAATAACTAACTGAGCCTTGTCAATTTTTTATCCCCAGAAACAGTAGCAGTGTATGACCCTTTTAGGTATTAGGGGCCATTCGATTTAAATGTACCCGAGGAAGTGGAACACACCATTTTTACTGGTCAAAGACTGGAAGAGCTATGCAACATCCAGTTGTTTGTTGTCTATTAGCATAAGTTTGTTATTGCTACTCTTTCTAAACTTCAAAGATGATTGCCATGAAAATTTACACACACATTCATCCCAGAGTCCAGTGGGTCCTAAATGAAAATATTGCCCCATGGTGACCAGCTTGAAAATCTTGTTATTGCTAGTCCTCCTGAATGGATGGTGATATCAGCCTGGTGTTTTAACTGAAAAACATCTTATGATATGTAGATGGTCCTAAATGAAACTTGTTGGCATATTGAAAAGCTTGTTATCACTACTCCTTCAGAATGGATGGTCATATTAACATAGGGTGTTCACTACAAGACTTCTTATGATATGTAGTTTGTCCTGAATGAAAATGGTGCCAATATAACCTCTGAATATGGCTGCCACAGAGACCATCATAAAAATCTTGTTATGGCTACTCCTTCTGAACAGATTGTCATGCCAACATGAGGTTTTCACTAAAACACTTTTTGAAGTATGTAGTTGGTCATATATTTACATCATGCTGAACTAACCTCCAAAATGGCTGCCTGGCAGCTATCTTGAAATCTTCTTATGGCTACATGTGAAAGGATGGTTGTCTTGACATGGGGTTTTCACTAAAACACTAGAACAGTTGCTGGTCCTGACTGAAAAATGATGCTGCTCTAACCTCCGACATGGAAACTATAATGGCTATTTAAAAAAATCTTGTTATCACTACTCCTCTTGGATAAATGGTGGCAGTGACAAGCCATTATTAACACCTGATGCTATATGTAATTGGTTCTGAATGAAAATGGTGGAGATCTGACTAATTACATGTCCCTGGTATTATAAGCAAGTTTGAAAACCAGACATGCTTGACCTTGGGGTTAAGGCAGAGGTCACTGCTTGCATTTTTGCACTTCATTGTGCTTATGAGCACATTGATGTGTACATATGCAAATAAATTTTGACCAGACTTTGCATTTAATTATTTTTCGGTAAACAAGTTGATAGTTGGCACTGTGACATTGATTTCAAGATCAAAAGTCTTCACTCAGGGTTTTTTATGTTTGGTGAGCATGATAACACAAGTAAGTATTATGGAATTTTATCAAACCCAGTTTGTGGGTATATCAGAAGAATATCTTTAATGATGCCAGTTCAGTAACTTGGTTTTTTTCAAAGCAATAATTATGGATTAAACAAAACTCAATATATGGGCATATCTTGACAGTATATGAGACAAGTTGAGTGATCTTCTGTCCATGATATCAGGTTCAAGGTTAAAGGCCATGACAGAGATTTTTGTACTGCACTTATCTTGTGAACTCAGACATATAAGAATTTCTTTTTGACTAAATATGGTGTATTGGAGTTTCTCAAGAATAGCTGAGATGATTTTATTACTCTGCAATTAAAAAGAATAAAAGGAGGGAAGAAACAGGCTTTATGTGGATTCCTACAAATTCTTTGCGGCCCTACTATCAGTCCCTTTAAGGGACTCTTACTGTCTGCAGAGGTGAGGTCCAAAATGTATTCCTTTATCTGTGTGTTTTTTACTGTGTAGTTTTGTTTCTTTTATTACATTGGTACCTTTAAAGTGGTGTCCCCCCTCCCCTTCATGTAGATTCATGTATATTTAAATAGAATATCCATAATCATTTCACCTAATACATTATCTTCTCCATTTCAGACCTGTAATGTCATGGAACAGACCATTCTGTGTCGATATTCAAGAGGCAACATTTTCTATTTTGCTGACATTTTTGGAATGGTACTGTGATGGCTTTGACAGTCCTCAGTCACCTCCACCATTTCCAACACAAGAGTATGTTTTATTATTTTTTAATGCTTATAAAGAAAAAAGACCAAAAATTGCAATAAGTTGTGAATTGATTGCCTTCCTTATTGTAGTGTCCCACTGTGGAAATAATTGTTCATAGTTTTAAGATTTTCTGACTTTCATTGGTGGTTATATTGTTGCAAATGCACTTTTGAAAATTTTGGCCATAAAATTGCCTAAAATGTAATTGTTGGTAATGCTACATTACAGGGAGCGTTATGGCTTCAGAAAGGTGTCAATGTCCAAATCATCTTTCATGGATTTTTACTGCTAGAGATTTTGATATTTAAGCAAACAGAAAGCCCATTATAATTGCAAATGTGTTAGAATATTCATATGCCTACCCAGCTACTCAAGACTACTCTGAGAATGAGAGGAAAAAACTATAAGACATTTTCAATCAGACAGATCAAAAGACTCCTGTCTACTAAGCTGTAAATTGACTTCTTTTTATTCTAGGGATCATCACTATTTTGTGCTCCTGTGCCTTAGAGTCCTTTGTACCCATTTGTCCCTTGCAATAACAGGAAACATGGCAGTGGATGTACTGGGAGAGCAAGCCAAACCCCTCAGAAATCTCCTCTTTAGGATGGTCGACACCAACACTCCTGACTCCATACAAAAGGTATGATAGACATCACTTTTGAAGTATTTTGTTCATGATCAGGAAAAGCAGAGGTTATTCTATTATTATTGTTGTTGTTGTTGTTGTTGTTGTTATTATCATCATCATCAACATCATTGTTATTATCAATATGATTCCTGTTTGTTAAACCTTCCATTCATCTGCACAAGCATCTTCGCTTATGTGTCCAGACTTTAAAATCTTTTGGAGAGAGAGGAATAGAGTTAATAGTTCTTTCTAAGACTGAGCAGATAATTGTTTATTTAAATTTGTCCAGGACTAGTTACTTCAAAAAATCACTTGTCCTCCAGATTCTGGCTATTGATTTCACTCCCATACTAAATCTCGACATAAATGAACAAATAGTTTTTGTTCCTTTTCTTTAATATGAGCGAATTTATATGCAAGTTTACAAATTTATGAAAACACCACTTTCTTCTTTATTCTCTACATTTAGTAAAAGAGTCCAGAAGTAACTCGTAAAAATGAAACTTCTATTTAAGATAATTACAGATTTGAGACATATAATGTTTTCTTTCTTATTCTTTTTTATCTGTAAGTAGCCTTCTATCTCTGTCAGATACATTACCTGATCTTATTAACATTTGGAAATTACTCTCTGCTACCTCTGAATCCATCTCACCTTGAAAGACAAAAGAAAATGTCTTTCCATCTATATATCATGTAGATGAAGTGAAGTAACTCTTACAGATTAACTCCCCTTGTTCCCGCTAGATGGCCGCCCTTATCCCAGATGTCACCAGTTTAAACTTTTGCTATCCACTGTGAACAGTACTTCCGAAAAATCCATTGCAATTTATAATCAATTTAGACCATCCAATATTTATTTTCAGTGATTTAGTAAGTCAAAAGGTTGATATACCTGGTATGTACAACATTTGCATTTTTCCCAGTGAATTTATTCCTATTTATGCAATTTTTTTACTGGTTGACATTGTATATGCGATATAGATTGGTAACACTCAAGTTTTCACTGGTGTAGTTGTATTGAGCTGTTAAATTCAGTTTATTACATACTTCTTTGGTTGTCTAAGTAACATGAGGTTGCCTATTTGAACAATTTGTGCACTTGTTTTGTTTTTACTTTTCTCTTTCATTACAGAGCTGTCAGTCAAGTGCAAGAAGTGCAGATGCTTTAAAGTTGTGGAGGACAACCATGAGGCATGCCTTGCCTGCGCAAAATGTTCTTACTTAACACCCAAATAGTGTGTGTGCAATGTGGGCAGACGACATTTGGTCCAGTGTCTTGAAAAAGCATTTGAAGGGTCGTGAAAAAAGGGCATGCTATAAATCTTCAGAACACAAAGTATTAAGCATTCATCTGAATTCAGAATCAGTGACCAGTTTTATGGGGGATGGAGATGCTGCCCCCACTCCTAGCAAAGATACCTAAAACAGCGCCTATGGTGACAATTACTTCAGATCCAGTTGAAGCCACAGTAAGCGATTCCACTCAAACTATATTGGAATCATGTATGATACGCATACTACAGCAAGCTCTTTTGTCAAGAATGTTGACAATCGAGTTGGATGAATCAAGACCATTTTTAACCCAATTTGGCAACCCACTGGGCATATTTCCCTATCCCTGCCTTTGTATGGACTTAGGAATGTTGAAGCCAGGCATCCTGGATTACCTTCCGACTTTGCCAGCTGGCTGGGCCTGGAAGTTATATATCATTCACCGTATGGTGTCCATGTTGCTAACCAACTGGTCCAGTTGTCTGGACAATCAATGTATGGTTTCAGTGGTCATGAATCTGTCATCTCAGACTGGTAAACAGCACATTGCTTGACAGTTCCTACAGTGATGGTGTCCTACGCCCAGCAGACTGCCTGAGCATTCCGATTCAACCTTGGAAAGAACAGAATTCAGATTAAAGGCTGCAATCGAAGAGATATACAGAATTTTGCTTCCGTTGGAATGCCCTTCTCCACCAGCAGTCAATACTACTTACAAGCAAAGGCCTCAGTGGATGTTGATGAAGATGATGAACATCCATCCTTGAGAATTTTACTACAATCATCAAAGTTTCCAGAAATTACCTGGTGTCTCTTGGATAAAATTTGTGATCCTGTAATTCAAAAGCCTTTTTTTTGGTGAGTCAGTTGCCTGCAACTTTCTCACCACACTTGTACAAATCACATACCGATGTTTATCATTCGTATGTACCTAGTCTAGACAAAGATATTACTGACATCAATATGTCTATTCTACTCTGTTATAAAGTGGACAGACAAGTGTTGAACACCATGTTTTAGATGGTCATTAACGTCGTATCAACGTACTCACTTCTGGACCTAGCATCTCGTGTGATCTTTTGCCTAGCCGAGAAGGCCGGAAGTGACCATGCCTGGGAATCAGTATATTGTATTGCCAAGGTAGTCAGTAGGGCCGCTCATCACATGACAGCTAACACCCTAATGGCCTCTTGTAACCTCAACTTAATAAGAAGATATGTCCTTCTGTCATCTTCTCTTAAACCCCACCATGCAGTGACCCAGAGCTCCCTCCCCTTGGGTTCCTCTCTTCAGTTTTTGGTTGATTTAAATAAGTGAGGAAGAAGGTAGCACAGGAGTTGCCCCTTTAGCTTTCCTTGCAAGCCCCTACCTCTATGTGTGGGCATAAAGACCGCAGGGGTAATTCTCAGTAACAATGGCAACCTTTTCGTGGCCAGGCAAGTTATAGGCGGCTATATGCCCCCAACTTCTGCAGGCAGGCCAGGAGGTGAGTGAGAAAACATGGTTTCTCCTCCCCCAAGCCTTCCACCAACCATCCCTACCACCCACTGGCAACCCTTCTATGGGCTCCAGACACCTCCTCTTCTGCCTATTTCCAATAAAACCTTTGGGGCCATCTAAATCATTTTGGAGGGGCTCTGAATCTTGTTCATCAAGCCTCCACCACTTTCATTACTCCCATTCATGAGGGAGATCCCAATTGATCCCATGAAGGTAGATGTTTTACATAAGGAGATGGAGCTTTTTGCTTGTACAGTGGGCAGTGGAGGTAGTCTAAAAACCGGACTCCCTGGGTTTCTATTCCAGACGTTTTCTGGTTATGAAAAGCAACAGCAAATTGAGACCTTTCATAAGACTTTGCAGACTCAACCAGTTTATTACTGCCCCAAAGTTCAGGATGGACACAGCATGGTCCTTCCATCTGTGCAACATGAAGAATACGCGATCAGTCTTGACCTGTCTGATGTGTATTTCCATATACATATTCACACGGGGTATCACCTTTGCATCAGCTACTGCGGGGTACTTTACCTATTCTCCACTCTTCCATTCAGCCTCAATTTCAGCCCATGAGCCTTCACCTAGACATTGGAATGCACCATATTCCACTTCAGGATGTCCTCCTTCGCATGAAGTACCTTCTCTATGTCATTCGCAGTTTAGGCTGGATAGTCATTGTGGAGAAGTCGGATATTGTCCCTTTTCAAGATTTTGTTCATCAAGGTATGGAGTTTCTAATACATATCAATCTGGTACATCTTCCTCCCAAATGCATCTATAGTATTGTTCATGTGTTGGAGAAGGCGTCCACCAGTATGTTCATTACAGCAATGTGGCAGACATGTTACACCTCGGCTGCCTTTACATTCGCCCTTTGCAGCTGGCCCTTCTGGCACAGTGGTACCAGATCTAAGGCCGTTTAAATCACCAGATTACAATCTCGACTGAAATCAAACACAATCAGATCCCTGCTTCATTGGCAAGACAGGGAGTGACTATCTGTGTGAATACCTTTAGAAGCCCCACAACTGGAAATCACAATCTGTACAGAAGCCAATTTGTTGGGTTGGGAGGCACAATTTCTACTAGACTTTGTGACAGTCAGCGACATGTGAACACTGCAAGAAAAGGCTCTTCACATCAGTCTCCTGGAAATGAAGACCATTCTCAATGCCTCCCACTCATGGAAAGACAGTTTGTATAATGTTGGACAACATGGTTGTAGTAAATAATGTCTTCAAACAAGGGGGGATGAAATCACCAGACCTTTGCGTCATGGTATGGGAGTACCTTCGTTGGTGTGCCCAATATCATATAAACATACAAATCTGTCACATCTCAGGCAGGCCCAATGTCCGGCCAACTCATTAACTGTTTCATATACAGTTGGTCTCTCCATCCATCCATGCCTTCCCTCCAGCCAGCAGTTCTAATATTGAAACTAATCCAGAAATTGAAGGTCAGGATATACAAAATAGTTCTGATTGCCCCTTTCTGATGGGACAGATCCTGGATCAATGATCTGCTCAATCTGGCAACATACATTCCCAGGAAAATCATAGTGACCTCCATGCTGCTCAAGCAGTCTAGGTCACTATTATTCCATCTGAGTCTGGAGAAACTACTCCTTGATGCCTGGCTCTTGTCAGGGAGTCCCTGTGCAAAAAGGAGTTCTGCAGAGAGGATCAGAACAGCTAGACGGCCCTCCACTTTTAAGTCATATGAGGGGAAGTGGTGTATTTTCAACAACTGGTGTCATGTTATGATGTCACACTACTCTCAGCCTACTACCCCCAACTGGCTAACTTCTTTTTTTCTCCTCTTTGAAAACAATAAGCTAACCCCTATTACAATCAAGGAATACCGTTCCATGATCTTAGACATGTGCAGACATGGTAGAGATGATATTGGCTCACTTGTCCAATTTCGACATATTCAGGCCACACTCGCTCACCTTGTTCCCAAAATGAAAACTCTTCTGGGTCTTGACATATAAGACTTACTTCCTGATAGCACTAGCTTCAGCTAGCAGGGTTAGTGAGCTGTATGTGCTGTCCATGAATCCGAACTACACGCAGTTTCATTCTGATGGCTCAGTCGTATTAATGACGCAACCTGATGTCATTTCCAAAAACAGGTTACTGTTGATAGGCAGCTAACAAATAACTGTCCACTCTGTCCTCAATTGACCCATTGAGAGAGACAAAGCTGCAGGACCTAGTACATACCTTCAGATGATATCTGAGTTGCATGGAGAATGTCCACAGTGACTGTCAAAAGCTCTTCCAGCTGGTTAAGGCAGGAAAGCAAGACATAACTCCGCACATGTTGGCCACCTGGCTAAAGGGTTTATTAGATTGGCGTACTCTGAACTCTCACAGGATCAGGTATGATTCATGAAGATTTCGGCTTACGAAATATGAACAATTTCCCCGAGCCTGGCCTTCAAACATAAAGCCTCAATTTGAGACATAGTGGAGTCCGTTGACTGGCATGCTCAGTCTACAACTTCTATTTGTGTGACATGGACTTGCAAAGGAGATAACTGAATCTTGTTGAGCCACTGGTAGCAGCCCAGATATTTTCCACACCACATTCATATCAACACCATCTCAGCCCTGGGCATGACCATGCAACTTTTGCTGGATTTGCTTGGGAAACTTTTGCATGTAAGGCAATAGCCAGGTGTGGGAATCCATACGGATTGCCCCCGCACATGTATAAACGCATAATCTTCAATTGTACTAACTTCATGTTAGGAGAAGTTCATCCTTTCCATAGAGCAGTCATCATGCTTCTACATGGTGATGTGGTGGAGGTTGGATGCTTAAGCATTTTCTCCTCCTTACATATTCTCCTAATGTTAATGTGATCAGATAATGTATTTGACAGAATAATAATTGTTTTTAGTAAATTATGTTTCTTCAAAAATACTTACCTGATCATATTACTATCATACCATTCCACTGTTCCCTGCAAATGTGAGCATCCTGTTGTAGGTTTTGCTGAAGCTTAAACTGGTAACATTCGGGATACAGGTTGCCTCTTAGTGGGAACAAAAGGAGTTAATCTGTAAGAGTTACTTCCCTTCATCTATATGGGCTGGATTCGGAGATAGCAGAGAGTAATTTCCCAATGTTAATGTGATCAGGTAGGAATTTTTGAAGAAACATAATTTACTAACAAATTTCCTTTCTAGTATTTACCAATTGTTGTCTGACTTGTTTATTCATACTCAGGCTGTGACCGAAACTTTGTCAATTGGAGCCTCTCTACTTCTTCCTTCCCTGAGAGAGAGAATGGAGCTGTTACATACACTGCTTCCGAGCAGTCCAGGGAATTGGGAAACACTTACAAAAGGACAGGTAAGTGATGATAAATCACATGTAGAAAATGATGAAATTATTTACTTCAGTTTATTTGATTTACCACTGATTTAATGAATTGGTCTGGATAATCATCTTAAATGTGAAGTTTAAGTAATATTGAAATAGTCAAACCATAGTCACTAGAATTTATTTGTCTTGCTTACATTTTGTAGACGTAGGTATCTCATTTTAAGTGGCAACACTATTTGTCATTTGTGAACAATCTTATTGTGCTAAAGTCTTACAAGTTATAATCTGTAAATTTATTTATTTTCATGGGCATTGTTTTTCACGATTTTTGCAAGAAAAAGACATTTTTGTTAGTACTTAAATTCATGGATTGGGGAAGAGGTCTTATAATATATCCATTTTTTTCTTCATTAACTTTACATTGTCGGAATTGTGCAGTAATTTGTCTATAAGGCACTGATTCATACTGAATGACACGTCTGTCTAAAAATAATTATTTTTAGTGTTGCAATTTTAAATAATCCCCAAGTGTGTCTGTGATGATGTTGGAATGTTACATCATAATGAGCGTTATTGTTTGTGACACACACATGGATCAAAAAGAGGCATCTGTTGTGAAAGATATGTACCTCTTTTCCTCCATGTGTTGTAGAGGGAGATGAAATGGGTTTATTTTAGAATCACTCCTAGATATGGACAAATGAGTACCGTATATACTTGTGTATAATCTTGGTCCAAATGCAAACAACATAGACCCTGATCTGCTGTTGCATAATGTGCTGGCAGATCAGGGTCTATGTTGTTTGTTCTACTGATTATTCCTTACAAACTGCATAGACCCAGATCTGCCAGCGCATTATGTGATGGCAGATCTGGGTCTATGCAGTTTGTAGTTTGTATCAGCTTATATGTAAGTATATACAGTATATAATAAATAGGTTACTATGTTTGAAAGGAAATTATGAACTTGTTTTATCTGAGCAATACTGCACTCCTAACGTCATACAGTATCACTCAGAAAAAAACTTGTTCATATTTTCCCATACAGAGAAAGTAACCTATACCTGTTGTTATTTGTTTGGTCTTTAAATTCATGGTTTGCAGCAACCACAGAATCAACAAAAATTGTTACCCCATGAATAATAGTGAATTCACAGTAAAATATAAAATCATATCATAGCTCTAATTGCAGGCAGGACATACTGTATATTTCTCATTATAAGACCAGGTGCTAGCCTAATAATGTATATTTCTCATTATAAGACCAGGGGCTACCCTAATACTGTACATTTTTCATTATAAGTCCAGGGGCTAACCTAATACAGTATATTTCTCATTATAAGACCAGGGGCTAGCCTAATACTGTATATTTCTCATTATAAGACCACGGGCTACCCTAATACTGTACATTTTTCATTATAAGACCAGGGGCTAGCCTAATATGGTATATTTCTCATTATAAGACCAGAGGCTAGCTTAATACTGTATACTTCTCATTATAATACCAGGGGCTAGCCTAATACTGTATATTTCTCATTATACGACCATCGGCTAGCCTAATAAAGTATATTTCTCATTATAATACCAGGGGCTAGCCTAATACTGTATATTTCTCATTATACGACCATCGGCTAGCCTAATAAAGTATATTTCTCATTATAAATCCAGGGGCTAGCTTAATACTGTATATTTCTCATTATAAGACCAGGGGCTAGCCTAATCTGTATATTTCCCATTATAAGACCAGGGGCTAACCTAATACTGTATATTTCTCATTATAAGACCAGGGGCTAGCCTAATAATGTATATTTCTCATTATAAATCCAGGGCTAGCTTAATACTGTATATTTCTCATTATAAGACCAGGGGCTAGCCTAATCTGTATATTTCTCATTATAAGACCAGGGGCTAGCCTAATCTGTATATTTCTCATTATAAGACCAGGGGCTAGCCTAATACTGTATATTTTTCAAAAAAGGGTGGTCTTATTATTAGACAAAGATATCCTTAGTAAATATTTGACAAACAATTTCAAAAATGGAGGGTGGGTATATCATCAAGCATGGGCTTATCGGATAAATGCAGTAGTATTCTGATGATTCAACCATTTTTATTCAATTTCTTTTTTTTTGTTAGTATATCATGTGCTACCAAATCAAGTATTAATACAATGATTCCTTATCAAAATGTTGACCTTGATATTTTTTTTTGCTAATACTTTCTCCAAACTGATTATTTGTGTCCTCTTTTGGGTAGATTTTGCCATCACCCATTTCAAATGTGTACCAAATTTTATCTGTGAATCTACCACATTTGTTTGTAAAATAAATAAATAAATAGACCACAAAATATAAAAAGGTGATAATATGTTGCCCTTTATTGAAAAAACTTGCACGTTCATTCAAAAGCCAGTGTAATTCATGAAGACCACATAAATAATTTTTGACGGAAAAATGTCCTCATTTGTATGCTGAGCAGACAGCAGTAATGGGTGACTACAGCTTTTTAAACTGGTTATATATTTATATGCCCATCATAAGGTGGAGTGTATCATGTTGTGATGTCCATCTGTGCATCCATCCATTTGTCTGTTGGTACATTCATCTGTTCCTTATTTAATTTCTGCACAACAACTTGAGTTCTCCACAATCTACTGTTTCATTGTAAGTAGCTTGCATTTGGAACAAGGAAGAAACCTATCAATTCCAGGTTCAGAAAGTCAAAGGTCAAGATCACAGGGAATGAAAGAAGGAAAACTTTCCACACAATAACTTGACATGTATACCAGATATCTGGACCAGACATTGTAAATTACTTGCATTTGAGATATATAAAAAATGTACCTATTGATTTAAGGTTAAAAAGGTCAAAGTTCAGGGTCACAGGGACTGAAAGAAGAAAAAACGATTTTAACAAAACTACTTAAGTTCTGTTTTGCATGCCTTGCCTAAACTTGGTAGATGGCTCGCATTTGAGATAATGAAGACATCAATTGATTTGGGGGTTAAAGAGTCAAAGGTCAAGGTCTGGGGGGAATCGAGAAGGAAAATGGTTTCCACAAAAAACTCAAGCCCTATGCCACAAACCATGATCAAACTTTGTGGATGATTTGCATCTGAGACAAGAATTTCAAAGGCACCTATTGATTTTGGGATCAATAGGTCCAAGGTCAGGGTCAGCAGGACCAAAAGAAGAAGTTCTGTGTGTTTTAACTGGACCAAATTGTGTGGATAGCTTGCATTGGAGACCAAGAAGATACTTATTGATAAGGCAGAGCATATCATTTAGTATTGCTAGGCAACATTGCTTAGTGACAGTGACATAGTACACAAGTTAAATGGGTACCATATCTTTTAGTACCTAAGTATCTGACCAATGAAAGATGGTTTTACATAAAAGATGTGTAATAATACTGTTTGCCACATGGCAGGTGTATAATGTACTGTTTATGGACTCTTGTTAAAAACAGTATTAAATAAAATGCAAAACTCATTTGTGAAGAAAGTGATAGACCGTTGAGCACAAATAAAACTCAGTACCATCTTTCATACATAGATGTGCACTAGCAGATTGTTTGAAGGTTCATGCATTCATATTTAAGGACCAAATTTCCACCCTATTCTTTATGAATATAAATATTTTTTATATGTTTTTAAGCAAATATATGTGATTAAAATAAACAAAATTGAGACTAAAAGGTACTGTATTATAAAATTCAACTTGTTGTCCTTTCTTTTTCATGGTGTTTTCTTGTTCCAACATGAAATCTTCTTATCAGACCTCACCGACTAAATCAGCAGTGCAACATTCCACTGTGTTTAGATCTAAGCATCATGAAAAATACTGGGAGAGGTGGTCATTGTATAGAGCTCTGATGATCAAGCATTTAATGACTAAGGCTGTGCCCCACAATAAACAAATAAATGAATTTCTTTCTTCCATCCTTCTTTCTTAGAATGCTAGGACAAACAGTGACTCTTGCTTCATCCTGAATATCTTAAATTATGAATACTAGCATAAGATTCGCCATGTAATGCGACTTCTTCAGTCTATAGTGATTCTTAGAGCACGATGATTTTGAAATCATGTCATGGGTATATGCCAATGTTGAATAATGAAGGTGACATTTGGCTTTCATTTCAGTGAGCCATGTGTTTGAAGCGTTAATCGTGAAATAATAAGCTAACCTAATTAACTCTGGGGGACTCACTAAATTTTATCTTAGGATGTAGATCTAAATATTTGTAAACCTCTGATGAAAATTATATTAAATTGAATGAATCATTGTAATTTTCTGTGACACACCTTTGAATGTGCACCACACAATGGGCAACTAGCTCTAACAGTCAATATGGTTACTGTACCCATTAGTGAGAGGACTAGTGGCAACATGACCAAGTGTACATAATTATGTTAGCAGTTAGATTTAATAATTTTCTTTGAAATATTATTTAACCAGAAAGTTTCTTCTTTAGATACATTACCCGATCATAATACCTTAGCGGAGTACTACCACTACCTCACAAATCCAGCTTTCACAGCTAAAATTTGTAGCTATGGGAGCTAAATGTTGTTTGACCACATATGTGGCAGTAAGACAGAGTGATATCCCCTTGATATAAGGATTGGTGCCAAATCCTGTGTGTACCTCAGTTACTACTTCTGCTCGTGCAGAGTAGCATGCCCTCTTATGTTGAGAGACCTCGCAAACTATATTCAAAGAATTTCAGAAGATAGTCAACAATAGAGCATGTTGGAGGAGTTTCTCCTAGGGAAGTATACTCCATCTCTATTTCCAACTTTTTCTTGCTCCTTTCTTTCACAGACAAAGTCTTTCTATCTATTGTAGAATTAAAACTTTGTCGCAACATCGGCGCCCTTCTGTATTTACATGGGCAGGTCGCTAGTGTGGCCTCTCGGCTTAGGGCATTTATATAATTAATAACTTTATTGTGTTGTGTAGGTAATGTTTGTGCTATAGAAAACTCGTAGTTTAAGTTGATGCTGTACACATTATGATGTATAATTTCTGCTTTAGTTGGATATGTAAAGGTAAGTAGATAATTAATAGTCATAGCTTCCACTTCGTAAATATTAAAAGTGACACTTCACTGACTTTACCTGTATAGGCAGTCAATTGGGGTCTTTCTTACCAGTAGGTTTACACCATATATTTTATATGTAGCATCCACTTTGTAATTATTGAAAGCGACACTTCTCCATTGTTATCTGTATACGCTGCGACATGTGTTCACTACTTGGATTCATAAAGTAGGATGCATGGCTGGCTATACCTGTATATTATTGTTTGCTCTACTTCTCATTACAGATTTCGACCATGGGCTGGACTAAGTGCAAACAATGTAAACAGTGTATAGGTGTGGATGACAACCATAGTGCATGTCAAATATGCGTGGTTTGCCACTCTGGGAACACATCTAATATATGCATGGGCTTAACTGAAAGTCACTGGGCCTTAGTATTTGGAGCAGAGTCAAAACAGAAAGGGAGAACACAGAAGTGCACTCTGAGAGATGAGGATGCCTTATGTATTCATGCCGACATCACCTTGATCAATTATTTCCTGTTGGATGAGTATCAAATTTCAGAGGGCCCACCAGCCAAGAAGCGATTCAGGATATCCCTTTTGGCGACAGCTACAGCCCCAGTTCCACCTTCGCTGCCTCAACCTGACAAACCATTTTTGGCAGAGCCTATAGGCCTGATACCACAGGGTTTTGATGGCCAGTCATCTCTACAGGTTACATATAAGTGAGAGAGAGATCAAATCAAACCAATTATGTGGATCCAATATCCCCTAACCATCCGAGCTTAAAGAACTGGACATCATGGAAGATAAAACGACACTGTTCCACCATGACCGGACTAATGCAATATGTTTCAGATTGCAGCAGGTCAACATGACAGTTGATCTTGTCCTTAAAGTCATATGAGGGAATGTCTTTGTCCAGTATGCCTACATGACATCAGAACCCCAGCACTCTTGTGGATCAGCATACCCACTATAATACCACAAAACACTCAAGGCACCCTATGCCCAATTTAGTGCACCAGCAACAATTCTTCGACTGGCAGAAAGAGATGCAGAGCTCTCCACTTCCACCTTTTTAAAGGACCACCATAAAGCCAAGCTCACAGCCATGCTCTTCTAACCTCCTTTTCAATGGCCAGATGGAGGAAATACATAAACATGCCACCAAGGAAACAATTCGCCCACAGCACAGTCAGAGAGACCGAGGAGATATTTTCAAGGAAATAATCAATGGGATAAAATGGACACCCCTAGGACACAGCAAACAAGGAAGCAGTCCTACTGATCCTATACACAAAGAAGGCCAGAGTTCTCAAGAACAAACGTGGACAAAGAGCGGAGAGTTCTCACCCCAGTTTTTCTCCACGACACTTTCCTTACAACAATAAATGATGACATTATCACGCCGTACTTATGAGATATCCCAGTGTGAGGAAGACTCCAATTTTTCACTGTCAAATGGGACAGAATTTGCCACAACAATCAGTGGACCCGGCAAGTGGTTTCAGAGGGCCCCGCCTCCATTGTCCAGGGTCAATTCAACTCGAGCCGTCCCCAAAGACCTGTTCAAGGCAGACATACTGTAGTAAGAAATTAACAAACTTCTCCAGAAAAGGGTGGCAGAGATTGTTCGCAATGTAAAATCACCAGGGTTTTATTCAAGACTGTTCCTGGTCCCCAAGGCCAATGTCACTCATTGACTTGTCATAGACCTCATTGCTCTCAATTGTTTTATCCATGCACCATGATTCAAAATGGAAACATCAAGGCAGGTTTTAAATGCCATTCAGGAGGGACACTTCGCTATCAGTGTAGATCTGCTAAATGCGTATCTACATGTCCCAATTCACAAATCTTCCAGGAAGTTGCTGCAGTTCACCTTCAAGGAGACAGTTTACCAATTCCAGGCACTCCCTTTCGGAATCATCATCAGTCCATGGGTCTTCATATGTATTATGGACAGAGTAATGGCTCACTTAAGGACCATGGGGTTCAAAACACATCAGAGCAGAGTATGTCTCCCTCAGAAATGTGCATTGAAAATCAGTTCACAGGTAGATTCAGTTCTGACACGGAACAGTCTCTCAGCCAGAGAATTGATTCACCTTCTGGGGTTACTCAATGTGGCAGCGGACCTCATTGTCCTAGGTTGCCTATTTATGAAGCCATTACAAAAGATACTGTTGTCCCATTGGAGGCTGGAACTTTGCCCCTTGGAACAGACAATGCCAGTCTCCATGCATATGAGTTCCCATCTCAGGAAATGGGAGAACTTCACTTGGTTTACGTCAGGTGTTCCCTTGCGGGTACAACCTCTGAAGTTGATGGTTTGTATGGATGTGAGCACAGTGGGCTGGGGTGCACATCGCCTTCCATCATTCCAGGAGGCCCGTGGACAGTGGCTCACTTAGGATCGTCTATTGCATATCAGTATCCTAGAGATGAAAGCCATAGTAAAAGCATTTCATTGGTGGCAGGAGAAGCTACATGGAAAGGGCATTCTCATCTTATCTGACAACTCCACTGTGGTGAATTATATCAGAAGGCAGGGAGGAACCAAATCCCAAGACCTCTGCATTCTTGTTTGGGATTTTCAAAGGTGGTGTCATTATTGACAAATCCATGTACAATTTTGTCATATTCCGGGCAGACTAAATGTATTAGTGGACTCGCTGTACTGAAAGAATCAACTAATACAGATGGAATAGTCACTTCATCCTGTGGTTTTTATATGTACCTGCTGAGATTAACCACTGGTAGATCTACTTGCAACAAGGTGTAATGCAAAACTCACAACCTTTATCTCACTGGTCATGGATCCAAAGGCGTGGGCATTTGACAATCTTTCAATAGATTGGAACAGCTATGACGCATATGCTTACCCTCCAACACCTATGATTCCGAAGGTGCTACAGAAAGCAAGAGAATCGAAGTGTTGCATAATTCCTATTGGTCCCCTCAAGTGGAAAAAATCGTGGATAAATGATTTGATAAATCTCGCAGTGGAAATCTCAAGGAAAACAGATTTTTCCTCATCTGCTTAGGCAACCACAACAGCAGGAATTTCGTCCAAATCCAGAGCTGTTGAACCCGCATGTCTGGATCATATTAAATAAACCCTCAAAAACAAACAGTTCTTACAACAAGTGGTAGAGAGAATCACTCAAGCAAGAAGGCGTTCCACTTTGAAAAACTACAATGAAAAGTGGAAAAGTTTCTCACAATGGTGTGAGCGTGAACACATTTCTCTGATTAAGGCATCAATATTTCAGATAGCTAACTTCCTACTTTGGCTCTTTGAAGAGAAACAGTTAGTTCCAATCATGATAAAAGGTTACCATTCCACAATCTCAGACACATTGCATCATCACATAAGAGTGGATATAGGACGAAGCAATGACCTCTCCAGTCTGCTGTCAAATTTTGATTTCACATGCCCAAAGGCAGTGTGCCCATAGTGGAATCTATCATGGGCGCTAACCTGGCTGAATAATGCACCATTTGAACCACTATTGGTTCACCTCTCTTATTAGACCTGGTTCCTAATCATATTAGCCACAGCAAGCAGGATTCGCGAAATACATGCCTTGTTGATTGACCCGGACTACTTACAGTTTCAATCTGATGGATCAGTGCCACTCATGACAGCCCCTGCTTTCATTGCCAAGAACAGGCTTCCACTCATGGTTAATCAGTCTTTTGTGGTGAAACCTCTTTCTATCCTGGACTTCAACTCAGAGTTGTCTACAGGACCCAGTGAGAGCTCTGAAGTGGTACCTGATTAGAACCGAGCAGGTGCGATGGGGGAGATCCCATCTATTTTTATCGCTGAGAAAGGGAAAGGACAATATCTTGGGGTCGACTCTATTGTCCTGGATAAGATGAGTTATCTCTTCTGCATACTGAGAATTGATCCAAAATCTTATGAACTTGTTACGCATTTCAGTTCATGAAATTAGGGCAGATGCAACAAGTATTGCATTTGAGTGAAACTGTTCCCTAGCTGACATTATACAAGCCATGGGATGGAGGTCAGAGTAAATTTTCTCTAGCTTTTACCTTGGGCATCTTTCATCCCAGAAAGCTCAGTTAGACCTGGTGGGGCCTATTGCTGCAGCACAGCAGGCTACCTTCCCATGTTGTTTGGCAGCTTCTTAAGGATGCAGCATGATGACTTCCATTGGATTAATGGGAGGGAAAATTTTCCATTTTCCAAAAGTCATGTCTTGACATACAGATCTATGCTCCAGCTGGGTTCTCAATCTAGAAACTGTCTTACATACCTTAGGGAACCTGAGATGGTCTCTCCAGGGCAAGGAGATGTAACTCCCTCTAGTTTTTATCTATTTTCGTAAGGTATTATGATCAGGTAACATATTTGAAGAAGAAACCAATCTATCTATTAAAATATGTTTCTTTGATAATACTTACCCAGTCTTAATATAGATACCCCCTCCCAGCCTCCCTGCAGTTACATCCCCTATATCGAGGGGAAATAACTGTCTGACTGCCACAGATGTGGCCAGACAACATTTAGCTACCATAATTAACATTTTTAGCTGGGAGGGCTGGATTTGTGAGGTAGTGGCAGTACTCCACTATGGTATTATGATCAGGTAAGTATTATTGTAGAAAAAACTTTTGCTAGAAAAATTGGCTTTGCCAAATTCATATAAATTTAGCCAAAAGGTTATATTTTTTTGCAGATCACAAATGTGGTGATGGACAGAGCAAACACTAATTTTGGGATGGTGCATATTGACATTCTAGCAAGTTTGGTGATAGATCAGAGTTTGGAAATATCAAAAGAACAGACAGACAGAAATATACATGCATGAATTCTTAATTTTGTTCATCTTTTTTTCCAGAGGATGCAACTGAACATGATCTTAACCAGTTTGCAAAACAATACCCACATTGCCTCCATATTGGGTTTGACTCAGTCAGTGGATCCAAGCCCAAAGCCCCATGCGGTTGGTCTGAACCTCACTGGAGTCCTGATGAAGAATGTTCTGCGCAATCTTATTTATCATACTGTAATTTTTATTTATTTCCTCACCTGCACAGTTGTATTATCAGCATAAACATGGTGAGATATAATAGTCACTTTTCCAGTGCTGGTGACATTGTCATCAACAATGTTAAAGTTGTACGTTGAATATTTTGAAAGTCACATATCTTTTACATCAGTTGCTGCATTCAAGTGAAACTGGGATAAACATCACTATAGGTCTACAGTTTACGCCATGATATGCTTGGAGTTCCTGCCTTGTCTCTCTCACCTGCTTAAGCAGAAAGCTTGATGCATTATGATGAACAAGGTTAGAGTTTTGCATTAAAGTTTGTGAAAGTCACATATCTTCTACTTCAGTGTTAGCATTCAACTGAAACTTAAAAGATAATATTATTGTTGGTCTAAAGTTTATATGCTGATTTGCTAGTGGTTCAGTCTTGCTTGTCTTGCCTTCTTCAGCAGAAAAGCTTGTTGCATCATGGTCAACAGTGTTAAAGTTTTGTGTGAAGTTTATGAAAGTCAGATACATGGGTTATAATGACAGCATACAGATGCAGTTGAGGCACCAGGTTCGGCAGAATACCATTATTGTTTAACTATATATATTTGTTGTAAATAGTTTTGAAAAATGGGAGTAGATCACACTATTTTATATTTATGGCTCATTATGACACTAACATCAGAGTACCATATATACATGCATACAAGTCAGATCTAACTGCAAACTACATAGACCCAGATCAGCCATTGCATAATGCTCCAACAGAACTGAGTCTGTGCATTTTTTCAAGATTAATCAGTAGAGTGAGCAATGTATACCCTGATAATGTGGTGGCAGATTAGGGTCTATGTTGTTTGCAGTTGGACAAAACTTGTGCATGAGTATATATGGCACATCTTAAATGATAGACCAAATTTGATCAAAGCGATACATTCCTCTATACAGATTTCTGATACCCACTGCTGTTTACTTTTGGTGTTGTCATAGAGGATCTTACTAGAATGTTCATATGATGTGAAATTTACAAAACAAATTTTAAATATTTAATGCAATAAGTTGCTTGTAGTGTGTGGCATATTTGATTATTAAAAATATATTTCATAAATTGCAGATTGGTTGAACAGAGTTACAGATTCTATTTATCACAATTATAATGGAGGTAATACCATTATTCATTGACATTGTCATGTGATGTTGCTGGTTGTTATGTAACAGTATGACAAACAATTTATATTCTTCGATGCTGTGATAGACAGATAGATTTATTGGTTGATTTGTTAATAAATGTGAACATTGATATCCTAATAAATATTAACATAGATAGATATGGTAATAAGTGAGAACATAGATACATAGATAGATAGACAGACAGACAAATTTATTGTTATGCTAATAGATAGATAGATTTGCAAGTAAATGTGACCATAGATATATTTATTTCCTTAACTATTTTGCCAGGCCAAGTCCCTGAGTGAGGTGGAAAAAAACATTGACAAAGGTCCCAGCCAAGTTAGCAGGATGGAGGATTCACCACCTTGTCATCTGTCTAACCTTTTGTCATTGCTGCATAAACATCTCATCACATACTGCCTCTCTGTTCAGGGGGATGAACAACAGGTAACAGTGTTTACCTTCATTTATCCTCTCATCTATCTTTTGAGAAGTATAGAACATGGTCAAAACTAAGTTCCCACTGTCAAATATTATATAGATTTATATAGAAATTGACAGTTGCAAAGTCTTGTTCATTTATTGAGAAAATTTTGATACCATTGTTTTTAAGCCGTTGATAATGGAGACAGCTATCTTAAACAAATACACTATATCAGGTATTTTTTGCAGACATCATATTTGGCAGTTATAATTAAACAACAGGACTGTAACTTTGCCTAGTTGTATTTTAGTCATTATGGATCTAGAAAGGTTATAATAGTTACCTTATATACTCACGTATAATCCCATTCACATATAAGCTGACCACCCCAAACTGAATAGGTAAAAACATTAAAAAGTGCATGACCATTGTATAAGCTGACCCATAAGTCCGAGATGACATATAATGATGAAATATAATGAGAAATAGAGGAAACAGGTAAAATAACCCCAAACACACACACACACACACACACATATATACATATATACCCTTCTAACCTGAACCCCCAGTTCCTCATGTACTGAGGTTACCTGGTTAATGGCAAATATGGTCTTAGTACAGCTATAATAGACCTTGGCCTGCAGATAAGCCGATCTCCCTTCCAGGTTTTTATTTTTTCCTAAATTATTTGACTTATATGCAAGTATAAACTGTAAGATGATAATTTTCATGGGATTTGTTTTTGCGATCTCACTCTAACACTACTAAGTCACTCACTAACATTTCTTCACTGGTCAAAACTCCTGCTTTGAAGTAATTTTTGTTTTTTAAAGAATGCAGTGAAGAATATGTTGTGTAGAAATTGAAAAGTTTTATTTGTCAAAGTCCTCCATGATGAAAATTTCAGTATTTTGTTACCATTTTTCAGATTTTAAAAAACTTTCACGTCCTCATATTTATCAGATAAAAGGTGCTTCCTCATTATAACACTGTCCATGGGAGCGATATAGTATACCACCTTATAGTGAGATCGTCTTATAATGAAGTAAATGATTTAATTTTAGTACCATTTGATGAAATGGGATCCAAGACCATACTTGCCTTTTAATGAATTGTCTTACATTGAGAGGGTGATGCATATCAGGAATAAATAGTTGGAAATACTGAACAGTCTGATACTTTATACAATTCACAAGCATTTGCTGAGCTTAGGAGTTTAATAATATCCTAATATCAAGTCTTATCAAAATATATAAATCACTGTGGAAGTCAATTTTAATTTTTTTTTAAGGGAATTAACCTGTTTATACATACTTAAAAATTGTGATGTTTATTCTTTTGTTTGTGTGTGGGGTAATTCTTTAAATTTTTTTATGAACTAAATTAGATAAAAACAGTTTTAAAAGTGTGACTGTGAAAAAAAAAATGTATGGAATCAAAGATCAGAACAGCAACTCAGAAACCCATAATGCAGATACATGTACTTTGATGTATATCATGCCCTCCTTGTTTTAGTTTTCACCAACAATATGTTAACTGTTCATAAATAATACTGAAAACATTCGTCATGCATAAGACATTTCCTCACATCAATCTATACATAAACGAACCATAATATTGGAAAGAAGCTTACAGTTTTGTCTAATCTTGTTAATAAAGTTTTGTCTAATCTTGGTAATAAAGTTTTGTCAAGTCTTGTTAATAATGTGTAGTCTAGTCTTGTTAATACAGTATAATCTAGTCTTAATACAGTACAGTATAGTCTTGTTAATACAGTTCAGTCTAGTCTTATTAATACAGTACAGTCTAGTCTTGCTAATACAATACAGTTTAGTTTTGTTAATACACCACAGTCTAGTCTTGTTAATACAGTACAGTCTAGTCTTGTTAATACAGTACAGCCTGGTTGTATTAATACAGTACAGTCTAGTCTTATTAATTCAGTGCAGTCTAGGCTTGTTAATATAGTACAGTCTAGTCTTATTAATACAGTACAGTCTAGTCTTGTTAATATAGTTCAGTCTAGTCTAGTTTTAATACAGTACTGTCTGGTTTTCTTAATCTCCCCCCATTTACTGTAAATCACAATATTTTAGCAGTATTACATTTGAACAAATCATTAATTTTAGCATATTAGTGACATAAACGTTTAGCAAATTACCATTGGGCAAAAATATAAATTTGTGATGGTTGTTTTACCCTACCGAATCCAAGCAATATTTTGCTTGCATCCTTCACTATGTAAACACTGATGAAGTGAAGTATGGTCATTGTATATTCCAACACATAGAGTCATCAAAATGCATATAAAATAAATTGCTGCTGACAATGAGGGACCTTCAAATAAAATTATAGAATGTTTGATCTTTTTTTCCGTAATGAAGACCCGGAGTAGAACTATTTATGTGTTTTCACAAAAGACTGCATCGCTATTCATAGATGCACCAAATCAGACTTTTGTAAATCCCAATTTGGTTTGAATTTCATTCACCTAGTATAGCTAGAATATTTGGACAGTATAAAAGAGGGGGTATGTTATTAATACAAAACCACATTTGGGTTGGGTATGATATATTGCTTGACATGATATAGGAATAATTGTTATCCAGATTGCCTCGACGTATCCCAGTACCATATCAAACTTGTTCTTTCTACTAACTCAGAACAAAACATATATAGTTTTATATATTTTTATTCTTTCTGCCAACTCAATAATCAAAATTTGAAAATGAATAGGAGTAAACAGCAAAATGTTCAGAAACAAAGTTTTTTTCAAAATTTTGGTAAAGAATTCTTTCATGTAAAATAAAACTATGGACAGGCAAAAAGATGGACAGACATATGAATAGAAGGAAAAGACATGTTGTCAGTAAATAGTCACACATAATGCACACTTGAACATAATTTCATGCTCTGAATATTGAAAATAGACATCTGGTGAGCCTTTGGAATCTTATATCACCATCATATGTGTGCATGCATGAGGGTGGTATACCTTTATCAAAGGCAGCTTTTGGTGATTTAACCACTCAGAATACAGCAAAGTGAATAGTCAAGCAGTGATCAGAATTATCCAACATATTTAATGGGAATATTATTGATGAACAAGATTACACTGTATATGCAGTCACTGTTAACTAGTGACAAATTTTTTGAAGCAAGTTTTGTGGTAAGTAAAGTGCAAAATAGTCAGTTCTGTTAACTTAATTGTCCATTTTCAGGTGAACCAAGTGACAGAGCTGTTACATGAACAGCTGAACTTGATGTTGCCACTGAGTTCAGATCTGTTACATCAAGCAGCTTGCCTTCTCTCTTTTAGCAGCGTGAATGTACAGGGCCATGTTATAGGTATGGTTAATCCATGACTTCACCATTTGGGGGTAGATGCTTATTTTCTGTATGTGAAAATATTTACTGTATATGCTTGTGTATAATCCAGGTCCAGATGCAAACAACATAGACCCTGATATGTCATTGCATAATGCGCCGGCAGATCAGGTTCTGTGTTGTTTGTTCCACTGATTAGTTGTTACAAACTGCAAAGACCCAGATCTGCCGGTGCATTATGCGACGGCAGATCTGGATCTGTGCAGTTTGCAGTTGGTATCGGCTTATACATGTGTATATACGGTATCTTTTATTAAAACCTTATCCAGATTTCTCTGTTAAAATTCTCAGCATAAGTACTTTCAAAACTATTTTTAAATGAAACTTTAAAAAATGGGGAATATAAATTGTAATAGTTTATATGAAACAGATTTCAGTTACAACAGGAGCTGAAAAACATTAGGGATAAATACCATATAAACTATCTCTTCATATTAAAAGCATTAGTGATAAATACCATATAAACCATCTCGCCATATTAAAAGCATTAGGGATAAAAACCGTATAAACCATCTTTTCAAATTAAAAGCATTAGGGATAAATACCACATGAACCATCTCTTCCTCTTAAAAGCATTTGAGATAAATACCATATAAACCATCTCTTTCTGTTAAAAGCATGAGGGATAAATACCGACCAAGCTAAAGTTTATTGTTGACTCTGTTAAAGATACAGTGGTAATTACAGACAAAGATGAGCAAATAGTGTCATCAAAACATATCATAATCTATGTTGTAATCATCAAGGTGATCATTGTTTTTGAATACAATTCATTTCAGGTAAAACTACAAGTTTTTTTGATTGCCAATATTGAGTATTTTTCTGTTGTTCAAGGATTTATGCATTGAAAATTCCAAGAAACACTTGACTTGTTGGCAACAATTATATTCCATAAACAGAATAAATCAAGAAAACAGCTGTTTTCCATATGAATCGGTCAATGACACATTTCAGGAAATAAACAAAATCAGCTATGTAGAGCTACATGTTTTAGTATTATTTTCACCTCTGACTGCACAACTTATGTTGCAGTTAGTGTGTTTCCATATCCTTGGTCAATGGAACATTTCAGTATAATATGGCCTAAGTTAGGCGAATAGCATTACATTTGTATCATCAATACATATTGTGTATTGGAGGTTGTGTACTGTGATTTGTATCTTATCAGAAATGAGCTGATTATTCCCAACCCTATTATATGGCAATATTTTCTATGGTAAAATTTGGGAACTCCTTGGGAAATTCTCATGCCAACTAAGTTAATGATACACCTTTTGTATAGATTGTGCAAATGGCCCATTTAGAAGCTACACTCATTTCAGAGGAAAACCAACTCTGAAAGGAAAATTGTTTCTAGTTGGCTTGTGTGTTTTCCAGACAGGTTGTCTCCAGCTAGTGCGACACTTCAAACAGACAGAATTAGTTACTCAAAGACTCAGTGGTTATTTTTAGACCTGGTACATATCACATTTCACTTTGCCAATAATTCAAATATTACAAACACCAAAACTCTACCCTATATCGAAATTGTATTTATGCACAAAAAAAACACTTCAATTTTTTAAAAAAATGTTTGTATGAGTGTACATCAGATAGTGTATTGGATCGGAGAGAGAAAGACAGTTGAGAGAAATTTGCACTTGAAAATTACATGGTATGATAATTCAGACCTTGATAGCTGTCGATTTTGCCTCATTTATTTATTCTAAATATTCCTTTGTTGATGTATTTATTTATGTATTAGAATCACCTATCACCTTATTATATTCTTTCTCAGTCTAAATTAAACATACCGCACTTACTTGCGTATAAGCCAGTACCAACTGCAAACTGCATTGACCCAGATCTGCCATCATATAATGCGCCAGCAGATCTGGGTCTATGCAGTTTGTAAGGACTAATCAGTAAAACAAACAACATAGACCCTGATCTGCTGGTGCATTATGTGACGGCAGCTCAGGGTCTATGTTGTTTGCATTTGGACCTGGCTTATACACGAGTATATATGGTATGTGTAATTTAGACTGAGAAAGAATATAATAAGTTGATGGGTGAGCACTGCAGTTTGTTGCTATTTGTTTTTTGTTGTATTCATTTCTGAGTTATATGCTAATAAGTGGAACAGTCAATATCTATGTGATGATTATGGTAGTGCTTTGAAATAGTGGCCGCCAGAAGATGGGACATACTGTATATACTTGGGTATAATCCGGGTCCAGATGCAAACCACATAGACCCTGATCTGCTGGCGCATTATGCGATGTTTTGTATTATATGTACATAAGTACATGAGCATGTGGTTTTCATTATTTGACTACATCAGTCATGCGATCGACTTAGTTGAGAAAAAAGTACATGGTTTAAACTTTGTGGAAAATTGCTGGAAAAAAAGTTAATTTTTATGGCTCATTATGACTTGGATTTTTTTCTGTCATTCTGCATAGAATTTACATACTCTTCAAAGTGGACAAGTGCTAAGCACAAATGAGGTGATGTGTGGACAAGTGCTAAACACAAATGAGATTGTGTGTGGACAAGTGCTAAACACAAATGAGGTGGTGTGTGCAGTTTTAATTTAGAAGTTGTGTGTTTTTGTCATGGGTAATGCATGGATTGTTTTATTCTTTTTCTTTCAAAATGTAGATTAATAACAAAGTTTGTTTGACAGTAAAATTTCATATTAAATGAATAATCACAAAACATTAATGCCATTTGCAATAGAAATTGCACTGTTCCTTTTTGCATCAGTACAACATTGAAAAGTACACAACTTTTTGTGAAATATCCATAAGATATTTAAAATGTATTTACGAAAACTTCTTCAGCTTCTTATGTTCTTTTGCTTTCTTAACCATTATCTTTCCTGCTTTGAGAGGCATGTTCCTGGTAAGTGACTCTTGAGTGCACTGAAAGGTGGGGCAGATATTTGCTTTGCATAAGACAGAAATTAAATTTTTAAAAACCCAACTTATTATTTTTTAATTTTATCAGTAGATACATTGCCATAAATTGCCATGAAGTCAGCTAAGCATAAAATTAAGAAAAGATAGTTAGTATTTGTCCAACCATCAAACACTTGGATGTCCCGACACAATGAAGCATGATTTGCACATACAATCAGTAGATATAAAATAATAAAACATAATGACGTTTTTGAGCTCCTTCATTATGGATATGCAAAACATACAGAAGTATAGTTACAGTGGTGTGAATCCCTTACAGAAAAATGCATTAAACAATTTATCAGCTGGTGGAGAAAGTGTACTGAAAACGGTTAAATGTACCACCCATGATCAGTGCAAAAAAGACACCTAATTTGTACTTTGAGTCCTGTCATGTGCTGCTGATATTGCACCATATGTGTAGTTTATTACTACTTTATACACTCATTTATAAGTCCAGACCAACTGCAGACTGCACAGACACAGATCTGCCATTGCATAATGCACTGGCAGATCTGGGTCTATGCAGTTTGATATGAGTAATCAGTGGAACGAACAACATGGACCCAGATCTGTTAGTGCATCATGTGATGGCATATCAGGGTCTATGTTGTTTGCAGTTGGACTCAACTTACAAGCAAGTATATACGGTATATAGTTTAAGCATAAATATTCTAAGCATTAATTATCAGTTAACCTTAAGTAACTCTTGGAAGCAATTATATCTTTAACAACTCTCTCTCTTTCTCTCACTTGTAATCCAATATTTATTATCCTTGTACAAAAATTCATACACTTTTTTTTTGATAAATAAATACAATTTAGGTACATGTATGGTAGAATTTTGGAGTTTGTAATTCCTGATTCATTAGAAAAGTGAAACACGACTTGTGTACTTACCTGGTCTAAAAATAAGCCAAGAGTCTGCACTGAGTGACTGAATCTGGCTGTTTGAAGTGTCACACTAGTTGTGGACAACTGGTCTTAATGGAAACAATGTTCATTTCAGAAGCAGTTTTCTTGTGAAGTGAGTGTAGCTTCTAAATGGATGCATGGCCAGACAGCTATCCTGACAACAGGTGTATAATGAGATGCTGCCTATGATTATAAATCATTATTGACCTTCTTGTACCTTGAAATCTTAAATAGCTTTATTTTAAATATTTTTAATTGCATACTATATGTGTCATAATGACAAAATGGTAGACAGGCTGACAGGAATTGGTTTAAGACTGGACCATTACTTTATTGTGAGAGGTAATGATATTTAATGTGGAAATTATTTCTCTCTAGTCAGATATTGATTTTTTACTTTTAAATTCTTACAGAGTTGCTGTATGAGTCCCCTACAGGGTCCATGCTGTTCCATATTCTCCATGCATTGCTGCTTCTGCCCTTGCATATTGTGTGCCCCCTCCTGACAGCTCTTCTGTCCCTCCTGCCACACCTGGATCACATCTGCCGACTTCTGCACCTTGAAAGGGACCTGGAGCAACAGGAACAAGTGCAGGGTAATTTTAGAATGGTATTTTCCTGTCTCGTTGGACTCACCCATTTTAATACTGCCTGCTGGCATGTTGTAACTTGAGGATGATGCTATTTCATAAGCAATGTTATGGAAAAGAGAGACACTGCATTTCCATGATGGCAGTGTTGACATCGTCATCATCAATTTTTTTGATTAAGTTTTAGTTCAGGTGTTTCATTTGTATTTATTTTCTAAACCCCTAAATAGATTCTGCTCCTGCTTTGGATGATTCATTATGAAGCAAAGTCAATTCATTCTGCAGTACTCTTGGCAGGTTTACAGCAATGCTGTGGGCATGGGTTTGACATGCAGGCCCTTTCTTCTTAATGACAATCACAGATACACCGCCCTTGTTGCTGATTAGTTATTATTATTATTACACTGACAGTGAGTTTTGTCTGCGGAGATTGACCTTGTATTTGGTAGGATGTCATTAGTAAACATTGACATCATAGTACCATCATTTTTATAGAACTGTACCTAGCCAAATAATGTGAATCCCCTTATTGTGTAAACATCATTTAATTAAATACAATTTCCATTTTCTATGAGAAATTTAAACCTTTTTATGGATAAAAGGGTATTGTGGTTTTGCAAATGAAGTGGAGTCTTTGTTTAAAAGTGTTAAGGGTACATGATAAAAACATCATTATCCTTTTGCCCCATCAGCCTAAGTTCAAAACAAGCAACATTTTCTTCAGAGGAAGCAGCCAATCTTGGTTTACATTTTTTTTATTTTAACAGGTGATGGTAGATTATCTGGTCAAGAGAAGATTCCAGGGTTTTGGTTGTTGGACCTGGAGCGTACATGTGCCCTGCTGATTGGTCGCTGTCTGGGTGGAATGCTTCTGAGTTCACCACTTTCAGTTGAGGAAGCCATGTCAGATCCCTGGTTGGAGAGTAAAGTTTTTGGAAATGGTTTGTCTTGCCTGGGGAATGAAGTCAATCTAGGTAATATTGATAAAGATATTGCTAAGTCATCAACATTGTCTGAGATCAAACCCATTTTTGTTAAATGCCACAAAGTGGAGCCTACTGTGAATCACTTTAAATTCGTAGGGTATGCATCTGTTTGGTTTTTGTGGGGAAGCAAATACCAATAATTTAAAGTCACAACGAAATATGAACCAAGCTAGTATTCAAAACATGCTTCCCCTCCCCCATGGCAAAGTATCGGTCATTTGTTTCTCCATCAAATACATTACCTGATCACATTAACATCAGGAAATTACTCTCTGCTACCTCCAAATCCAGCCATCCCTGAAAGATGAAAAAACATCTTTTATGTTTATATATCATATAGATGAAGGGAAGTAACTCCCCTTGTTCCTGCTATGTAGACACCCGTATCCGGATGCTTACCAGTTTAAGCATTCACTTGCAACTGTGAACATTGCCTTAGAAGAATCCATTGCAATTTATAAAAAAATTTGACCATCAACATTTATTTTCAGTTGTATTGTAAGTCAAAACTTTCATATACCTAGTGTATACAATATTTGCATTATCGGCTTGATTGATGAGGTTTTAAGGTTTACTAATAGAGCACACTGATCTTCATAAGTGACATCTTCCTTTTCCCTAATGGTCTCCATGACCTTTTTAGCATACCAGTTGTAGAAATATGATTTTAATATTCGTAATACATACCTGATGCTATTGCATAGCTGGCTTTTTTCTGGAAGGAAAATACACCGACTGTATGATGAGAATTCATCCTCCCATAGGGTGAACCAGAAGGTTATAGGATACTAGGATGCCCCTGATCCAAACCGCAGATACCTTGCCTATGTGCATTGTCCTTCATTCTTTTTTCTGGTCGCTGACATTATGGCTGCTTTATATACATCAAAGAAGAATTGCCTTTGCTTCGTGTGTTAACGCAGCGATGTGACTTATTCTGTTATGTGCATTGTTTTCATCATGTGGATTTACCCCTGATAAGAAACATTTTCTGTTCAAATTGAGCTCTCTCTCTCAATATTTGCAATTTGTTCTGGTACACATTTTTGCTCTTCCCTGCATTTAGATTCTCACCCTACAAGGGTGTTATCATACTAATTTTGTTGTGAATTATTTTCTAGCTCGGTAGGTATTTAGTTAAAATATACCTATTCTTGTCCAACTGGGTCTATGGACTCATTTTGATTCATTTTATTGTTTATTACATGTGAATTGTGCTATTTTTAACACTCAGAAAAGTAGGTCGCACATCAGTATTTCCTTTTATATTGTGTTTGGTTATCATACACTAGTTCACTCTGAGAATTAGTATAGGATAGTTTTCCTTGTTATTATCCAACTGATTTATTGCTAATTTAGTCATCTCCAGCTTTGGATTAAGCCATGTTGACTTCATTATCTTTTAATAATCTTCAGTACTCAGTTTAGCATTGCTTACCTTTTTGCATTAAAATGTCAGTGATAGTTTTCATTCTTTGAGACAGTACATAGGAAAGGTGAGTTCTTGCTGTTATCATATTTAGTGTAGACTTAGTCCATGCAAATATTTTTTTACATATACTTGCATAGAAGTTTTTTAATAAATCTTCTTTTGAGCATTCTTTGGTAGCAATGTCCAAGCAGAGTGTGGGTAGGTGGATTTCCTTCCTCGTTTTCCTCAGAAATTTTGGGGTTTTCCTTCTCTGAGTCCCTCGGGTCCCAGAGAAGGATTACCAAAGTCTCTTTGGAGACTCTTAGGATTAGTGGGCTTCCTCCCAAGGGAGGTAATAAACAGATGGAGAGTGAGTTGGACCCTCCCATTAGGGAGGAGCAGCATCTTCCCCATTCTCTGAGGGCAGAGAGTGAGTCATGCCTTCATGTGAAGGAGGAGCAGCACCATCTCTTTTCCTCTAGGACAGAGAGCAAGTCGTGCCACTCCTGTCAGGAAGGATCAGCACCCTCTTCCAACCAGAAGGGCAGAGAGTGAATCATCCCTTCTGTGAGGGAGGAGCAGCACCCTCCACTTGCCTGCAGCTCTGTGCAGGCTGAAAGTGATTTGTTGACCCACTCTCCTTCCTGTAAGGGGGCAGCAGCACCGGTCATTGGGCATTGGTCACAGAACACCGGGCACCAAGCACTACTCACCAGTCTATGAATATCGGTCAAGGGTCATGGAGACTCTATGGTATGGGGATAGGGATCGAGTTGAGACCCCCTCTCCAGACTGCCATTTTATCCTGCAGGTCATCGACCTACATCTTTGTATGAAATTGGGTCAAATAAAGAGGGAGGGGGACGGACCTTCTTCTCCAAAATGACACAAGAGGGTAGAGAGTTGCTCTCACCCATTGCTGAGTCTGCTACTAAGGATAGTCTGTTAGCTCCACGTTAGGAGTTATAGGTTCAAGTTCCTCTTACCACCAAATCTCCCCTGCAAAAGAGATTAATTGGGTCACATAGTCCTGCCTCCTAGGAGAGAGTGGGATGAAGATGTCCTTTCTGTCCTCATTGATTTGCACGAGTTTGATACAGAACAGGCTGATGTGGCACCCCCTCCCTTCAGGTCCCCTGCCTCCTCTCACCCATCGCTCATACTGTCTTTTGCCCAGTGACCTGTGTCCCAGACCTTCAGACTCTGGTGACTCAAAAATTCTTTCTAGTTTGGAGAAACTTTCTGGGGCTTACTCTTGACCACATTTCTTGTTGCTTCCTCACTCAGTTAAGATTAAGGAGCTTTCCCAAAGGTTTTGCTAGACAACGTAAGGGGTTTTCTGTCCCCTCCCCTTCTATGTTGAGACTCTTGGTCACTGCATCTAGCTATAAAGTTCATACCCCTTCCTGGCCTGCTAAACTGCCCACTTTAGATGCTGAAGCGGCACAAATGGGCATTTCCATGGCGACCTGGGCTTGCCTCCCAGTTAAAACATTGGAAACCTTAGAACAAAAGGCCAAGTCACTAGTAACTGGAGCCTTGCATCCTTCAACCTGTTGAAGGAGGAAACTCTGTTACCAATTGCCCTTCATCATTTGTTGGAAGTATTGACAAAATCTTCTAGCCATGTGTCTTGTCCATGGCCTTGTCAGCAGAGCTTCTCCACCTCCACAGGGTCATGTTGCTCTGGACACATCCAAGGTCTTACTAGAGCACTGTAAGAACCTTCTGAGGGCTGCTCCCCACTGTGGCTTCTAGGGTTTTGAGAGGCCAACAACACAGGTCCCTCACATCCGCTCCTGGCCCATAGAAACTGACCAAGAAGCAAAATCATCCTGAGTGGCCACCGGGTCTGACAGCTAAGTTCTTTAAATCCGTGCAGCCCCAATCAAAGCAACAACCCATTTCTGAGCTCCCCCTTGGCAGCCGGGCCCTTAAATGCCAAGGGAGGAAGTTTGTGGACCCTTCCCCCTCCTAAGGACTAGGGTAGACAGCCCTAGGGACTTGTTCCTCTCCTGCAGAGTGTCCCTCTTTCGTTGGTTTCCATAGGCACTAGGCTAAACCTCTTTTCAGAGGTTTGGTCAGGCATAATGGTCTATGGCTGGGTCATTTCTATCATAAAAGGTGGTTACTGGCTTTGGTATTCGGGATCTTCCTCCTCTAGTAAGGTCTTGAATCTGGTGCAATTAAGGAAGAGGTTCACTCCCTTCTTCAGAAAGGTGCAGTACAGAGGGTGTTCAACAACCAATCTCTGGACTTCCAGATTTTCCTAGTACCAAAGAAACTGGGAAAGTTTCGTGTAATTATTGAACTTTCCTCCCTAAACAGATTTCTGCAGGAGGAACCTTTTAAGATGGAGACCACAGCCTCAGTCAGGAATGCCATAAGACCTGGTGACTGGGCAGTCTCCACTGATCTTCAGGATGTGTACCTTCACATCCCTATCTTTCCTCCACACAGGAAGTACCTCCAGCTTTTCTTCAATTTCAAGCTCTGCTGTTTGGCCTAGCCTCCACAACTAGAGCGTGTACCAGAGACATGGGAGTAGTTGCATCCCATTTAAGGTTGCTAAATCCTCCAATACAGTCAAACCTGTCCTAACGGTCACCTGGTTACAATGGTCATTGTAATTTCCCCCCGGCAAATTTCTTATATAAATGCCCTGTATTTAACGGTCACTTGCTTTCAGCGGTCAGTGGCCAGGTGTTTCCTAACCTAACACTGGTTTCACCCTGCCTTTAGTGGTCACTGGAGCATATCAACAGAGACCGCTTCAAGCATTTCATATCTTGATTGTACTTACCATAGTCCAGTCACGCTGTCAGTCAAACTCAAAGGTGTCAACATGTTGGCTTTGAAAGCAAGGTAGGTTTTGTCCTTAAGCGAGAGAATCAAAGCAATTCATTTGCTGGATAATGGACAAAGTAGTCGTGTAGTTGTTTTAGAAATGGGAATCGGGTGAACTCGGATGCAAGGAATTATTAAGCGTAAACGGATATTATGGCTGATTTTGAGAACAATGTTAATCAGGAGTCTAAGAGATTGCGTACAATCACACCAGATGAGTAGAGATACATGTAAACTGCACTTGTGATATCCCTTATGGTTTATATGCTACTAACAATAGCCACAGGAAGTTTCTTTTCATTCCCTAATCATCAAAGATCTCACTCAAAAGCCGACTGTCTTTTGATCTCGGTGAGTATGAGCAACTGCTTAATCCATCACTTGTTTGAAGTGTGAACATCTGTTTTCATGCCTAATTATACCAGCTGGCCTAACAAAAAGTCAGTCCTGTGTTTGACAATCACAGGTAAGCTGTCAGTAATTTTATTTAGATGCTGTTTCTATTGATAAGTGATGATTTAATGTACATGTTGGATTAAAGTGGAACTTTTCATTTTTATGGGTGGCTGCTGTAGACAGGTTTGACTGTATTTCGATGATTGGTTGATCCAAAATGGCCTGCTAGAATCTCTCAGACGAGATCTTTTACTCTTTTTGGCTGTCTGGAAACTACACAGGGACCCTCTAAATACTCAGATTTCTCTAGGTCTGGACTTCGACCATCATCTGATTTGGCGGACAAATCTGGACTTTTTTCCCCATGCACGCCCCTGAACCCCTCTTCAAATTAATTTCACCCCCCCCAAACCCCCCCCCACATTTTAATTCTTCTTTGTAGTCTTTATTTATTGTAAAGTCTAGTGGTTAAAGTTGGTTCTACATGAAGCAAGCTCAAACAAAGGAGTGATTCCATTGTTTTTCAAGTTAGTTAGCACTTTGGTGGATTCTGAACACATCAAATGTTGACACTGCTTGTAAATTGCATTGAGCAAGGGGCAGCTGGTCATGTGTTTGGTTCACATGTGGAATGATGACATTAACTTGATTGTATACTGATTACTTTATTGTGTTTTCTTCGCTCCTGTGGTACAGCTCTAGTGTGAATAGGATACATGCAGGTGGTTTGGTTTTTAGCTCTACTGGTCATAGACTGTTTTTTGTAGAACAGAGTTTTGTTTGTTCCTTCAGGATAACAGATAGCCATAATAAGGCATATATTGAGTATCATGGCTGGTCATTTGTGAGAAATATATTACATTTTTGGCTCTGAAGGCATCAGATTCAAATATTTACCATTCTCAACAGTTTAAATATCTTCTGACAATTAGAAATGAGTTTATTACATTCTTTTGGTGCCAAGTGTGAATGCCAATGTTAAGGCAACTAATATTATGCAGTTTTTTATTTCTGGAAATGGCCCATGGATCTCAAAATTTCTTCTATTTCACCTTAGGTGTATGCTAGTGATATATTTTCTTCAGATCCATTTATTAAGAGAAGAGAAGTACAATTTTTAACTGTTTGGTGGAATCTTATGTCCAAAGCAATGCGGTGATTTTAGCCAAAACGTGACATTTTTTTTTCATTTTAAAAAATTTAAATATTAAAAATATATCTATATTGAGTAACATTGGTCTTTACAAGTGAAATAATGATTTGTTTGTAGAAATGAGTATGGAAAGTGAGTTGTTTTGTTTGGACCTTTAATTTTTACCAGTGGCATCACATGACACTCTACATAGACTGCTGTCTTGTACAATAAATTGTACTCTGGAGCAAACTACACTGGAACAATGCATTCAGATTTTGCAGCCATGCTCTAGTGCTGCTACAGATACAGAAAAAGCAAATTTATTCAATAGGTGCAACATTTGGTATCTCTTGAAGGTATCACTACACTAACTGAGCCAATGAGTTCTTATTGCATCCTATTTTAGTCCTTAAGAAAATCATTAATATTTTTTTCTTTTTATTTCCTGAAGATTTACTAAGAAGTGGAGAATGTTACTTGCATGCAATTGAAAGCAGCATTAAAGCTTAAACAGACAGTAAAATGTGTATTGAGGTCAGTTCTGGGCTTTTGCATTGTATCACAAAGGAAACAGGTGTGATTTAACTGGTTGCAGAAAGGTCACTTGTGCTAAAAATTCCAGTTATTTCACTAAAATGCAGTTATTTCCAGAAAATGCAATATAACCTACAGTGATGTTGTGTCCAAGTTAGTACCTAACATAATTAAAGATCATCTTAGTGCATCTGAACTTATAACTATTGCACTGCATTTCATCAAAAATGGAAAAGTGAGGGAAATCAATAAGAACTTAATTAGTGTTGTGATACCTGATAGAGCAAAGAAAATTAATTCTGCGACACACTTGCTCACCTCTTTAATTTTGGGATCAAGGTCATCAACATGGAAGATTTGTGTTAAGGTTTTGGTTAAGGTTTTTAAGCGTGTAAAAGTGAGATGCTTGACAAGAGTTTTTCCAGCTCTGCAACATGCTTTTGTAAACAAAACTGTCTCCATTTCAGAAGCATGTGTGTCTTCAGTAGCTGAGCAGCTAGTTGTCAACCGAAGCAAGGAGGACTTTTACAGACATTGTAACGAAGTGTATCACCAGACTCTACTGGAAAAACTTGGCACTATGAAACACAAATTACACCAAGAAGTGCAAATCCTTCTTGACTTTTGTTTTCTTGAGATTGACTTGGATGTGATGCTTCTTATGTATGATATAGCTGCTAGGCATGGTAATTATGAATTTTTTAATTTTATTTTCACTTTAATATGCCAAATTACCTGAATTTTCCAAAATTTAACGATGTAGAAATATTATTCTAATTAGCCTATGTTATTAGCCTTTGCTTATTTGTCTCACTGTATTTATTATTCAGCCTACATTGATGGTTGCTCAGCATAGCAATCACAGTGGTATCTGTGCACTTATCTGTCCATCCATCCACACCCCATATTTAGGTCATTGTATGTTTTTTTTTATAGATTAAGATCAGTTTAAAAGTTTTTAATTTCTAGATAAATTAAAAGCAGGTTCGACAGAAATGAGAGTCTTGCATCATTTATTTGCTTTTGTATAATATACAACCCACTGAGAAGTGCATAGAACCAGATTTGCGATTGTATAATGGTCTGGCAGCAAAGGGTCTATGTTATTTGTTCTGCATATGATATCAAATGAACAGCACAGAGACTAATCGCTGTTGCATTATGTGATTGCTGATCTTGGTCTGTGCTGTGTACAGTTTGGTGTACATTAGGTACTGGTAGATATGGCACAAATGCGGCCATAAAACTAAACAGCAGTTGGGCTGCAAATGTATTTCTGGTGGTCTTGAAAAGAGGTAAGGTCTGTTTCAGAATAAGAGGGTGGAGGGAAGGTTCAGAAGGCACTTCTTTAAAGATTCCACCACCCAATAAATTTTAATTTGACTGGTCAATACAGAATGCGTAGCACAGGCCTGGATTACCCCCACCACCCATTTTTAATACTGGATTACCCCCACCATTCATATTTAATAATGGTCCGTGCCTTTGGACCCCACTCCCATGCCCCATACCTTTGATTCTGGAATAGCCCTAGTGGTCATATTTAAGTAGGCCTTTCAGTCCACTACCTAGAGCATACTGTTTAACTTACAGACTGGGATACTGAGGAGATTCTTGATAGACCCCTGTTGGACCTTGTAACCAGATTTGTCTTGGCTGCCATTCTTAGACACTGCAATCTGCTAGAGGTTGCACGCACAGCACAGCAGTAAGTAAAAACTTATCACATTAGGTCATTTGTAGTGCAGTGATGCAAGTTTTTGCAGAGAATGTTGAAGATGCTTTATTGTCTTAGTTCTTTGATACAAGTATGTCAAAGCATGTTGAAAATACAGAAATCCTTTGTAAACTGGTGTGGGGCCACACTTACAGATCCTAAAATGGGTAATTTTACCAGTGAAACAAAAATGGAATGCAGAATGAATGCAGACAGAATGCAAATGTAATGCAGACAGAATGGAAATGTAATGCAGAGTGAATGCGAATGTATTGCAGAATGCATACAAATGGATTGCAGAATGAATGCAGATGCCATGATATTGCATTTTGAAGAAATCAGAGCACAAATGCAAATGCACAATGATGAGTGATGAACAAAAACAGAATGAAACATGGATATATTTCATGAATGGATTTGAAAATTGATTGTGTTCAGGTTGCCACTGTGGTCAAAAGTTCTTTCAAATGATAATCCAACTTTACACTGACAGACAACTTTTCACCCCTTACAAACCATGACATTGTTCATGGTAAAATTACCTGTTTCAGGGTCTGTATATCAATTAGATAAGCACCAAGTTTAAACCTTTTGCATTTTAGTTTAGGCTTATAAATAGAACATATTGGCCCTTTGTTTAAACCTTTTGCATTTTAGTTTAGACTTATAAATAGAGCATATTGGCCCTTTGTTTAAACCTTTTGCATTTTAGTTTAGCATTATAAATAGACCATATTATCCCTTTGTTTAAACCTTTTGCATTTTAGTTTAGACTTATAAATAGAGCATATTGGCCCTTTGTTTAAACTTTTTGCAATTTAGTTTAGACTTATAAATAGAGCATATTGGCCCTTTGTTCCCCCGACTGGAATAAGATAGGTATGTATTTAGGACGTAATCTTGAAGATAAAGTGAACTCATTGCTGATTTGTTGAATTTAATTTATTCACTAATTTCTAAGTTTTTATATGCCAGCCATAACGCAGAGCATATCATTTTATGATGTCCATCTGGGCATCTGTCTGTTCCTTTTTTAATTTCTGCACAATATCTTGAGTTCTCCACAATCTACTGTTACCAAACTTTTGTAAGTTGCATGCATTGGGGCAAGGAAGAAATGTATCAATTTCAGGTTCAGAAGGTCAAAGGTCAGTGTCATAGGGACTGATAGAAAGAAAACATGTTTCTGTACAATAACATGACTTGTATCGCAGATACCATGACCAAGCTTTGTAATAAAAACTGGCATTTTAGATAAGAAAGACACCTAATGATTTTTGGATCAAAAGGTCAAAGGTCACAGTGACTCTAACAAGAAAAATGGTTTTTGCATGAAATCTTGAGTTCTTTATAACCTACTTTTATCATATTTTGTGGATAGATTGCATATGAGATAAGGAAGACACCTATTTATTTTAGGACCAAAAGATCAAAGGTAAAAAAATGTCAGAGGGACTCCAAGAAGGAAAACAATTTCCACAAAACTACTTAAGTTCTGTACCACATGCCTTGACTAAACTTTGTAAATGGCTTGCATTTGAGACCAAGAAAACTCTTATTGAATTTGGGGTTAAAAGGTCAGAGATCAAGATCATAGGGACTCCAAGAAGAAATACAGTTTCCCCAAAATAAGTAAAGTCATATGCCACAAACTACGAGCAAACTTTGTGAATGGCTTTTATTTGAGATTTTGGTGTCAATAGGTCAAAGGTTGAGGTTGATGTGGCTGAAAGTTGAAAAATGGTATCAGCACAGCAATTTCTGATCTTCACCATATACCTTCACCAAACTTTGTGGATGTCTTACAGTTTGAGTAAGAAAGAAGCCTATGGATTTCATATTCAAAGGTTAATGGTCAAGATCACTGTGACTGAAAGAAGAAAAATTGCTTGCATTGTAACTTTAATTCATTAACCAAAGTCCATTGAGGGCTTGCACTTAAGGAAGAGGTCTATTGATTTTGGGGTCAAAAGGTCAGTGGTCAGGGTCGTAAGGAAAAATGGGTTTTGCACTTTAATTTTTGTAAGATCCTTGAACAAACTTTGGGGGATGGCTTGCACTAAGAATAAAAATTAAACCTATAGATTTGGGGGGCCAAAGATCAATGGCCAATGTTCTTGCAAGTCTAATAAGAAAATAATGGTTTCCTCACAGTAAGTTTAGTTCAAGAGCGCATACCTTGATGAAAGGTTCAGGTCATTTAGACCTGCTGGCCAATAATCACCAGAGTCAACCATGCCCTACTAGTGCCTACATAGAGGACTATTACAAATGGAGTGGGCATATAATGTACTGTTCATGGTACTCTTATTGAGAAGTTGAATTGTGATGATACGTCTTGTTCAACCTTCTAGTCCAAACAAGAGTCTAGTGTCTGCCTTCCACTGTGTTTACCAAGTTAGAAGCAAGCTGATGACCCTTAAACTGGAAGAAACAGAAGAACTCAAGATAGATGAAGACAGGGAAAGTGATGATGCCCTGGACCTTGAGGGGCAGGAGGGGGAAGAGGAACCCAAGAAAGAAAAAAGGGAAGAAGAGACTGGTGAAGGTAGGGACCTCTAAGTGGGTACACTTTTCTCCTGCATCAACATGTATATGCACATTTAATGTTTTTTATACAGTCTTAAGGGTAGATCATTTGTCGAGGATGACTTAACAAGGCCAAGTTACTGAGTTTTTCTGAAGAATCATTTGAAAATAAAAAAAGAAAAGCATTGATTCTGAACAATGATGGCTACATTTAATACACAAAATATTTTTCCCTAAATTTAGATTGATCTTCCTGTTCTTTATAGGAATTTTAAAATTGTATATCAAAGTATGTATCAGATGACAATCTCTTTGAATGTTTCTGGTAATTTTTCTGTGGTCTTCATTAGTTGAGAAATATCGCTTGTTTGTAGAAAATATGCATTTCGTGGACATAATTGTGTGAACAGCTCTGAATAAATATTTTCCATTCACAATGGATGAAATTTTAGATTCATAAACTTTGACTAGGCTCACTAAACTTATTCAAAATTATCTGTCTTTTTAAACTCTTCAGTGACTGAAACCATTGTTGCATAATTTTATCCATGTTCTGTCTTGGTTACAAGCTTTTGTACTGAAAGCCAAAGATAAAAGCTTGACTTTTAGACCTAGCAATCAAACATTTTGAATTGACAAGTGATGTTATCCTCTTTAAATGCAGTCTGTATGCTTATTTCATTAAACTATGTCATTTTTATCCCCTGCCCAACAAAGTTAGCAGGGGATTTGGGAGCGAGTTCCATCCATTTGTCCATCAGTCCATCCATCCATCACATTTTCACTTCTGGAACATTACTCTAAGGCTTTTCAGAATATCTCTATGAAATTTGGATTCTAGTGGACTAGTGGCCCAAATGTGTCCTTTGCTATTGACCTTTCTTCAGTTTCAATATTTTTAATGTTTTTGTCCATTTATCAATCCATTATCCACACTTTAATTGCAAAGCAAAACTCCAAAACTGTTCAAGATCTCTAGGAAATTTGGTGCATATATTAGACTAGTTGTATAAATGTGCCTTTTGCTATTCAGAATTTTTAAGTTTCAGTATTTTTCATGTTTCCATCCATTTGTCTGTTCATCCTCCATGTATCATTTGCACTTTCATTTCCAATGTATCGCCTCAAAACTGTTCAAGACATTTCTTTGAAACTTGGTCAGCATATTAGATTAGTGGTCCAGATGCATCTGCCCATCTTTCACACTTTCATTTCTGGAGCAGAAGTCCAAAATCATTCACGATATTCCTATGAAACTTTATACTCTTATTAGACGTACTGTAGTATCATCAATTTTCGTGGGTGACCAATTTTCATGGTTTTCATTGTTGCCCCGAACGACGAATTTAAATACCCAACAAAAAATAAGCCACGTATGATGATGGCAGCACCCCCCCCCCCCGCTCATTTTCTTACTGTGTGTCGTTCCTAGAGATTAAGGAACCTACTAGTATTTTATAAATCAACATCAACATCAATTCTGTAATTTGGAAATAAAATATTAGCTTATACACGTGTTTGTTTTATTTTAAACCTTTGAAAAAAGAATTATAAAGCATTTTATATTGTTTCAATGCACACGTATCGATAAGATATCCAATAGGTGTAATTTCCACTCACTGCCTTAAATCGATATGCGAGATAGGTAAGGATAGAGAGAAACGTGAAAAACCATAAGGTATTCAAACCCTAATAATGTTGAAAATGAAAGAAAGAATAATAAAAAAATAATAGTATATGAAAATTAAATTAAATACTTGTTCAAATCGATCCTTCACTCGAGTACAAATGTTGTTAAACAATTTAAATCCTCCTGAAACCACATTTCATTTTATCCATGCATTTTTAATCCAAAAGAACAACAAGCCTGTAAAATACTAGAACTGTTGCTTGAAGCACTATTATTAATGAAACAATACGTATATACACTAATTACAGCAGAGTATTAAAGCTCACACTTCACTGATTTTCGGACAAAGAAACTGTATCAACATCGTGTCAATCAAGTCTCAATGTACACAATTTAAATCCTCCTGAAACCACATTTAATTTTATTCATGCATTTTTAATCCAAAAGAACAACAAGCCTGTAAAATACTAGAACTATTGCTTGAAGCATTATTATTAATGAAACACTACGTATATACACTAATTACAGCAGAGTATTAAAGCTCACACTTCACTGATTTTCAGACAAAGCCACTGTATCAACATCGTGTCAATCAAGTCTCAATGTACACACAAATGCTTGTCAGGTAAATAATCCCCAAATTGCAGAATTAAACAAGTCCAGCTTTCTCCAAACCACTGATAATTAGGTCACATCTTTCACTCATTGTCGCGTGTGCTGCAATTATCCATTCAGCCCGAATTGGCTTGCTTAATGAGGTTGCAATCAATGATCGTCACCAGTAGCATCTTCCTTTTTTTCGTGATGTCCTCCATGACCGGTTTAGCATACCAGTTATGGAAGTGTGATTTTAATTATTCTTTGTACTCTTTATTTATTTTCAAATCTAGTGGTTGAGTTGGTCTGTACATGAATCAGGCACAAACAAATGCGTGATTCCACTGTCTTTCAATTTAGTTAGCATCTTCTCACATTGATGGGCTCTAGACACATCAGATATTGCCACTGTCTGCTGATTGCATTGAGCAAAGGTCAGCCCATCACGTGTTTTGTTCCCTTTATGGATAGTGTTTTAAGTTAGAGATCCTACAGGTTACTTTAATAACCGATTGACTTAGTGTTGTAGTCTGCGACGGCTTCCTTTGATGTTGAGCACTCAGACGAAAACACTGTGTAAGTGATTGACCTTGACAGGTGTGCTATTTGTGATCATAGAGGCGGTAGTATTGTTTTAGTGTTGTTGGCTGCGTCGGCTTCCATTGATGACTTGGACAAAAACACGGTGTCAGTATTGAACTTGTCAGGTTTTTGACTTGTGCTCATACATGTGAAAGTATTGTTATAAACATTCAAGTGACCGCCGTTTGCGTCGGCAGAGTTTTATTCTTTTGTATTCTTTATTTTGGGTATTTGTAGAGGTTAAACCACGAAATTAAACACTTAGCAATATGCAAACTTTGACAGGCAAAACCACGAATTTAAGTACCCGCGAAAATGTCTTTTTTTACAAAACCACGAAAATTGAGCCCCACGAAAGTAAATGATACTTCAGTAGTTTAGATGTGCTTTTGCTGTTAGGAATTCTTCAATTTAAATATTTTTTATGTTTTTGTCCATTAGTCTGTCCATCCATCCATTATGCACACTTTGTTCCTGGTCAGAACTCCAAAACCATTCAATATATCCCTATTAAACTTGGTATGTGTGTGTGTGTATGTGTGTATATACATTTTTCTATTGAGGAATCATCATTTTCAGTATCTTTACATTTTTCTATCTACCTGTCCATCCATCCATTCATCATACACAGTCATTTCTGGAGTAACAATCCCAAACTGTTCAAGATATTCCTTTGAAACTTTAGATACATATCATATTTGTGGTCAAGATGTGCCTTTTGCTTTTTGGAATTCTTCAGTGAAAATGATGCACAGAAAAATACATGTTGACTCTTACTTTTGTTGTAACCCATCCACATGTCACTAGAAGCTAATATATCAATAATGAATATGACCCAAATTAGACAAGTACATGCATATGATGCCGATCACTGTAAACTGTGGTTTCACTTTGTTTGTGGGGTACCAATTTTTGTGAATTTTGTGGTTGCTCTGAACCACAAATTTAAAAAATGAGCCAGCCATATGTGGTGCAGAAAGCCCCCCCCCCCATTTTCTTATTGATACATTCCTAGCCATAAAAAAATATCATCTGTGTGTTAATTCAACTTGATTAATATGATAAATTATTATCTTGCGCACCTCTGTTTTATTTCTGATCCTTTTCAAAAAAAAAGAATTTTTTATAAAGCATTGTATATTGTTCCAGTCCACATGTATGTATATTGTATCCAGTAACTATCATTTCCATTCACTGCCAATATCAGTGTGTTGTGAGATCAGTGAGGATAGAGAGAAAAGAGAAAGAGCATCAAGTATTTAAGTACTAATATTATTGATATGAAAAAACAAATGACGAAATGGTCTACAAAAATTAGATTTAATGCTTATTTACATAATTCCTTCATTCAGGTAACTTGAAATAAATACACTTAATTCTCTGCAATTCTCTGTGAATTAAGATTTAATCCCAGTTGTGATCTATCTGAATGAGTAATCTACACAAAACATAGATACATGCAAACAAGTTATACTTCTAATTACAGGTAGCAAACTTTCTTGTTAAAATTTAAATCCTCCTGAAAGCACATCTCATTTTATCCACATATTTTTAATCCAAGGGAATGACAAGACTGAAAAATGCTAAAACTATTAAAGCAAAAGTACTAATTAAACACTATGTATATACACTAATTACAGCACAGTACTAAGCACACACTTATTTTCATGTCAATCTTGTCTCCTGATACATGCAAATGTTTCTCACATAAATAATCCCATAATTGTTGAATTGCATAAGACCAGCTTTTTCAAAGTCACAGATAATTAGGTCCAATCTCTAAGAGGTCAGTGGTTCCCAAACCCCAGGTCATGACCCAAATGAGGGTCACGATAAAAAAAGTTTGAGAACCACTGCTTTGAGTCATCATCTCATGAGCCACGATTATCCATTTAGCATGAAGCAACTTGACTGTTAATGTTTGAAGGTCCACTGATAAAATGCATTGAATCCGCACCAGTGATGTCTTCCTTTACCCCTTATGTTCTTCATGACCCATTTTGCATATCAGTTGTAAAAGAGTGATTTAGTTTTTCTTTGTTGGGTTTGTTTACTGCCATGTCCAGTGATTGGAGTTTGTCCATGCATGAGGCAGACACAAATGAAGGAGTGATTGCCCTCACACATTGATGGCTTTGCACACATCACAGCCTGCTTATTGCACTGAGCAATGGACTATTGGTCACATGTTTGGTGCCCATATGGAATGATGACATTATCAACTTGAATTTTACCTCTCAAGTCACCGTGTTCAATAATAGTCTGAACGTACTGATGGTACAACTTTATGGATCCAGTGGTTTAAGTTAAAAATCATAGGCCTATAGCTGTACTCCAGTAATGACTTGGCTTAGTGTTGTTGGCTGCATCAGCTCCGTTTGATGTTTGATGAAAACACAGTGTGAAGGACTGATCTTGGCAGGTGTTTGATTTGTGCTCATACTGGCAGTAATAATGTTTTAACAATTGAAGCAAACACCTTTGTTGTCGGCATTGTTTTGTTCTTTTGTGTTCTTTATTTGGAGTATTTGTATAGGTTAATCTATGAAATTTAATACCTATAAATATAATAACTCTGACAGAGGCAAATCCACAAATTTATGTACCCACAAAAATGTTTTTTTTGTTGTTTTTTTTACAAACCACGAAAATTGATACCCACAATATGAAATCTTTGACAAATCCTTGTTTTCTAACAGACCTTTTGGCAGGTCAGGTGATATGGATGACTCCATCTTGTTATTTCTTTAACAGTTGTATAGTGACAAAAGAATACTGTCTAGGTTCATAAACATGCTTTTCAAAGGGGAGTTAACTCCTAAAACGTGGATTACACTAGATCATTCGTTTTCCATCTGGTGGACACATAATGACATATTTTGGTGTGTATAATGCACACTGATGTATAACGCACACCCCAATTTTCGACCCAGAATGAGGGGCAAAAATTTGGTTCTTCCATAATGCACATGTCATATAATATGTTTTAAAATCTAGATAATTTAGCTCTGTTTTTGTAGTACGACAACAGTTGGCCATTATTTAATAGTGCACTGATCATCATTTGTTACATAAAGTTTTAATTGTTTACAATAAACCATTTCTCTGATCTTTCCTGTCAGTATGCGGCACACGGTCATGACCAATACTTTTTTTAAAGATATCGTAAAAGAAAGAATGAAAACAGTGGCAATATTGAAAGTATATCTTTTCAATTTTATGGTTGGCCCTTAAAAGGGCCATTTTAAGGTTCGCCTTGTTGATGGAGTTCAGTCACTTGCATCAAATCTCTCAAATTCCTTTTCATTGTCATCACTTTAGAAAAGTCACAGTATGTCCTAATCTGTCATCATTTCTGGCATTTGAAGATCAAACACAAGATGCTAAGTGATAATTCAGGTCCAGTATTTATACTTATTTGGACTATCATGACACCTCTCAAATATTTCTCAGTACCCAAGATAGAATTTATCAAGACAATTCATTGTAATTATGTTTGGCACAGCAAAGCTTTAGCTCTGTTATTTTAGAGCTGTTTGAGATTAAGGGATGAAACTTGGTATACTTATACATCATTATTAGCAGATGTGTTGATTACCACAATATGGGTCCTATCTTCAAGATCAAAGTCACAGAGCAATATTTTAAGTTTTCCATCACACTCCTTTATACTCTATAACTTTGGAGCCATTTGGAAATTAAGGGATGAAACTTGGTGTACTTAATATATCTGGACTAGAAGGTGTATCACAAATAATCAGATTTTGGTTCCTATTTTCAAGATCAAGGTCACATGTCAATATTGTAGGTTTTAGTCATTTTCCTTTTTGCTCTATAGCTTAAGAGCTGTTTAAGATCTATGGTTAAATATTCTTATATATTGTCACTAGAAGATGTACCGCATTCCATATCTTGGGGTCCTATCTTCAAGGTTAAGGTCACAGGTAAATATTTTAAGTTTTTTTTTGTTTCTGTTCTATATCTTAAAAATCTGTCTAATGTACAGGGATGAACCATAGTACACTTCATTTTCTCAATTAGATAGCATCCCATGTATCACAATCAAGGTTTTATCTTCTGGGTCAAGGTCACTTGTCAGATTTGCCCTTTTTTCTGCACTTTTCTTTAATACCCTATAAGATAAAGCCATGAACCTTTGGTTACTTTCCATGATGTCTGCCCAATAACTCAACAGCAATGCTACAAAGGTCACATATTTCATCAATGTACACTTTTGGTGACCTCATCACAGTAGGCAGGTAACAAACATTCACTGAATTTGCTTGGTTTTTCTTGAGCCCACCTTGGCAGAAGCTTTGCATAGCAATCACTTTGGTGTCTGTGTACATGTCCATCCACATCCTAGAATAAGGTAACTGTTAACGTTTTTTAGATTAAGCTCGATGTTAAAGTTTTGTACTTTTGTTTTTCTTTGTGGTCAGTTTGAATGGAGGATACATCTCTTGGACTCTTGAGTTGTGATGGTTTTATAACATTATGAGAAGTTTATTACACTAAAAAATAATACCTATTTTAAGTCATCTGCAGTTATCTCAATGCTTTGATGCCATTCAACTTTAATATTTCTGTCATTTTTATTATACAGGTATGTAAACTGTGTAAAAGAATTATTTGATTATGACATTTGATATATCTCTTTCTCTTGCATGGTTATGGGGTTTTGTCAGTTGGAAAACATCCTTGGCCTTTTCTGTCATATACTTGAAAAAGACCTCAGATGTAAATAGTGGTCATTTTGAACTGTTCTCTAGCCCATGGATGTTATTACATCATAGTAACTTCATTGACATCACAATGACTCATTGATGTGTTATCATTAATAACAACTTAAGGAATAGTTTGAGGCTATTGCAACTGATTGATTTCTTCAATTTTTCTCATTAAAAAGTTGTTGGAATAACATTAAAAATTAAAAGTACAGGCATATCATTGATGGTTGAAACATCATCAAGTGTTATTTTCTACACCTGTCAGATGCAGTGGCTCAGTGGTTAGCATGCTGGAATCGGGACCGAAAGACTGCATGTTCGAATCCTACCACTGGACCAGCCTGGGTGAGCTACTGGGGTGTGTCCTTGGGCAAGGCACTTTACTCCAGTTGCCTCTGCACTGAATAACCTACTAGTGTTGTTGTGCTGTACAGCACCAAACCAAGCCATTTCTAGAACCTATCATTGTAGAGGGAAATATTTTTTGCACCACCAATCATTTTATAAGGATCTATTCTTTGCACATCTAGCCAGATGTTCAGCCACCAATAACTTACCAATTTGGGAAGTTTCACTATGATTAACTGCAAGTCTCTTTAAAAGTCAGTTATTTGACTCGCATCGGAAAGAAATGGAAAGGACAAGCATGTTCTGATAGGGATTTTTGTTTATTTGTTCTGGTTTAAGAAATAACTAACATCCATTCCATGTGTATTCTTTTATGGATACTTATTAATTTTTAAAAAAAATATGTATTGAGTCTCAGCATTATATTATTTTATCCCCAGATGAAACCATGTCTGTGAAGTCAAATGACAGAGCTGTAGAGGAGTTGACTTTCCAAGCTGCTTGCAGAGTCTGTATAGAGAGATGTCTTTTTCTCATCCTGTTGGTCAGGCCTTACTGGGAAGGTGGGTTTTGTGTACATTTAAAGTCTATTTCAGCATGGTTGAGTAGTTATACCTTTCCATTTGTATAAATAATAAACTTCACCAAATTGATAAGGATATTACAAACCTTGACTACATGAGAGTTCAGTTATTTTGAGCAGATAAATTAATTTCAGTTCAGTCAGAAATATGTTTTGTAGCAGATGGCAAAAGCAGAAATTATTGTACCATGAGTAATTTTTTTGCAAGGCATTATGGGTGAAGCTGGTACAATGTTATACTTTTATAAATTTAACCCTGATATCAAATGAAAACTCTTCCATTTGATAACCTAATACAATCATACCTATAATACAGCTCTCTGTCATTATTACACGATTTCTGGATATAACATGGTACTGCTATGGACCTCATGACTGAAATCATACCAGTGAATAACAATATGGGTTGAAAGAAAACAACGTTAGTGTTATATCTTTACAGGGATTTACAAATTTTATAAAAGTGAGCTTTCTCTGGGAAATTAAACTTGCCCATGGGAAATATGAGCTTGCCCCAAACATAATATCCCAACATGAGTAAGGAAATAACGTTATGTTTATTTTAACATTTGTATTCTTTTTATCTTTGTTGGCACCTTGAAACTATATGCAGATAATTAAAGTTATAAAAAAATATATATGTAAATAATACATGTAGATAAATATGTAGATGAGAAAGAGTTAGAATGCAGATATAGTTAGAAGAGCAACAGCAGACATGTACATGTAGATAGATATATGGATAAGTAGAAAAGGGTATGGAAATAGCTACATTTTTAAGAAAGAGAGAGAAGGAGAGGTAAAAGATCTTGAACTGAAAAATTAAACGACCAATAATTTTAATCATGTTTTAAAATTTAACATTTTTCTTTATCTACTTTTCCACTTAAGTTCAAATGATCATGCAGATTTAAGTTCCATCCAATAAACAAAACAAGGTAAAAAAAATGAGTCCATCACTAAAGTATTCCATAAATATCAATGATTTCACTCAGGTTTTTTTTTCTTATGGGGCGTGTTGTGTCCGTTCAGTCTGCTTCCGCCTCCACATTAACAACTATCATCTAGTCATCTTGAAATCAGTGACATGCATCAAAATATTTGATAAACGGACTTTTGAGAATGATTTGAGAGTACTTATTTTTATCCATTTAATTGTTTGCCATGCAGCAAGTATGTATTGGTCTCCTGTAATTATCACGTAAACAAAGTATCATAAACACTGCTTATAGGTGCTACATTTTTGTAACATCAATCACGCTTTGAACGAAATCCTCCTGGAGATGAGTGCCTTCTATTTCGAAACACACCTGTCAAAGAAATCTCATGAGTTATATTATTAACAATTAACACCTCATCTCATTAACATCGGCGACATGCATCAAAACAATCTTTGACAAACTGATTGTTCAGAATCGGTAAGCTGATAAAAAGCTCAAAGTTAACTTTAATGTGTATGAGGACATGAAAGTTGGCAAATCTCAGATAGGTGCAAATATTATGATTAAAATGTAACTGATAAGTTAAAATATAAATATTTATTCCTTATTTGTCAAAACTTGCTTAAATAGTAAATATTCACATAATCACATCCGCACGAGAAAATGCATGCATGACCTTGACATTGACTACAAGATGGAAATGACATACTATAGATCATAGATGAAAGAAACTGTGGCAGTCATGTAGAAGAAGAATGTGGTACATATAAACACTAGATAAAGGTGCTGATATATGTACTCTAGTGAGATCGCAGAGTTTAAAACTTGCAGAACATAAAGCAGTATGAATTGAACACGACCCATTGTAGGTAAAATAGCATGCACAGAGCTAGTGTTTTATGTATTTTACCCAGACGAAAAAATTAAATAAAATTTCTTGGATCTCACTCTCTCTCAGTGTCTTGCAAACTTTAGCTTGCCTGAGCCAAATTTGAACTTGTCCCGGGAGTCGGGCAAGTGGATTTGTAAATCCCTGCTTTATTTCCTTTTCAAAACACTGTTATTGAAATTTTTTTTATCATTCCCGCAATACTGCAGTTCAGTATATAACGCTGTTCTCTCTATATCATGGTTCTGTACATATATGATTCTTTATATATATATATATATATATATATATATATATATATATATATATATATATATATATATATATATATATATATATATATATATATATATATATATATATATATATAATGTGGTCAGCAGTTATGGACCACTACTGTGTTATAGCAAGGGAGAGTCGTTACTTGCAGAAAAATTACCAATAATTACTTGTAAAGATGTCACCAATTTGTACAGGAATTTCTGTTGCATTGGCAGTTATCTACTACAAATCATTCTTCTAAAAGAAATTGGAATTTACTTGTTTATAATAACTGAGCTCTCATGTTGTGGAAGCTTGTAGTTATCTTTAATTTAGTAAAGTATTTTTTTCAGAAAACTTTGAGGGAGTGTCAAACATGCAATGGCCACACTAGTTTGAATATCAGATCAAGGTAGATGATAGTTGCCCATGTTAATATGGTGCTTGCAGTATGTGCAAAGAATCAAATGCACCCCTTGCTACTGCACTTCACAAATCAAACTCCATCAGAAAATTTGCTTTTCTGGACTTGGCTCACTTTGCAGATGGCTCACCCTTCCCTGAATCACAGCTGCCTTTAAACATTTTATCTTCATGAAATAAATCACACTTCCACACTATTCCAACTACCGAAATAATTATGTTTTGCATTTTTTATATGGAGTAAAATCTGACTTTAAATAAACATTGCCGCATATCACGAATGGCTTAAACATTCTCATTCAGTGCAATGAAATATAATAAATTTTGTTTCTTCAACATGCACCTATTTGATTTACATGACTTTAAATTAATTGGGTTGTTCCACTTTGTGTACTTTACCTATGCAAATTAACCTAATGGGCTACATGTTACGGGCATATATCATGTGATCAACAAAAGTCTTATTTTTTTTTCTTTGATAAGATTTACTGGAAATCATGTTTTTATAAACACAACTGTGTTGGGGGTTTGGGAGTCAAAAATTGTGTTTTCATATGGTGTGTTCTGGCAGGTATGTTTGTGATATCCTAATGATCATTTGTTATGTCCCTCTATCATGATGCTGCTGTTATATTGTAGTGGTTTTTCATTTGTTAATCTCATGTTAGGTATTGGAGCAATTCCATAATTAGTTTCCACATATACTCATGTTATTTTCACCTGTGACACCACTCACAGCCACGCTGTGCCTTCATATTAACTGAATATAAAAATGTTTAAACAAAGTTACCTGTTGTATTCTGTGGTATCCTTGTAATGGAAGAGGACTTTTAACATTTCACTGTTGTTTTTTCTTTCTTCTTCAGATTCTACCACCAGTCTTTCCATCAGTGATATGGATGGTATGGAAAACAGTAACATAGAGCCATCAGGTAAAATTGTTACTGAAAGGGAGAGAGAAAAATAGAGAGTTCTTGTTTGTGCTTTGGTTTTTCATCCTAAGTGTTAAAAAACTTAGTCAGAGGTTGGTAGGCATCTGTAGTGATGTTATCATAAGCCTAAAGTTGTATAATATCACCACTTTTCTATGATATTGCAAAACTATCAGCGTACTTATAAAGACATGTGCCTGGCCAATGCCAAGGCCAAGCTTACAGATGGTGGAAAATTTGATCGTTTGTTTTCCACTGACCATTGTTATAGACTGTTGCTATTTACATCTGACAAACATGTATTGATTGAAATGTAATAATGCAGAGGACAAAGCTAATAATGGTAAACATGCTACTCTGTAATAGTGCTCTGTATTGCAGTGAATTGGAAATGGATTTATGTGGGTCGGTGTGTTTATCTCAAATCTATGTGATATCACCTATCTGTACCTTTTGCCAATATCATTTTTGTGCTGAATCTAATAATGATACATTGTGATGGCAATATATAATAACATGATCACTAGATTCCTAGTTTAAATTAATAACAAGACAAATAAAACATAGTACAAGATTCATACAAAGCAAAGGCATTAATAACTTTACGTTTAGACTTGATAATTTGCCTTAGCTCATACTATTAGTTTTCTGTATGCTTGTGTTTTTTCTAGATATTTTTACATGTAATCAGAAAATAGTAATGTTATAGAGAAATTTCACTGATTAAATTGGACAAGTTTATCATTGTATTATATCACAGGGCTTGATTTTTGTCCTCAACTATTTGTAGAAAACAGTGAATATTAAATTTGGTCTGTCCATCCTTCCATCTGTTGGTCCTTCCATCTTTCCATCCTTCGGTCTGACCATCCATCCATCCCACTTTTGTTTCTGTAGAATATATCCCTTAATTATTTTTGCATTTCAGCCAAGTTTGGTATGCTATTTGATACTGATGTGACCATGGCTGAGGTCGATTATCAGTGTTCTACAGCATCATTTTAGCTGTGTTATACATCCAGATTGTCAGACCCCTCTGACTTGTGTTTACACACAATCTGGCTGTTGCACCCATTCAATTTTTTTATTTCTGTACAATAACTTTATTAATCATTATTGGATTTCTGTCAAATTTGGTATGCAGATTAATGTTGATGAGGCATTGGTTGAGTTTAATTGTCAGTGTTCTAGATCATCATTTAGTGGAGTTATTGCCCTTGATCATTGGACCCACTCACTTTAATTTCTGCACATTAACTCATTTATTTATGGTTGGATTTCAACTAAATTTGGTAAACAGCTTGATATTGATACGATCTTGGCTGAGTTTGATTATCTGCATCATTATTTAGCTGAGTTATAGCTTTTCTGATTGTCAGACCCTCTGGCTTGTGTTTACACACAATCTGGCTGTTGGACCCATTCACTTTCATTTCTGCACAATAACTCTATTAATCATTATTGGATTTGAATCAAATATGGTAGGCAGCATGATATTGATAGGATCTTGGCTGTGCTTGATTATCAGCATTCTTCATCATCATTTAGTGGAGTTATAGCTGCTGAAATTTGGACATACAGTACATACTTTTTGTTTCAGCACAATAACTCATTTATTTCAAACAAATTTTGTATGTTATTAGATGTTAATGTAACCTTCCATGGGTTTGGTTGTCAGTGTTCTATGTTGTCAGTAGCGTTTTCCTTTACAAATATATTTTAACTCATTTACTATATCACCATGGTCGCCTTGTCTTTTCTCTTTTGGATACATTCCCCAAATTATGTTAATATAAGGAATATAAGCTTTACTTCCTCTTGAATCCAACTATTCCAGAAAGGCAAACATTTTGTCTTTCATGTCTATATGCCATATAGACAAAAGGAAGAAACTCTTACCCATTACCTCCCGTTACCACCAACAGGTGGCACTGGTATTAAACCAGTTGAAGCTTTTGCTGCAGTATGATTAACATCATCCTGCATAGTCTCATTGAATCCTTCAAGATCTTTGTGATTTTGAACCATCCATCTATAAGTGTGGTGATTTATAATAAAAAAAGTGTCTGCAAAATATTGGTAAACTTTGTTGGGATTTTTTGTGAATAAATTATCATATTTATAGAAGTTTGTGGACTTTGTTTTTTCTGACATGGTAAATCGCACATGATAGCGTCACATATATGTGTATGCAAACACAGTTTGAATTTTTTATTTTGTTACATTATGGGTGTTGTTATTGAATTATTGATATTTTCTGGTTGTTATTTCCTGTTTTTTTCTTCATCATTCATGTCTTTTCAGAAACAATGGTGAGGACATGTAGTATATGTTAGAAGTTCAAGGTCAGTGAGGAAAATCATGAATCTTGCCTTGTCTGAACATGACGTATTTTAACAACACCTTGTACTGTTTGCAGGTCATGGTTGGAGGGAATGTGGTCTTCTGTCCTAAGAAAGAACATCAAGGCAAAAATGAGGAAGACAGAATTAAAACATGATGCAATATTATTGGAGAGCGACATGTTGAGCCTGCACCCGAAAACATCTTCCATTGTTAGTTTAGTGGGGGATGTTTTGTTGGCATACCCCTGCCAAGGAAAAAGCCATCAGCTCCTATCACATCTGATCAGCTAGAGACAGATAATTTAGTGTCTCTGGATGTGTGTGAATGACACCAGGCAAATATCTTCATGGATTCGCACATAAGGAGATTGATCAAGAAGGTGGCATCATAGCTGCTTTCATTGGGGGAATTGTTGCCCCCTCCCCTCTTCACGCATGTCTAATACTGCTTTTATTTTGTCTGAAGAGTGACTGAAGATGTTTGGCAAATCTCCAATAGTGGCTTGAAGTTTATGAGAGAGGGTCCTCTGTTATGTTGGCACCCCAGTGGGCATAAGTTCCCTTGATTGCCTGTGCATGGCCTTCAGGCCTGTAAGCCAGGGCACATGGAGTATGATTCTAATTTGGCTGATGTGGGTTTCCAGCATTGGGGACACATGCTGCTATCCTGGTCATTAGCTATCCTGATGTGTCTTCTTTCCATTCTGGCGATCGGAAATCAGTTTTGTAAATGGAATGTGCCTCATACTGGCTGTCCATTCCATTGAATATGGAAGTAACTGGTCCGTCTGTTTTGGCAGCCAGCCAACCATCCTTCCAGCAAACCACCTGCTTTCCTTCCATCCTGCTGTCCAGCCATCCTTCATGCCTTCCTTACAGCCTTCCTTTTGGCCTTCTGGCCCAGCTGAATATACTTTATTGGTTGCCCGACCTCCAGTACAGCAGGGCCTGACATTGTTTGGCCTATCCACTGGAGAAATACTGTCCTACATCCAAGGATGCTATGCTACTTCCATGCTGCTTGGTATGCTGTATGTGGATATGGAAGCTTGCCAGATGAGGACAACCTCTCAGTGATGGTGGGGAAAACCCTGATCTGACAATTCTTTCCAATCCCACCATAGAAAGGACAGAATTCAGTTTCAGTGCTGTGGTGGAGGAAATATATTGGATCTTAATGTTGTCCAATTGCCCACCACCTCCATCTGCGAGCCGGGACTACGAAGTCAGGACTTTGGTAGATGTTGAGGATGAGGAAGAGAATCAATCATTTTTACTTCTTCTGCAGTCAGTATAAATCTGTGAGATTTCCGTTTGTCTCTCAGACAAAATTGTTAATCCTGGGGAATTAAACAGCCTTATTCCGGAAAGCCTATTACCAGTGTCACATTATGCACAATGGTACTGTACACAATCGGACAAGTACAGCACTGATGTTCAGAGCATTGATAAGAACATTGTGGCAGTACAGATGTTGACATCGCTGTTCTGTAAAGTTTATCACAATATATTTGAGGCAACTTTAAAGCTTGTACACAATTTTATGGCTAGATTTAGCGTTGCCTTGCTAAAAAAGCAGGAAATGAGCATGTATAGGAGCCAACAGTGTGCATGGCCAAAGTGATTTATAGGAAATGGGTTTTTGTGAGAGAGTTTCTGCAGTTCCTCAGTTTACTAAATGCAGCAGCAGATTTGATCCTGTAGGCTGCATTTATATGTGCCCTCTGCAGATATAATTGCCCACTCAGTGGCACCCTTTTCAGGTTGTTTAGATCAGCATGTCTCAATCTCAACCAACATAAAACAATTTCTGTGTCAGTAGCAAACCAAGCAAAGGCATATGGCTGGAATTTCTCTGGAGAATCCTAAACCAGATATAACGATTTGTACAGATGCCAGTTTGTCCAGGTGGGGGACTTACCTGTTGCCTCACTTCACCAAGTTAAGTGGGCACTGGAACCCAGAAGAAAAAGCTCTTCATATAAACCTTTGAAAATGAAGGCTATAATGAATGTTTTTCATTATTGGTGAGAGAACCTGTGTGAGAAAGTGGTCCTCATAATGTCGGACAATTCTGTAGTGATAAATCACATGACTTATGTGTCCTGGTCTGGGAGTTTCTACACTGGAGAACCCAGCACAAGATAAATGTCCAGATCAGGCACATCCTGGGCAGACTGAATATGTTGGCAGATTTTCTGTCAAGAAAGGGTCAGACTCTGCAAACAGAGTGGTCTCTTCATCTGTCAATCTTTCACGGAATTGCGCTCTTTGGGGGCATCTGATGATGGATCTTTTTGCAGTGAGGTGGAATCAAAAACTGCCCACCTTTGTCTCTCCTGTTTTGGATCCAGAAGCTTGGGTTATATATGCTTTGGCAGTCAATTGGGATGAAATTTTGGGCTATGCCTTCTCTCCAACTGCTAGAAATAGCAATATATTTGTCCCCAGGAGAGTCCTGGCAAAATTCAATTTACTTGAACAATTCCCCTCGGGTGTTTCATTCCTGCCCAGACAGGCTTCTTCTTCATGCCTGGCTCTTGTCAGGAGAGCCTTGTGTTGAAAGGAGTTTCAACCTTCAGTTAGTAAGAGAATCTCATGAGCAAGAAGTTCCTCCACTTTGAAGGCCTATGAGGAGAAGTGGCAGGTATTTCAGGAGCTGGTACAGAGACAAAAACATAATCTCTTTGAATGTCTTAATCACCTAGGTGGCTAACTTTTTTCTTTGGTTTTTTGAGGAGATAAGGTTAGCTCTGGCTACTATCAGGGAATATCGCTCTATGATTTCGAACACATTCAGGCATCACGGTAGAGCAAATATAGGTCATGACAAGGATCTCTGTCAGACTTGCTGGCCAGTTTTGACCCGAATAGGCCTAAATCAGTCTGTTTCTTAAATGGAACCTTTCATGGGTTTTGACTTGACTCAACTCAGAGAAGTTCAAACTCTTAGCCAGAATCTCAATGAAGCTGTTATCTTACAAGACTTGCTTTCTGATAGTGCTAGCCTTGAGTGAATTGCATGCCCTTTCTATGGACCTGAACTATCTCCAGTTCAGATCAGATGGTTCTGTGGTCCTAATGACACTACTGGGTTTTATTGCTGTGAACTGATTGCCATCAGCAGGCAATGAAGAGGTGGTCATCCAGTCTCTATTCTCCATTAACATGTCAAAAGGGGCAAGCATGCAGGACCTGGTTTGTGCTCCCAAACTTTATTTGAAACACATGGAGAAGTGTGGGTCCTGAAAGAATCTTTTTCTTCCCATTAAGTCAGGAAAAGAGGATATAATCCCTAAAGCCCTGGCCTTGTGGTTGAAGTGGGTAATATGCTCAGTGTATTTAGTAATTATCACGGGATCAGAAACACCTCATGAGAATTTCTGCTCATGAGATTGGAGCAATCTCAGCGAGTCTCACTTTCAAACACAATGTTTTGATTGGAGATATAACAGAAGCTGTTGGCTGGCATGCTCAGTCAACCTTCTCAAGTTTCTGTCTCCGAGATATAGCATCACAGAGACATGAATCGAGTCTGGTGGGTCCAGTGGCTGTGGCTCAGATGACCACCAGATCCATTTGAGGTTGGAACAACCTCCTCATAGGTGTGGATATAGCGCTTTTTTTGGATTTGCCCAAGTTTTTGTTGCTCAGTAAGGAAAAATCATTCTTTTCTCCTTATCTGTGTGTTGTGGTCACGGGTTACATGACCATTGGTTGTGCTATTTTCATATTAGGAGAGCAATTAATCCTGCTTGTAGGGAATGCAGACATTCTGATCTTGAAGGAGGCCAGTGGTTGAGGTTGGATGCTTATACATTTCCTCCTCCTCTTACCTATTCTCTTAATGTTAATGTAATTGGGGAATGTATTTGAAGGAGATAGGAAATTTTTTAGTTAATTATGTTTATCTGAGATTACTTACACGATAACATTACTATTAACCCTCCCAAACCTACCCACAAATGCAATCATCCTCATTGATGCATCATGCAGTTTAAACTGGTTTACTACTGGTGCCATCTGGCAGTGGTAAGGGGAGTTTCTTCCATTTGTCTATATGGTCTCTAGACATAAAAACGAAATTTAATCTTTCTGGAATTGCTGGAGAGGTAGTGAAACTTATATTCCTAACATTAATGTGGTTGGATAACTATTCTTGGAGAAACATAATTTTACTCAAAAATTTCCTTTCTTCTACAAAATTAAACTTTTTGACTTCCATCAAAAATTGGGGATATCACTATCTGGAATTTGTCTGTTCCTATATCAATTTGAATTTTATTATGACCTAACTGTGATAACAGAAGGGGGTATGTTGGTTTGCTGCTGTCCATCTCTACCTCTGCATGCCCATGCATTCATCCTGAATCTGTTTAACAAGATAGCAAAAACTATTGATGTTGGAGCCCTGAAATTTTGCTCTTTTTTCATGGTCATAATTAGATGACTTTTTTTTTACATTTTCAGGCCATTACAGCAATATTTCAATTTTTCTTACACAATTTTCAATGTTTTTGACAAAAATCATGATATAGTAGGACCCCGCTATAGCACGCTTCGTTATAGCATGAATTTGGATATAACGCGATCGTGGCGTGGCTCCCGAAATTTCATCTATTTTTTCATACATTAAAAAAAAATTTTTTTTTTCAAAGTACGAAAAATAATGTGTAAAAAATTAATTATCACTTTGAGGAAGAGATCGTGTATGAATTCGGATATAATACGATCGTGGCATGGCTACCGAAATTTTACAATAATTTCGCCAATTTCTTGAACTACTGCGAAGTTTTGTGCCAAAATAAACAAAAGTTTGATTTAATAATTTGGCAAGCTGTATTGAATAAAGATGCGGAGCATTTCTATTTGTGAATGTTCATTTCAAATGTGTCAGTAGTCAATCACTGCACTTTGATCTTAGTTTATTTTTGACAGATTTTAAAGCTGATAAGTGTTAATCTTATTATTACTGATACTTGAAGAATAAAGTTATTAAGTCTTCTTTGTGTTTGTCTTCAATACATTCTGTGTACAATCGTTGCTCAAACAATAGCTGACATATGTTTGCTCATTCAACTGAACACACAGCCAATCACCAAACAATGCGGTGGTTGATAAAAGATTCACACCTGAATTTATAAATCAATTAATTTAAGTCATTGACAATCATCAAAGTCGATCTCAGAGCTAAAGGTTGTTCAAACCATGCGGCAATGACTTATAAAACATCAAAAAAGCGAAAGCCGCCAACGCGCACACCAGTGAATAATATTGTACATTCCCTTTAAAAATGACCACATTGTTGATTAACCATTATTCTTGCTGTAGTCATTCAAACAAATAGGTGTCAAGAGTTTTAATTAGTAGTTATTTACAATGGATAACAGTGCACGGAAACGTAAAGCTTTTACTGTTAAAGAGAAGCTTGAAGCCATGGACAGGATTAAGTCCGGTGTTTCCACAAGTCAGATTTAATTCCCAAGCGATATTTCCAAAGTTATCTGCCAGTGCACGTAGGCCGATAAGCCTTTGGCTTGTAAAAGCACTCACTTTGTTTTCAAGTTGTTTTCCCAGGTGACAACCCTTTGATCAAGCCGTGTTTGATACTTGTTCAGTGCCAAGTAACAGAGGGTGGTTATTTGAACTCCCTGTGATCTTGCCACACAATTGACACGTGTCCAGTTGCAACCTTTAATAGATTTCTGATTTTATTATTAAAGTGTCACTTGCAGAGCCCAAGCTCAGTCTCTGCATAAGCACTTGCATACGACAGTAAAACTGAGGAATCGGAGTCGGACGTGATTTACGATGACTAGACGACGATATAGAATGACTAGACTATGGTGTAGGATTTCAGAACTTTATCAGACAATGATATTATACTTTTGTGTGTATATTTTCGATGGAATTATTATGGACTCACTCCTACGCATGCCATGAGATCGGTTGGTGAGTGCATGTGTTGATCCTTTAACTATTCATGCTATACAATAGACATGTACATATAAACATATAAATGTACCAATGCATGGTTATCTAAATAAAGTAAAATATTATATGTGCAATCTCTGTTTTCACTGTATGTGTATTTCTCATTTGATATGCATTGATTTAAGATAGTAACTGTGCCAGTGAAGCACATTGTTTTGCGCTCCCACAATTTACCCCCCCCCCCCCCCCCCTATTTTTGGTGCATGCATCATTTTCTTTAGCTAAATGACTTGGTTTTGTCTAGGTTGGTTATAGCACGGTTCGGGACATAGCACGATCTCGTTTTGTGGACCCCGACCATCGTGTTATAGCGGGGTCCTACTGTAGCTTGATTTAGAAAAACTATATGAGGTAGTCAAAAACAAATTTGGTTTGCATATTTGTATGCAGATGTAGATGAACTGGTTATATTTTCATGTGCTTATAGTAATTTTTTAAATAGAAGAAAACATAAAATTGAATTGTTACTAGACTTTTTAAACAATTTTGTATTGATATTTGTATTGTCGAGAGGAGAGTGTGAGAGCAAGAGAGAGTAATAATGCCATAGTTAAAACTATGGGTCTCTTTATGTATTTTTGCTTATAGAATGACAGTACTCCATCATTATAAGGCCCTTCATTATAACATGATTCCTGTTATAAGGCAGATCTAGTCATGGATCCCATTTCATTATTCAGTAGTACAATTATATGTCTCATATACAACTTTATAAGGCAGTCTCACTATAAGGCAGTATACTCCATATATTCCACTGATAGCATTATAATGAGGGAATACTATATCATTATTCGCAAGAAGCAAGACATTTTATTCAAGGGTAGTCGCATAAATTGTCACAAATGCTTCCATAAGTTTGAACTGTAATCAGCATAAATCACCCCATTCTCACTACACCAGAGATCTCAAAATTACTCTCACATATTTTTTTCTGGGGTCATTGACACAGTGAGAAATCTCTCAGATTTTACCTGAGTGAGAACATTTTCCATGTTCCAGATGCAGAGGTACATGGAAGTGTGTCTGAACAGCGGTCATTATCAAGTCAAAGGTCAGTCCGAGTTTCAGGGCAATATGACAGCAGCCACACTGATGTACACAGTCTACTTTTGGCTTCAGATGAGGTATGATCAAATAAATGTTGTTAAATGTTAAATTTTTCCCAATCCCACAAAAGGCCCATAAGGCCAGAGTTCATGCGAGTTTATGTCAGTTTTCATAGTGTGAAGTGAATTCAGACAGCAGCTGATTGTGACTGAAGCAAGCAAGGTTAAGTGCCATATTTAAGTGTGCAATGAAAATAGCATTGACAGGACTTGAACTCATGACCTCATAAGTCTACTGTGCCTACCATTAATCCACATTGCCTCTAAGTTTATGATGTATTTCTCACTTATCAAATTGATAGGAAGACTTGAATTAGTGATCCTTAATTATATACATGCAGAGGATTATGTAAATTTGTTTTGTTTAGAGTGACTTATTGACCTAACATGGCCAGATGTGAAAAAATGTTGAATTTTGTATTCTGATAATAATTTTGCATACACAGGTCACTGTAATAAAATATTTTGTATTAATTATTTCACTTCCATTAGTTCCCACATGTCTACAATAAATTACAGTAGCAGGTTGTTTGATGATTTGAAAAATAATCAGTTTTTGACTTTGAAGTGTTCTTGATTGTTGTTTGTTTAGCCATGCTAATAGGGATAGTCATGCAGGCATGGCAGTACTTTGTTTAACCTTTGTCATAGAGATAGCAATACAACAACCTGTTTGATGTGGCAATGTGTGCACTGTTAATTCTATTTGCAAATTTTAGAAATACACAGCACAGACTGGTTGAGATTATTCATTTTTACATCCTTCATTTTATAGTTAATCTTTCATTCAGTAAAATGATAATGATTTTTTTAAATCATCGTGATTTAAAGTATTTTTATAGTAGTTATTGGGATCTATCTTTGAAGATAAATCTCACATAGTAGTTATTGGGATCTACATTTGAAGATACATCTCACATAGTAGTTATGGGGATCGACCTTTGAAAATAAATCACACAAAGTAGTTATGGGGATCTACCTTTGAAGATAAATCTCACATAGTAGTTATTGGAATCTACCTTTGAAGATAAATCTCACATAGTAGTTATTGGTATCTACTATTGAGGATAAATCACACATAGTAGTTATTGGGATCTACATCTGAAGATAAATCTCACATAGATATGCAGTTCCAAGCCGATTTTTGTCAAGCCTGCCTTAGTGGGACATGACACAGTGATCACTTTGAAATCCATGTACTTGTCTATCCATCCATTTGTTCATATATCAGTATGTCCATCCATCTATCCATCCATCCACACTCAAGTTAAAGTCAATGTTAATTATTTAGATTAAGCCCAATCTAAATAAAAGATGGGCTTGAAAAATGGGAGTCTCTTGTTTGTTTTTTTAAATGCCTATTTTGTAACTGTGTCAAAATCAAGTACAATAGCAGAGATGGAAACTAAGAAAAGTTCAAGACATTTATGACTTGCAGTCGCTCCATTCTTTCTACATATAAGCAGTATAAAATGCAAATACCACTTATAGATTGCAGTGGGCGCATATATACAAAACTCCAAGTGTTATTCATTTTTATTTGGCAAAACTGGAGATCAGATGATTGCATGCTGAGATTTGTTTTTTTTAAATCGGAAGCAATTTGGTTTTGAGCCCAAATTCATGAAAGCTATCCATGACATGAGTAGAAAATTTTTCTCTCATAAATTTGTAAGGATACATTATGAACTATTTTCTCAGACAGATTGTATGTAAGTTAGACCAGGCAATTTAAAATTTCTGTTAAATAAGATTCTTAAATACTTCACACAAATTTGCACAATTTTGGCATTTTGCAATAATATTTATCAGATAGGCATGATTTATGAATGATGTTCTATTTTTCAGTTAAGTGATTTCAAAGGGAGACAGAGAGATGGAACATCTACACCAACCTTTTCAGGAGAAGGTAATGGTTATTTCATCCATTTGTGATAAGCCAACATCATCAACTCTCCATTTTGTGTTTTCCAAAATGGGAGAGAAAGGGGGGAGTAGCCTTTGTTGCACAAAATAGTTGAATATCATTACAAATTTCTCCTTTAAGCATTTGCCTTAGCAGATAAAGAAATATTCGACCTCTGCAATGTGCAATATTTTTTTGGGAAAAATAATTTGAATCTCAGCAACTGGAGAATGCCATGTTTTTATTTATGGATATGTTTTTATACTTACAGCTGCTAATATTGGGACTTTGCAAAAAGTTAAAGAGTATCTACGGAGGTTGAGATGGCACCAGGAGAGGTCAGGGGAGAGAACCCATGGTAAATCAGTCCATGGAGGCAAAGGACATATGAATCGACATATTGCTACAGAAATCTGCAAGTTTGTAAAGGGAGACAGTGCTGGAACTAATGTCAAACAAAGTCAGGAAGAGATAAATGGGCCAACTGTTGAAGTTCTAGCTTCAGCCATGAGGCAGCAGCAAAAGAGGGCAGAGGTTGGGGAAGAATTTTCGTTTACTTCTTTTATTAAACTGAATTGAAGAATTTTGCATTTGATCTCCTTCAATATTACAAATTAAGTCCCTTTCTAAAAGCAAACTATTTTATTTGTTCTTGAGCAAGAAATTTTAATGATAGCTTATAAATTTTTGTGATTGCAAAGCTTGACCTGCTTATGTGCAGGACAAGATGTGCAATTATTTATTAGCAGCAATCTTCAAGTACAGACAGTTCTGTCAGCAGGTTCTGCCTTCGGTGCTTTGGATCTTGCATTCTTGCATTGTAGAAAACAAAATACATGATCATGTGAAGTTATTGTACTTCTTGCACACATTGAATTTGCTTGAAGAAGGAATAGGTGTGTGTGTGTGTGTGTGTGTGTGTGTGTAAAGATTGGTATATAAGTCACAATTATTGTATTTTGATACATAGTTATGAGCAGGGGTCCCCAATGCGGTGCCCGTGGGCGCCAATGGCGCCCGCCAAGGTTTTTTGTGTGCCCACGGAAGAGGTTATAATGAATAATAATAATTTTAAAAATGGGTCAAGTTAATTGGTTGGTGCCCGCCACTCTCTCATAAACTCACAAATGTGCCCGTAGGAACAAAAAGGTTGGGGACCCCTGGGTATGAGGGTCAATGTTCCTACAAATCATGATTTGTTAAGAACTTTTAGTTTTTGAAACCAATTTAAAGGAATAAATACAAGGTTTTATGAAATACATATACAGTCAAACCTGTGTTCAGCGGTCACCCATGGGAAAGGGCCAAAGATGCCTTTGAAGACAGGTGACCTCTGAAGACAGGTTCAGCTCTCAAACTTGGTTCATGACAAATACATGTATTATGCACCGAATAGCATTAACATTATTAAGAGAAGTAGTAGTATGCTATCAGGATACATATATTTAGTTTAGCTAATTAGCAAAAAGAAAAATAACAAAATAATAAAATAAAAAGTTCCACTTTAATCCATCATGTACATTAAATCATCACTTATCAGTAGAAATGGCATCTAAATAAAATTACTAATTGACAGCTTAACTGTGATTGTCAAACACAGGACTGACTTTTTGTTATGCCAGCTGGTATAATTACGCATGAAAACAGATGTTCACAATTCAAACAAGTGATAGATTAAGCAGTTGCTCAAACTCACTGAGATCAAAAGACATTCGGCTTTTGTGTGAGATCTTTGATGATTAGGGAATGAAAAGAAGCTTCCTGCAGCAATTGTTAGTAGCATATAAACCGTAAGGGATATCATAAGTGCAGTGTACAGGTATCTCTTACTCATTTTGTGTAATTATATGGAATCTCTTACACTCTGGATGAACGTTGTTCTCAAAATTGACCATAATATCTCGCTTATGCTTAATAATCTCTTGGATCTGAATTCGCCTGACTCCCATTTCTGCTGCAACTACATGACTGCTTTGTCCACTATGCAGGAAATGAATTGCTTCGATTCTCTCATGTAAGGACAAAAACTGCTTCGCTTTTGAAGCCAATATGTTGACACCTTTGAGTTTGACTGACAACATGATTGGAGTACGGTAAGTACAATCGAGATATGAAATGCTCAAACATCGATTCACACAATATACCTTTACCTAAGCAATGCTTTGCTCATCAAACAAAAGAAGTGTTTAATTTGCACACTTGCAGCGGTCACTGCTGATACGCTCTAGTAACCACTTAAGGCAGGGTGAAACCATGGTTTGGTTAAGAAACACCTGGCCGCTGACTGCTGAAAGCAGGTGACCGTTAAATACAGGGCACTTATATAGGAAATGTGCCGGCGGGGAGATTAGAATGACTGCTGAACACAGGTGACCGCTAGGACAGGTTTGACTGTACATGCATATCAAGGTGTCTGACCATTTTGAAACTTGAAATTTTTTGCATCTTTTGTTTCAGATGGTATGTGCTGTTTTGTCCTTTAAACTATCCTTCCTCAAGATTCAATCTAGGATTCAGGGATATGGGGCCAATGGCTCACTTGATACTTTATAAAGGGACCAGATCAGAATTTGATGGTGCTAATATATTGCATGGTTTATATTGTTTTTGATGGAAAAATATGCTCTTTGTTTTAGCTCACCTGACTGTAAGGCCTAGTGAGCTAATGGTTTAGCCATGTGTCTGTCATCTGTTGTTTGTTCATTGTCAGTCATCCAGCTGTTGTCCATCCATCAACATTTGCTTGTTACCACTCTGGAGGCCATGTTTTGATCTGAATTGGATCAAACTTGGAATATAGGTTTGTGTCATAATCTTGAATGAATTGGAATATGAGCAGGATCTATGCATATTAAAAAGGGGATCTTGCATGTGATAAGCTGAGTTTGTTACCACTCTGGAGGCCATTTTTCTGATCTGATTTTGATTAAACTTGGAATGTATGCTTGTATCATTAAGATCTTGGAAAAATTGAATAATGGGAAAGGTCCACTCTAAGTAATGAGGTTAGCTTGCATCAGATTGGCTGAGCTTGTTACTACTCTGAAGTCTGTATTTCTGATTCGATCTTGATCAGATTTGGAATATATACTTATATCTTCAAGATCTTGGACAATTGCAATTATGAGTGAGATTCAGGGATATTAATAAGTTAATCTTGCATCTGATTGGCTGAGCTTGCTACCACTCTGGAGGCCATATTTCTGATCAGATTTTGATCAAACTTGTAAATATATGCTCAGATCATCAAGATCTTGGATTGGTTCAATAATGAGTGAGATCTAAGCATATTAATGAGGTGATCCTGCATCAATCAAATTGGCTTGTTACCCTCTGTAATCCATATTTCTCATCTAATTTTGATCAAACTTGAAATATAAGCTTAAATCATCAAGATGTTGAATGAATTTTATTTTGAGCAAGATCCACACATATTAATGAAATTTAGTGCTGCTTGAAATAGTTCTCAAATCGTATGCAATTTTTTAAAAAAAACTTTGCTTTTAAAATACCTGTTGTCTCCTTTTAAAATGACTGGAAAGCAAGAAAAGAAACATGTTATATTGACTATTGAGAATCACGGGTTTTTTCCATTGCAGAAATTACGAAAACCAGAAATAAAATCAATTTTAGAATACAAGATGTGTAAATTTCAGTAGAACAATTTATAAAAATTGGCAAAATAAATGATTACAATGAATAATTTTGTAATTTATAACTGAAGAAAAGGTATAAAAAAGAACTATTGTTAGATAAAATGGAGCATAATTAATGTGGTAATTAAAGATCAGAATTTCTTTACACAATTAAAGATTTTTTCTTTGCAAGTAATTGTTTTTTTAAATTATTGTTTTTGCTCCAATAAGAACATATTTCTTGTAAAAACCATGTCTAAGTTTTTAAATTTATTTGCAGAGAATTATTTCTAAAGATTTTGCTACATTTGAAATTCTTAAATATTTGGAAGCAAGTTTGATATGTTTGGTGAAATAGAGTTTGACGGTTGCTAGTATTACTATATTAAAGTGCCTGCCATATCATTATTATTTTATGGCATTTCATATACTCAATGCCATTACTCACAAATTATTTAGAATTTGTTTTATATTTCTAACTTTTAATAAAAAAATACCTCAATTTACTTTTCTTTTGAAATACTTCCCAATTTAATTACCAAGAGTAAAGAAACCCATGTCCTAAAAGAAACAATCTGTGAATTATAATTTCAGATTGTGTGAAAGACATGTAACTCTTTAAACAACAAATTAAAACTTTGTCTGTAAACATTAACTTTTAAAGATCTTGAATGCCTTTAATTTTGGGCAAGAGACTATGGATATTAATTATGCCTTTATCTTTGGAAAGAACTATTATCAGACTATTCTAAGACATGTAACTCTTTAAACAACAAATTAAAACTTTGTCTGTAAACATTAACTTTTAAAGATCTTGAATGCCTTTAATTTTGGGCAAGAGACTATGGATATTAATTATGCCTTTATCTTTGGAAAGAACTATTATCAGACTATTCTAAATTGGTTAATATCTACATGATATAAAGTTTTGGTGATAGTTTGCATAGGTTGTGTTCTTACAATACTACATAAGCCTGCTTAGTGAAATGGTCAACTGTTAAGTTATGTAAGCCAGGTGAGCAATATCAGGTCACTTGGATCTCTTGTTTTTTTTTATGACATTATGCAATTTATAATACTGAATGTAAATAAATGAACATCAAAATTATTCCTTTATTTGGGTCAAGTCTTGTTGAGAAGTCACCTGCACTCTTTCCACATTCAGTGAAAGGAACTATCCACCATTTATTTCACAACAAAATTAGATGTCTATGATGGATTGGCTCTGAAAGATAGCCAGGCCTAAATGTAGACAATTTAAAAGTTTCTACAACTTTTACATTAAATTAAATTTATTTGGGGTGCTTTACTCATGTGCCAGTCAGTATGCTGCAGTGATTTCTCACTGCTGTTGTGTTCATTTTATATAGACAACATGTTCATACTGAACTACGATGCCTATATGGCTGACTTTATTACCATTCTGACATCTTTTCAAAAGTTAATTTTATTCAGTTCAGATCGTGGACTGGATAAAGATAGGGGAACCACTGTAGACTATTTCATTTGGGTGATTTTCCATGAAAAAAATCATGTTCATAATCATCTCTCAACAAGATGTTTGTTTCAGTCTGGTGTGACTGGTTTTGTTTATCACTGTTTTCTATATAAAGTCATTGACATCAGGCAGTGTAACCAGTCTAGCTAAACCATTAGTCTTTGTCATTCAAATGCTGTTCTAGATAATGCACATCACAGGCAAAGGGCTGAATTCACAGTCAGTAACATGATGAGTTCTGAGATGTGCAAAATATATGCCGATTATTTTGACACCACACCATGTGGAGGTGTTTTAAATATTTTAGCCGGCCATGCATAAACACATTCTAGATTGAACCTTGTATTCTTATTTCAGATTCGATTGGAAGCATTGAACCAGATCAGCGAATTGTTGTCAACAGCCAAGGAGAAGAAAGAGGGCAGGTGGGGACAGGGATTTGGGGTAGAGGAGCCACTAACCCTGACAACACTGCTTAGTTCTGCTCATGAGGAACTACTGGCTGGAGCTTTTGGTCTTCATCCAGAATGCCCTAGTGCAGGCACCCAGCTGTATCATTATCAGGTTATTAAAAGTTCAGTAATTTTTCTTCATTACTGTAATAATAGACCTCTTTTATGACAGGTAATGTTTTTTAGATTTGTTCCTAGGGCTTTGATTGATTGAAAAGTTTGTAGATCTGTTGTCAGTTGAAAAACTATTGATTGTAATCAAACTATTGGCTTAGATTGTCAAGTGAACATTTTTTGGTTAGTGCATACATGAAATACTAGTTTATTTAACAAAATAGACGACAATAAGAGCTGTTTATTTCTTATTCCACTAAAATGAGTGAAAGAACCGGAAATACAATACAGAAATATATATGAAGCATCATGTCAGTTATGTCAGAAGGGTTAATTTAAATCAGTGTTGCTCAGACACTTGAGAATGTTCCAACTGTTTTATAGTGAATTGTCATCTGTTGCAAATTTTTGATGACCTTAAAACAGTAATCAGTAATTTGTTGAATTTTCAGATGTTTATCTTCAACTGGATTGCAAAGCAATTCTGACTTATGGATTGATGTCTCTTTGTCTGTCTGTTCATCTGTCTTTCTGTCCATCTCTCAGGCATCAACATTGAGGTTTGGTTTGCATTTAGATAATTTTCTCAGACTCTACAGCTCTTAAAGTTACATATGTTAGTATCTAGACATATCATGTGGAGTTCTATACTTTTCAGTTAAAAATAGGTCACTGTGACATATAGTTTACAGTGTTTTCTCCAGGCTGCAATCATGCATCTTTTAGAACAGTAAAATTCATAAGGGTGCACATAAACATCAGCAATGCATCTTAAAAGGTGCACAAAAAACAATGGTCTGTATAGTTTGCAAGCTTGTACATTGTGTGCCAACAATTAGGCAAGTCCTCATAGTCATCAAAAGGCTTGATTATAACAGTTGAACCATACAGCAGCATTTTCATTGATCAAGATTGCCTCATATTATGACACACCTATGCAAGCAAAAATCATAATATATTAAAGAATAATGGACTTTGTCAAGCTGAAGACTTAGGTCATTGAAGGAGATAACAACCAATGGTCAGATATAAATCTAATTACTATGCATTTAGTGGCTATAGGAAATGACTGAACTGAAATTAATTACAATGACATGGTGGCATTGCCTCAGCATCCAGAACTGGTACTAGGAGTGATAGCTTGGCCATTTAAGTGTAAAGAATGCAAAAGAAAATACTGCTAATAATGCTAAATAAAATGGTTGGCTCAAAAATGACTAAAATGAAAAATATGATTTTTTTCTCAGCTGTGCTGCAATTTGAAAGAAACAATCCATGATGGAGTTATGCCAAGGCACTAAGTTTTTTAATTATTATCTGTAGACATCATCTTGAATAAGAACATGAGAAAATTTCATAGTAATTAGCATGATAGAGAAATACTAGAATTAAATTAATGTATTTGAAAGTTTCAAAGAAATTTAATATAAATATTCATAAATATGATGCTGTAAGAAGCAAATAATATTCATAATAAATGATGAAATAATAGGCAGGACCCTTGAATGTGAGTGAGAAGAGCCCCATAAATTCAACACATGAAACCCTAAGGGCCCCTTTTTGGGGAAACCTGGAAGACTTATTTCATGGTCCAGTTATTTGTGTTAACCTTTGCATTTAGCTCATTTTCTAAGGTACTATTGCCTATAGAGTCACATAACTTGGTGTGTAATTGTGTCATGAGGAGTACTGCAACTGTCAAAGAAAATAAGGTCTTTGTGACCTATACTTCACAGTCTAGTTATTTTGGTTAATTATTTCATTTTACTATTTTTTTCAACACTTTTATCTATGGAGTTGCTTTACTTAGTATGCAATTGCATTATGATGAGTACTACAGCCATCACTGAAAACTAGGTCACTTTGACCTATATTTCATGGTTCACTGATTTGTGCTCACCTTTGCCTGCTCAGTTTCTCTATGTTAGATTTTATTTAAGTAATTTTCCCAGACATTATTGCTCTCAGAGTAAATGTGTCATTCCATGGTTTAAAGGAACCAAAATAATGTAAATCACAATAATGTAGCTTCATTAGATTTGAAAGAATTTTTACATTTGGCATTTTAGCAACATAAAATGTTAGTGAATCCTCATGAGCAAAATTAATTTTTTAATATAATGCTTTACATTTTTCATCTAATTTGAGTCAGATAGCAGTAAAAATGATCTCCTGGTTCAACAAGGGCTGAGTACTTGTACAGGTTGAAAGTTGTTACCGGTTGTTGGCATTTACTTGATATATTACTAGTATAATATCATCACTGAAGTTTAATGTGCATACAATTTTAGTGAAAATAGTTCCTTTCACTAAATTCTCTAAATCTGTAAGCTTGCTAAAATTTTGTGATTTACTGTATCTTTAAAAATTGGTACCCCATGAATAACAATGAATTTACATTATTTATAGCTGAAACTGGTCATACCACCATTTGTGGTTTTCTTGTCATCGTTTAAATCAGTTGATCATTACAACAAAGGTTTTTTCCCTTACCTGTCATGTTGGGGAGCCAAACCTGCTTTTCCTATTGATTTTCCAAGGGAGCCATGATAACTCAGTTAGTAGAGCATTGGACTAGTAGTCCAAGATCGTGGGTTTAATACCTCCAAGGGTCACGGGTTTAATACCTGCTCAGGCTAGCCTGGGTGGACTGCCTTGGGAAGGGCACTTAGCTCCCATTTCCTCAGCATAATATAGCCAATGATGTGATTAAAGTGCCTTTAAACCCACACAAAATCCCCCCCCCCCCCCGAAAAAAACTTGAGTTTTCACACAGTTTGATATACAGCATCTATGATCTGTGCATGGTAAATTGTAACATGTAAAAAAAAATGGATAACAAAATTCAGGATGTATAGCAAGTAAGCAGAAATAAATCTGAGTCTTTGAAAGAAATTCCTCCTATTAAAAAAAAACAAAACAAACTAAACCCAACCCAAAAAATGCCAAAACAAATTTTTTTATATAATAGCTGGGCAGGTAAGCATTTGTCCAGGAAAAGTAAGAGTTTTTTTTATTCTTGTCCACTCAATTAGGCAGGTAGATCTTTAGAGATATTTTAACCCTTGCATATACCAGTGTTACAGAGTAAAGTGAAGTCTTTGCCATTATATGATAAAATTCTCAAACAATGGGTATGACATTTATTAAATTCTAATAATACAATTAGTTTGTAGCATATAATGAATATATTCAACTTGTAGCAAACATTGTTTCCATTTTACAGGATGGAATCAAAGCAGCCAGATCAGAAACCCAGCAAGAAATACAGCTGACAGTCCATCAGATCTTTGAACTGCTGGTGGCCGGCCTGGAAAATATGATGGAGAAAGATATTGCAGCCTCAGGTAAATCTTACTGTCTATCAAGGCTGGGATCCAGGGTGGTGCAGTTGTTATACACCTACTTGGCACCTCGTCAATCCTGCTTTCAATCCATGGTCCCATTGTGTGCAAGGGTTTGTGGTTGTCTAAAGTCAGTGTTTACTTCAGGTTCTCAGATGTTTCTTAATCCAAAGATCACTTCATATCATGTTCTTGCCCTCTAGTATTAGTCATTAAAAGCTGTTGTACAATCAATGTACAATTTTCAAGGTCAGAAAAGGAAGAGATTTTCCCTTGGGTCATTATAAATTTAGCTGTCATTGAGAATTATTGATTATTGTTGGAATCTGATTAGTTGTTTGCCAAGTTAACTACCTAACAGATTGATTAACAGCTAAAGCTTGACACCTGAATTGATCACCAATCAGTGCCAATTCATTGTAAATTAGGCTAAAACTCCATGCTCCAGTAAGATTTATCAGTTGATGCTTGGTTTTTCGAACTTTATTTGATATGGTTACATAACTAAGCTCCATCTTGTTGACCAACAACAGCTTTTGTGTAATATATGCTACATACCTAGATCCTTTTTAGCTTAACTAGCAGGTTTACAAACTCGTCCTTTAAAAGAAGTTTATTTCATTCATTTAACTTGCCTTGTCATGTTTCTTGTTATTAGTCTCTAGGTGTTTCATTAGTTGTCAAATTTTAAGATGATGATAGATAAATTTTATATCTATATAGGAATTATTGACTTCACTTGTAAAATGATGAACCTAAAATATTATTTTGGTATCATGCTATTGTGTTGATGAAGATTCTCATTGTCTGTCACACATGTTTGCAGGAAAATTGTAGCATTGTGTTTTAGGAAGCAACTGTTATAGTCATTGAAAAACTTTGTCAAGAATTATTATATTTACAGCTTCATTACTTTTTTTATAATGCATAATGCATGTTTTTTCCATGTGATATCCTCATATTGACTCATAACTGTTTTGTCCTAAATAGAAAGATGCTGAAATTATAATTAAATCTTTTGAACTTGCACATTTCTTTGCAACTCCTTTTTCCCCATGTGAATGATAACTATTTTGTGGGATCTACAATTACAATGGGCTTCAATTAATCACGTGATATTCACTGTTATTTGAGTCATTACTTCATGTCATAAATATTTTATGTCAGTGTTACATTACAACTTGCAAAGTCAAATAACGTTGATATTGAAAAATGCAAAGTCTTGACAGGTACATGATAAATAACTGAAATTAATTAGATATTAAATTGAATAAGCTCATTCAGTAGTTAAGTATGCCACTTGCTGCAAGCAAGTTTTTCCATAGCTATCTAGTCAACACTATAATGTTCATAATGAACCATATATCTGGTATTTTTGGTGAAGGGAAATATTGGCCAATTCAACTGACAGACTTGTGGTTTTAGTTTTGCATTATTTAAAAAAATATTTATTTGATTTTGAGAATACCATGTAAAATACACTGGTGTATTATAGAGACATTTTTTGTTTTGATTTTGGCGAAAATTGCCCATCCATTAAAAAAAAATCCAAAGTAAGCTTCATGCCAACAAAATATCAGATATATGGTAAGGTTCTTGCATTATGTTTCTGTGTCATTTGAGAGATAATTCATACCGTATATACTCGATTATAAGTCAACTCGACTATAAGTCGATCCCCCTTTTTGGGGCTGCAAAATGCCAACTTCTCTTTGACCCTCCTGTAAATGGTGTGTATTTTGCAAGTCAGATCCATCTGAAGGGGTGACTTGTCAGTCAGTCAGAGCTGCACATTGGAAATATAAACAAGCCAAACTGGGTAGATAGATAGAAAAAATAAGTAAGTAACACTTTGATCATAAAGCCTGTGAAATCTATTAAAGGATGCAACTGACCATGTGTCAATTTTGTGGCAAGATCACAGGAAGTTCAAATAACCATGGCTCGATCAATAGGATTGCCAACCTGAAAACAAAGTGAGTGCCTTTACAAGCCAAATGCTTATTGGCGGATGTGCACTGGCAGATAACTTGGGAAATATCACTTGGAAATTAAATCTGACTTGTGAAAAAGGAAAATACAAACTAAATCAAAACTTTTATTTCACCAAACACAGTGTTTATACAGCAAAACACAAATATTAATATAAATACAGGTTGTTCGGACTTGCATGAAAATGGAAGCAATATACTTTCTAGTAAACACCCACAGTAAAGAACATTGATGGACACTTCACTTTGTGGTAGATAGTATTTAATTTACTGGTAATATTTCCAAATTATTAAAATCCAAATAACTGTAGATACAAGTATTGTATAATGAATACCGTCATGAAACAGATAAACACAGTGCATAACATATATTCATTACTGAATGGGAATAGTAGCATGAAAACGTAAAAATATTTGAATTGACAGTATTTTTATGTACTGCAAACATTTACAGTTTCCAATATTACCCCTAGATTTATAAAAAGTTTTAATGTCGGGCTTATAAGACACCCCCTACTCTGCATGAATCAAATTTTAAGTAAAAAAATGTTGACTTATAAGCGAGTATATACGGTATATGTTATATGTAATATTTTAGATTTATACATACATGTTATTTATAAATATTTTAGGTTTCCTTCAACTGCGTCTACTCCTGACAACAATATTTGCCCTGAGTATGAAGTATGAACCAGTTGACATATCTCTAGCAGTGGCATGTGGTCTTTTGCCAATCTTATTCAAGATAATAGGAGAACCAACAGGTCAGCCCCATATGCTACAGCTTATGAGGGGAACACTGTCAGAACAGCATCTGAGGACAGTCCTGGCTGTTTCCAGTCACAGATTGGTCCAGATAATAACAATCACCATTGGGTAAGCATGATTATCAATATAGGTAAGCTGGGGATAATATGAATCTATGCAAGGTACAGTGTTTACAATTGCTACATCCATGGCAGCCTGAAACCATAGTCATTGTGGGGAATTCTGCTAAGTGACAGAAGAGAATCTCAGACATGATGCATCTACTATTAAATGTCAGATATACGGTGGTCTCTCACTTGTAAAGAATAATTTGGGTCCATGTGAAACAGTCTTAATAAGCATTTGTTATTGGGAAGTGTTCTATAGTTATTTGGGTTCATTGTATTGGAAAATTTATAGTCAGCATGTATGATTTAAATTCTTGGTAGGATTACATAAACATGGCAGATAATACATAGTATTTTAACAAGTGCATGGGTTTCTCAGAGGCACATGATAGAGTTAAAGGGACCGCCATTCACAGAAGCTTGCTTGCAGCCTACAAGCATGATATTTAAAATTCCAATCATTTAAATACTTGTTTAAACAAATTCATTTGATGTCCACAAGTTTTCTGAAATAACCATCAAAGATTTGAAACCACCCATCTATATGTACCAGTGTGTGCTTGCATGTATGCAGTGTTTTCTCCAGCTTTCAAAGAAAAGGGATTCTAAGTGTGCCCTAAGTTGAATTTATGGGCCATTGTCACTTTCAGGGTACTGTGCCTATCATTTTGTCATTTACAATGATATTACTTGCTTCTTACATCAACACAATTATTAATATTTATATTTAATTTCTTAAACATCCTGCTTTAATTTTATATAGTATTTCTCTTTTGAATCCATTACTTGATCACATTAGAAAAAACTAACCCTCCTGAAGAAAAAAAAAAATCTTTCCATCTATGTATCATGAAGACAAAGGGAAGTAACTTTTACAAATAGACTGGATGTTTTCAGGTGAGCTTATCATCCTGGCCAATTTGTTATCAAGGAGAGGTCAACTGCTTCATATGGAGTGGTCTCTCTATTTGTCTGTTTTTCATCGAGTTTGCGCCATGAGGTACCATCTGACGGTAGACCTCTTTGTGACAAAGTGGAACCACAATCTGTGCACTTTCGTTTCTCCATTACCAGACCCAGAGGCCTGGATCATCATTATTGTGTTGAGCAGCTGGGAGGGGATGTGGGCCCTGTGCCTTTGCCCCAGTGATGTTGATCTCAGAAGTAGTTCAGAAGGTGAGGGACCAGACTTGTAGACTAGTTCTGATTGCTCTTCTCAATGGGACAAATCCTGAGTCAACAATCTACTTAACCTCAGGAAAATTATGGTGACCCCCACATTGCTTAAGCAGTCAAGGTTGTCAGTATTTCATCCATATCTGGACATGCTCCGTCTTCATGCCAGGCTCTTATAACTGGAGCCTTGCATGAAAAAGAGTTGAGCACTTCTATCATGTAGAGGATCTTGACAGCTAGAAGGCCATCCATTAATGAGGGAAGTGGCAGGTTTTCACCAACAGTTGTCAGGACAATGATGTCACCCCCCTCTCAGCCTCGATTCCTCAGTTGGCAAACTTTTCTTTTTTATGCTAAACTTTTGTGATATTTTCTTATATTTTTATTCAAAATAAATCAATAAATTGAGATAATTGAGAAAAGTCATGTGAACTGATCATTCACAGTGGATTTTTGGTCTGATATTAATATGAATTTCAAGCCTATTACAGCTTTTGTTAATATCTTTATCTACTGTTTCAGGATGTATGCAGAGCATCTGGGATTTGGTGTGATTCAGGCCATGTTGGACTTACTGTGGGAACAACTCCAGAAATATATTGATATCACCACCTTAGGTATGTATATCTTTCTACATTAACTCAGTGACATGGGGTTGAATAGCAAAGTGGTGGCACACTTGCTTCATACCTCTGCAGTCTCAGGTTTTGACTCTTTCTATGGTACATGCTAGAGTTAGTGGTAAGGTAACCACAACTGTGGATTTTTCCATAAAGTACAGATTTTTCCTCGTGTTTTGCAGATTTGTTGGGCAGTTTTGCAGATTTATTTTTTGTTTTATAGTTTGTGGAAATTCTTTTCACTGAGATATTTTAAAAAAATGTGAACATGTAGATCTTGGAACAAGTTAAAGTGATTGATATTACACAGATCATAGCATATTTGCATGTTTTAATAACTTTCACAATGCATTCCAGTTGTTTAAATGTTAAGGTCAGTAAGAAGTAAATCACAAAGACATCAGCTTGTGATTAGGTACGAATTACATTGAGATTGCATGCAAATAGTTTTAGATTGCATGTAAACTTAAACCTGTTAAGATTTGAAGTGGAGAAAAATTGCTGTGTGCTACAATTGTATAAAAATGTAATCTGCATGCAGCAAAATTCATTAAAAAAAATTGTGTGTAGGTTTTTGTTGATTTGATAGTGAAAGATTTTGAATTTCGAGCTCACCTGGCTGGAATGCAAAATGAGCTCATGGTCTGGTCCAGTCCTTATCATGCATCATCATTTGTCTGTCTATCATTGTCCATCAACATTTGCTATTTTCAACTTCTACTCAAAAAAAACCACTAAACTAATATCAATCAAACTTGGCAGACAGCATCCTGACGTGAAGATCTTTCATGTTGGGAAAAAAATATGATGCCAATCTGCTTTCGAAATATGGCCATAAAAAAAGACAAACCTTTCAATGACTTCTCAAAAACTGCTCAATACAATTTGACCAAATTTGACAGAAAGCTTCCTGGTATGAAGGGCTTGCAAGTTTATGCAAATGATGCTGATCGGCCATCAAATATGGCTGTCATTACTAAACCTAGACAAATCTTTTAAATGACTTCACAAATACCACTCAGCAGAATTTAACCAAATGTAACATAAAGCATCCAAGCATAAAGGCCTTTAAAATTTGTTATAAATGATGCTGATCCACCATCAAATATGGCCACTGTTACTAAAAATGGAAAAATCTTTAACAAACTTAGAAACTGCTTAGCGAAATTGGACCAAAGTTGATAGAAAGCAGTCTGGCTTGAAGGCCTTACAAGTTTGTACAAATGATGCTGATTCACCATCAGAAATGGTAACCTTTACTGAAAATAGAAAATCCTTTAAGCCACTTCTTCTCAGAAACCACTCAGCAGAATTGACTACAATACAAGGTTCACTTATGACTATAATTTGCCCAACGTCAGATTTTAGTGATATTTTTCTGAATGTATCTACTGTTTGGGTACTTCATAGAACAGTTTTGTTTTCAACATGGGTATTAGTCTTTACTATGTTTTTAATGCAGAATGATGATGATGTCATATACTGTTGAAAATATCAAATGATGTGCATCAATGTTCCATATATATGAGTGACATTTTCTGTTTGTGTACTACAATATATACATAGATGTGGAAGAGGAAAAAGTTCATATTCTCTTTTCCATTTATTTTTTTATCAAAACTGATATGTTTCTTATTAGTTATATTATTCTAAAAGTTTATTCAATATGGCAAACATTTTCTTAATCATTATAAGACTTTTTGTGTCAGATGCTTATCGTTCTTGTTTGTATTATTAGGAATTGTTTTCTTGGTGAAATCATTCAATGTATACCAACGATTTACTGTGGTGTTGTTATTTTTGCTATTTTTAGATTAGTTAAAGACATCAAAGTTACTTTTGTAGAAAAAATAACTAATGTTTCTTCACCTTCATATCATAACTGGTCACTTCAAATACCCTAATTCATCTTCATTATTACTGTTATTGTTAGTCATCTGTATTCCTGGAAAATATGGGTGAATACTTACATGTATCCACAATTACATAATAGTAGTAGTAGTGTGTGTGTGTGAGAGAGAGAGAGAGACAGAGACAGACAGACAGACAGACAGTCAGAGAGAGAGATAGAGGGTAAACAGTTTATTTAGCATAATTCGTTTTATTAATTCCCTTGCTGCTTTAGGGTAGGATGATTAGAATGGGTCTATCTTCCATGGAAGTAAATTATAGGAAGGATACCTGATCGCATTACATGTCAATGCAATAACATTTGTTTCCGTTGGAGCAATTAAACATCCCCTTTAACAAACACACACACATATACACAAACACACACATTTGCTGTTTCGTGAAGATATAATTAATGCACCAAAATGGTTTTGCTATTTTTGCTCTTCTCATCTGGGCTACATTTCTTAAATCATGTACATGGCTAGCTGCTATTTCCTGTTTGTGCTGAGTTTGGATGTTCAACCAGATGGGAAGCAATTAGTACATTTAATCAGGTGTGTTTGAAGTTTTATTTTTTGAATGACATACATTCGAAAAGCATACATAGTTATTAGCAAAATATGTAATTGTTGTATATATGTACAGGTATGCTCATGATTAAGAAAAACAACTTTCCTTTTCATATCTGCAGCTTCCTCTTTTAGTTTGCTTCAGCAGAATAAAAATGTAACAATCATCCTTTAAAGTGCAAAACGGGAGGTGCAGATATGAAAAAAAACAAAAAAACTGTTGTGGTGTATTACATTTTTAATAGATCTTCTGTTTGAAGAAAATATTTGAAAATGACATAAGCAATCAACTTTTTGATGAGACCAACAGATGGCTGTTAGATTTTCAGGCAAAGACAACAATGGATGGATAAAAATAGGACAAATGGGCAGATGGACAGAGAAATGGATGAAAAGGGAGGGGAACAGATAGTTTTAATATGGGTCAATATATGTAAACAAGAATGGACAGATGGATAAAGAGATAACAAATGGATGACTTAGCAAAGAGTGAATGGACAGCTAGCCAATTGGCAAACAGATGTATAAAGGAACTGATGGATGGACAAATTTATAGATGAATTAAAAGATGGAAGTATGCACAGAGAGATGGTGAACAGATAAATGGACAGGCCAACCATGGACAAATAGATGGTTGGATTAAGAGCATAAGCAGACAGAAAAATGCACAGACAAGTGAATGGAATTTTGGACATATAATAAAGTTGTCCAATGAATAATTGTATGGAGACACTGGCAGACTTTCTAAAAAACTATAGTATTCATTCAAACAAGCGAGAGACCAATTAAAATGTCAATCAGACAACAAACACTTGAATTGAATGGAAGAGGGTGCTAATTACCTGCACACACTTAAACTCTGATTTCCAAGCATTGCTGAACTTGTAATATTTCTTAGCTGGTGCAGGGCTCAGGAAAACTTTTCCGAAGCACTCATCCATGGGATGAGTGAGTTACAAGAGTTACTTGTCCCTGTCCTCATTATACTCAAAACACTACACTTCTCCACTACATTGCTTAACTTGTTACTAAAGAACCACAGGTACTTGTTGCAATCTTGATACTAAAATGGGTAAAAATCATGAAAATATTATGTTCTAATACATGGTTTCTCAGATAAGCATATATAATAAGAGACAAGGTTTGTAGCCCGAGAAATTGCAGTTGCACACATAGCCCTTGATTTCTCAGTGGTATTTGCATTTACAGTAAAACCTTTCAGTAATCTAGTTTTCAGTGAACTATCACACATCTTTATCAGTTAGAATGATATGGGAGAGAGATTGTCAAAATGTTATGATTTTCTTCTGGTCAGACATTGTTATGCTTACCCCAGATCACCAGTATTTTCAAGACTGTGCAGCTTTATTAATACATTGTCTTCCCAAAGTAAAGATGCCATCATATATTTATATGCACATGTAATTAATTTTCACAAGACAAATGTCAGTAACTTGCGTTTGAAAGAAGAATTCCAACGATCTCAATTTCCACCAACTTTTGTACTAAATGATCCATTTTGGTCAAACCTCCATTCTAGAGAGCTACACATGGGCACCATAAAAAGGAAGATTGCTGATTGGTCAAAAGAATTGGAACATTTCTAGGTCATTACCCCTACTAGATTTTGACCAGTCAGCTGTTGTCTTGACATTCTCTGCTTTATTCTCTGCTTTATAAATAGATTACAACAGCATGCATTGTGTGAAAGTTGTTGGGAATCGGCTGAGACACTTAAAATACTTAGTTCAAATGTTTGAAAGTTGGCAACGTTTTTCGTGTGAAAAGTAATTGCATTACATACTTATAGAAATATCTGCTGGCATCATCCCTTTGGCATGACAATGTATCAATAAAGCTTCAGTCTTGAAAATACCGGTGACCTGCAGCAACTGTAACATTGTCTGACCAGATGAAAAATCATAAAAAATTTATACATTCTACATCTCTTAATTTCACAGAGGTCTGGCTCATAAAGATACTCATTGAAAGGGAATCTTTCTCCAGATAAAAATGACACCTAAAATACTGAAACATCGCCATAATTTGAGGGCCAAGTGTGAAACTGCAACATAATATGTTCATAATATTTACCCATTTTAGTATCAAGCTTACATCAGGTACCTGTGTAAGAAAACGAAGTCATTTTCTTAGCAACATGACAACAAGTAGGCAGATTAGGCATAAGTTTTTTTGTAACTGACACTCAAAAATTGTCCCGCCTTTGGCTTTAAACTCTTCAAATTACAACAATATGGTAATGAATTGACAGCTTGTTGTGTACAGATGTTAGCCGTTTTTTTAACAATTCTTAATCCGATTACTCGGCATGCATCATTGCACATTGCACTGGTTGTTGCACTGGTGGAACAGTTCCAGTTCCCATTAGACTGTTCTGGCTGGTTTCTGTATTGTGTGGATAGAACACGTAAAAATACCTTTTTTTCCTTTTGCGTTTTTTAAAAAATCTTTTAATTTTCAAAAGTGGTAGATTTCAACTGTAAAACAGTATTATAATTATATTTTTGTCTTACTGCTGGTAGAATCACATATATGCAGCCATTGTCACATTTCTATGCCAAAAACCACATGACTATGCAGAATTATGTTACATACCAAATTTACTGTTCAGGTAAATTGAGGTCAAAGCTGGATGAGGACAATATTCCCAAAGGGATAAAAGTATTGAGGCTTTCAGTAGGGAAATGAGGCTGTTCATAGGGAAATGAGGCTGTCAGTAGGGAAATTAGGCTCTTCATAGGGAAATGAGGCTGTTCATAGGGAAATGAGGCAGCTAGCGAAATGAGGCTGTCAGTAGGGAAATGAGGCTGTCAATAGGGAAATGGAGCAAGTAACACATGCTTGTAATGAAAATAAAGTTAAACATTTAAATCCTTTGGCTATTTATTTATTAGTAAAGTATCAGAAAAGAAAAACTAGCCATATAATATTGCCATGTTATGTGTCTTAATGTACTTGCCAAGTGTCATTTGTATTCAGAATGTTCAATTTTTTACCCAATGATTCAAAATTTATACTCAGAATTTTCAATTTTAGGAATTCCTGTATAAGATACAAATTAACTACATTTAATCTGACAAGTGCAGACTTTAGAGCAGCACCCAAATTAGAATAATCATGGTATTTTGCTTCAAAAATGTTTTAACCAATCTTGACAATACAACTTCAAATATGATGATGATTGACATAAATGTGTGGACTAATAATATAATACATTTTAAATGTTCCTTTTTATTCCTTAAATAATATCCTTGTAGAAAAGGAAAAGTTTCTTGCTATGATTACTTTATTCTTAAGCCAAGGATTAAAGAATGTAATATTCAAATTTAGTAAAAATTCCATTATTCCAGTTGTTTTAGATGAATAATGGTTTTATTTTATCACAGAATTTACTAATAGGTTTTTCACAATACACATTCATTTACAAAATGTAAGAAATGGAGAATATATTTTGACCCTCATTCAAATTGTAAATCAGCCTATCATACACGTGACAGAATAGAGAGATCAGGATATTTGCAAAATTTGGTCATGAGTTTTGACTTCAAATCAGGAGGATTTTCATCAACTTGATTTTTAGCATGCAAATGGACAAAAATGACAACTATTGAAGAAATTTCTTTTCTCTGTATTAAAATATGCACATCATCTCATCACGTCATTCCTTTCACAGTAACTTGTTGCCTTTCATTCTGTCCTTATATGTAGCACAAGCATTTGTAGTCTTTCTTAGTAGATCATTGCCTGGATTATATTTGTGGCAGTCCTCATCATTGTTGATCTCAGCACTTAGGAGATGATGTATCGTTACTGGATCCAGGTTTCCTCTAGAGTTGGTCTGAATTTTCCTCAGAATAGAAAATGCCCTCTACTGAGTCCACCAAGAAGTTTAAATTGTTTCCTGTCTGTGGGTAGATTCAGGTTTTGGACTCCCTGCCAGAACTGCACAAGATTGGTGCTTTCTGGGTTGAAGTTAGGAAGTTCTTCTTAAAATTGACTTTACAGGAGTCGCACAATGTATATTCCTGTCCCTTAGAACTTGAATCCAACCATTGAAATTCCTGTTTCCATCCGTTATAACTAACATATAAACAGTGAGACACAAAAGTATTCAGTTGGTTAGTCTTCTTTTTATTTAATATTTCTTTTCAATAATTTTAAGAAATGTTCTTGTTGATTAAATTTCTCGAGTTTATTCTTAATTATCTTCTGTATTTTATTATTATTCAGGTTCAGTATCCCAGAATACTGTTGCTGACTTTCTGGTGTTTCTGAGAAGGGTGGGATCATCTACCTCTGTTCAGTCTCACCTGGCTAACAAGAAATGGACATGTGTACTTTTATCCATAGCTGGATCAACAGGTAAAGATGTGCTGTCTAGTTCAAATCATTTTTACTGAATTCTGTAAATTCATCATATGTCCAACAAAATGTTCTTGATTTGCTTATTGGCAATACACACATTGTATTAGTGTATATTGGTATTGAATTGAATGAAATTGTCATGACTTTAGTTTCCTCACTAAATTAACAAAAAGTTTCTGCTCATGAAAATGTTGTACCGTATATACTTGCATATAAGCTAAGTCCAAATGCAAAAAACATAGACCATGATCTGCCATCGCATAATGCACCAGCAGATCAGGGTCTATGTTGTTTGTTCTACTGATTAGTCTTTACAAACTGCATAGACCCAGATCTGCCGGCGCATTATGCGATGGCAGATCTGGGTCTATGCAGTTGGTAATTGATTATATGGAAGTACATATGGTAATTGAATAATTCACAGTATTGGTTATCTGTATTGCCATTCAATAAATGATTAAATCTGTTTACATCATGTAGGGCTCTTGCAATATTAAGTGCTAGAAATAGAAAGATAACAACACCATTTGATTTTTATAGTTGAGCCCTGCTTAGTATAAAGTGAGACTTAGTAGTCACATTTTTGGCATTGTTGTCATCAACAGCTTCTTATGGTTTTGATTAAAGTTTTTCCATTCACAAATATGCCCAAAACCCCATGATAGATTATCATCATACTTAGCATGAATCATTATGAATCTAAGACAATTCATTCTGCAACATGCATGCTTGCCCCTTTGACCTTACGGTTAGTGTCATAGGCATAGAAATGTATATTAAGGTTTTGGTTTTTTTATTTGCTTATATTTCCTAAAAGCCCATGATGGATTTTGTTCACCCATGGGATCATTCATTCTGAAGCAAAGACAATTCATTCTGTTACTGACTCACTTACCTCTTTGATTATGGGATCAAGGTTACAGTCATATAAATTTGTGTTCAGGTTTTGGTTCAAGTTTTTTCATTTGCTTATATTTCATAAACCCCTTGATGGATTTTGTTCATACGTAGGATGAATCATTGTAATGATAAGACAATTCATTTTGTGACATACTGACTCAACATTCTGACCTTGGGCATGTTTTAAAGCTATGCTTTGATCATGGGCTTGACATGCAGGACCTGGTCTTGTATTGTACAACATATATTTTGATTTTAAACATATTCTTATTGCTTATTATACTGATCTGATTTTACTTTTCTATAATTATTTCATACATGTATTAAAAATCGATATCTTTAATAATAAAATCACGTACTAAAATGCCAAAATGTGCATGCTTCCCAGTTGGCAAATAAATAGCTTTAAAATTAGAATCATCCAAATTTGCATCTCTCTCTTTCTCTCTCTCTCTCTCAGTTCCCATATAGGTACTCTACAGGTGAAAAAAAGGAATGACTTTATACTTGGCTACTCTCTCTCTCTCTCTCTTTCTCTCTCAGTTCCCATATAGGTACCCTACAGGTGAAAAAAAGGAATGACTTTATACTTGGCTAAAATTATGAGTTGACATTTTGACCTTGTATGAAGAAATGATAGTGAAGTAGGTTATATGGTAGTAGACAAATTGACACAATAGACAATTTGGGAGTAGACGAATTGGCACAGTAGGTGAGATGAGACTGGACGACTTGGGAGTAAACAACTTGGGAGATGTCAAGATGAGAGTAGACAAAATGGGATGCTGCCTTGGGTTGGTTACTTGAGAGAGAGTGCACAGTCACATATCCAAATGGCATGTTTTGTGTGTGTGTGTGTGTGTGTGTGTGTGTGTGAGAGAGAGAGAGAGAGAGAAAGAGAGAGAGAGAGAGAGAGAGAGAGAGAGAGAGAGAGAGAGAGAGAGAGAGAGAGAGAGAAGAGGTATGTGGTGCTAAGATACAGAGAGAAATGATGAATGTTTAAATTCTACTTTTTTTACAGAGTCTGGCTGTGTATTTAGCTTGAGAAGTAGACTGATAGCTCTCCATGTACTTCAGGTGATCCTACCTTCTTGTGACTCGAGTACCAAAGCTGAGTATATGACACAGGTGAAAATCTTTATTGGTTCAGTTCAACATAGGAAGGTATCATAGGCTTAAATTGAGGAGATAACATTTATTTTATTTTCTCTCATTCCTTGCCCATTGAAGAAGCCATGTGAGATACATGAATGCACTTAATTAAGTGACTTTATTTTATTCAAATGATGTTAATTTGACATGTAGCAGATTCCTGTTGAACTATCATTCTGATCTGTACCACTAAGTTTGTACAGGAATGAGGGACAAATAAATATCATATGCATTGCTAAATTGTTAAAAGAAATTTACACTTCAGGGCAGATTTATGTATTTTTCCATTGAATACATTTTCCGATCACATTAAAGTTAGGAAAATAAACTCCATTACCTCCCTAATCCAGCACTCCCAAAAAGATGACAGAATTTGTATTTGTAAGTTATATAAAGTAAATGATCATTTATTCTTCAAAAAGATGATTTCACTAATTTTCTCTAGCATTTATCCTAATTTACAGCATCCACTTCACTGTAAGCTTAGTGCAATGCTTGATTGATTTCATCTGTATATGTCATTGTTTTGCTGTCTCTGATTACAACAATGGGTATGATTAAGTGTGGGCTCCATTAGAAGTTCAAACTGGCTGAAGATAATCACCCCACCTGTATTAGCTGTATGGGGTATTGATCGGACCATACTTGTGATAGCTGTTTGCTATGGTCTGGAGAAAGATGTGTGACAATTTTGGCCAAATAGTTTACCTGGGCTAGCAAGAGGGCCAAGAAATTATCCTGTAAAGATGCAGACACCATCAGTATTGCTGCTGATGCTGCTTCAGCTGCCATTTTTCTCATGTCCCAGTCACCTGAGGTAGAAAGATTGCCAATTCCAAGATGATCTGGCAATCTCTCTGGTGTCAGACCTCCACACAGTCTTAACTCCACTATTGCCCACAGTGCCACAGCCAGCACTGTTCAGATTACTGGGCTAGTACCAACATGGTATGGCAGCTCAAATAAACCTGTTCTGGGCATCCCATCAATGCATATAGACCGTGGTATTGTCTATGGTCTCTTCCTTGATAGCCAGTACTGGACCTTGGCACCAGATGTCAGCAGGCTCTGGACTGCATCCACTCCATCTCAGCTCAGTTTTTACCTAGGTGCAGTCTATCACAAGGACTGGGTAGATCTATCTTCCAGATATACCCAGTCCCAGACTTAAGGTGCAGACAACATCCAGTACCCTGATAAACCAATCCAGCTCAGTTATGTCATAGATTCCAGAGTTCTGTCCATCTCCTGCTCCATCAATGGCTTCTTACAGTTTTGGTTTGGTTTGGTGTTTTCTGGCATGACACTGCTTGTGTAGTTATGTCATATTGAGGCAGGTAATGAAGACACACCATGGTAGCCAATCTAGGCAGGTCTGATGGTGGGAATCAAACCTGCACACTTGTGATTATGAGTCCAACACCTTAACCACTGAGCTGCAGGTCCTTGCCTCTTACAGAATTCCTGCATCTGTCAGCCTTTTAACCAAGAAGGACCAGCCTTCTTCAAATAGTTAACAGTAACTTCAAGACCCAAATATCAACAGGATTTTTTTTCTTCACAATGACAGCTCCAATTTAACTTCAATCCAGCTTTCAAAAAACATGCACACACTAGTTTTCAAGAGCAAACTGTTTACAAAGATAGTGCAGATGTGGGAATGTTGAAACCATCCTTTGTATGCATGGACTGGAAATCTTTTCTCACCATGCAGATACTGCTTCATAACATTGAAGCCCCATGGTCAACCTCATCTTGATCACTATATTTCATCAAACTGAGAATAGCCTGAACCTCTTCAATGGGATCCCCACTGAGTTTTGTGTATGGCTTGTGTACTCAACAGGGCAGCTCATCACTTACTCTCCAACCTTATAGCTACTTTCATTAATCCTTATTAAGTCTATTATAGATTCCAGCTTCTGAGAACACCAGTGAGTTCATACCCAGTTCTGCAATTTAGATTTAGTAATTGTACCAGGCACCTCAGAACAGATGCTATATCTAATAGCAGATTACAAATGTACTGTTTGCAAGTATACTTAATTTTCAACTTCCTCCAAGGTCATCAAATTAATGCTGCAACAGCGTATGCAATGGCAACAAGTACAGTTACTGCTTTACATTTCTGAGACAGCCAGTGTATATATTTACAGCTTCATTATTAGCTCTACTGGTCATAGACCAGAAGAGTTTATGGGATTGTCTTTGTCCATCATCAATCGTCAGTCCATCTACTAGCACAAGTTAGTTGTCACTACACCTCCCAAACTACTTGGAGGATTGCCATGAAACTCTACACACACATTCATATCAAGGTCTAGATGATCCTAAATGAAAGTGGTGCCAATCTGATGTCCAATGTAGCCATCAAGGCAGCCATCTTGAAAATCTTAATGTCACCACCTCCTGGACAGAAAGTCAAATCGACATGTGGTTTTCTTATTATGTCTAGTTGGTCCTAAATGAAAATGTTTCTGCTTGGACTTATGATATGGCCGCCACAATGGCTATCTTAAAAATCTTATCTCTACTCCTGAATGGATGTTCTTATCAACATGAGGTTTCACTAAAAGACTTCATATGAAGTCTAGTTGGTTCTAAACGAAAATGGTGTCAATCTGACGCCAACTTTGGCTGCTATAGCAGCCATCTTGAAAATGTTATTATTGTTACTTCTCCAGGACTGAAAGTTGTATCAGCATAGGGTTTCACCAGAAGACTTCTTATGATGTCTAGTTGGTCCTAAATGAAAATGGTTCACTTGGACGTCCATTATGGCCACCACAGCAGCCATCTTGAAAATCTTGTTATTGTTACTCCTCCTGAATGGAAAGTCATAGCAGTATGGGTTTTTTACCAGAAGACTTCTTATGGTGTCTAGTTGGTCTTAAATAAAAATTTTGCTGGTCTGTTATCCAATTTATCCACAATAACCATCTTGAAAAGCATATCGCTACTCCTCCTAGATGGAAAGTCATATCACATCGGGTTTTGACCAGATGACTTCTTACAATGTTTAGTTCATACTAAGTGAAAATGGTGCCAATCTGACATCCAGTATGGCCACCATGGCAGCCATCTTAAAAATCTTGTTATTGTTATTCCTCCTAAATGGAAAGTCATATCGACATAGGGTTTCATCAGAAGACTAATTATGATATCTTATTTTTCCTGAATGAAAATAGGGCTGATCTGACTTCAAATAAGGCTGCCACAATGAACATATTGAAAATCTTGTCACAAATTCTCCTGAATGGATGATCATATCAACATGGGGTTTTCAACAAAAGTCTTCTAATGAGGTATAGTTTGTCCTATATAAAAGTAGTGGCGATCTTAAATCCAATATGGCTGCCACAGCGGCTATTTTGAAAATCTTATTGCTCAAGAATATCAGAGATGGTTTCAGCACTCAGCAGTTCAAAATAAGTTATGGTTCGATCTTGAATTTCTCGAAAATTCTTTTTGGGCAGTAGAGCATCAGTTCCTTTGAGGGATTCCTGTTAATTTAACTGGGCACCTCAGGACATTTGCTGTATGCTGTCTTGCTACTCCTAGCATAGTGTATCTAAAGAAACTGTCTATTCAGTTTCAAGAGCAGAAAACTAAGATCTCATGTTTTGTAATTCCATAGTGCACCTAAGACAAGCACATACACCAGCTCTTTCCCTCTAAAAATTCCGAATATAAGAACATCATGTAATGTCATAGGGCACCTCAAGGTTACTCTCAAGAATGTATATGATAGTCATGCCTACTTAATTATATCCATTTGCCAGTATATCCTTTTCTCATGTCAGTTATCAGTGTATACAGATCACTTATTGAATTGTTATTGACACATGCTATTGCCTCTTTTAGTTTTTTCTTGTGTCCATCTGGTTACAAGTAGCACAATATTGATTACAGTCAAACCTGTCAATATTGGCCACCCTTGGGAATGACAGAACTGGTCTTTGTATACAGGTGACCACTGTATATAGGTTCACCTTTCAAAATTGGTTTTGTACAAATACCATGCACCAAATATCATTATCATTATCATTATTATTATTATTATTATTATTATTATTATTATTATTATTATTACATTATCAAGACTGTTTTATGTGCACTATTCAATAAAATCATAAAATATGCATATATTGACAGCTTACATATGACTGTAGAGGACTGACTCTTTGGTCAGCCAGCTTGTATAAATTAGGCTTGGAAACAGCTGTTCATGCTTCAAAAACAAAATCTTGATTAGCCAGTTGCCCAATTTGCTGAGATCAAAACACATTTGGCTTATTTGAGAGGTCTATGATGAATAGGGAATCAGAAGAAGCCATATATGGCTACTTTTGTGACCAATGTACTGAAATTTCACCTGCCTTTACAGACAAGTTTTAAATATTGAATGGCCCTTGACCCTAATGAAAAGGGATGTAACTCGTATCTCTTCTCAAAGATGAACTTTTTTCATCATTTCACAGGCAAATAGATGAAAATATTAAACTACACCTATCACACTGGAACAAAAAGTGACTTCCATTTCATGATATGCCTTTACCTAAAAAATGCTGTGCTCATTAAACAAAAGTGTAATGTGCATACTTTGAGTGGTCACTGTTGATATGCTACAGTGACTGCTTAAGGCAGGGAGAAACAACTGTTGGTTAGGAAACACCTGGCCACTGATCGCAGAATGCAGGGGACCATTACACACAGGACATTTATATAGGAAATTTTTCAGGGGAAATTAGAATGTCTGTTGTGACTAGGTGACCACTATGTACAGGTGACCATTTAGACAGGTTTGACTATACATGTAATCTATTGGCTTCACTTTCAACAATTTGATATTGTACATGTATCATGTATTTAACTTGCAGTTTTATCATGGTTCTGTATTACTACATCCCCATTCTGTACCTGGCCGAGTGGTCTAAGGCATTTACCTTTACAGATCACTCACACGTCTCACCTCAGTCCATGTGAGTTCGAGTCTCAACTTGACCAGCATAGCTATGTGATAAATCTTGCCAGTGGCTTCTCGTGGGTCTGTGGTTCTTCCTGGGGTCTTCCACCAAATATACTATCTGAAAAATAGCCTTAAATCCCACAATCAAATGAAACCATTCTGTACCTACTTGATAATATACATAATGATATACACATATTTAGTAAATATTTGTTTCTTTAGTCTTTAAAACTTTATTAGGGGCAGTTTGGCATTGACAACATGGTGGGGTAGGGGTGGGTGGGGGTGGATCAACTCCACACTTGAACCAGTTACTGTGGCCCGTCTTCGCAGCTGAAATGCCCCCAGAGTGCCAAATTGTATATGTATCTTTGTAATATAATTAATAGTTAAATGAATCTCTCTCTTGTTGTGTGTTGCATAAATACAATTTTGAAGAACCATCAATATTTTTGTTCTCATCATAGCATCATACAAAATTGGACAGATAGAAATCAGTTTAATGATAAGAGATTGTATTTGTTTTTTAAATAGACATATTCTACCAAGAGTGGGTTAAACTCGGTTTAGTAATATACGTGTAACATCAGAACGTTTTTAAACATGTCATTTATTTTTTGTAAATTCCAGGTTGTAGAGGATCTTTTCCACTGCTTATCTGAAGCCATGTGGAAGTCACCATTAGAGAGAGCAGTCAGTGAGGCTAGGCAGAAGGAAACAGATTATCTAAAGAAGATAGAGGCTTTAGAAATGTCCACATCAGAGAGACCTATCAAGGGAGATAATTCTTTATCAGAGGCCATCACTGTTTTGAAAACTGCATTTGATTCAGAAAAGTGCCTGTGCTGTACAGTGGAGCAAGAAAATACCCTAGTCCATAATGCAGGGGACAAAGGCTATGGTCTGGTCAACATGCCAATCACATCAGGATGCTATCAGTGGAAGGTCAGATATCTAACAGCTGATTTTTTTAATTAAATAAATAAAACAGATGACTTGTTTATTAAATAAATTTTAACAGTGGAAAACAGAAGGGTTACCTGCTCTTGTTGTACATATACAAATTATTGCAATAGTCAGACATTTATGTGAGTGAATGGTAGGATGTCGGCATATTTTCACAGTGAGTCATTATGTTGTCTGTTTGATGGGTAGGAGGTTTCATTTCCTGATAGTTGAGAAGATACTTGTGCATATCCTCCTGTGCTTTTGGTTAGTAAAAGCATTATAAACCTCTTGTGCATCAGCCTTTAGACTGGTTGAAATTATCATTTCAGATAGTCAAATGAATAAGTGTGTCTTTCTGTGTGCATTTTCTTTAGTTTCTAATTGTAAAGGAAAACAAGAAATTATCATTTCAGATAGTCAAATGAATAAACATGTCTTTCTGTGTTTTTTTTTTTCTTTAGTTCCTAATTGTAAAGGAAAACAAGAGCAATGAAGGAACATGTATTGGAGTGTCCAAATGGCCGATTCGGGATTATGGTCACCGTACGACATCAGACATGTGGTTATATCGAGCATACAGTGGAAATCTGTACCACAATGGGGAACAATCTCTGATTCTGCCTGGCTACACACAGGGAGATACAATCACCATGGTGCTGGATATGGTGGCCAAAACTATATCCTTTGGAAAAAATGGAGAGGTGTGTATCATCCCTTTGCCTGCTCACCCTATTGTGTAACATGTGCCTAGCTGTGAGCAGGGTATGGAGATCCAGATAGGCTGCCATTGTATAATGTACCAGCAGATTAGGGTCAGTGATGTTTGTTCTATATATAATTTCAAGCCAATAATGCAGACCCAGATCTGCCAGTGTACCATGTGATTAGTCTGTACCAGAAAATTTATGCAAATCCAGTATATGTGTTATATATCAGTGTAACCATTGCTCCGATTGGATGAATGCCGAACATTTTCATTTGTGATGTCATAATGTTTACCCATGCATCATACACTTAGCAATAAATACATAGGGAAAAGCCTAGGAACAGACAAACAACATAGCAACAGTGGTCGAATTTAAATTTAATTTTAGTGGAAATAAATCACTATATTCAAAGTTCAGCAAAGTAAAAAAAGTCCTTGCACAGCAATAAAACAAAAATTGAGACAGCAGTCTGTTTTTAAATAAAAAAAGTATTTCTTTTTTAAGAAAAATACCCTAGTGGAGTAAATCTTGCTGGAATAAATTTATAAGGAATTCCTTAAAAAAATCAATATGGTGGAAGGGCTGTAATAGTCTTGTTCCGTCTGTGAGAACAAGATATAGATAGTCTACTATGTGATTGCAGATCTGGGACTGTGTTATTAGCTGTTGGGTTAATTATACTCTGGTAAATACAGTATGTCTGATAGATAGGGGCATTGATATCACTGTAGTAAAGCCATTGGTAAGGACCTTTGCAGTCCCGGGTTAAATCCTTGATGTCAGCACATTCAAGAGTAAGTAGCTGCCCATCCAAATTTGGTTTTCATAGTCTATTTCTTCATTTGCTTTCACCTGAAGTACCCTGTCATGCCAAAAATTGATCTGTACAGAGTTCTTAGTAAAAGTTGTCAAACTTGTACAAGTAATTAGGGAGATGAATGAAATTTAGTTCATATTCTATAGATCTGTAGAATTATTTGTTTTTTTTTTAATCATGTAAGGAGCAGTGCCATTAATTCTATCCATTACTACGTAGAGAATAAAGTTTTTTTTTCTTTCATGCATAATGTTAATCACAACAGTTTATGTTAAAAATATTGCCTGAGTTATATCAGATATTTTACACTTGAAAAAGCATATACAAAAATTATTATAATGAGCCATGGACTCCACATGATTCAAATAAAGATCTATTTATTAATAAGTAGATCTGACAGGCAAGGATAAAAGTTAAATTCGGTGCATGTCAGATCTACTTACTGATAAACAGATCTTTATTTTAATCAGATTGGTCTTCTAGTATACCACTTATAGTGAGACTGCTTTATAATGAAGTACATTATACATATAATACTTATAGTTTCATTGAAGGACTCTTTTTTTCCCCTCTATGTTCAGGATCCTAGGATTGTATTTGAAGATGTTGATGCAGCAGAGCTGTACCCATGTATTATGTTTTACAGTAGTACTCCAGGAGAAAAGGTAATCATAAACATTTTTTAAGTATATTGGAAACATCTTTTTCAATCACTAAATAAATTTAATAAAATACTCAAAACTAGAAGAGATTTTTTTTTTAAAGCAAAAATATGACTCCACCCCACCCACCACCCATCCTTAACATAGTATCATCCTGTGACAGTCGCGAGAGCCTAATCAGGTCTTTTAACTGAGTCAGGATATCAAAATATCCAGTTTGGCCTGGTTTGGTTAAATAGTTTTGAGACATTTTGCTTACAAACTAAGTGTGATTGATGGGTGGACAGATGGATGGACAGCACAAAACTAATGTCTCCCTCCCTTGGTACCAAGACCTGAATAGGTTCTGGTGTCTGTGACCTTATTTTCAAGGTCACAGGGCAATACTCCTGGTTTTTGCTTTAAAAAACAAATCCTTCTAGTCTTTCATGTATTCCATTAATTTTACCTTTAAAAAATAGATTTTTATCCTGATTGCAAAGCAGTTCTGGCTTATGGATTGATGATGTCTATCTGTCCATCCATCTGGCATCAACTCTTAAGTTAGGATTTGCATTTAGCTAATTTTCTCAGATACTGTTGCTTGTAGAGTCATATGACTTGGTATGTAAATGTTTCATGAGGAGTACTAGAACCATTAGTGAAAACTGGGTCACTATGATCTATATTTCTAGGTTCAGGAATCTATGCTTTTGCATTAACCTTAGTTTCTCAAAGTTAGAGTTTGTGTTTAGTTCAGTTTCTCTGAGACTAATGTTTGCAAAGTCATGTAACTTTGGATAAAGATGCATCGTGAGGATACACTCTTCAGTCAAAACTAGGTCAAATTTTACCTATTTTTCCCACCACAGTTACCTGTGTTAACCTTTGCATTTAAAACTCCAATCACCTTCATTCACAATTGTGTTTCGCTTAGTTTCTCAGACACTATTGCTTGCAGAGGCATAAAACTTGGTATTCAGATGCTTCCTTGAGAAGTATTGCACTCTTCAGTAACAACTAGATCATGGTGACATATTTTGCACTCCAGTGTCCTTCATTAACCTATGTGTCTGGCTCAGTTTCTTTGACTCTGTTGTCTGCAGTAATAAAATGTGGTACCGTATTTACCGTATATATTGGGACAGGATAAAATAAATGATTTTTTTTCTGTCCCATAACTTATGGTTAAACATTTTTTCAACTAGATCATATGTCCCAAAACTTATGAACCGAAACAAATTGTGTTGAATTTGCCCCCCCCCCCCCCGCCGCACTTCATGTTAAAATAAGGTATGTAAATTAAACGTTTATTTGATAATAAACTGAAAGAAACTAACCTTGTACTGTTCTCATTTATTCCTCTTTTTTGTTCTTCATAAGCAATTTATGCATAAAAGACACAAACGTATCCACTAACACATGGTCCGGTAATGTAGAGTACCGGTCGTGTGTATCGCTTATGTCAGGTAACAACATTGACACATTATTTTATTGACGTGAATATAGGTGTCCTCAGAAGTTTGAATACCGGTATATTATCAAACTTAAAATTGGATCCAGCAAAATCACAAACAATAGAAAGAGAGAGACAGAAATAACAACCGATTGCTTGAAGGCACCAGCAAATTCACGCATGATCCGGTGTATGGTGCAAAATAACCAAGAGTGTATTATATCCAGGTTAACAATATAACAACATTTCGCAAATAAAAATCATTATTAGGAAATATATTCACCGTAAGAGCAAATGACAATATTTTCGCTAGCATGGGATACAGAATGTATTCTTAAAAACAATTAATGCTGTGTATATTATTTACCCTGCAGACATCAATGCCTGTTTGTATCGGTTACGATTACAGATGGCAAACAAAAGAAGACCGGGTGGTGAATAAACACAGCTGGTAGCGAGCAATAAACTCATTGTTTCAACTGACCAGTAGATATCAAATACAAAGTTTATTTAATTACAAAGCAAGCAGACCCTTGAAGTCAACTTTGAATTCTTTTAAGTGTGCAGATTTTTTATATTCAAAGTCGGCAGACCAAGGGAAGCCGGCTTTGGTTTCTTTTAGCAGTATTCACAGGAATTTTGAAAATAAATTGAAACAGTGGAACAGTCGGGGTCTGTAAGTGACACTTTGAGCATACATTGTGAAATGTACTGGTATTAAAGGATTTGCCACAACTGAACAGGTGTCAATTGTGCGGCATGATCACAGGAAGTTCAAATAAATTCTGTCAGCTGAATATAGGACTCTACTTGGCAATGAACAAGTATTAACTCTGCGGCTCGATCAAAGGGTTGTGAAAACAAACTGAGGCTGCCTTTACAAGCTAAGGGATTTGCACTGGCAGATAACTGAGGAAATATTACTTGGGAATTAGATCTGGCTTATGAAAAAGGCAAATATAAATCAACTCAAAACTTTTATTGCATCCAACAGTGTTTATACAGCAAAACAAAATATAATACAAGTACGGGTTGCTCCGACTTGCACGTATTTTGTACGTAGTGCAAACATCTAGTCTCCTATATTGCCCTTAGATTTATCAAATTTTGTTCTTCAAAAGTTTGCAGATAAGAAGACAAGTGTAAACAAACAACACTGACAGCTGTTTTTATTTTATTTATTTAATAAAATATAAGTTTTAGTGCATTTTGTTTACCAGCTAAGCATCGATATTATGATTTAAAAGGTGTCCCAAAACTTACGACTCGAAAAAAACAATCTACCCAGAACTTACAGTGCACAAAAAAATTACTTTAAAAATTAATTTATGGTGTCCCAACATATACGGTAAATACGGTATATAGATGTTTTGTGAGAAGTATTCCTCTTCAATCAAAACTAAGTCACTGTGACCTTTATTTAATGCTCCAATGATCTGCCTAAACCTATATGTTTTGCTCAGTTTCTTAGACACTGTTACTGCAAAATGATGTAACTTGATACATAAGATGCATCATAGGAAGTAGTACACCATTTAGACCATTCAAAGCTTTGCAATCTGGCCATACCACCATTATCTGTTTTTTGTTAGGTCATAGATTATCCAAAGCTGCAGAATTTACCTTATTTAGCCTTCTTGTCTGCATGCAGGGGGACTGACCTTATAATAGTGGTAAAAGAAATAGAAAAAAATCTTTCTGTTTTATCCTGCTTATAGCTTATAGTGTTGCTCTTGTCCATCCATCTGTCCGTACATCCATCTATACCATAAGTCACATCTTGGTTAAGTTTTGCATTATTGTCAATGGAGGTACTAAGGTGGGGCATCTGTGTTCCATGAACACATTGCTAGTTTAAGTAGCAATCTATTAATGGATTTAACTATCATAAATAGTTATTGCACCACAAAAATGTTGATGACATTCAGGAAGAATGTCATATTCAATAATGTACCAAATAATGACTTTTCAAGTCCTGTCACAAATGTGACGGAACCATATAGTTTTGGATCTGTGTCATATTAAACAGTGCAGGTGAGGTCAGATGAAGATGTATGGTAGATAAGATCTATTTGACATTTGTGTGATCAAAGTTTTACTGATTTTATTAAACAATTCAGGTCTACTGCAAACACCTATTTTGAAAAATGGGGGGGTGGGAAGACTTTAAAAAAACCAGGTTTTGGGAATTGTCTTCCTGTTGAATCGAAAGTTTTTGTGCAGTTTTTTATATTTACATTTAACTTTTAATCAGCACCATATAGCTTTTATTGTGATGACTTGCTGTTGAACCTTAATACATATTTATTTGTTTATGTACAAATAATAATCACACATGGTTTGTAAATTTCAAACATTTGCCAGAATCTTTGGGAACAAATTTGTGTTTCAAGGCATTGCCTTCTTTATTGAAATATTCTTTTGTGCTCAGGAGAACATTTGAATTTTGAAAACTATGCATAATAACTATAACCCCAGTCTCTCACTCTGCAGGTGAAGATCATGGATATGCAAATCATCAATTCTGAGAGGGAACTACTACCAGGTGACCCCCAATGTGCTCCCATCACTGGTGTAATGGTAGAGGCAGTTATATCCCTTCTGAGGAACCTACACCAGCATGAGGTCTGGCGGACAATGATTAATGAAAAAATAGTTCAGCAGCTAGATAAGATAAAGGAAATGGAGGGGCTGGGTTTGACAGAGAAGGAGGTAAAACCAGTTGAAAACAAGGATGACAAGACAGGTATTCCAGTACTTTAAACTTACTTGTTTTCGTGTCATATTTATTTTCATGCTGTTAGCAGCAGGATAGCATTTACAAAATTAAATACACCTGCAACAGCAAATTACACACTTCTCACTAGATGTATGAGCAGTGTCAGATCTGCAAGATTAAGTCAGTGTTAATATGCTTGATATTTGGAAAATCATGAAATTTTGAAGTAGAAAAAAAGTTGACCAACAATACTTTGACTCGTATTGAACTGGTATTAAATTTAGGAAATTTGGTAAATTTAGCATATGTTTTAAATATTCTTTCGATTTGTGCATTATTAATCTTATGTAATGCAATTATGTTCATATTAATATGTTGTATCCCAAAATTTGCCAAGATCTGTTAAAGAAAATTGTGTGCTTTACAGTGCTTTTGAAAAAGCCATTAGTATTGGCAACAGATATGTTACGAAATATGTTTGTTTTCAGTATAATGATATTATTCATGTTCTCATTGAGTAAATAAGTATTATACATGGTAGAGCATTACTAATTTGAGCTTCATTAAACAAGGTAACATTATTTTAACGCTTGATATTGACGTTAAATTGCAACATACAAAAACTGGTTCAATTTGGATGTTAGCACAAAACAGAATTTTTGAAAAATATCTGATTAACAGTACATTTTGTCAGAATTCAGTATAGTTGGCTGCTCAAGTTTGTAGCTTCCACTGAATATGATGTACATCGTATTCTGTACCTCTCATAAAATCCAAGTTATACCATGTGGAGTATTGACCATCAATCAACAAAGTTCGTATAGTATTGAGTGTAAAGGTATTTACTACATGTTAGTTTGTAAAATTTTTGGTATTTATGTGAATTTTTTGCAGTTGTGGACTTCATCATTTTTCTGACCTTATGCTCCTACAAGGTATTATTGGTGTTTGCTGTTAGGTGTTACTGATGCACACTGCATGTATTTTCGCTTGTTTAAGTAACAAGTGTGGTTGTCGTTCTAGCCATTTCAGATTGCAAGATTTTAAATCAACAAGGTTATGCATTATATGTTTCTCTTTTGCACAAAGTGTTTATCTACTATGTAATTGTTATATATGAACACTTTCAGGTTGTTATTTCCAATACTTGGTTGTTCTCGTTATTTCAGATTAAACATTGACAGTGTTATGTGCCAAAGTCAATGAAGACAAGCTTGATTTGTGTCTCTCATACAAGTGTTCTTCCAGTGTTGGTTTTAAATATGTGAACACTTGGGTTTTGTGGAGCTATATGGGGATCCAGTTAGCTGATCCATCCATTCTGGTGCATGGACCAACCAGATGGTTACCGATCTGTCCAGTCAACAACTGTGCCGTCCATCCATCCGAGAGCTGAGATGACCATCCAGCTGGCATCTGGGCCTGCTGATAGCTGAGCCAACTGGCGAACACACTTTCAGGCAATTCATACTGGCAAGACAAATTGTGGCACTTGGCCAGCTGTCGATTCAATTCTTGATGGCTTACCTGTTGTGGAGGTACCAAACCATATATAGGCCAGTTATTCATGGCATATCTTTTAGCTAGATACCATACGGCATATGGAATGGTTCCTGAAAAGAGCAACCCCCAGAGTGAATGCAGGGATAACCTCAGTCAATTAGCATACTACCACCTCACCATAAAGTGTACAGAGTTTAGCTTTAAAGCAGATGTGGAAGAATTTACTGAGCTGGACCAATCTCTGAGTGCCCTACTGTTAGCCAAACTTATACGGTGAAGGCTTTGGTAGACTTGAAAGATGAGGAGGAACATTCCTCCTTTCATATACTACAGCAGTCGGCGAACATGAAAGAGATCTCCAATCATCTGTCAGACAAAATTTGGGATCCAAGGAGCATCAAGCCAGCCTTTTTGGAAACCTAGCATCATCCATGTCATGTTGGTACTACATGCACTCGGACATATATATTGCCTAGTTGATGAGCTTGGACAAAAGCATTGTGGTGGTTAATATGACAACCCTGCTGTTTATGAGGTGGAGCTTAATGTTTTCAATTCCACCTCCAGGTTAGTGTGGAATATGGTGGCAACTTCTTTGATGCTTGGTTTTTCGCCTTGCTAGAAATTTGGTGATCATGCATTGGAGATCTTGGGCCACTATTGCCAAGGTAATTAACAGGGCCACACACCAATCAGTTGCTAATGCCTTGATGGCTTTGGCATATTTCAAACTGGTGAGATGAGGCATCTGTATCTGCTCATCTTCACTGAAGCTGTATCATTCCTTGGTTATTTGTTCTACTCCCTTTGGTATGCCATTGCTGTTTGGTGATAAAATCAATATATACAGAAGCAGGCAGTCCAAGAAATGCCTGTCTAATGTATTTTGCTGCCTCTCTTTCGTGTTCTGGCTGAATCAGTATCAGCAGCAATGGAGATGTGATCATTGGCAAAAGAGAGGAGACTGAACACTGCTCAACAGCAGTTTTGGTCTAATTGCAGGTGGCAACAGGTCCCTCATTTCCTGAGGCAGTGGATAACAAACAAGGTTTCTCCTTCCCCAAGCCTCCCAATAATCATCAATAACTTGCCACTCCAGCTGCTTGCTGACAACCTGTCTGTCAGCACCAGACTCATTCATTTTCGACATGCTTAGATTGACCTGTAGATAGTGTGGAACATCATGATGGTTCACCCCCACCCCCCACCATCAGAATGATGCAAAAGAGGCCAACTGCAGTGATTACATCTGGCAAATTGGAGGAACAAAAAGGGTTGCTCTACCAGATGCAAATGGGTTGACTTACACAGGAAGCGACAACACAGTTGTTGGCCTTGGGACAGAGTTTGTCTGTACTTCTGTCATAAACTTCCAGCGATAGTTTGAAGTTGATGGGGGTGTTTCACCCCTTATCTAGGTGGCCCAGTGGGCATAAGTCCCCCTGCATGTCCAAGCACAGCCTTCAGGCCTGTAAGTCTGGGCACATGAGGTATTTTTTTTAATCTTGATGATATATATCACCATTCTTTCATACTGTACATTGCTGCTTTGGTTGCTGACCAGCCAGTCAAGCTGTCCGACTGGCCACACCTATTGTCTAGTGACCAGAACTCCAACATTTTTGCAAGCCGTGCTGCATACGAGTCGACAGTTCTGGGGTATGTGGAAACAAATGGGGATCAATTTGACTGATCCATCCATTTCTCGGCACATTCTGCATGGGCTGATCAAGATCTGACAGTCCAGCCAACAGCTCTGCATGCTGTTCAGCCAGCAACTGAGCCAGCCATCTAGCTAGCCATCCAGCACACTCTCTGACCTTCCATACTGGCAAGACAAACCGTGACAATTGCCCCACTGCCAACTCAACCGGTGAGCAATTTGTTCATGGCTTATCCATCAGAGAGATACCGTGACACACTTAGAGACAATGGAAATGGCTCGTCCATGTCCCAGGGAATATTCTATGCAGACATGGAGGTAGTGCCTGATGAGGACAACCCCCACAGTGAGTGTGGGGATAGCCTCAATGACTTAATGTTCTATGATTCCATATTTAAAAAGAGAGAGAATGAAAAGAGTTCAGCTTTAAAGCAGCTGTCGATGAAGTATATTGTGTGTTGCTGACTTCTGAATAACCAAGCCTAAGGTGAAGGCTTCTGTAGAGTTGGTGATAAAAATAAAGGAAATATCAGACCATGTGTCGAATAGGATCCATGATCCCAGCAGTTCTAAGGCATTCTGAAAGTCGGCTAACAGCGACGTTTTCATCATACTGGTCTTGAACACATTTAGACACATATGCCACTTAGCTTCAGACATTAGATCAAAACAATGCAATGGTGAATATGATGACCCTGCTGCTGTACAAGGTGGATAAGAATGTTCTCCATGTCACCTCTAAGCTCATGCATAATATTGTGGCAACATCTTCCATGTTACATCTAGCAATGATATACCCTTATGCTCACCTTTGTCTTTAATTGATTGACATCACAGTGATTCCATAGTGTGTCATTATTGATAGCAATGTAAGCACCTTCGTCTTTAATTGATTGACATCACAGTTGCTCCATAATGTGTCATCACTGATAGCAATGTAAGCAACTTTGTCTTTAATTGATTGACATCACAGTGACTCCATAGTGTGTCATCACTGATAGCAATGTAAGCAATAATTAGAGGTTTCAGCATAATCAATAGTTTGAGGCTATTGAAACCAGTGGGGTTTTTTGAAATTTTTGCTATGAAATAGTTGCACGAATAACATTGAAAATTAAAAGTGCAGGTATTTCATTGATAGTTGAAACATCATCTAGTATTTTTTTCTATACCTATCTTTTTATTATGTAAATGTCCACAAAAGTGTCACGTCTATTACCTCTGAGTATATTTTTTGGAGACATGAAGTTATTAGACTCACATTGGAAAGAGACAAGGCTGTTCTGATTGATTTGGGTCTCAATAGTTTTGATGCTCATTATACATGAGAAACTAAGGAAGTCTCTTATTATTGCATATCCTCTTACTTATCATTTGTTTCTATTACCAGATGAGTTCAATTCAAGCAAAGAAACAGGCAAAGGTGTCTCAGAGCAGACCCCAGAAGGCTGCGATCAAATCAGTATGAGTCCTGTATCACTGGACCAGAGTTTGGTAGAAGACCTTTGCACACAGGTAATCTTCCTTTCCCCAACATTATGGCATTTTGTTAGTAAAGTAATGAATGATACTTACAATGCAGAGTCAAAGATTCCACTTTCAAGAGCTAAGGAATGAAAGTGTATAACATCTATTGATTTCAGCATTCATCGTTCATACATGTCAGAATGTTATGATATTGGCTGTAATATTTGATTTGTGGACTTTTACTGTAAACTAAATTTTCATTGTCCGCAGCATATATAGTCAACAAGGCCTGGCCCCAAGATTGTATAAGCATTCTAATGCTCAAAATTAGACTCAGCTTACAATCCTGATGTCTGATTTTTGAGGATTAGATGATTACTAATTAGACATCATCATTTGGAGTTGAGTCTGAGTTTATTTGAAAATTTTTGAAAATAACTTTAGGGCTAGATCTTAATTTTAAATATTTTGTTACTAATCAGGTATTGTACATAAGCTAACAATTGATATAAATGTACACATCTATTCAGAAGTAGTAGAATGTGACAAAGAAATTTTTGGTTAACATTTCAACCTTGGTCTATAATGACTAAGCTTATGTCTTTATTAGCATTATGGGATCTATCTATACTGATTTTAAAGTATTTAACTAAGCATCAGCAACAGATTTAAAAAAAACTCAAGACTTTATTACTTTCATATTAATATGTGACATTAAAACCTTTTTCATGTTCACATTTGTTATGAAAAAGGATCATTAGCAATAAATATATGTGTTCATGTATATTGAACTCAGAATAGACCATCTTCAAATGACTAAAATTCATGTGAGAACTTATCCCCACCGATGTCATGTAAGTGATTTAGCTAAAATTACAGAAATACAGTCAAGTGCCTGAGTGGCTTTGAGTGTCATTTTGGGATACACTTCCAATATTCCTTTTTTGTCTTTGAAAAGGTTAATTAATTCTTGTTATTAAGAAGGCCTCCATATTATCTCCAAGAGACAAATTAACATACATGTGACAGAACCAGGATTTAAAACCAGTAGATTTACAAATTCTGATCAGTAGATTGGCCTCTAAACCAGTAGATTTTTTATCATCATAAATTTTATGTTTCAGGGGGACGGAAAACAAAACAAGTGGGTTTTTGTGTGCCATAATAAAACATTGCCTCATTCCAATGCAGACAGTGAAAGGACATTTTCCAGATTTCCCCTTGAATCACTTTGTATTTTGCGAAGAATGGAGAATGTCCTCGCTGTATCAGCATTAAAATGTTGTAATGACAGGGCAACCACATTCAGCTTGCAAAGAAGTTCTAAGTTCAGTTTTCTTGCTGCTGATTTTGTAAGGTTGCTGATGCAATAATAAAACAGCAAGTTTGAACATGAATCAGATTCAGATTTTGATGGAAAATGTTACAATAATAATTAATTCGAATCAGTATATGGTCAAATAATGAAATAGCAAAAGTTGTTTATCTGATAGTTCACTGCAAAGAATTTTATTTTATAAAATCCAATAGCATTTTTAGTTTCATTCACAAGATCACAGTCAAGTAACCACTAATGACATTCATTGTGATTATTAAACTTCACACTTAACAGGCTCTCAATAGTTCTCTTGTCCAAATTTCCCCTTGAATCACTTTGTATTTTGCGAAGAATGGAGAATGTCCTTGCTGTATCAGCATTAGAATGTTGTAATGACAGAGCAACCACATTCAGCCTGCAAAGAAGTTCTAACTTCAGTTTTACTGGGTTTGTAAGGTTGTTGACTTCTTTCCAATACTCCTCCAAGTTATGTTCACCCCGAGGAGAAAGTTCCTGACTTGGACTTAAGATTTATTCCTGAGCCTCATCCTCAGCGATTTATTTCTCTTCATGGCCTGGATCCAAAAATCTGTTGGCAAATTTCACCACTGTAAATTAAAAATATAAAAATTGAATTAGACTTGAAATAAACGATGAAAAATACATGTAATTTATCCCAACTTTAACATTAATTATATTGTAATATATTTTTAACTGATATATTTTATCTAGGGCTTGAACTTAATTTATTTGCATGAAAACTTTCAATAGTTTATGAAATACAAAAGATGCATACCTTTGAAACCCACACACAATGCAAACCAGGACCTTTCCTACTTGCCTGCACACACTTAAACTCTGATATCCAAGCATTGTTGAATTTGTTATAATATTTCTTAGCCAGTGGTTTATTAGCATTGGGAGAAAGTGCATGTTTCTGCATTTTGTCTTGAACAAAAAATGTAAGAGCTGTCCTTAAATATTCCTCTTAAAACATCTTGAACAATACACTGACAACTAAACAAGACACAAAATCAAAATACTTACTTTATTGTGTCTGCCAAAATAATTTTGTATGGTTGGTCTCTCCATTTTATCTCACCTCTGCCAAAGGTCAGACAATTTTCATCAAAGGCTCAGAAGACATCATGGGCCACCTTTGATCCCTTTATTACTTGTAATACCTCAAAAAACATCTCGCATTTGGCTATAAACTCAAATTCCAACAGTAAGGTAATCAATTAACAGCTTGCTGTAAACACATGTCAGCTGTTCTTGCTGCTGATTTTGTAAGGTTGCTGACTATTATCCAATTCTCCTCCAAGCTATGTTCACCCCGAGGAGGAAGTTTCTGACTTGGACTTGGGATGTATTCCTGAGCCTCATTCTCAAAGGCTTCTTCCTCTTCATGGCTCACATCCGAAAACCTGTTAGCAAGTTTCACCACTGTAAATTAAAAAAAAAGTAAAGATTGATTTAGACTTGAAAGAAAAATGAAAAAAAAAAAAAAAATACATGATGTATTTATGCTTTTAAGAATAATTTATCCAAACTTTAAAATTAATTATCTTGTAATATATTTTTAACTGATATATTTTATCTAGGACTTGAACTTAATTTATGTGCATGAAAACTTCAAATAGTTTATGAAATACATACGATGCATACCTTTGAAACACACAATGCAAACTCAGAACCTTTGCTACTCGCCTGCACACACTTGAACTCTGATATCCAAGTATTGTTGAACTTGTAATATTTTTTAGCTGGTGGTTTCTTAGCATTGGGAGAAAGCACACGTTTAGGCATTTTGACATGAATTGAACAAAAAATTGTAAGAGTTGTCCTCTTAAAACATCTTGAACCATAAAATAACAATTGAACAAGACAAAAATCAAAATACTTACTCTAATGTCTCTGCTGAAATAATTTGTTATTGTCGGTCTCTTCATTTTATCTCCCCTCCGCTAAGGGTTGGTCAATTTTCATCAAAGGCTTAGAAGACATCATGGACCACCTTTTATCCCTTTATTACTTACAACACCTCAAAAAAAAAAAACATCCTGCATTTGGCCTTAAACTCCTCAAATTCCAACAATAAGGTAATCAGTTAGCAGTTTGCTGTGTACACATGTCAGCTGTTCTTTAACAATTCTAATGCTATTGCTCTGTCATGTATCATTGCACCGATCTTTATATTACTACTGGAACATTTCCGGTTCCCAGTAGACTGGTTCTGGCTGGTTTCTCTAATGTGTTGATGGAACACGTAAAAATACCATGTTTTTTTTTTTTTTATTCTTTAAATTTTCAAAAGCAGTAGATTTGAACTACTAAACGGTATGTGTGGTAGACGGCCTTTAAAACTGTATTTTTGGCCTACCGCCAGTAGAATCACATGTGTGAATTAAAGAATGGAATGTAAGTTAATCTGGCCATCACTGCAATCATTCTTATCCATTATGTGGGACATAGACAACTGGGGCCCCGTGTGGCTGAGTGGTCTGAGGCGCTCGCCTTTACCGATCACTGCCATCTCACCTCTGTCTGCGTGGGTTCGAGTCTCGGGCTCGGCCAATGTGGATATGTGAGAAAGCTTGCCAGTAGCTTTCCGTGGGCCGGTAGTTCTTCCCGGGGTTTTCCCGGGTTCTTCCTCCCCCAGATAAAACTGGCCGCCATGTATAGCCTATCATGTGCTGAAAAATGGTGTTAAACCCACTACAACAACAACAACATAGACAACTGTACAGTGCCATGTATACTGTGCATGGCCATAGATAATGTGCAGATATTGTTTGAGAGTGAAAAATATTGTAATAATCGATCTTACCTTGTGTAATGCACACCATAATATTCAGCAACTGAAACCTCACTTGATTGTCTGCAGCTCCTCAAAGGTCAGTTTGGTATCACATATTGTTGTGTGAGACCACCTAGACATGATAGTTTATGGATTTCCTGAATGTATGATGAAACTGCATATTGCATTTTTATTATTATTATTATTATTATTATTATTATTATTATTATTATTATTATTATTATTACAATACTCCAGCATTTGTTTATTAACAAGCTTTAGAATCTAATCCTTTTATCCCTTATATCATAATAAATAATCATACCAACTTTGATTTCATTCCATCCATCAGTTCATATATAATCTTGCTGTACTATACTAGTAACACCTCCAAATGAACACTGTGAGCTCTCTTCACTGACATAATCAGTGGCTTTAGGCAGTCATGGTACTAAAAAACTGCTAATGAAGACCAGCCTGTCTTTAATTGGCTAAATATTAAGGCTATTGATTGGTGATGTCATGATGATTGTTTCTGAAAATAACCACTGCAGAGAATTTCATTACCTCGTATTGTGTATTAATATTCTTTGCCCAGTAGGTCTGTTCAGTACCACTGTAAATCAAAACAAAGATGTCAACATTATATCATATATTGTTAAGCAGAAGCTTACAGGATATGGAATACTCATTGATACACAGCTACAGCTGCTGGTCAGCACTTTGATATTTCTAAATCAAACATCAGAACATGAAGGCACTAGAAAAACTGTATCCTCAGCATGCAGGATTAAAATCAGCCCAGTTATGGTTGACCAGCACTGCTGCCAGTGCTTGAAAAAGAGCTGAGCAACTGAATTGGTGAGAGGCATGTGAAGGGGCTAGCTCTGTCCATAACTGTGATATATCTTAGAGTAATCTGGCTAGATATAAGACCAAGTACGACAAGGAGAGTGATACAGCTGTCTTCAGAACTTTGCAAATATGGGAATATAATTTCATGAAATGTGCTGGCATATTGATATGATGTACTACTATTTCTCAGAAATACCAGAAGACTAAGATAGCAAGATGGTAGAATTCCAGAAATTCATTATGAATGCAAGAACAAGATGGTAGAATTCCAGAAATTCATTATTAATGCAAGGACAAAGTTCAGCAAGATCTAGATATAATCTGGAATGCAGACTAAACTCCTCTTTTGATCTTCCTAGTGAACAGACAGTAACAACTAAAGGGGCTAAGAATACTTTTTTTTAGTGGATACCCAGGGATAATGTTGAAGTATAAGTGTGTGCAAATTTTGAAAGGAAAATCTTTGATTTTAAAGTTGATATACAAATGAGTAGGAGGGGCATAGTCAATATGTAAGTTTACTTGTATCCTATATTGATTTTAGCCAAAATAATAACAATAATATGGACCCAACAAAACCCAGGTTATAGGCAGTAAGATTCATTTTGTCAGAACTTGGATTGTTCAAGTTTCAATGCCTAATTATTCTGAATTACTTAGACAGTTCATCCAATCTAAGTTTGTGTTTTTGGAAGATGAAAAGAAGAAGAAGAACAACAACAATAGAACACATTCCAACTATACAATGCCAATAACTTGTTCTATCAGAAGGGCAGCTAACTTGTTCTGTCAGAAGGAAAGCATTTTTTTTTCATCACAGACTTTGCCTGTTTTCAGGTCTGGCCCTGCCTTGTGCTGTTAGGAGGGGTAGATGGTGGATTGAGAGTCAGTGGACGATGTCAGCACAAAGTCACATCCAAAATGGGGACCATACTGGGCACCAGTAGGGCTGGGTCAGGAATGGTCAAAGTGCAGTGGGACAATGGGGATACTACCGTCAGGTTGGTCTTGATGTTGCTTGCTGTTGAAATTTGTTTGTCAAAGTGTTGTGGGCCAATGAAGAACATACTGTTATGTTTTTCTTGATAAATCCTTGGTATTTCAATTTTTTTGTCACAGTGCTGTGAGACAGTGGAGATGCTACTGTCAGGTTGATGTTGAAGGATGCTTGCTGTTTAAATTTTTTTGTCAAGGTGCTGTGGGACAACAAAGAACCTACTGTCAGATTTGTCTTGAAGGATGCTTGCTGTTTAAATTTCTGTCTTAAAGTGCTGTGGAACAGTGGACATTCTACTGTCAGGTTGGTCTTGAAGGAAGCATGCTATTAACATTGTTTTTTCTAAGTGCAGTGGACAGTGGTGATACTACTGTCAGATTTGTTGTGAATAATGCTTGCTATTTAAGGGTGCATTTGTTTTGATTGAGTGTTGAGACCAAAGCAGGTAAATCACATAACTTGATTTTAAAATCAAACAAATGAAAAATAATGGACAAGAGTGTGACTTGTATCAGAATTTCAAATTTTCATTTAAATTTAATCATGTGAAAAGTTTAACTCTTGCTTGCTGAGAAGAAATGATGATAACTGAGGGTTGAATGTATATGCAGAAACTAAAGGACTAGGGACTCTAGATCACTGTAATGGCCTTAGAAAATGTCCAAAATGTATTTTCTTTATTTTAAAAGCTGTTTTATTTATTTTGTATAGACATACCTTTGTCTTTAATAATACGTTTTATTTTCATATTTATCGCGTGCGATGACGTCATCTGCAGCCGCGCGTGAGGCGTAGAATGCGGAAAATGTGAAAAATTTGTCTGACTATAATGTATTTATATATATTAAACTATTCCCGCAGCCATGAAACAACGGGAAACTTTCAAGACGTTTCCCTTATTAGATAAGTTGTAATCTCAGAAAATTGTATGTTGTTTCACTCATGTGGGATACCGTAATTTTAAAGAAAATGGTTAGATAATATGGCAGGTAACAGTGAAATTTTTATCTCAGCAGCAGTTTACAAGGTATGTAACTTTCATTTTACAAATATGTCACAATAAATGAGTAAAGTATGAAATTAAATGCAGTTTTACTTTATCAGACACACATATCCTTTAGAAATTAAGGAAAATCTTCACAGTTGAAATATTTCCAGGCTGTGTTGATTTGCAGACGACGAGTTTTATGAAGAAATAAGCAAATCCAGCTTGGTTTATAAAATATTTGTATCAGACTGCTATTTTTGACAAATATTTCTCTATAAGAGCATTATATACAGTGGTATAAAATACTGTGAAACTTTTGTTAATTCGTTTTGAATTGCTTGGTAAAAAAATTGCAATCATAAAAAGCGATTGAGGGTCTATGCAGTTTCCGTACGGAATCAGTCAGGCCTACCTCACGTTCATCACTTATTGAAGACTCAATGTAGTACAATTTGAAATGGCAGAATAAATAATTATCATTCAATATAAGGTACATTTTGTCTCATCAATAATAAAGATAATCCATGAGAATTAACGACAGTGCGGTAACTGGTGCCAGATTCTCTAGGGGACTCTAGTTCCAAACTCACTATGTTTATGACTGGAAAGGTTAGTGAGGAAAGAGTATTTATATTGATTTGCAAACATGTATAAAACCATATCTTATATAAACAGTCTGCTAAACACCATAAATATTTAATAGAAAGATAATCCATGTGGCTGCTACAGAATACAAAAACTTTTATATAGCTCATATAAATACAAATCATGTATACATAGTTTCGTGGTCCAATGGTAAAATGTCCACTTACATGCAGAGCCGACCTGGGTACAATTCCCAGGAAAGTAGAAATTTAGTTTTTCTTCTTCGTTCCACTTAGTACAGATAGTAATCTGTAATAACTTTTTTTTCCACATTGATATGAAAAAATTTTAATGGTAATGAGCTCATGCAGAAGGTGGAACGTGAGGGTCTAGACAAGATGAGAAATCCTTGGGAAAAGATAGATGCCTCAGATACCATAATTCCTGACTTTCCAAGGCTTGATGAGGAAGACTTGCAAAATATTACTTTTGGAGTATATCAACTGAAGTTAGCAAAATCTTACACCCGTAAGCACCTTAGCGAGAATGAAGGTTATGATTTATTAGTGCATAAAGACCAGAATGGACTTCTAATGGCAAAAATTCAGAGCCGGCATGTGTCCAGTAGAGCCTATAAACTCTGGCTTGATTATGATCAATATTCAGTCAGAGGTTGGTACTGCCAATGTCGATCCGGAGCCCGTGTTGTTGGTACGTGTGCGCACATAGCAGCCGTCATCTGGTACCTTGGATATGCACGTCATCAAAATGCACCTTTTAATTCGATGTCTGATTGGAGTTCTTATTTGAATGATGCGCAATACCTTCCTGAACCTCAGTTGAATGATGATGATGATGATAACGGTGGTGATGATAATGATACAGCTGACATCGAAGAGTAATAAATCATTAAAAATAAGTTACAAGTTGCTTGTGAAGTAATTAGTCCAGGTAAAAAAACCCAGTCAATATTGTTATGTCAGATTTCTCTGTAGTTTTAATAATATATATATCATTTTGAAAGATCTAAGTACATACTGTTTTGGACTGTGTAAATATTCTTTGTGAATAGGTCATTACGAGAACATGCATTTGCTTGCTTAATATTTTTATTAAAACTTAGAATAATAACCAAACGGTAATTTAATAGTATTGCCTTGTACATTCCAGTCAAGTTATATACTGTATGTGTTCTAGTTATACATGAGTACATAATTAGTTCTTTTAAACATACAGTGACGATGTACAACATTTAGATTTTTTGTGACGATAATTGTATGGCGAAATACTCATGTATTTGCTATGTAGTTAGCTCATTTGTATTGGAATTGTTATCGACAAGGGACTTGATGTAAATATTCTTCTTACCATACATTATGCATGTAAATGTCACACCATTTGTTTGTTTTTATGGTAAGTACTGGCATTCTGGATAAAAATAAATAAATAAATTAACACAGTGAAGTTGAATATAGAGAGGATATTTGCTTGAAACGAGTGAATAACGGATATATTTCATCGAGTGGGTGAAAAACTCAGTATTTTCACGCGTGGCGAAGCCATGAGTGAAAATACTTAAGTTATTTCACCCATGAGATGAAATATATCCGTTATTCACTCGGAGCAAGCAAATATTCTTTTTATTTTATGCTCAAGCGTATTGTCTAACAATTTGTATAAAACACTGAAGTAGCTGATTTCTTGCTGCATCCCGCGCGATAATGTCAGTGGTTTACCGTTTATGTTCTGCTGTTTTTTTTTTATATTTGCACATAAAATATCAGTAGATATCAGTAGTTACATAATGCTCCTTCCCAATTGAAGGTTTAACAGTAGACAAAAAAAAAAAGATTTTTGTTCTCATCCCTTCGTGGATTTGAACTCGGTTCGCTTGGATGCAAAGCAGCCACCTTAACCTTTACACCAGGCAAGGATCTTACAAAAAGAATTGAAATGTCTTACTCATAATGTTATCCATCTCTATTGACGGTCAGTGAAAAAAATATCATATTTTTCACTGAAGTGAAATATTACAATTATTTCACTCGGAAAATCCAGTAATTCACTGCCTAGCATAAAATAAATATTTTTTCTTATGGATGTTTTGATGTTTTGTTGATATTTGCAGAAGTCTTTTGTCAAAGTCCTTTAGTCCCCGAGATTTGCATAATATATATATATATATATATATATATATATATATATATATATATATATATATATATATATATATAATCAACAAGTCTTTAAAAATTAAAATTTGCATGCATGACATCATTAAAATTACGATAACGTAATGGAACCAGAAGTAACGTCATTTTATGTAGGTAAACTTTTGGTGCCTCCAGCATACACAATTTGATTGAATTCAACAAAATTTTTATTATTCTGCACAAAATGCATCCTAAAGAGTCTTTGTACAAAACTTAGAGCCTTTTGGTGGTTGGGTCAAATTTGACCCTTGTAGTACCTAGCCCTTTGATTAAAGTTTTTACTGTTGAGATTTGTTGTAACTGGGGGAGGGTTTTATTAATAGAAATCCAAAGTTGTCATGTCTTACTTATCTGGGATATGCTGTGTGAATGTAATTCTATATTGTATCCAGAATGAACCATAATTTAGGGCATTGAATATAATTCCTTTAACATTATCTTCATCTTGAATACTCTTTCTTACTTATAACACAAACACCCTTAATTGCTTTCACTTGGTGCATGATAGAATAAATCAGCATGTGAATAGACAGCTGTGTCCAAGGTTAATTAAAGTTGACTTACAAAGAGCAGAAACAGAAAGATATATATATATATATATATATATATATATATATATATATATATATATATATATATATATATATTAAGAAATCAAATGTGTTTTCTTCAGTATTTGTGACATGTTTTTTAAAACATTTGATATGAACTGTATTTTTTTAAACTCTTTTTGTTAAGTAAGGCTGTGAAATTGGTTGCAGGTAGAACAATAAATTTCTGTTTTTCTTTTGGGAAAAGTCAGTTTAATTTAACACTTCATGTTTCTCAAACTGATTTACATTTTCTCCTTGTTCATTTCAGTGAGTCAGCTGTTTCAAATTTGATTGCCATTCCCAGCCAGCCCTTTGACATTGGTCAGATATCAGGTTTCACTGCCAAGCATCTAGAGGCAATCATTAGACTAACACAACTGAGTGAGAAAAACTTCACCAGTGACTCAGTAAAACAGTCCGCCAGCAAAGTGACTACAACATCACATGCAGAAAAAGCGAAGGCAGAGTGTGATGCTCTGATGCGGCAATTAGATGAGGACATTGCTCGAGTTCTTGAGCAAGAGAGTAGTGCAGAAGGTGCTGATGATCATAATGCAGACAAAAGAGAGTCGATGAAACAATCGCCAAATTTGACAGACACAGAATCTGGTCCTGATCATGATGAAAGCTTTCTAAGTGTGTCATCCACAGCGAGTGGTAGCCTTCCAAACTTGAGAACAGTTGAGAGTCCAAGACTAGAAATTACAGGGTTTAGACCCAGTGAACAGACACAGTTTATGACAGAAAGCAATGAGTCCACTTACCATACAGCTAGCGAGGAAATAATTGAGAGTATTGTGCAATCTGAACATGGAGATGCACAGACTGATGATGCTTCAGATAGTCTCTCACGATCACAGTCCTTGGACTTTCAACAAAGGACATCAGTTTCTGGAGAATCACAGTCTGAACAATCCTTGGACACTGGAACTATCTCAGACCTAGCAATGGAGAGTGTCTCAGATGAAGCCAATGATGTTATGAAAAATTTAAATACCTGTGCAGATGGACAGATGAGTGATGTCAAACAGAGTGGTAATATTTTGAGCACAGAATTTTCTGATTATGAGACTGAACAAAAATCACAGGTTTGTCGGCCAAAGGAAATGCCACACAAATACAGGAGCCAGAAAAATGTAAATAGTGAATTAGAAGCCTTAAAACTTATGTCAGTCCAAATAGCAGCTCTGAAAGCAGTTGCCAATATTGTATGTAGTCCAAAGTATGGAGAAATGTTGCTTGTCCCAAAAACAGACTTGTCAGCTGATAGCAACAAGGCTCTCCCAGATGGGACAGTTGTGCAGAAAGATTTTGAGTTTAAAAGGATTTTGAGGGAATTCATGAGAACTATGGTTATTAAGGCAACAGGTCCCTATCCATTCAAAAGAATTTTCTCCCTGGAAGAATTAGAGCGAGCCCAGAGTGTATTGCACCAGTTGGCAATCACAGACCAAGCAGAGAAAATGACAACTGTTGTGGAAGCTCATGGTACGAATACATGCTAGTAAATTCTTCACTTTTATGCTTACCAGCTGTGTAGAAAATCTATAAAGGACAATCAGAGGGACACAAAATTGGTCCTTTAGGGAAAGAATCCCTGTACATAGAACAGTGTTCATTCCAGGAATGGAAAAAGTGGAGCCCAAGGGTCAGAAAGTGGGATCATTTAGAAAAAAACAGGTGTCACAAATATCTTTACTTGTTTTAAGTAAATTCAACACATATCATTATTGGTATCCCTTGCCGCAAACCTTCTGTACCGGGATTTGAAATCTTTATGCTTGAGTAACGATTCCCCTCTTGAATCTTTTTGGATATTGTAAATAAATACAACAGTGCTTTTGCTGAAGATTTCATCTTCTATTCTCAACATTTTCTATCCATGATCATTGACTATGTGATCTCAGTTGGTGCCCAAGCTAATCAAAATCAGTAAGATATTTCTATCAGCCAGTGAAATTGATCATCTTATGCTTATTTGACAATGAGTGCACTCTGTTCAGTAAGCTAGTTTGGGATGCACCTGATTCAGTCAGTAGAAAATAAAATGGTCATATATCTTTATATTTGGGGGTCTTTTTTATGCACCCTATGGGTGCCATGGAGGCAACTTTCTTGTGCCAAAGATGAAAAATAAGGGTCAATAGCGCAATGGTGCTGCCTAAAACTAATTCTGAAATAGGTTGAAAAATTATTAAGAAATTAAGACAAGGAACTGATAAATTTTCTCCAATATGAATAGGTCTCATTATAATGACATGTCTACTAGGGGAGGTTTTGCTGTATATGCATATAAAGTGTATGTCAATGTGGTCATGTATGCGCCTTTATTGATCTTAAATAAAACATTACCTGTTGTTCTAAACTTTAATACTTGTATAGTTTTTCCAAAGTCTGTTCATTTCTGATTGTTGGGTGATCTACTCCTTGAATATCATCACAAAAATTCCAGATGAAAGTTATTGATCGCTATGGACTTTTACAGTGTTGGCTGGGTACTAAACTGTGTCAAGAAAAGATGTTGGGTCTAATCATTACTAATTTAGGGTAACAAGGGTAATAAAAAATATGTGGTACTTTTACTGTGACATCATAGCACGTGACAGTCAATCCAGTTTATACTAGATCACACCTCTTGGTTGGCTTTGTGTCTAAATGTTCAAATACTTTAACACTGATTTTGTCCCATGTTTTTCCTGGGGCAGTTATATAATGATCTTGCAAGGAATATTGATTGATGAGCAAGTGAAATTAATGGAATAATCACCATTTAAAGGTATGTGTTGTCAAATTCTGAAATAGTACCGCAAGCCTACATGATCTGTATGACTTGTACTTTAGTATCCAGCATTTTGTGCCATTAATGCATTTTTTGTATTTTGTTTAACGATGACTTTCCTGGACCAATATAACATTGGAGATGCACGGTACTTTTTGTAAAATGTGTCATAGACTTGAGACAATCTCTTGACAGAAAGTAAATTTAGAAATGAAACAATCTTTAACAATTTTATGGTAAACTTGTATCACTTGTTCACTGTTTTGATCAGATGTTATGAACACGCATGTACAGATTTGAGTAAACAAAAGATAGTCTCTGTGTCGGTAGTAGAAACGAATCCATACAATTATTTTCACAGAACAATATGAAGCTGCACTTGCATCTAAAGGTCTTTCTCTGCCTACACAACAAAGGGAGACAACCAGTGAAATCTTGCCATGTGTCAGCCAGAGTAAGCAGAGAACAGACAGGGATACAGACTCACAAGTGGATGGAGACTCTCAGACATGTACTAGCTCTGACAGGGAAACACAGAGGCCAGGTTCACTGCAGCAGACTTCCATCTTACAGTACATCAGAGCCAGGTAGAGCTAATAGCTTCAAGAAATTACTGTAAATAATATAAATTTAGTGCCATAATGTTTTTATTTATTATTTTAACAATCGAGCATTTAAAAAAAAAAAAATTATTTGTTTATTTACTGATAAGTTGTATTGTTTAGCTTTGTTGCTTTAAAAGCGGATCATTTTTTTGTAAATTTACCTGTCTCACTAACCATGGAAAAATTATGTGATCATCAAACTTATGTGATTTACGATGAACTTGCTTAATATAAAATCATAAATAATAAAATAACTTTGCTTCATTGAAAAGAGCTAAGATCAAAAAAGGGGCAAACAAATCTAAAACATCTTTAAACCAAATGGGATTGCAGACTTCTTATTCTCTTTTTCAAAAGTACAAAAAGCTTTCATCAGTGCAACAGTGCAACAAAAAATGTTTTAAAGTACAAAGTTTTTCAGCTGGCTGCCTGCTGTTACAAAGATGTTGCCAGAGAATGTCATGCAAAAAAATATTCAGTGTGTGCATTATGATTTTGATATAAATGTTAAGAGAAAATTAAAAAGAAAGAATACCAACTGAAATATAAAGGATACTCCTTTCAAAATACCATATATCTATAAAACAAAACTGTGTGCATGCACAGATATTGGTCTTTCTCCTTTGAATACATTCCCTGATCACATTAATATTAGGAAAGAAGCCCGGCTACCTCTCGAATCCAACAATTGCCTAGCTTGTACCAAGTGTTCCTCTGTGCATCATGGTCAGAAGGAATCTGGTCCATAGTAAAGAGAAAGGGTATTAAGAGCAAAGAGGGATGTGTCAAATCCAGAATGACAGAACACGACATACTGAGTCTGCATCCTAAAACATCATCACTGGCCATTGTAGTGGGGGACATTATGATGGTAAACCCCCCACCCTCCCATTGAAAGTGATTGATGTGAACAATGCCAATGATAACCATTACATCAGATCAGCGCGAGATAGAAGATCAAGGGGTTGCAGAGTTGCAGGCCCAGGATTCTTCACAGGCATTGATGGAGTCACAGATGAGGGGACTAGTGCAAGAGGTGACTACACAGTTGCTGTCCTCAGGTGAATTTGTTCCCTGTCACCCCTCACAATTCTATTATGATGGCTTGGAGCTAACAGGATACTGGGTGCATGGGGTATATTTTGGAGACAATTGGCTTTGCCATCTGTCCGGACTGTACACCACTGTTCCAGCTGCCAACTGTCCAGCCAGTCAGCCAGCCAGCCATCTGTCTGGGCCATACAGGTTAATTACTGACCATGAAACCATCATTTTGGTGCACTGTGCTACATTCTGGCCAACTGCACCATGGTATGTGTAGTTATATGGGGATTCGTTTAGCCGATCTCTCCATTTCACCACATGTACCACCCAGGCAGTTACCAAGCCAACTGATCATCCAATAGCTTGGCCATCTGTCCAGCTGGTAGCCAAGCCAACTGTCCAGCACACTTCCCAGCAATACATATCGGCAAGACAAGCTATGGCACTTGCCCGACTGCCAATGCAACTGCCATGCTATTGGGGAGATACCAGGCCTTACACAGGGATGATGGTGGTGACTTGTCCCTACCCCCAGGAATGTTCTACTCTGATATCGACGCAATGTCTCAGGAGGACATCCCCCACAGTGAGTATGGGGATAACCTGAAGGACATAGCATACTCCAAACCCACAATGAAGATGATGGAGTTTAGCTTTAAAGCAGCCATGGAAGAAATCTGTATAGTCATGCCAATTTCCATGTATCTGCCCCCCCACCAGTTGTAAGCCAAACCTATAAGGTGAGGGCCTCAGTAGACATGGAAGACAACGACGATCAGCTCTCTTTATGTTTGCTGCCTCAGTTGGCGAAGGTCAAGGAAATATCTGACCACCTGACAGACAAAATATGGGATCTTGGCAACTCCAAGGTTTTCTTTTGTGAAAGCAGCCAGATACCAGCATCGTTTTTATCACGCTGGTATCATTCGCAGTCTTTGATGTTTAGCACTGAGCTACCATCCTTGGATAAGAACATTGTGGCAGTGAATATGGCCAACCTGCTGTTTTATAAGTTGGATAAGAATGCCTTATGTGCCAGCTCCAAGTTAGTGAGAAACATGGTTGCTACATCATCTATGCTAGACCTGGCATCTCTATACATTTTTGGACTGGCCAAAATATCAAGTAGTGACCATGCATGGGAGTCCACAGCTAGGATTACCAATATTAGTAACAGGGCCATGCATTAAACTATGGCTAATACCCTGACAGCTTCAGCAAATGTGGATCTGGTATGATGAAATGCCTGTCTGCACTCATCCACGCTAAAGTCACATCATTCCTTGGCTCTCCTGTCTGCACCCTTTGGCATGCCATTGCTGTTTGGCTGTATAATAAAGGAGGTCCAGAAGAAGGCATCACAAGAACTACCTCTCCAACTTGCCTTGCTGCCTGCATTGGCTTTCAGCCTGAATCATCTCAACTGCCAAGGAGAGACAGTTGTAGGCAAAAAGATAAGAGGCTGACCACTGCACAAAGGCGATAGGAAACAAGGTTTCTCCTTCCCCAAGCATTGTTGTCCTGCCACCCCAAGCTCATGCAGACAGCCTGCTGGTGGGTGCCAGACTCCTTCATTTTCATGGCACATGGATTGATCTGTTTCCAGAAAACAAATGGGTGATCCAAGTTGTTTTGGAGGGGCTTTGGATTTCATTTATCCAAAACTACCTGTCCTTTTGACTTCTCCTTCCATGACAGACTTGCTGCCTGATTGGGAGAAAGCGGGAATTTTGCAGAAGGAAATCAGGTCACTACTACAAAAGCAGGTAGTGGAGACAGTTTGCAGGCTGAACTCTCCAGGGTTTTACTCCAGGCTGTTTCTAGTGCCCAGTGTTTACTCCAGGCTGTTTCTAGTGCCCAGTGTATACTTCAGGCTGTTTCTAGTGCCCAGTGTTTACTCCAGGCTGTTTCTAGTGACAAATCAGAACTTAGTCCATCCCAGCATTTTGTTCACCTGGGTATGGATTTTTTTTACCAAACTCAACCTTGTTTGCCTCAGTCAAGTAAGTGTGACATAGATTATTAAGCTTGCAGAGTACATTTTTGACAGGGAGTGGATTTCTACAAGAGAGTTTCTGCAACTCATCGGTTTGCTCAACATGGTGGTGGATTTGATCCTTCTCAGCAGCCCATTCATGTACCCTTTGCAGATGTCCCTGATGGTCCAGTGACACCCCTTTTCTGGTCAGCTTGATCAACAAATCATGATCTCAAATGAAATATTATCTTTCCTGCATTAGTGGAGCAACAAGGGATGGCCCATGGCAGGAATTCCTGTTGGAAAATCCCCAACTGGAACTTCTGATTTGCATGGATGTCAGTTCATACATTTGGAGAGCCCACCTTTTGCCCAGCTTCACCATGTTCATTGGTGAATGGGGGCCAGAAGAATTACCTCTTCACATCAACCTTCTAGAAATGAAAGCCATAGTCAATGTGTTTCATTTCTGTATTGATCAATTTTATGAAAGGCAGTCCTCATTATTATGGAAAACGTGGTGATGGTGGCCTGTCTCTTTAAACCAGGGTGAGGGTGGGGTGTGTGTGAAATCATGAGACGTATGTATTCTGGTTTGCTTTCTGTGCTGGTTTGCACACCAGAGAATATAATGGTCCAAATCTGACATACCCGCAGCAGACTCAGTGTTCTGGCCAATTCATTGTCAATAAGGAACCAGACCTGTCAAAGAATGGTCTGTCCATCAGTTGATCTTTCACTGGATTTGTGCACTTATGGGGACATCCAATGATAGATCTGTTTGCAATGAGGTGGAATCACCAACTGTCCACCTGCATCTCTCCAATCCTGGACCCAGAAGCCTGGGCTGTGAATGCACTTTAAATCAGTTGGGAACGGTTTTGGTGCTATGTATATTCCTCCATGGTTCTGATGCTGAAAATAATTCAGAAAATGAGGGGTCACAAATACAAATTGATTCTGATATCCCCTCTAACGTGGGACAAATCCCGGGTGAATGATCTGCTCGATCTAGCGATATATGTTCCCAGAAAAATCCCCTGAGACCCAACCTGCTCAAGCAACCACAGTTGCAGGTGTTTTATCCCTGCCAGACAGGCTACTCCTTCATGCCTGATTCTTGTCAGGAGAGCTCTGCAGAGAAAAGAATGTATGCCTTTGGTTTTGAATAGAATCTCACGAGTTAGAAGGCCCTCCACTTTGAAAGGTGTAGGAGGGAAGGTGGCAGGTTTTCAGGAACTGGTGCAACATCAACAGCATGGTCACATTGAATGCCTCAATCCCACAACTGATTGTTTTCTTTGGCTTTTTGAGTAGAAAAAGTTAGCCCCAATTACTATCAAAGGCTATCACTCCATGTTCTCAGATACATTCAGGCATTATAGTAGAGCTGATATTGGTCATGATAAGGATTTATCAGACCTATGAGTCAATTTTGACTTGAATAGGCCAAAATTTCTCACTCTTTTTTCATGGGTGTTGACATGGCTCAATTTAGATCAGTTCAAATCATTGGCCAGAACCTCATTGAAGCTGCTGTAAAAAAAGACATGTTTTCTGATGGCTCTAGCTTTAGCATACAGGGTGAGTAAGTTGCGTGCCCTTTCAGTGAACCCGAACTATCTCCAGTTCAGATCAGATGGTTTCTGTGGTCCTAATGAAACAACCAGGTTTTGTAGCAAGGAACAGGTTGCCATCAGTGGGCAATCTAAAAGTTGTCATCTGTTCCCTCTCCGACATCGATAAGATCAGAGACGGGGAAATGCAGGACCCAGTCCATGCTCTCAAACATTACTTAAAGTGGCCTGAAAATGCCTCTTTCTTTCAGTGAAGCCAAGGAAAGAGGATATAACCACTCAAGCTCTTGCATCATGGCTTAAGTGGGTAATACATTCGGTGTGGTCTGAGATCACAAAAGATCAGATATGCCTCATGGAGATCTCGGCTCATGAAATCAGAGCTATTTCTGCAAGCCTTGCATACGAACGTAACTTATCAATTGGAGACATAATAAAAGCCATTGGCAGGCATAGTTTACCTTCTCAAGCTTTTATCTGCATGATCTAGCTTTGCAGAGACAAGAATTCAATCTGGTAGATCCATTAGCTGCAGCCTAAACTATCACAAGACCAGTTGAAGTTAGCACCAGCCTTACCAATCAGAACTGTGCTTTTCCTGGATTCACCCAAAATTTCTACTTGGTAAGAAAGTTTTTTTGTTTCTTTTCTTTTATCTGGGTATGGTTGTCATGGTTTATATTACTGTTGGTTGTGCTGGTCTTGTGTTAAGAGTCCGGTTTAGCTTCATATAGGGATTACTGTCTTTCCCCGAAGGGTGATTAGGGTAGAGGTAGGATGCTTAGCATCACCTCCTCCTATTACCTATTCTGCTGTTAATGTGATCAGGGAATGTATTCAAAGGATAAAGCAAATTTTTAGTAAATTATGTTTCTGACAATACTTACTCAATCACATTACTATTAAAATCTCCCACACCTCCATGCAAATGTGAGCATCCTTGTTGATGTATTGCTCAAGCTAAACTGAGTAAATAATTGTGGCCACCTAGTGATGGTTAGGGGAGGTAATGAGTAAGTGTTTCTTCCCTTTTTCTATATGTTATATGGATGGGAAATACAACATTTTTCATCTTTTCATGATTGCGGGATTTGAGAGGTAGTGAAACTTCTTTCCTGACATTAATGTGATCTGGTACGTATTCTTGGAGAAACATAATTGACAAAAATGTTGCTATTTCCTGTAGGTAAGAGATGTAGTTAATAGATGCTGTCAAGCATTACAGGATGTTAAATTACCAATTACTTTTAAGACAGTGGTGGGGGGAATGCACAAAGTAGTGAAACAGGGAATTAAGGGGGTGATAATTCAAAAAGTGTTAGTGGAGTTTCTAGTGAAACAGTAGCATATATGAGTGAGAATTCAGAAACAAACTCAGGAGAGATAGATGTTAAAGTGTTGGGTAAATATTGATTTATGTTCATGCCCCCATTTTTCCTCCTTTTCTTGTCACCACCTCCTTGTTTTGATGTCAAGAGGGGAGCTTATCCTTGTCAGTAAATTCCTGACAGCATCACTGCTATTAACGAGAACATGGAATTTATTTGGTTATTCCCTATTCACTCAATTTTTCTTAAGCTCATTCTATTTTAACAATAGTAGTGAAAAAAAGTCAGAAGTAAAACAAAAATGTGCTAGTGTAAATAGTAACTTTAAATCTGTAAAAAAAAGAAAATCATCCAAAATATTTACCCACATCTGGGATTAATACATATACAGGGATAAGAAACTCCTTATCTATCCCACCTATTATCTTCCTTTCTCTTTTCATATGCAAATGAGGGCACTAAGCACCTGATATCAAAGGTACCATGGGGATTTCAGGGCTTGTAGGGGCAATTGAGACTTGTATGTGGTAACTATTTTGTAAACCACACTGCTTCACTAATTTATCTTTGAAAGAGAAGATAAAAGCACAATATTTTTTGCAAAAGATGCAAGAATGCATTAGTTTAATTTATTTAAATTTTTTGAGCAACATATTTTGAAACAATGGGTGAAAGAAGTTTTGAAATTTAAAAAAATATACTCCTGATCATTACTAAGTATAATTTTTTGTAAACCACTAAACTACTTCTGTGATGGTGATCAGATAATAAAACTGATATTTTTAGACTTCGTACACATTGGACAATGCATTGCTGCTATTGTTTTAGTATATTTGTAAACTTCACACACATTGAACAATGCATTGCTGCTATTGTTTTAGTTAATTTTTTCGACTTCACACACATTGAATAATGCATTGCTGCTATTTTAGTATATTTGTAGACTTCACACACATTGAACAATGCATTGCTGTTATTGTTTTAGTATATTTTTAGACTTCACACACATTGAACAATGCATTGCTGCTATTTTAGGATATTTTTAGACTTCACACACATTGAACAATGCATTGCTGCTATTGTTTTAGTATATTTTTAGACTTCACACACATTGAACAATGCATTGCTGCTATTGTTTTAGTATATTTTTAGACTTCACACACATTGAACAATGCATTGCTGCTATTGTTTTAGTGTATTTTTCTTTTTTAGACTTAAATTTGAGATCACATTTCACATTTTTGTAGAAATATGACATCTTTTCACAGAAGATACCTTGGTTTCTGTAATTCATAAATGAAATAATAATATATCAGAATGGGAGAGAAATTGATGTTTCCTTCAGTATAAATTCCATTCACAATTTAAGATTTTAATTTAGAATAGGAGTTTTAGAAAGGTATGGCTTTTTTGTCAGAACAGTGTTACAGTTTACTACAACCTCTAACTAAAGTAAGGTCAGTTGGGGTTTATAGCCCAAGGGGACAGTAACCTTTGATCTTACTTTGATCTCAGTGTTAAGTGGACAACTGGAAACCTAATCAAAAGGGGACAATTGGTATTTTGGAGTTTCCAAGCCCCCTAGTATTTTAGTCTGTCAAAATTCATGTTTTAAATCCCTGGTATCATAAAGTCACTTTTGTTATACCCCTTCCCCCCCCCCCCTCAGTATGTAATACATAGTGGATATAGCTATCACAATGTCCATTTGACTGTGATCCATCTGCCCGTAAACATGTTTGTTTCCAGAGTATGACTCGAACTGTTCAGTGTATTTCAACCAAACTTGGTATACATGTCAAGCAAGTTGCATAGAGGTGCCTTTTGAAACTTAGAATTTTCCACAATCAATATTTTGTAGGTTGCCATGGAAATAAAGTGTAGAATATATGTAGTGTATGAATTGAGAGTTCCTGGCCATAGGGTACTAGGATAAGTAGTATCAAAATTGAGAGTGCTGCACCATAGGTTACTTTCATTAGGAGTCTTTACATAAGTAGGGGACTGCGGGGCGGGGATGTGTCATTAGCAGTCTTTACATAAGCAGGGGACTGCGGGGCGGCGATGTGTCATTAGCAGTCTTTACATAAGCAGGGGACTGCGGGGCGGGGATGTGTCATTAGCAGTCTTTACATAAGCAGGGGACTGCGGGGCGGGGATGTGTCATTAGGAGTCTTGACATAAGCAGGGGACTGTGGGGCGGGGATGTGTCATTAGCAGTCTTTACATAAGCAGGGGACTGCGGGGCGGGGATGTGTCATTAGGAGTCTTTACACAAGCAGGGGACTGGGGAGGATGTGTCATCTCTAAATGACTTTTGTTTGTGGGTGTACCAATTATTTTTAATTTCATTGTTGCTACAAACCAAGAATTTAAAGACCCATTGATCACCTATTCATCTGTGAGACAACAGGAACCCCCCCCCCCATCCTTCCTTATCAGAAGCATATCCAGGAATTTATGTACCTCCAAAAGTGTCAGTTTCTGCAAAGCCACAAAATTTGATATGCTATAATATAAATGAATTCACAGTTTATTAGGTTAGAATTGTCCTTATTCTTTACTTCCTGAGTGAATTATATGGATTTTTTCTTTTTTATTTCTGCCTACAGTAATATTGATGGAAGTATGCCGAGGTCACTGAGAAGGAATCTGCTGGTGCGACCAAGATCAGCGGAACCTGAAGGCTCCATTTCTCACAGGGACATAATATCTGTTCCTCCCAAGCCTCCATCCCTGAGACCACCTCCACCACAATTTAGCCGACTACCTCCCCATCCTCCTGTGAGGGCAAGGTCCCCTTCACCGCCACCCCCGCCAATAGCCCTGCCTCTAATCGAGATGGGCTTCACCATGTCACACATCAAAAGAGCCATTACAGAAACAGGTAATTTGTTTGGAATGGTTTATTTCTCAATATAGGGGGAAATAAGGATTAGAAGAGTTTAGAACAATAGAATTTAGCTATGTGAAAAGATTAATAGTGGGCCAAGATAAAAAGAGAGGAGTAATCAAATGTAGGATTTTTCTTTTGATTTCTGATTAATAAGGTGGCACTCTACAGTTTCGTATTTTGCATAGGGTTTGTTTTTTAAAGAAAAAGAATTACCCAGGTTTTCCTCACTGGTTGTCCTGGCTATTTAAAAAAGACCTTGTACATCTTAGGTATTGTTAAAAGAACTTTTAATTTGGTGTATGATTGATGGGTGCAATTTGGGTTATAGAGTATACAGCTTGGTCTTACTTAAGATGTGCACCTCTCAAAAAACTGCTAGCTCTGCTTGGTCATTTTCACTTCCTGGACTTCAAAGGTAAATTTAAAAAAAAGAGGCGATAACTTTTTTTACTTTTGATATATTTTGTAATTCATTTATTGTATATTCAGAGGCTGGTATTGCCTACTCGGGCAAAATTCATTTCCCTATTTTAATAACTGCTTAAAATAGTGTAATTTGACTAATTTAGGCTGATTTTTAGAGTACTTTGGAGCGGCCATTTCTGTCTGCTGTGTGCTTAGATCATGTACAATTTCAACAAGTACAATATGTAAAGAAATTTCAGCCACAGTACATGAAAGTAGCATAGAGGTATGCCAACATTCTCTTCATTGTGCATGTTGCAAATGCAAACAAATTCACCTTACAACTATCACTCTCTCAGAAGTACGTAATATCTGTAGAGTGCCCCCTAATGAGGACTGAACTTATCTTTTAAGACAGTCTTTAGGAGGGCCTGTTGTATATACACATTTTTTGGGGGAGAAACTGATGTTTTAAATACTTGGAATATTCATTTTTCATGGTATTTTATTTTTTTCAGTGTTATTTTATTTGTCAAATGTTTGTTTGTTATTAATACATATATTGATTAATTATAAATGCTTTGTTCACCAATGTCTTTTTGGCATTTAGAAGTTGTGTTGTGTTTTGTTTATTTCCAAGGTATTGATGGCTGGGAAGTCTCTTCCCATGGTGTCAACACCCTGGCCACGTGGATGCTGGAACACCCAATGCAAACTGAAGAGTCCAGTTCAGCAATAGAGGTTGGATCCAGTGAGGCAGCTGGAAGACTTCCCTCGCCAGACCTTGCTGCCACTGCAGGACTTAAAAGATCCAACAGGTATATAACAGAGGAATCAGTTAGTACAATTTTTTAGTAATTTATTTTTCCCAGTGAATTCTATGCAAGACACCACTCCCTTGATAACTCGCACCCGGATAACTCGGAAATCCGCTTATAATATGGGGTTAGGCGTGAATCCCATTTTTTAAACTAGAAAATACCCCAAAAATTTGCCCCCATTTGTTGAACATGAAGAAAATCATTATCAAAATTGGTAAATGAAACCTTGATATATCACTCGTTTTATTGTCGAAAACAGTGGCTAGTACCTGGAAATTTGAATCAACATCATGAAATTCTCAGCTTTTAAAAAGAAGTCATATTTTGTTCAATTTTTTTCCAAACAGCATTCTCAGTACACTGTAAATAACAATATTTGATGTAATTTTGATCAATGAATATGTCTTTAATGCCTACTGTTGGCAACACTTCAATACATAAATACCAATTAAATAAGTTTTGTCAAGTGAAATTCGTATTTTAGTTCTTATCTTTTGATTTGGTTTCAGTGTCATCATCATAAATGCTATATGCCCTTTGGTATTCAAACATGAAAAATGTCAATCTACCATCACAGCTATGTCCACAAACATTTCTGTAAGAACCTAATTAAGTGCCGGCCATGTTTTGATCTCTGACTTGTGAAAGTATTTGTTGTATTGTTACACTCAGTTAAAAGCAGACCTGCTTTGTATTATCACGTTAATTACGTCTTTTGTATTAAATCGTATAAAAGGGGTGGAATAAAAGAAAAGTTAAAAGGCATGCAAATCCTACCTGTGGAAGAGCTAGCGGTCACAGTCATGTGTCAGGTCAACTCATTTCAATTGATCAATCGAACACTGTTATAAATATTATGTAAGTAATATAATTAAGCTACCTTAAATTAGCCTACTCATTCTTAAATGTGGTCAAAGATAGCAAGACAACCAGTCAAAATGAGTACTTGGTGAAAAAAAGCTTTGTTTCACAGATACGGTTAATTATGGAGAAGTGAGTTCCAGAGTTTTTTTGTGAACTTAAAATTCCTGAATTGGTACTCGGAGATTTCCTCAGGGATGGGAAGAAGTTTCACTATTACTTGCAATTAAATCACGGCATCAATATTTTACTTAAAAAAAACAATTTTTAAAAAATTTAGATTCAATGTTGATGGTTGTTTCACGAAATAAATGTCCCTAGTTTTTAAAAAAAAGGAATCTTGTTTTGTTGTGAATAAACAACAACAAAAAGCAGTGATGTAATACACAATGTTTTCATGTTCATGTGATGGTTGTTGAAATCTCTTGGAGTCATGTTGTTAACGATCTTTCAGAGATTGGGTATCTTGAAAATAAAGGTAATTTATACAAAAAAGCAAACAACTTCATTAGATAAAGCTTGTTATTGACAATATTTATACCCAACTTGATTATAAAACGAGTATTGAGTTATTAAACAGTCCCATAACCCCCCCCCCCAATTTTCTTCTTGTCCAGTTAGAATGGCATCCCCTTCTTAATTTTTTTGAGGCCCCTCAGTAACTCATTCTCTTGCTTATAGTATGGTCTATATTTTTTGGATCCCATTTTGTGTGAGTTATTGAAGGAGAAGTGTATATCACTTTTCAAATAACATTTTTAGTGCTTTCATTGTTCTGTAGGTGTAAGCTCTAAGTTTAGCATTTAGCTTCATTTTTATGAAAGTTTTGCATGTACAGTTATGAAACGAATTTAACACCAGTCAACTTTTAGCTAGTTCACAAAATTGTGTGCATAGCAGAACAGATCTTATTTCGACATGTGTTTACATTAATGAAAACTTTTGACATCAGCTTTAGCCTTAAAGTGTTATATTAAAATTCAGAGAGAGAGAGAGATAGTGATAGAAACTGTACAGGATTTTGTCATTTATTACCTCCTTGAACTTGAATTCCAGTTACCTCATTAATGTAACACAATTCATCAGTTTGCCATCACCTTCCTTCTGTCATGTGTTCACGTTGTAGGTAAGCATGTTTACCAATTGTACTATTTTGTTTCAGTGATAATGCCCATCAGTTATATTGATTCAGTGGTTACATACATTCCCATCACAATGAAGCTTTATCCCTCTACCTGCAGTTATAATTTATCTGTCAAATACATTACCTGATCACAATAACATTAGGATATAACCTCTGCTACCTCCGAATCCAGCCCTTCTTGAAAGACAAATATATATATATATATATATATATATATATATATATATATATATATATATATATATATATATATATATATATATATATATATATATATATATATATATTTGAGACAAAGGGAAGTAACTCTTACAGATTAACTCCCCTTTCTCCCTCTAGGTGGCCATCCCAGATGTTTACCAGTTTAATTTTTTGCTCAACTGTTAACCGTGCCTCAATAATTAATTGTAATTTATCATAATTTAAGACCAATCAACATTTCTTTTCAGTGTTGTAGTAAGTCAGAAGGTTGATATACCTGGTGTACACTTCATTTGTGTCTTCTCCAGTGAATTTATTCATATTTATTCTTATTCAATGGGAGTCATTATTAACTGTGAGATATCAATCAGTATACTCCAGTTTCACTGGTGTATTTGTATTACGCTGTTAAACCAAATGTTATGCATTTCTCTGTAACATGAGTTCACCTAATTTAATTGTTTGTATATTTGTTGTATGCACTTGTTTCGTTTTTTCTTCTCTCTATCATTTCAGAGATGTCAATCAAGTGCAAGAAGTGCAGGTGCTTTAATATCATTGAAACGTGCCTTGCCTGCACAAAAGGTTCTTCGTCACATGCACGCAATGTGCATTGTGGGCAGAAGACATATAGTCCAATGCATTGAAAAGGCAATTAAAGGGAAACAAGAAAAGGGCATGTTCAAAATCTTCTAAACTCAAAGTGTTAAGTGTTCATCCAAATTCGGAATTGTTGATGAGTTTTATGGGGGATGTTGAGCTGCCACCCCCATCATCAGCAAAAATACCCCAAATTGCACCTACAGTGACAATTACTTCTGTCCCCATTGAAGCTACAAGAAGGGGTTCCACACAAGCTATGTAGGAACTACGGATGCTATGTATAATACAGCAAGCTCTGTCTTCCAGGTTATTGATGAGTGAATTGGAGGAAGCGGGGCCTTTTTTAACCCAATTTTGGCAGCCCACTGTGCATAAGTCACATCCTTGTGCACCTCCCCGGACTTAGTACCATTGAACCGGATGTGCGGGTAGTACATTCCAACTTTGTGAGCCAACTGGGGCCACAAAACATACATCATTCACTGTAGTCCATCCTGGCTGCTGACACACCCATCCAGCCAATCAGTGTATGTTTTTCGGCGGGCATGAATATATCATCTCTGGCAAACTGCACATTGCTCAACAGTTCCAACAGCGATAGCTGGCTACACCCAGCCAGACCAACAATATACATGATACCAGTACATGGTGCACCAGTACCACAATTGGGGCCTTCTGTCCAGCCATCTGGCCTGGCCCAATTGACTGCCTCAGACTGACATCTCCCAGCTGGACCATGCTCTGTGCTGGACATAACATGGCCAGCTCTACTAGCATATCCAGAATCTAGAGCCAATATTACACATAGTAACTACCCAACGTCATCATTGCTGTATGGAATGTTATACCCCTGGATGCAGAGTTTACAGGAGGAGGACAACCCCATGGTCAATGAGGGGGATGACTCAGACTTATCTGAACATTCTGATCCAACTCTGGAAAGGATGGAGTTCAGTTTTAAGGCAGCAATCAGAGATCTGCAGAATTTTGCCTCCATCAGAATGCCCTCCTCCTCTGGCTGTCAATACTGCATAAAAGGTCAAGGCCTCAGTTGATGTTGATGAAGATGGTGAACATCTGTCCTTCAGAATTTTATCATAGTCATCAAAGATTGGCGAAATAACCGGGTGTCTATCGGATAAAATTTGTGACTCCAGTAATTCAAGGTACATCTTTTTGGTGAGTCAGTTGCCTGCAACTTTCTCACCACACTGCTACAAATCACATACTAATGTCTACCATTTGGATGTACCTAACCTAAACAAAGACATTACTGCCATCAACATGTCTGCTTCACTCTGTTATAAGGTGGACAGACAAGTGTTTCATGCCACTTCTAAATTGGTCAGAAAAAATGACAACCATCTCATGGTCAGGTGAGTTATCGGCTGCCTCTAACTTTTGCAGGCAGGGTAGAAGGAGGGAGGGGGAGAGAAAACAAGGTTTCTCCACCCCCAGGCCTCCTGCCAACTGACAATGACTTTCCATCCCTCCCACCTGCCTGTGCCCTCCTGTATGCTCAAGACTCCTTCTGTTGTGCCAGACTTGAATCAAACCTCTATCTGACAAACGATTTTGTGATTCAACTCATTTCAGAGGGGCTCTTGATCTTGTTCATCCAGCCCCCTCCACTTTCATCATCCCCCTTCATGATGGAGATCCAAGGTCTGTCCATCTGTCTCTGCAAAGTGACAAATACGTGATCAGTCTTTTCACATACCTATTCACATGTCATGCAAGGACTTCTGCTTTGGCTACCAAGGGGTAGTGTACCAATTCCATGCCCTTACTTTTGGCCTCAACTTCAGCCCTTGAGCCTTCATCAAAACATTGGACTGCGCCAAATTCAGGACATCCTTCTCAACAGTGATGGTGGTGTATCTGGACAATATACTGCAAAAACGTTCAATAAGTTTGGTTTGAATTCAAGATGTGAACCTTATGTTCCTCATTCACAGTTTAGGGTGGATTGTCAATGTGCAGAAGTTGGATCTTGTCCCTTCTCAACATTTTTTTCATCTAGCTATGGAGTTTTTAATGCATATCAGCCTGGTTCATCTTCCTCCCAAACACATCGACCGTATTGTTCATGCATCAGAAAAATCATCTGTCTGGATGTTAAGTCCAGCAAGGGAGTTTTTTAAATTCCTTTGCATGCTCATTGCGGTGGTGGACCTACTCTGCCTTGGCTGCCTTTTCATGTGCCCTCTGCAGATAGCCCTACTGGCACAGTGGTGCCTGATGTAAGGTCATTTAGATAACCATATTACGATCTTGATGGAAATCAAACACTTCCTGCTTCATTGGCAAGATAGGGAGAGGCTGGAAGCAGGAATACCTTTAGAACCCCCCACCCAGAAGTCATAATCTGTATAGATGCCAGTTTGTCAGGTTGTGGGGCACAATTGCTACCAGACTTTGCAAGGGTCATCTGCAATTGGGTGCTGCAAGAGTTGGCACTTCACATCAGTCTCTTTAAAATGAAGGCCATTCTTCATGCCTTCTGCGCTTTGAGGGAGTGCATCAAATGGAAGGCTGTTCTTATTTAGTGTCAGACCATTCAGTCATATTGATGTACCTCTTCAAACACAGGAGGGGGATGAAATCACCGGGGCCCTGCATTATGGTATGGGAGTACCTTCATTGGAGTGTCTAATACCATATAAGCCTACAAATCTGACAAATTCCAGACAGGTTTAATGACCTGGCTGATTCGTTATTGAGGACAGGCAAACGGCTTGATATGGAGTTGTCTCTCCATCTGTCCATCTTTCATAGAGTTTGCACTGTATGGAACTGACCAATGTTAGACATATTTGTGACGAGGTGGAACAACAAACTGCCCGCCTTTATTTCTCTATTCCTGGACCCAGAGGCATTTGCCATTTGTGCACTTTCAGTTAGCTGGGAGAGGATATGGGCATATGCCTTTCCTCCAGCATTTCTAATACTGAAACTAATCTTGCAAATGAGGGGCAGGGCTTGCAGAATAGTTCTGATTGCCACTCTATGATGGGAGACAGGTCCTGGGTCAGTGATCTGCTCGATCTGGTGACAGATGTAGCCAGGAAACTTGTAGTGACCCACATGCTGCTCAAGCAGCTGAGATCGCTATTATTCCATCTGTGTCTGGAGAAACTCCTTCTTCATGCATGCATGAAAAGGAGTTCTGTGCTTCAGTCATTGTGAGGATTGCGATAGCAAGAGGACTCTATACTTTGAAGGCATATGAAGTTTTCACAGACTGGTGTCACGTTAATTCTTACAGATTAACTCTCCTTGCCCCTGCTAGATGGCCACCTATATCCCAGAAGTTTACCAGATTAAACTTTAGCAAAGTATATTAATAGATGCTCACATTTGCTGTGAAGAGTGGGATGGATTTATAGTATTGTGATTGGGTAAGTATTTTTCAGATAAACATAATTTACTAAAAAGCTAAACTTACCATAATGTAAAAGTGAATCTGTAAACTACTGAAATGAAGAAACCAGCGTGAAAGTACTTCATTTTGAACAGATCATCATTACACAGACTGCATTTACAATGCTATCATGCGTACACTGGTTGTGGGCTTGTAGATTCCTTTCAAATTGTGTTTCAGCACAGTCATAAAACTTGAATTTGTATTCTTACTCTTAAAAAGTAGGTCACTGCCCTATTTCTTTGTAGCTCTATTGACTTTGTTAGATTTTTAGATCATACTTACAGTAGAGCAGGAAAGACAGAATTCCATATAATTCTTATACTATTCCATTTGTATATATGATGAAGGTGTGAGTGGCGAAAGAAACAATTATAAAGTCCTAGTTTGCAAGGGATACAAAATGGACCATGTCACCAAATTATTCTTTACTGTTGGACTTAAACAGATGTCAGTTTAGTGTTATGTATTCAGGGCTGATAAAATTATTTTGCATCCACTTGTTGAGGACATGTAGTTTCTGAAATGTCACTTGTTCCCTTTACCTTTCACTATATAAAAAATTCTTTGCAGTGAACTATAACATAAACAACTCCTCCTTTTTCATTAATTGACAATATACTGACTCATATTAATTAATTATTATTGCAACATTTTCAATCTGAATCCAAATCTGATTCATGTTCAAAACTTGCTGTTTTATTATACTATGAAGAGAATACATATTATGCCAAATTTTTTTTATATAAAATCCAATAGCATTTTTAGTTTCCTTCACAAGATCACTGTCAGGTGACTACTGATGACTTTCATTGTGATTATGAAGCTTCACATTTAACAGGCTCTCAATAGTTCTCTAGTCCAGATTTCCCCTTGAATCACTTTGTATTTTGCAAAGAATGGAGAATGACTTCTCTGTATCAGCATTAGAATGTGGCAATGACAGGACAACCACACTCAGCCTGCAAAGAAGTTCTAACTTCAGTTTTACTGGGTTTGTAAGGTTATTGACTTCTTTCCAATACTCCTCCAAGTTATGTTCACCCCGAGGAGAAAGTTCCTGACTTGGACTTAAGATTTATTCCTGAGCCTCATCCTCAGCGATTTATTTCTCTTCATGGCCTGGATCCAAAAATCTGTTGGCATTTCACCACTGTAAATTAAAAATATAAAAATTGAATTAGACTTGAAATAAACGATGAAATATACATGTAATTTATCCCAACTTTAAAATTAATTATATTGTAATATATTTTTAACTGATATATTTTATCTAGGGCTTGAACTTAATTTATTTGCATGAAAACTTTCAATAGTTTATGAAATACAAAAGATGCATACCTTTGAAACCCACAAATAATGCAAACCAGGACCTTTCCTACTTGCCTGCACACACTTAAACTCTGATATCCAAGCATTGTTGAATTTGTTGTAATATTTCTTAGCCAATGGTTTATTAGCATTGGGAGAAAGTGCATGTTTCTGCATTTTGTCTTGAACAAAAAATGTAAGAGCTGTCCTTAAATATTCCTCTTAAAACATCTTAAACAATACACTGACAACTAAACAAGACACAAAATCAAAATACTTACCTTATTGTGTCTGCCGAAATAATTTTGTATGGTTGGTCTCTCCATTTTATCTCACCTCTGCCAAAGGTCAGCCAATTTTCATCAAAGGCTCAGAAGACATCATGGGCCACCTTTGATCCCTTTATTACTTGTAACACCTCAAAAAACATCTCGCATTTGGCTATAAACTCAAATTTCAACGGTAAGGTAATCAATTAACAGCTTGCTGTAAACACATGTCAGCTGTTCTTTAACAGTTCTAATCCTTTTGCTCTGCCATTCATCATCATACTGGTCGTTGTACAGGTGGAACATTTCCAGTACCCAGTAGACTGGTTCTGCCTGGTATCTCTAATGTTTTGATAGACCACGTAAAAATACTGTGTTTGGGTTTTTTAATTAAATTTTTTAAAAAAATTCTTATAATTTTCAAAAGCAGTAGATATCAACTATTAAACAGTATATGCAGTAGACAGCCTTTAAAACAGTATTTTTTGGGCTACCGCTGGGTAGAATCACCTGTATGCAGGTGACTTTGGGGTCTGAATTTTGTCTTTTTGGATATATAGTTACCACAGACTCAGTGGCAGCCTTATGTTTTATCCCTCCACTTTTATGTGAATTTTCTTTCTCTGAATCTTCCTTGTTACCTTCCTTGTGAAATAATTTACTACACTCATTTTATCCATTTAGTAAAGATCTCATTGCTTGACTTGACAGCTACTTCTAAAGTGATCATAAGATGCATTCATTTTGCTGTTTAAGTATAAACACAGACAGCTGCTTACTTAGCATAATTGTTTCTCTTAAATGCAATATCACAGTTGACCCTCTGTATAATTGACTAAAAGTGAAAGACTCAGTACTGTCATTTAATCAGTTCATAAAGGAAATCAACATTTAATGTTGGCAAAGTGCTTTTCATCAATGTAATCGCATTGACTCACTTGATTGAAATCAGTGTGTGATCTGCTTGTATCTGGGTGGAGTAAACACAGTATAACAAGGCTGATTAAAACACTGCCAACTAATCATACTGGCTTTCTTTTGTTTGAAATGTTTAAATTGGCTCATAATTTGGTTGCTTAGCCCAATATGCAGTCAAGCTGTAAATTAAACATGTGCATGTGCAACAGTTATCAATGACCACTTACTGTAGGTGTGATATATCACAGGATCTTAATGAATAATAGAAAGAAGTAGATTCAAGCATTCAGTATGCCAGGAGGGCATGAATAGCTCAAAAAAAGGTAGATAAAGTTATTCAAGCATGAAAATTAATGCTTGCCTGACTTGTTTTAAAATAGAAAAAGTACTTGTTCTGGACTTGTAATTTGAAAAATTTTAATTGTCTTACTTCGAAAATGAATTGTCTAGGATTTTGGGCTATTGGATTTGGTCAGTCATGGTATTTTGGAGGTAATTTTTCTGCTTACGGATCTAAAATTTAATTTTTTTTTTAATTCCTTAGAGTGTTATAAAATGCTGTTGTTGGATTAAATTATATAGCATAGAGTTCTTAAAGAAAATATTTCTTTTACAAGTAAATAGTTCAAGAGAAAACAAGTGAATAATTGAAGGATAATACTAAAACTGAAGGCATAGCAATTCAGGAACAGAAAACCACAGGAGTATATTAATATTTTCTTATTTATTACAAGTAATAATAATACCTTGCTGATTTTTTTGAAGAATATTTATTAAAGGCCATGAGAATTTCGGGACTCCTGAAGCAAGGTTAAATATCTTTGTTGAGGATACAACAGCAATGGCCATGATGGAACTCAAATCCATGACTCCCTCATCCTGAATCTGCAGTGCTAACCACTAGGCCATACTATATTTGAACATTGTAAATATTTCAGGGAGGACAGTCTATCTTTGATGTCCGCAAGTTCTCAGGAAAATTTCAACCGAGATCCAGAGGATCTGTCCAGTGGTGTTGCTGGCTTTTCCCGTCGAATGAGAGATCTGCGACTTATCCGAGGACGTGGGCTCGACATTAGACGGTTCCTAACATCTGTTGGTCAGTAATCGTGTCTGTTTGACTGTGCATCCATCCATCAACAATTTTGTTTTCTCAAGATAACTTTACTGGAAATTATTGGATTTGAACTAAATTTGGTATGCAGCTTTATATTGATGAGACCTCGAAAGATTTTAATTTCTAGCCTTCTTTGTCATCATTGAGAGGCATTATGGTTTCAGATTGCCTAACCCCCTGGCTTTTGTTCCTGCAGCTTAACTTTCATAAGGATTGATGGACTTCAACTGAATTTGGGATGCAGCTCCATATTGATGGGACTTTGAATTATTTTGATTTCCAGTGTTCAACAACATCATTTACAGGAGTTATGCCCCCAGATCACCCATCCTCTTGAGTTTGGTTTCTGCGGCATAACTTTACTGAGGTTTTTTGGATTTCAGATGAATTTGGTATTCAGCTTATATTGATGAGACATTGAATGAGTTTGATTTCTAGAATTCCATGACACATCATTTACAGGAGTTATACCTTCCAATTCCCTGTCCTCCTGAAGTTGGTTTTGCAACATAACTTTACCAAAGTTGGATTTCAACCAAATTTGATATGCGGTTTTGTATTGATGAGACCTTGATAGAGTTTGATTTCCAGCATTCCACAACATCTTTTACAGGGATGTTTGAAAGGGTTCCTCTTCCTGAAGTTTTTTGCAATTTTTATTTCTACATTTTTAGAACATAAGTTTTAATTGGCACTATATGGCCAAGATTGTGCTGAAGTGCATACATACATACAGGAGTTATGCTCCCCTGATTATATATCTTGACTTGTTGCTTTTCAACTAAATTTGGTATGGGATATTATATTGATGAGACCTTGATTTCCAGAGTTCCACAGCATAATTTACAGTAATTATTACCCCAGATTGCCTTTACTTCTGACTTTGGTTTCTGCAGCATTATTTTACCAAGGATTGTTGGATTTCAACCATATTGGTATGCTGCTTTATACAGATGAGACCTTTGAAAGAGTTCAGTTTCCAGTCTTCTCTGTCATTGTTTAGAGGACTTATGACCCCCAGATTACCGATCTCCCTTTCATTTCTGCAGCTTAACTTTCCCAAGGATTGAACAGGGTCAGCCTATCTCAGTAACATGCCTTGATTCACGAGGTCTTTTTTCTCTATGAATTGCATCTCATCCCAGGAATTTCTTCGCCTTTTTGGTTGCCTTACTGTAGTAGTGGATCTCATCATCTTGGGATGCCTGTTTATGAGACCATTACAAATTATTCTTTGTCCCAGTTGCACCTAAAGCTTTTCCCATGAGATCAATGATTGTAGTGTTGGAATACATTAGGTCCCATCTCAGCAAATGGGAGAATCTCACAGGGCTTACTGCGGATATTTCTTGCAGATTCAGCCCCTTAAAATTACAGTTTGCATGGCAGGCTAGCGGCCCTTCTCTGCCCTCGTTTGGAGAAGTCAGCACAGTATGGCCCTTCATGGGTGTTCATTGCATATTAGTTGCCTGGAGATAAAGGCCATAGTGAATGCATTTCAGTGGTGGCAGGAGTCGTTATCTGGAAAGAGTGTTATCATTATCTCTGACAATCCTTCTGTGCTAATGACATTAGAAGGCAAGGGGTCATCAAATCTCCAGATCTCTGCCTTCTGGTTAGAGATTTTCTCATGTGGTCTCATCATCTACAAATCCATGTTCAAGTCCACCACATCCCAGATGGTCTCATTATCCTGCTGGAATCATTGTTCCAATGGAATTGGCTACAAATCCATGTTCAAGTCCACTACATCCCAGACAGTCTAATTATCCTACCATAATCATTGTCAGCTATTAAAATCAAATCAAATATTCTCTTCATCCCTCAGTATTCAGAGGAATCTGCACCCACTGGCATTGACCACCTGTGGATCTTTTGACAAAAAGGTGGATGCAAAGGTACCCACCTTTGTTTCTCCAATCTCAGATTCAAAAGGCCTGGGCAGTCGATGCTCTGTCCATGAAACATATTTTACTCCAAAAGTTGGTTTCTGTTGGTACATATGGTATAAATTATGAACAAAGCTTAATTTCTGACGGTTTGATTGCAGAAAAAAAGAAGTAACATTTAGAAATTAAATTTGAATTCATTGCATGTTTGAGCTTACTGTCATTGTTGCAGTACTGAGAAGAGATGTTGATTTTAAGTTCATGAATATAGGGATCTCATGTTTTACTAAATTTAAACATATATTGAAAACATGAGGGAAGATTTTGAATATAAGAGCAAAGCCCAAGGGCCAAAATTATTTTCTGAGTGTTGCAGCAAATATTTAAACATTTTAAATTTTCTATGAATGATACTGTTACAAGATCATTCATCTAATAAATAAAATTTTACCAATGATCTACTTAAAAGGAATTTTCTAAATATAATTTTTTGCTCAATCTTCATGTCCAATTATGCTATATTAATTAAATAGCTAGCAGTAAAAATATGTAGGGTTAGATCAGCTGGAACCAGTATGATTGTGCAAAAATTTTATTTTAAAAAGGTGACGAGAGACATGTTGAGCGCATGGAACTTGCAGAGCCACATCAGCAGCAGACAGAGCCAGAGCACAGGTCACTGGTTGACATGTTTGAAGAGATTCTTGACCTACAGGAGGAACTCTGCAATGAAGACAGTTTGGATGATATTTTCAATTCCGATTTCCCGGAGACTATTGATCTTTTTTCAACTCTGGTAAATCAGATTATTGTTAGCCCAGATATGCCAAACATTTCAGTTTTGGCAGAATTAATCAAATTTTTAAGCTCATATTACACCATCTCAATCATGTCTGTCAGATGCCAATTTTCTGATAGATAATTTTTATAGCGGCCAACTGCTACTACACTCACAATGTTTGGTTGTAATTTTTTTGTGAAAGTGTATCTTAGTACTCTTATTATCCCCTTATTTGCATATGTAATACAGGGGTATATAGCTATAGTACATGTATGACCATATGTCTTTCTGTCTGCTCATAAACATTTTCGTATTTGGAGCATAACTCTCAAACTGTTCAAGGTACTTCAACCAAACTTGCTACATATGTTAAGTAAGTTGTGTGGGGGTGCCTTTTGATACTTAGAATTTTCGCATTCAATATTTGTTATGTTACCAAGGAACCAAAGTGTAGCATAAGTAGTATATACTGTGTATTCACTATTTTCATTGGTACCACTTTTCATGGATTTTGTGGTTTTTACCAACTGCAGATTTCAAGTATCAACAGACAGTGATATTTTCAATGAAAAAAATAGAACCCCTGCATTCACTATTTTCATAGGTACCACTTTTCATGGATTTTGTGGTTTTTACCAACTGCAGATTTCAGGTCCCAACAGACAGTGATATTTCAATGAAAACAATAGAACCCCTGCATTCACTATTTTCATAGGTACCACTTTTCATGGATTTTGTGGTTTTTACCAACTGCAGATTTCAGGTCCCAACAGACAGTGATATTTTTCAATGAAAACAATAGAACCCCTGTCCAAATCAAGAAAATTAAGTACTCAAAAAAATGTCATTTTTTTGCCAAATCAATAAAATTGATACCCATGAAAATAAATAAATTTACAGTAACGTGTGATTGCTAAACCATATGTAGTATACACATTGAGATTGCTGGAACACAAGCAGTATACAAAATTTAGTGTTCAACCAAATGGAGTTGCTTAACTTCTTGTCATATTTCTTAACCAGTGGTTTTTTAGCATTGGGAGAAAGCACATATTTCGGCATTTTGACATGAATTGACCAAAAAAAATAAGAGCTCTCCATAAATATTCCTCTTTAAAAAACAAAGGTACATACTCAAGTGTTTCTGCTGAAATAATTTTTGGGTTGGTCACTCCTATTTATCTTGCTTCCACCAAAGGGTGGCCGATTTTTAATCAAAAACTAAAAAGCCATCATGGACCATCTTTGATCCTTCTCTGACCTATAACATCTCAAAACATCCTGCCTTTGGTTTTGAACTGTCCAAATTACAACAATATGGTGATCAATTTACAGCATGTTGTACACACATGTTAGCCATTGTATAACACTTCCTAATCCAATTACTCAGTATGTATGATTACACTGATTGTTGTACTGGTCAAGGCTCAGGAAAACCACTCATCCTTTCTAGTTCTGACTGGGTGAAAATTGCCTGTACTGAGGAAGACTTTACTACTTACTAGTTTCTGGGGTGAGTTGATGCAGATTCACACCCTAAGAACATATCTATATGCATAGTGTGCATCAATTATCTATTAATTTTTCCTATTTTGCCTAATTGTTATTAGTCCAGAACATGTTCCAAAGGAAGCTGACTTTGCTTTATTCAGAGGTACCCAACGCAATCTTGATACTACTAAAAACTAAAATGGGTCCAAACCATGAAAATATTGTTACAATTGATGACAGCGGGTTTAAAAACCTTCTCAAACAATGGGCCCTTATATAAATATATAAGAAGATACAAGGTTTGTATACTAAATCGAGAAATCACAGTTTCACACCATGCCCCGATTTCTTAATAATATTCGTGTATACAGTGACATTTTTAGGTAATCTTGGCATTATTCTGATGTGGAGAAATTTTCCTTTGCAACGATTTATCACACATTTTGTTAAGTAAGACTTGTGCAGTGTTGCACCTTGGTTTAGCTGTTAAGGGGCCATTTTATGTACTTCTCTCCTGCTATAATGTTCAGAGATGTGGGGATTTGTTACTTTCACTGACAGTTTGAGATGGGAAAATGTCCCCTGGGCTCACTCAAGGTGCAACACTACCTGTGATAAGTTAAGAACCAGAGAATGTCAAAATTTTGTGATATTTCATCTTGTCATACAGCAATGGTTCCCAAACTTTTTTGATCATGACCCTTAATACCATCTTTTGTGACCCAAAATGCAGACCCTCATTTGGGTCGCGACCTGGTGTTTGGGAACCACTGTCATACAGTGTTACACTCGCCCCAGGTCACCAGAATTGTCAAGACTTCAGCTTTATTGATAAATTGTTACAGCAAAGTGAAAACACCAGTTGATATTTCTATAAGTATGTAATTACTTTTCCCAAGAACAATGGTGCTAACTTGAATTCGAAAGAAGCATTTTAAATGTCTCTGCCAATTTCCACCAAGTTTCACACAATGCATGCCATTGTAACATATTTAGAAAGTACATAATGTTGAGACAACAGATGGTTGGTCCTAATTTAAGTGGGGCCATGATGTAATAACCTTCCAACACTTTTGGACAATCAGGAATATTCAGTTTGATAGGTGACCTTAAATAGTTCTCTAGAAATGGAGGTTTGACTGAAATTGATTACTGAGTACAAAAGTTAGTGAAAATTGCAGAGATGCTTGTTTTTTTTTCTTTCAAATGTAAGTTAGCAACATTTTTCATGTGAAAATAATTAAATACTTATAGAAATATCTGCTGGTGTCATAGATTTGGTGTGACAGTGTATCAATAAAGCTGTGCAGTCTTGAAAATATTGGTGATCTGGGCAGAACGTAACACCAGTTGACCAGATGAAAAATCACACAATTTTGACATTTTCTGGCTTTTAACTTTCCAAATATGTACCTCCATATTATATCCCACATAGCATAAGATGTGTGAGAGCTCATTGAAAGCAAAACTTTCCCACATTAAAATGACACCTAGATTGCTTAAAAGTGTCCAAAAAAACTTTAAGAAATCATGGATTAGGCGTACAACTACAATTTCTTGAGTTACAAACCTTGTCTTGTATTATATATTTATCTAAGGGACCATGTATTAGAAGGATTTTATACTCACTGTCTTCTCTCAGAATATAATATTTTCATGGTTTGGGCCCATTTTAGTATAAAGTTGCATTGGGTGTGGTTTTGCAGTAAGAGTAAGTGGTGTAGAGGGTAAGTGTACTGTGTTGAGTAAAGTGATGACATGGACGAGTATCTGTTGCAACTCAATCGTCCCAGGGACAAGTACTTGGAGAAAAAAAATTCATGAGCCCTGACTGGTAGAACAGTTCTGCTCCCCAATGGACTGGTTCTGGTTGTTTTTATTTTCCTTCTTTTTTAACATTTAAAAAAAAAATATTTTAATTTTCAAATCGGATTTCAACTATAAAACAGTATGTTCAGTAGATGGCCTTTAAAATGGTATATTTGTCCTACCGCCAGTAAAATCACATGTATGCAGTTCATCGCTACATATTGGCATTGTGATATTTTCTGTGATGATATACTGCATTGATATCTGTACTACTGCTGCAGTGTCCCAATACATATTACATCACTGGTGTGATGATACATTGATGTAGTAACAAATGATGGTGATGCATCATAATATAGTTGAAATAAAATAGAGAAAAGAAAGAAAATTTAAAATCTTTATCTCTCACTCTCTCTCTCTCTCAATAAAAGTTATAAAGATTTCTATGCTCTTTTTTAAAAATATTTATTATTAACCATTTGCTAGACATTAGTTATCATACTGGTTCCTCTACTCAAGAGAAGCCACTGGTCTCTGAGTGACAAAACATCAGAATCATTTTTGGGTTGGATATGGTTATGAAAAGTGATAAATGAATAATTTTTTAATATTTATATTTGTATGTCGAGTTCAGGTATGTAAGATAGTTTGTATATTTAATGTCAGTGCAGAAAATCTTCTGAGCCCATAATAGTTTGTCAAGAACAAAATGGTGGACAGAATCTTAAATGTATACTCCTCAGCTGTATTTAGGGCTCCCATCTGGAAATATTTGGTTTTTCAGGGATCAAATAATTACAAAAGTATTATACAGTTAGTAACAAAACCATATACAGAATGTGCAAAACAGTCATGATATATTCAGGTAATACTAGTAACATTGCTGCACACTATCGGTGCAAGCATAAACATTACATGCAAAGACAAATGGACATGGTAGCAGTCTCTATTGTGATGTGCATTGTATCGTCACTCCTGTATTGCAGTATGTATTGTATCACCTGCTAACTATATGATACATATAATGGTATGTATTGTATTGCCGTCGTAGTAATGTGGTACGTATGCTTGTATGTATGTATGTATGTATGTATCTATGTATGTATGTATGTATGTATGTATGTATGTATGTATGTATGTATGTATGTATGTATGTATGTATGTATGTATGTATGTATGTATGTATGTATGTATGTATGTATGTATGTAATAGTGTTATATAACACCTGAGCACAATAGTGGCTGTATGGTGCCAACTAAAGGTAAACTTTGAAAATGTTATGTGTATTGTATCATGACCAAGAAGGTGATGCACAGGTCTTGTAATTGCAGCAATTTAATTTTATGAATGTAATTTTCTCCATTGAATACATTACCCAGTCACATTGACATTAGAAAAAAACATAACTACCTTTCATCTTTCCCATCAATATATCATATAGACCAAGGGAAGAGACTATTCCAGATTACCACCCCTTGCCACCGTTACGTGGCTACCCATATACTTCATGTTATCCAGTTTAAGCTTTTGCTGCGATATGAACATCACATCACATCACCTCCCATTATCCATCAGAATTCATCAAAATTCTACCCATCTGCCTGGAAAGTCTGTATAGTATTGATAATACTTCAAGGCAATGATAACTTTATATTTTGTTATTCTTTGATAATTGTGTATATTTTTCAAAGTTTGTGGACTTTGTCTCTGACTTTGTAGTTACACACTGTTTCATTGATACACCCTGTTTTGTACATTTTTCTTGAAGGATTTGCTTTGATTTACACTGTTTTAATTATGAGTGCAGTTATTGAATTACCAGTAGTTTAAACTTTTGGGTTGTCATTTCCCGTTTTTTTATTGCTTCAGATATTACATTGGTGACCAAATGTTGGAAGTGTAAAAAGTTTAAGGTCTGTGAGGACAAATATGAGACATGCCTCATCTGTACCAAGTGCATATCATCTTCACCTTGCAATATTTGTACAGCATGGTCAGAGAGGACATTTTCCACCATTTTTCAGAATAGCCTAAAGGGCTGGGAGAGATGGGTGAAGTCCAGATTTAATGTGAATGTTTTATATTGGATGTGCCCATGCAACACCCACTTCAGTCGCTGCTCAAGGTGCAGATGAGGCAACCTGTCCAAGAGATGATGACGCAATTGTTTACTTTGTGGGAGTTTGTGTCCCACCTTTCATCATGTCTCTCCAATGCGGACTTGGGGATGACAGGAGATTTTGCTCCAACATTTTGGCAGTCCACTGGGAGTTTGTCCCCCTACATGCCCGATCATGGCCAGAGGGCCTGTAAGTCCAGGCGCATGGGGTTTGATTCCAACTCTGCAGGTTTGTATTATCAGCTGTCTTCACTGTCCGCTGTCATCCCAGTTACTGACCAGCCAGTCCAGCCATCAGTCCATAACCACTAACGACCAGAGGTCGGTTGTATTGATGAGTTGTACCGCAAACCGGCCTATGAAATTCTGTTGCATGTTATGGGGACCTATACAACCAGTCCATCTGCATCATCATCTTATTTGCTGACCAGCCAGGCCATTCATCTGTCTGTCCATCCATAAATGCTAGTGACCAGAGGTCATTTGTTTCAATGAGTCATGCCACAAAGTGAGTACATGTGGCATGTTAATGAGACCCATACAACTGGTCCATCCGCATTGTCGACCAGTCACCCATTCAGTTGCCCTTTTAGTCAGTTGTCCTAGTGGCACAAACAATATCAGTTGCCTGTCTGGCTGTTCAGTTATGTTGTTTTTGTATCCTTTGGGCAATTACCGCAGTAAAAAAATACATCCAGCAGGGGTCAAGCTAGACTTGAATTTTAGGGAGAAGTGACTTTTCCTTTTGAACAGAATAGGGAGAAGTGAGAGCAGAACAGGGAGAAGTGGCAGCATAGCAAGAAATGCAATATGCGTGTGTGCGTGCATGTGTACGTGCTCTGGTTCTCTTATTTGAAATGTGTCCTGTATTTCTCATTATGCATATTTGCGTTTAAGCAATACTTTATCTTCAAGTAGAAAATTCTCTATGTTGTATGTATATTATAAACATATTTTGTAAGTGTATGAATGTATCATACTCATATGCAGTGCATTCATACTTAAAAGTGTGTATGTTTAGATGGAGAGAAATATGCAATGTATTTTGGCCCTATGACTTCAAAATAGCATAGCAAAAACTATACATTGTAATTAATTTTAACTGACGGGAGTACCAAGATTATAGTATTGTAATTACAAATAGGTAAAAATACTTAAGCAACTGCCACTTAAAGAATTTGTAAAAAAAATGTATTAGTTTCTTCGCTAGAAAATGGCAGTCGAAAAAATTTCTGAGCTAGTTTGAAACAACCCCTATATATGTATTAGGCTATAACACACACATGAGAGCACATGTACATGTGTCTTCAACATCATAGTGTTCATCCATTCAATCCACAGTGGTCACTGATGAGTAATCTCAATTTTAAAACTGCATTTTGAGGGGGTTGATTCTAAATTAAACGTGAATCTTTTGACTAATTTTGTTTCGTGAAGTTTTTAAAAGTAAATGCATCAATTTTTTCGAAACAGGGATTTTCTTCATATGACCACTCACTTTCTAGCTTCATTACAACAATCCCTTGATAGGATTGACAATTTAAGGTTTTAATATTTGTCTACGTACTCATAATAACATTGTGTATTGGTTGGATTTTTTTTTTCTTTGCTACTTTTTCTCGTATTTTAAAAAACAAATTTGTGATGTAAGAAAACAACCTTGACCTTAAGTTACAGCGCTATCGATGTCCCATACATTTCTGACCAACAGATTTTTATTTTTAGGCTAAATCTTTTATCACATAATAGTTACACTTTGTGTTCTATGAATTGTTTAATTTCCTTAAATTTATGTACCAGTGAATTACAAAAACAGACAGTCAAATGAAGACGTACTTCCAAGACACAGCAGTGTCTGCCATTATTACCCCCTTAGCAGGTTCATTTACGGTTTCAATCTGATTTCATGAAGAAAATAATGCAAGCACGGCAGTTAAAATCTTCAAAATATACATTTAGAAAGTGCTTTCACCAATTCTATTCTTAAAACACAAACTGTTATTTACATGTAGATGATTTAGTTTTGAAACACAAGTTAAGTTTTCAACATCGTATGATATGATAACTTGCGGAAATCGTGCAGTGATATCTTGCAGGGGTAAAGAGTTAATTGGTCAATCAGCTATTAAAACACATGCCAGTGAATGTGCAAGAGTTTGTTTTGTTGACGCAATTGATATGAACACCTGCCAAGGCAACATGCAATTTATTTTGCCTGGGGCTTAACACTAACTATATATATATATATATATGCTGTACTGTATACTTGGCTGGGTTGAGGGAGCATCTCAAGAGCCATAAACTACTGTCACTGGATGTAGATCTAACAAAAAAATGACAGGTCAAAGTCGTTTTCGCTTTCCTAATAGAAGAAGGCAAAGTTTACATTTTTTCGGCGACTTAGTCGCCCACTTTGCCTGGTAGCGTGACCCCTGATCCAGAGATGCTGCTGCTTCTTCTTTCTTAACTTCTCTGCATTATTCAGTGTACAGTTTGCACCCCTTCTGGTTCATTACATGACTTAGTCATTTTTCATTGTTGTTACAGGTATACAATAACTAGATGCACCAAAGTAACAAAAAAATAATAATCTCAAGACACTCATGAAATGTGCCTCTGGTGTAGTAAATCTACTTTATTTAAAATTTGTGCCTGCACAATTTGGTCGGAAGGGATCTGGTGTACGGCTCTGCAGAAGCAATATATTGGGGAAAAAACACTCACCCAACCATGAATGGTACTCGTTCGGACATATTGCTGCCTTCTTTGGCAGCCCAGTGGGTGTAAGTCCCTTCCACATGCCGTGCAGGGTCAGAGTGCCAGTAAGTCTTGGCACATGGGATTGTTTTCTGCTGACATTTTCCACCAACTGCACCAGCCATATGTGCTGTCTGCCACTGTCCCTGCTGCTAACCCGCCATCCATTCATACTTACGATCAGAGGAGATCTTACTCCAATTTTTGGGTAGCCCAGTGGGTGTAAGTCCTCCTGCATGCAGGTGCAGGTCCAGAGTGCCTGTAAGTCTGTATGCATGGATTTGGTTCTGACCTTGCTGTCTGCTGCTGTCTTGGTTTCCAACAAGTTTGTCCAGCTGGCTGACTGGCCATTTCTCACTGCTAATGACCAGAGGTCATTGATTATAGCAAGTCAGTCCGCAAACTAACTGACCATCATGTCTTATACAACATGTTACATGAAGGACCCATACAACTGGTCCATTAGCATTGCTATCCAGCCATCCACCCTGGCTTTGCTGAGTGTACCAACTGCCCTGGCTTATATGGCATGCTATGGGAACCCATACAACCAGTTAGTCATGCACCAAGCTTGGCAGTACAAACCATCATGGCTTATACGGCATGTTATGGAGACACATACATCTGGCCCATCATGCATAATTTTTCATGCCACCACTCGGTTGCCCAACTGGCCACCTGTCCAGGAGCCATCCCAGTGACACAAACCATGTTGGTTGCCTGTCTGCCAGTTCATTCGATGGGTCCAACATTTATGGTATATCCTGTGGGCAGATTGGTTTGGTCTGGTTTTGTGGGGTTTAAGGGTGCCAGTATATTTGGTGGAGGAAGAACCTGGGAAGAACCACCAACCCATGGGAAGCTACTGGCAAGCTTTCTCACATACCCACATTGGTCGAGCTGAGACTGAAACTCATGTGGACAGAGGTGAGATGTGTGAGTGGTCTGTAAAGGTGAGTGCCTTAGACCACTCAACTATCCAGTGCCCCCCTCTTGTGGGCAGATACTGCAATAAGCCCAGTGATGATGCTGCTGCTTCATCCATTTCACTGTATATGATATACAACCTGTTTCCCAAATGGAACCTTTCTTTTGTTCTGATGTGGTTCAACTTAGACAAGTTCCAGCCCCAAGGCATCAGTGAAGTCATGGACTGGCATGCATAGGCAGCCTTCTCTAGCTTTTATCTTTGAGATATAGCCTCACAGAGAAGGGAATTGGATCTGGTGGGTTCAGTGACTGTGGCCCTGATGACCACCAGACCTTGTTAATGACAGCATAGCCTCTTCAGAGGCATGGGTTTATAGCTTTCACTGGATTCACCTCAGAATTTTCTTGGTAATATAATACTATTTGTTTCCTGTTATTTTTTATGTACATGTTTTATGACCTTTGGTTCTGATGCCTTATGTTAGAAGAGTGGTTTTATCCTTTATATAGAGACTCCAGCCTATATCTCTCAAAGGGTATTATCCATGGTAGAGGTTGTATGCTCATGCATTTGATTCTCCTATTACCTATTCTCAGAACATTAATGTGATCAGGTAATGTATTTGACTAAGAAAGGAAATGTTATAGTAAATTACGTTTCTTCAAGAATACTTACCTGATCACATTACTATAAAGCACTTTCACAACTCCCTACAAATTGAGCATATTAATTGAATTGATATTTGATGTTTCGTTCAAGCTTAAACTGAATAACATCCATTATATGGAAGGCCATCTTAGCATTGGCATGGTAAGGTAGTCTTTCCTAATGTTAATGTGATCACATCAATATTTTCAGAAAAACATCATTTTCTATAAAATTCCTTTACAGTGATCTGTGAAAATATGTAGTATGGGGAAAAAAATAGGTTTACATTAAAGCAGAATCCTGCATATGTACTTTTTTTTATGCCACCCAGCTTATCATTCTATCCATCCATACTTCCATCGGTCAATCCTTCTGTCCCAAGAAGCTTGTTAGCAAGATTGCTCAAAAACCACTAAACACATGCAAGTGACATTTTTAACCCTTTTTGATTTGTTGGGGTCATATACTTTTTTTTATGAAACTCTTGTTAGCACCATTAAGCAAAAACCACTTGAGGTAGACAAATGGTATTTAGTATGCATGTTTGTGTACATAATGTAGATGACCTGATTAGGTTTTCATGCCATAAAAAAAACTTTCATAACTTTTGACAAATTTGGACATTTTTGGACTTGGACTTTTTGGTCTGCAGGGGGAATATGTGTTTTACAATCAAATTTAATTTGACATATTCTCATTCTTTATACAATAGTACCTCATTTATCCAAATTACTCTGGAGATCAGAAAACCATCTGGATAAATGAAAGTTCGGCCTGCCCAGACTGTATGTACATAGAGAATTTACAAATATTAGTCAGAGGGAGAATATGGTAAAAACTGCACCCCTATGTGGATTATTTACGTCATGCGGATACTTTTTGATTTCATATCTTGAGCAAATATTGATATCATTGAGATAATGACATCATAATGTGCTTTATGTCAGAAATGATGCAGAGTAAATAACTAAATTTATCTTGTGGCTTTCTTCCTGAAGGACATACATTTTACTTTTGTTTACCTTTGAAATGAAAATTGATATGCTTTGTTTTCATTATTAAATTTAATTTACCTTTGTCATCGCTCAGTGCAGTTTAGCAGGGCACCTCATTCTAGTTTCACTTCATTTTTCCTTGGGCCCTGGTTTGGTTTTTCATAGCATAGCTAAGAAGCCAAAGCAGTCCATGTGAATCAGGCTAAGGCTATGCCAAATCTGCACATTTGAGGGACTTACAAGTAGCATTTAGAATACCTTGGGGTTTCCTGCAGTGACCTAGAATCCACCTCGGATGTGTTTGTAGGGATACAATTGAACTTTATGGAAATACGGCTCTCTAACACCCTCTGTGTATTGTATGATGAAAACATGTCACCTAAATTTGGCTGTGATAGCTGAATACCACAACAAAATTTGATCATAAAATACAGTAATACATGAAATTTAAAGCATGTAATAATTAATGACATGAATAAAGGTAAAAATTAGCACAGGTTGTGCAGCTCTGATATTGCTTTATAAAGTGATTTCACAAGTAACATTGAGATGTACCTGCTGTGTGAGGTTCACCTTTCACAGGCAAAAAACACATCTTTCTTGTATACTGTGGTAACTAGTTTGCATGCACTGGGAGAAAATGGTGGCATTAGGTGTATCAAACTGGAGGAAAATGGTGGCATTGATTGTATTAAGCTGGAAGAAAATGGTGGCATTAGGTGTATTAAACTGGAAGAAAATGGTGGCATTAAGTCTATCAGACTGGAGGAAAATGGTGGCATTAGGTGTATCAAACTGGAAGAAAATGGTGGCATTAGGTGTATCAAACTGGAAGCAAATGGTGGCATTAAGTCTATCAAACTGGAAGAAAATGGTGGCATTAGGTGTATTAAACTGGAAGAAAATGGTGGCATTAAGTCTATCAAACTGGAAGAAAATGGTGGCATTAGGTGTATCAAACTGGAGGAAAATGGTGGCATTAGGTGTATCAAACTGGAAGAAAATGGTGGCATTAGGTGTATTAAACTGGAAGAAAATGGTGGCATTTGTTGTATTAAACTGGAAGAAAATGGTGGCATTAGGTGTATCAAACTGGAGGAAAATGGTGGCATTAGGTGTATCAAACTGGAAGAAAATGGTGGCATTAAGTCTATCAAACTGGAGGAAAATGGTGGCATTAGTTGTATTAAACTGGAAGAAAATGGTGGCATTAGTTGTAATAAACTGGAAGAAAATGGTGGCATTAAGTCTATCAAACTGGAAGAAAATGGTGGCATTAGGTGTATTAGACTGGAAGAAAATGGTGGCATTAAGTCTATCAAACTGGAGGAAAATGGTGTTATTAAGTCTGTCAAACTGGGAAAAAATGGTGGCATTAAGTCTATCAAACTGGAGGAAAATGGTGGCATTAAGTCTATCAAACTGGGAGAAAATGGTGGCATTAAGTCTATCAAACTGGAAGAAAATGACTGTAACCTATGAGGGATATGACAAGTAGTTCAGGCAATCACATTTGAGGTATTATTCTGTTAGATGAAAAATCTTAGGTGTCCTAATAGTACATGCTGTTGGGATAAATCAGTGATCTGGAAGAATGAGGTTTAAATATTAGAGGGTAAACTGTATGTCTGTTTTTCAGTTTTTATAGTATGTTAGTAGTTTTTATTTTTCCACAGAGACGAGAACTGGAGGAAGAAATGCAGGTTACGTGTGAGTTGTGTCAGCAAAAAGTAACCAATCTCTTCTCCCACATGAAAATCAACCATCCTGGATGTGGAGGTAACATAGAATGAAAAATTTATAATGCTTCATTGGCTTAGATGTCAGAATAAAACTTGCAGGCATAAAAGAGACTAGAATAACTTTTTTGGCATAGGAGTTGCCGAAAACCTCACAAGGGATTTCCACTTTGCCTTCTTATTTGGAGATGACCCCCAGTGAAGCATGACTTTTAGTCATCCTTTCCAATTTCTCACTGATTTGAGATCCCACATCCCTAAAGCATCTTATCTGTGTTTTAACAATTGAGTGATCATTGCCTAAGATCCTGTTATGAAGCACAAGTAAGCAAACATGTAACTGTATAAGTAAATAAACAAATAGAATTTTAATATTTTTCCAAAGTTCTTAATAAAATGATGCCTATATACGTTCTTCACAAGATACATGTAGATAATGCTATGATTACCTCAGTTTTTCACCATCATCAAGATACATGTAGATAATGCTATGATTACCTCAGTTTTTCACCATCATCAAGATACATGTAGATAATGCTATGATTACCTCAGTTTTTCACCATCATCAAGATACATGTAGATAATGCTATGATTACCTCAGTTTTTCTACATCATCAAGAAAAGATTTTTTTAAAAGTCTGTCTTTCTTTCAACAATATATTATTTTTATTTAAATTGCAGCACTGTAATTCTTCATTTGGAAGTCATGGATAGAGCATTCTGTGCATATCATGCTAAAGCATTTTTGTTAACTACAGTTAAGACTGTTAATTGATATTTTAAATCAGTAAAACTATATTTACAAAACGAATATTATAATTACTTTGTTTCTCCCTCATATTCTCTCACTTTTCTCTTTTTTATCTGGAAATAGAAGTCATTTCTTCCAATTTTCAGACTCTAATGTGAGCCCTGGATGTGTCATGTTTAGTTTTTCTTTAGTGTTGAATTGTTAGAGGTCTTACTTGAGAGTAAAATAGGACAAAGTTATTTCATTAGGGCCCCACATTGAGCTGAATGAGCCCTGTTCTAAAATAACCATCTTTTCATTTGTCTGTCCATCTGTTTGTTTTAGTTTCATATTTCTTCTTCAGATACATTATCCAATCATAATAGAGCTCTCCCTTGTTAAACACAGTAGTCAGGGTTCATAACCGCCAACTTCATTATGTACCGAACTGCGTCATATAGAGAACTGCAGTATATACAGAACCATGATATGTATGGAACTGTGATATATACAGAACCATGATCTGTATGGAACTGTGATATATACAGAACCTTGATATGTTTGGAACTGTGATACTTACAGAACCATGATATGTATGGAACTGTGATATATACAGAACCATGATATGTATGGAACTGTGATATATACAGAACCATGATATGTATGGAACTGTGATATATACAGAACCATGATTTGTATGGAACTGTGATATATTGAGAATAGCTTAATATACAGAACCACAGTATAGTGAGCACTATCAAAATTTGTTAAATAATTGCGTTTTGAAAAGGTAATGAAGATATAAGATTAAGTTTCACCTTGTTTTCTTTAAATCCATATTGTTATACATTGGTATGATTTGGGTTAAGGGGTCCATAGTGGTACTGCATTATATCTGGAAGTGTGTTAAAATGAGAGAGAGCTGTATATTATTAATTTATTCACTACCTTTCAAATATTCAGCTCTTACAAGCTTTTTTCAGCAATAAAAGGACTAAAAGTTTTTTGCCCACCTAGGTGGAAGTCAGACAAGAATGATCTCCCCTTGGATAAAGGGATTGGTGCCAAATCCTTCCATACTTAAGTTACGACTTCTGCTTGTGCTAGGAAGCATGCACTTTATGGAGATGTTGTAAAATTGATTTCCACTTGTGCCTTTTCACTATTGGAGTAATTCTGGGGAGTTTTCTCACATGGAAGAGCATATTCCAGCTATATTTCTGTCTGCTTGTTGCTCTAATGTATCATCGATAAAGAATTCACTTTTTATTTGCCTAACTTCGTCTTATGACATACATGTCAGTGCCATTTTAATGACCTGCCCTAAGGGGGCAATAGTACCTTAATTCATCTCAGTACTTGACTTGGTATATGAATTCTGTCAAGTAATTGTTTAGCAGTATATGCTATAAGGTTGTTTGTGTAATTCTTTTAGACATTTGTGTTTGTCATTAGTATCCTCATCACAGTAAGTTCACTGAATGCTTAACTCGTTTCACCTGTATATGCCATTGTTTTGCCCTCAGTAGTTACAGGTGTCAACACAATGGGCAGGCCAGAGTGTATGAGGTGCACAGATGCCAGCAGAGCAGGCTGGGGGGATCACTTTCTGCCCACATTTTAGGAAGTCAGCAGGGTGTGGCCCATTCAGGAGTGTTCATTCCACATCAGTCTTTTGTTTGGAAAGGACGTTTTCATCTTATCGGACAACTCCACTGTGGTAAATTCCATCAGAAGGTAAAGGGGAACCAAATCCCCAGACTTCTACCCTCTGGTCTGGGATTTTCGCAGGTGGTGTCATCATCATCAACAAATCAATGTTCAAGTCCACCACATCCAGGGCAGTCTCAGTGACCTGGCAGACTGACTGTCCCAACAAAATCAGCTGATTCAAACCATTGTCCCCATGGCATTCAGATGAATATGCTCCCTCTGAGGTTAACCACTTGTGGATCTGTTTGCGACAAGGTGGAATGCAAAGTTACCCACCTTGCCAATCCACAGCCAGATCCAAAAGCCTGGGGAGTCAATGCTCTTTCCATGAACTGGAATGGTCTGGATGCAATTGCTTTCACTTCAACCCCTCTGATCCCGAAAGTCATACAGAAAGGTAGGGAGTCAGAGTGGTGTCTGGTCCTGATTGCTCCTCTCAGGTATGAAAAGTCATGGATAAATGATCTATGAAAATTTGTAGTGGAAATTTCCAGGAAAATCCTTGTCTTTTCTCACCTGCTCAAGCAACTGTGAATGCAGGTGTTTCATCTGAACCTGGAATTGTTGAACCTGCATGCCTGGCTCATATCATATATTTACTCACAATCATGATCCTTCTGAGTGATTAATCAGACACAGATAAATTCAAACAAATTATACTTCTAATTACGGATACTGTATATACTTGCTTATAAGTCTACTTTTTTGTACATGCAGAGTAGGGGTAATCTTATACCATACAAAAATTTGATAAATGTTGGGGTAATATTGGAAACTTGAGATGTTTGCAGTATGTACAAAATTCTGTACATTCAAATATTTGTATGTTTTTATGCCGCTATATCCATCCATAAATGCATATATTGTATGCACTGTGTTTATCTGTTTCATTATAGTATTCATTATAAAATACTTGTATCTAGATTTCTATGGATTTTAATATTTTAAAAATGTTAAATTAAATATTACTCACCATAGAGTGAAGTGTCCATCAGTGTTGTTTACCCTTGGGTGTTTACTAGTAAGTTTAATGCTTTCACTTTCATGTAAGTCTGAACAACCTGTATTTGTATTATATTGTTTGCGGTATAAACACTGTTTTATTTTTGAGGCAATAAAAGTTCTGATTTGATTTATATTTGCCTTTTTCATAAGTCGGATCTAATTACCAAGTAATATTTCCTAAGTTATCTGCCAGTGCAAAACCCTTAGCTTGCAAAATCAGCACTCACTTTGTTTTCTCAGTTGACAATCCTATGATTGACCCATGATTTTGATACTTGGTCAGTGCCAATTAGAGTAGTAACACTCCCTTTGTGCATCTGACCATAAGCCCTTAGCTGGTGAAGGCAGCACCCGCTTTGTTTTCCAAGTTCACAACCCTTTGATTGAACCGCGAATTTAATACTTGTTCAGTGCCAAGTAAAGTCCTATAGTCAGTTAACAGAGTTTATTTGAACTCCCTGTGATCATCCTGCACAATTGACAACTGTTCAGTTGCAGCATATCCTTTAATATAATTCACAGAATGTATGCTCAAAGTGTCACTTACAGAGCCCAAGCTCAGTCTCCACATAAGTACCCGCAGATGACAGAAAAGACAAGAAATCAGAGTTGGATGATGATTATGATGACCAGGATGAATTCTTGGGCTTTGTACCAGATGACATTAGACAGTTACATTTATAGGATATGGTGAATCACAAAAGTGTGGACTTTACTTTTATTGTTTATTTGTAAGATGTACGGAATTAACATATTACGGGATATTGTGAATCAGATCATTCTGGACTACAATTTTTATACTGGTATGTAATCTATAATAGAATTCATGGATTTGTCATATAAACAGATTTAAAATATCAGGCATTATGGATTTTTATGGATTGTATTACACGAAGATGAACAAAATGTAAGTTGTCAGTTCATTTGTGACATATTCCACTCAATGATATAATTGAATTTATTTTACAATCGTTTTGTCTTTATTTTCCCTATCTATCTATCCAGTTTGGCTTGTTTATTTTTCCAAAGTGCAACTCCAACTCACTGATGACAAGTCACCCCTACAGATGGATTTGATTTGTAAAGTACACCTCGACATATAGGTGTCAAAGAGAAATTATCGTTTTGCAGCCTTTAAAAAAGGGGATGGGGGTGGGGGGTGGGTGGGATCGACTTATAATTGAGTATATATGGTAGCAAACTTTTTTCCTGAAAGCACATCTCATTTTATCAGTGTACTTTTAATTCATAGGAAAAACAAGACTCTAAAATACTAGAAGAAGTGCATAATAGCTTGTGGTTTACTTCTTGTTTTGCATGTACCAACTCTAAATAAAATGACTTAAGTTGACGTGACTAGAACTATTGCTGCAAGCACAAGTACTAATTGTTGTACGTCCTTAGAGTTTGAAGATGACCATGACATTCCTTACTGGTTTGGTTTTTTTTAGTACATGCGTTGCTGATCAGAGCTATTTGTGCTCAGAACTGTCTATAGCACACTTGACAGGAGATGCCACTTGGGTTTTCTTGATCAATAGAGGACGTGCTGCAGCTCTGAGATTTATGCTGCTTGCGCTTCTGCAATGCCTCAGAAGTTCTCCTCACTTCAGAGTCTGTAGCTCCAGTATGGATGAGACTGTGCCAGGTGGAGTGATTCTGCGTGAGATCTTCCCAGGACTTGGGGTCAGTGTTGAAGTGTTTCCAGGATGATGAGGGTATCTTTGAAGCATTTCTTCTGATCACCATGAGATTGCTTTCCCTCCTTCAGCTTGCCATAGAAGATCTTCTTTGGTAGTCGCTCTTCTGACATCCCAGTGATGTGGCCTGCCCATCTCATCTGTGATTTCATCAGCAGAGTGCGGATGCTTGGAATGCCTGCCCATGTGAGAACCTCGGTGTCTATGAACCTATCCTGCCATCTTATCCTCATCAGTTTCCTCGGGCAGCACACGCAAAAATGGTTCAGTGTCTGGGACCCTATCCTGCCATCTTATCCCCATCAGTTTCCTCAGGCAGCACACATGAAAATGGTTCAGTTTCTGGCGGCCATACACATCCAGGTTTTGCATGCATACAGCAGGGTTGGCAACACAATGACTTTGTAGACCTTCAGTTTTGTTTGCAGACTGATGCCTCTGTACTCCTACACATTTGCACATAGTCTGCCTCAGGTCATACTTGCTTGAGCAATTCTAGCATTGGTTTCATTGTCGATGTGGATTGTACGTGACTGTGTGCTGCTGAGATTGGTGAACTTGTCCACTGCCAGGAGGGTTTAGCCATTTACTGTGATGATAAGCTCTAGGTAAGGATTTCCTGGTGCAGGTTGGTGCATCATCTCTGTCTTTTTGATACTGATTGTGAGACTGAAATTATCACAAGCTGAAGAGAAATGGTCCATACTGTGTTGCATGTCAGACTCAGATTTGGCATTCAGGGAACAGTCGTCAGCAAATAGGAGATCACTGATAGTCACTGCCTGTAACTTTGTCTTCGCCTGTAGTCTCCTCAGATTGAAGAGCATGCTCTCAGTCTGGTATCTGATGTCAATCCCAGTGTCAGTCATGGAAGGCATCATGGCCAAGAACATCATACTTGTCTATGACCATATGTATACACTACTTACAGCACAGTACTAAAGCTCACAATTCACTGATTTTTCAGCAAAATCACTGAATAAACATCATGTCAATCAAGTCCCTTGGTACATGCAAACATCTGTCCTGTAAAAAATATCCAAACTGCAGTATTACATAAGTCCAGCTTTCTCCAAGCCACCAATAATTAGGTCTGATCTCAGACATTTCATACATGCCATATTCCCAGACAGTGTTGGGGGTTTTTGGAGACTCAAAAAGAGTGCTTTGAGGTCCCAAGGGAGGTCAATGCGCGTGCTCCCCCCCCAAAAAAAACGTCATCCAAATGAGAATAAGCTATCTTTTCAAATCAGCGTATAGCAAATGACTGGAAATTCAAATCTGAATAAAAGAAAATACCATCTGTTTTCTCTGAAGCATTTAATATACTTACAAAAAAAAAATGGTAGACTTAGCAATGTCAAATAATATCACCTGCATAGGTCTGTAAAATGATCTGCTACTGAAAATGGCAGATTGTGCTCAGCAACGAAATTGCAGAAAAGTACTTCAGCTCGTTACATTGTCAGTCGACGACTGTTTAAACAAATTATTTAATTTTTGCCGTGTCACGATGCTGGATGGTGTTGCTATGTCGACAAATGTCATACACTCCAGAATGATCAATATTAATATGGTGGTTGCAATATGTGCACAGAATAAAATGTTCCCCCTTGATGCTGCGCTTCACAAAGTCAAACTCCATCAACCAGGAGTTCTGGAATTTTTTTTACTGGGCTTTGCTGGCTTCGGAGATGGCTCCATATTTCCTGAATCGCTACTACGTTTCGACATTTTTCCTTTGAAAATGAATCACACTTGTACACTTTTCCATTTTATATATGAAGTAAAAATCCGACTTCAAAGAAACGTTGCCGCTGATCACAAACTTTAAAAAAGATGGCGTCAACATTCTCAAAGAAACAGTGCCGCTGATCACAAACTTTAATAAAAATGGCTTCAACATTCTCATTCAATGCAATCATTTTATTCTTCAACACGCATCTCTTTGATGTACTTAACTTTAAATTTGGTTGTTCCACTTAATGTACTTTACCTATGCAAATTACCTAATGGGCTCTCCCGCAGCAGTGCTCAAAAGGATTTGACACAACACATCACCCTAGCTATTGTGAGCCAATTAAGTAAATCTCTGAAAGGTGGCTGTTTATCTCTGACCGCCTTACCTTTTAATTGCCTCAAAAACAGGTGTATAAACCTGCCCAGCAGATAGTTTTACAGGAGCTTTGAGCAGTACTGTTTACTTTTTATATATTCCACAGATTACGGGCATATATAATAGTGATCAAGAAAAATAATTTTGTTTGCTTATTTTTCTTTTTTGGGGTGGAAATTTTTTGTTGTTGCTAAGATTGCTGAAAATCGTGTTTTTCGAAACACAATCGTTTCGGGGGGGTTTGGGAGTCCAAAATCGTGTTTTTCGTGTGAAAGGTCGTGTTATGGCAAGTATGACATTTTGTTGTGAACCACAATTATCTATTTAGCATGAATCGGTTTGATGTTGATGTTTAAAGACCCACTGATGTACATTGATCACCATTGTCATTTTCCATTTCCCTCATGGTTTCTGTGATCTGTGTCATATACCAATTGTGGAAGTGTGATTTCAGTTCTTCTTTGTAGTCTTTGTTTACTGCAGAGTATTGTGGTTGGAGATTGTCCATAGCAGAAAGAAAGCACAAACAAAGGTGCGGTTACATATGATTGTCTTTCAGATTAGCTATCATCTTCACACTTTGTATTCTTTATTTGGGGTATTTATAGATGTTAATCCATGTAATTAAATACCTTAAATATATAGACATTGACAGGCAAATCCACAAATTTAAGTACCCACAAAAATGTCTTCCACCCAAAAAAAAGAAAACAATGAAAATGTCAACCAGTATACATCCTTAGCCCAACTATAGTTGGGCTTAAGGAGGGGAAGGGCCTTAAAGTCTGTGTAAGAAAATATTTGCATCCAGAAATTTTTAAATTAATGTAATTTAATTTTTATTCGCAAAATGTTTCATCCAAGAGTGTAAAAGTAGTAATTTAAGAAGTAGTTTATTAATTAATGAAAAGATTAGCCTAATGTCTAATGCTTTTTTTCACCAGGGACATGTGATCATTACGGATACAGAAGTAATGGTAGTTACGCAGATGGATGGCTGAATGGCATATGTGGGACAGGCCATTCAACTTATCTTCTATGTAACAGTTGTCGTTCGAACTACCTGGCACATTACCGCTGTAGCCCTGATGGAGTTGGTGAGGGTCAGTCAGCTTTTGGACCATCCCGTGCTCCAGATTTGTTAGAAGGGCTTGATCAGCTTGGTAGAGGTAACAATACTTTTACTTTATTCACATTCATATCTTGACTCCTTTGATATTACCATCAGAGACGTATTTGCCCAAACTGAAGTTCATAATGTAAGAAATAATAAGAGGCATAAAGCTGTAAATATCAGATATACAGATAGCATTGAAATTATTTAATTTTTAACAATTTCACTATTTTATTGGGCTTATTATTCATTTATATTACTCAAGTAATATACATGTATCTTAACTGTGACAAACAAGGCTGATTGGTATGCAAGTTTATTTCTTATGTACCATATTGTTGTTTTGTTCCAAATTTCTTATCATTTTGTACATGGATCTAAATGTAGTTACATATATAAACCAAGCTAATGACAAATTTCGGATTCAACAAGTCACATTTTTTCCTTTCATTTTTGGTACAGTCCTACCCACTTATATCGACATTGCTTATATTGACAAACTGTCTATGTCGACAAAAAAGCAAACTTTCCGGCCCATGGTCTTTTGTTACTACCAAATTTGTCATGCTTATGTCTGCATCAAGATAAAAAATAAATGTATCTGTTGACAGAAGCCCTAGGTCTCAAATTGAGCAAATCCTTTGTTTTTTAATTATGTCGACAAGCTGCCAGTTCCGACCCATACTTTGTTCTACAATTATTTGATGTTGCCGCCAGTCCTTAATGTTGCCATTGCAATAACACATGGGTATTTGTTGGGTCCTCCAAAGTCGGTCTTTCACAGGTACTTCAATAACACATGCACCCTTCATCAAAGGAAGTCAGTTTCAAGTAAACGATTTTTATGTATTGATTATGCTATAGATAATAATCTTAATTGTATGTATTACACTTTATGCGTATTCTGGAATTTGTGAGTGTTTAACAAGTTCTACTTGTGCTTAATTCATACTTTAAAAAAAATATTAAATGTTTGTGATCATTTGTCATTAACATTTGTTACTTCTGTTTTGAGAGAATTCATAACTTGTTGACATGTTTTCATTTCCCTATGAATAGCCTTATCCCCTTTGTAGGCTCAGTAATATGATTATGTCTGTTGCCTTAATCAGACCAAAATCTAGGCCAGTTTCATTAGCATGTAAATAACAAGTATACAGCCACGTGCTACTGGTGACAATGAATATCGTAGTGAATTGTTTATTTACACATGTTGGTTGACAAGGGGATATAGATCAAACAAGAACTACCATTTTTTTTATACATGTGTTTTCTTATGTGTGACCTATACTCAAATTCATGGATTCTTCATATTCATATACTTAACGCATTATGGATTTTATTACACAAAGGTAACAAATATGTAAGTTGTCAATATACAAGTGTATTTCACACTGGTTTTGTCTTCATTTAATCAAAAGTTCTATTGTTTATTTTCTCAAATTGTTAATCCTACTCACTGATGACAGGTCACCCATTACAGACAAAATTTCACTTCTATGCATGTCAAAGAGAAATTTGCTTTTTTCAGCTCCCCTCCCTTATCTTGACATCCAGTTATATCAACAATACCAAGGATGTCAAGATAAATGTGTGGAATTGTAGTAGAGTTTACTGAATTCTACAACATTTTTCTTCTTGTCACTATTTCAGATGAGACAGATTTTATGTCAGTGTTGATGGATACACTTCCGACCTTTGATAACATAGAAAAGCTTCACCATCATCTGGGACTGTCAGACAGAAAACCAACCCCAGATCCTGTAAAGTTTTCTGAACCTGACCCACTAGGAACAAAAGTTGTATTCTCTGGTGCCCACAATGACATGATCACATCTCTGTGTAAGTAACAAATGTATTAATACAGAAAATCAACTTCATGAAATGTTCACAGATTTAGCAAGGCAACTTAATTTGTGACAATGTTTATGTTAATAGCAACATAGTTATGCCATGTATATCTAGTGATCCCCTAATAAACAGGTGGCCTTACAAGAGGGGTGGCATCTATTGATGGGAAAATGGTGAAAATGCACTGCCTTGGTGTAGGATAGGGTGGCCTTCCATTAGGTGTTGCCTCTCTATAGTGGAGCCTTATGAGTTAGGAACCACTATATTACCAATGAGCAACTTGCAAAACTGTTATGCCTGTATTGTTCTGAACATAACGAAAATTGAAGGGTGCCTAATATCATGAGCCTTGTTCAACCAGCTCCAACTGATCCGTTGATACATGTGAAATGAACTCAACAGTCTGACAGCCAGATCAGTACATTGGACCTTGTACTAATTGACAGATCACCAGATCAGTACATTGGACCTTGTACTAATTGACCAAGCCCCAGATCAGTACATTGGACATTGTACTAATTGACAAATAGATCAGAGATAACCATGACTACTAATTTAAAATCAAAGATTTTTTGGATTAAAAAAAAAAAAATGTTAAAATATAATTAGAGGGTAATTTTTAAATTACAGGGAAAATTTAATGAAAACTGAAATATAGCATAATGAATATAAGTCTTGGGACAATGTAAAAGTTGGGACACCATTATTTATTTCCAGAAAGAATTATTTCACACTCAATTAAAGTTGGGGCATGAAATCATAGCAATTCGTTCATGTACTGTAAGTTTACAGTTCCTGACTTACTGATTTGCAAGGGACTGTTCCGATTACGGAATAGATAGGATTGTTATAAAGTAGTTGATATAAATTGTTTGAGGGATCAAATAAAGACATTTAATTTTCATTAGCTTTCTTCTTATATCTATTCCAAATATGTATAATTTTTTGTTGGACAATGGCAAGCATGTGGCATTACCACAATGTTGGACTTAAATTGGCAATGACATCCCTTTTTTGCACTAGTATACTGTTGTAGCTTTATGCATTATTACATTAAAACTGTCAACAGTCACTAGTAATTGCAATGTTTTTGCCTTGAAAATTGAATTTCTTATTAATACGTGGTACCGGTATTACAGCAATGAAAATAGCACCTGGGTATGGTTCATCCACATTGTTTGAGTGACCTTTTATACATAATAGGCATCACCACATGTACATCTCTCCCTTGTTATAGCATGCTTCATTATAACTCAATTCCAGATATACCACAGTACCACTATGGACCCCATGACCAAAATCATATTAATGTATAACAATATGGTTTGAAAGAAACAACATGAAGCTTAATGTTATATAATATTTTCTTGTTTAAACACTATTTCTTGACAAATTTCGCTAATTCCCACTACACCACAGTTGGGTGCTACCATGTTATAACGAGGGAGATCTGTACATTGAAATGTTTTAACTCGTGCTGAATGAGGTACCGTATATACTCGCGTATAAGCTTATACCAACTGCAAACTGCATATAACCAGATCTGATGCTGCATAATGAGCAGGCAGATCTGGGTCTATGCAGCTTCTAAGGGCTAATCGGTAGAACAAACAACATAGACCCTGATCTGCCAGCACATTATGTGATGGCAGATCAGGGTCTATGTTGTTTGCATTTGGACTTAATTAATACCTGTATAAAAAAAGCAATAGAGAAATCACAGAAATAATGCTTTAAACATTGTTGGAAACAATTGTATAGCTGGAGTTCGTTTTGGTGTAAGCAACTGTAAGTATTGACATGAATGCTCAGCTACAGTAATCTAATTTCTACTCAACTAATTAAATGTGCATACCTTACTTAACAGTCATGATTTGTCAATCTGATATTAATATTTTTGGGCCAGTTAGAGCACACAACCATGAACCATATATTATCTCTCTAAATAGCCTTGAAATTTAAAAAATGTTAATTGGTTTGGATCATGGTCACAGAACAAAGGCACTATTACCACCTGACAAAATTTTCTTCCTCTCTCTCTCTTAACATTTTCAGTGTGTAAAACATTTAACTGGTTTGTATTGCTGTCATAAAAACAAAAGACATATTACCACCTGACAAATTCAACAATTATAATCAAAGTGATGTGCCTTTAAGAAAGATATATTCCATCACCATGCTTGTTGTCTCGAGGGGTTGTAAGTTCCTGACATGTTGACTTGTAATAGTGTTGTTTATCAGAGTGAGAGACAACTTTATGCGTATTTGTAAATTCAAAATCTATTATTGTAAGGGACCACTCTATGTCCCCTTTTTTCAGCCTCGATAGTGAAGATGCAAAAGTCAGACAGTAAGCACAAGAGCCTGGGGGATCAGGCCTTGACATTGAAGACCAGCACTGATAGAGAGGTGGCACTGCACAGAACTATGTCTGCCATGCAAGTGGCACTAGCAAGAATGATGGTGCTACGGGCCTTGGCAATACTTTCAGGAAGGTGAGGCTTTTAATTTTATCAGTGCTTTTAAAAATAAAATAAATGTCTGTTATTTTTGTCCATATGAAGCATCTAGAAAGATATTACTTTTCTTCCAGCATTTGCATTTTGATGATATTTGAAAGCAGTTTTAAGATTAAAACTTTTTCATGAGAAGAAACTAAATTTTAAAAGAGTACACATAATGCTCCTCATGATAATTGAAAGAGGATTTTACATTATCCATCAGTTAAAGATTGGTTGAACATATATCCACAATGACACCAGTTGTACGCTTTGGTATTTACATGGAACATGAAACAAAACATTTAGTATATATGAGTCTGTGTTCTTTATAGTAGTTATTGTTTCTGAAATGTCCAGACTATTCTTCATTCGATGTCATATCTCTCTATGCATTTATGTCTCCTCACTCTCCATCCATTTCTCAATTTTCCAGTATATCCATATATTTATCTGCCTCCTTTCTATCTATCTTTTTCTGTTTATGTCTTTTTATTTTCTCTGTCAATCAGTCAGTCAATCAATCAATTGCACATGCTTTTATTTTTTTAGTGGAAGCTCCTGTAGTCTTCCAGTAGCACTGGATAACATAGGACTTTCAGATATCATGCTGATAGTAAGACTCATGTGCCTCTGTGCCCTGGGAAAAATCAGCCTCCAGCATGAGGGTGGCCAGAAATTAGAGCCAGTTGAGACCTTGGGGCATCTCTCAGCTGCCATTGGGGCACTAGTGGAGGAAAACAGCGCTGCTCAGAAACAGCTTCTACAGCTTTGTACCAAGGTTTAATTTCTTCTATTAATCTCCTATATTACAGTTTAGAACTAGATCTTACATCAGTATGTATGCATATATTCTGCCTTCATTTCTCTACAGTGTATGTTTTTTAATCTTCTTTCTCTGATTTCCAATTCATTCAGGGTTATTACCCCTTTTCATACTGAATCCCAAACAGACAGGCAGTTGTGTAGAACTGAACATTTTTTCAGTCAGTGGTGTACCATCATGAGTGAATGTAGTGACGTTGGTCAACCTGGCTCTACAGGACAATTTTCTCAAATAATGTTTCAACATTATATACCATTTTAAAATGCATGAAATTCTCTACAAAGCCTTATATTTTTTAATTGAAAAAATCCATTGCAATTTAAAGAGAAGCAAACTAGTAAAAATAGTTCCCAAAAAAATTTAAAACTAAATTTCAATGCAATTTTTCTATTTGAAATGATCATTTTATATCCAGTATGTAACCATATAAAATGTGGAGAATTTATGCTGTTTAAAATGGTCGAAAAATTATAAAAATCCATCAAGAATATCAAAAGTTATTACAATTTTATTTAATTTACTCACGTGAAAATTTGGGAGCTTGCAGCAGACACAGATCCTCATGTGGAAAGTTGACAGACAATGCTGCTCATTTTGATTCTGTATTTTCATTCCATAATAAATTATATGCTGCATTAAAAATGCCAGTGTTTTGTTGTTATCATTGTTATTTCCAGGATTGCTGTACAATTTCATAATATGCACACATATTTATACTTTCACAACTGAATTGTTTGAAAAACACAAGTAACTTCTTACATATTTATACTTTCACAATTGAATTGTTTGAAAAACATCAGTAACTTCATATACAGAATTCAAAATGTTTTACAAGGTATGTAGTTATTGTCACTTTTACAACACAGTACCATATCACAAATGATTTGCTCTGACAATGCACAAACATAAACCTAAAAACGCCTTCATTGTCGGAACATCAACTGGCGTCCATTTTGCTGCAAAAGGTGGAGGTGGGTTCTTTCTGCACTCTTGTTCCGCATAAATGTTGGTTTCTGTGACAAGATGTTGCCAAAATTCTTCATCCCAAATTAATTTAAAATAGTGGCATGCCAATGCTTCTGCTGGGTGTTGAATTACTGACCCTCCGATCTCGGTATACGGACGAACATTACGAGAAGTAAAATTTTCAGTTGTCCAATTAGCTTGAAAGCCCTCGAAGTCATTATCATCGTCGTCGTCCAAGTAAAAAAACCCAGCTAACCAGTTATCATCCACTGGACCCACTTCAAGCATATCAGCATCACGATCACCGCCGCCTAAAACATCAACTTCACCAACAAAATTGTCAATATTTTCATCAAAATCGGCCTCCAAGTCGCTGCCATCACTCGCCTCATGAAATGCGTCCGCCATGTTGAACTTCGCATGCTAAACCTTGCTTTTAAAATTAAATTTTCAAAGATTTTTTTCAATTTTGAACCTCGTGGTCACTCGATGACTAAGTACTTGTGTACCTTCTACCTTTATTTCCTTCTTTTCAAAAGAGTACACGTAAAATAATGACGTAGTACACGGTTTAATCCACCATTCCATAGAATGCTTTGAACATACGACCGGAGTCGTATCCCGCTGTCAAAGGTAAAGTACGACTGGAGTCGTATCCCGCTGCCAAAGGGTTAAATTATGTCCAGAGCAAAACCTTGAGATGTAGTCCAGTTAGTAATCATGGTATTTGCATTTTTCCCAACAGTTTTTCATCACTTGTATCGCTTGGTGAGCTGTGAGCACATTTTAATGGAGTTGGTTTTGGATGAGATAATTAAGTGTATCTCATAGATATTGCATTAATGACTTTCAGATCAAAAAGAAATAGATAATCAATTATTCACCAGTTAAACAACCTAGATTGGTGATTAGTTTGTAATTGATAGTGTTCATTATTTTTCTCTCTGTGCTTTATATATGATTTCACGGTTTTATGATAGTCAATAATGCTGAACAATGTTTCCAATGCAAGTACTTGTATGGTTGGCTGCTGAAATTTAATGAATGAAGGAAATATGCAATATTATAGCATTCTCTGTCTGGTTTTACTTGGGTTCTAGGAGCTTCTCACTGCTGCATTGGGAGGTAAAAGCAATTTGGATGCCACAGTGGTCAAGAAAAAGTATAGCAAGAAAGATGGGTCTGTGAAATCACTGGATTCACAAACATTTGCTGTCACACAAGCTCTTGTGTCTCTTCTTACACATGGAAACCACAGGAACAGCCTTTGGAGTCCAAGTTCACCAGTGAAAGGTTTAGGATCACCTAGTAAAGCAGAAGGTTTGTAACTTTTATTCTGCCTGAATATATGCCATTGATGGTGAAGACAAATGAGCATTCACAGAAGCATATAAAGTGTGGAGAAAATCTTAAGAGTTCATATTCCACTGGTTCCACTAATTGATTTTGTGTAATTACAGAAAACAAAATTGCGTATCACTTAATAGCATCTTTTGAGACTTCAAATGGTGTGTTTTTACCATGTGAAACATTTGTTCAGTGGGATCAGCATTTACCCGATAATGTGATAGAAATATCACAGTATGCCATATAGCGCTTTGTAATGGCATACATATAAGAGATTCCAAAATGGCCATATATGCCAGACATAACCAACAAGTGAGCTTAGATTCTTGTAATCATTCCATGTACTTGCTTTGTATTTATGTTTTCTCAGTTATTTAAAGATTCTGTAGCCACAAAGCACAAGAAAAAAAGAGATGTGAAAGCTTATCTGCTGGACTTATAAAATCCTATAACTGAATGATTTCTCCATCAAATACATTTCCCAATCGCATTAACGTTAGGATTACTCTCTGCTACCTCTGAATCCAGTCCTCACTTAAAAGACAAAATACATCTTTATGTGTAGAGGACATATAGGTAAAGGGAAGCAACTCTTACAGGTTAACTCCCCTTTATTCCCTCTAGGTGGCTACCAGTATCCCAGATGTGACCAGTTTCAACTTTTGCTTACAACTGTAAACAGTATCTCCTGGAATCCATTTAAATATTTATTTAATTTTGACCATCCATCATTTATTTTCAGTAGTATAGTAAGTCAAAATGTTAAACATTGTGCATATAATATTTTCATGATTTCTGGTGAATTTATTCATATTGTTGTATTTTTCGTACAATTCGTTATTGTCCATGTGATTTTGATCAGTAACAGAAACATTTCACAGGTGAAATTACTGTGCACTGTTATATTTCAATTCATTGTACTTCTCAAGTTGTCTCGGTAACGCAAGTTCACCTTATTTCAAGAATTTGTGTGCACTTGTTTGATCTTTTCTTTCATTACGGAAATGGCAATAAGGTGCAAGAAGTGCAGATGATTTAGGAATGTAGAGGACAATCATGAGACCTGTTTGTCTTGCACCAAGTGCTCATCTTGACACACATGTAATGTGTGTTCATTGTGGGCAGAAGACATCTGGTCACATGTTTTACAAAGGCAGCTCAAGGGCTGAGATCAACAAGCATGCTAAAAATCGTTGGAGCATGAAATTTTAAGTCTCTACCTCACCTCGGAATCTTAAACGAATTTAATGCGGGATGTCGACATGCCACTTCCACCCCAACAAAGATACCAAAAACAGCACTGGTGGCAACTGCAGACCCATTTGATGCCGCATTCAGTGCTAGACATGATGTAACCACCGTTGATGGCATACCTGACAGGGAGAATGATTACACATGTTGACAATACTATGGTCTTCATTACCATATGGTATGTTATATCCCTGGACTCAGAGTGTACAGGAGTAATACAATACCCTCAGCGACGAGGGGGATGAGACCTGAACAATCTGATCTGACCATGGAATGGACAGAAAATAGCTTCAAGACAGCAGTGGAAGAAATTTATAGAATTATAAGAATTTATCTTTGTCAGAATGCCCTCCTCTGCTCACAATCAATCCTACTTATAATGTCAAGGCCACAGTGGATGTAGACAATGATGATAAGAATCCATGATTCAGAATATTGCCACAATCATTGGAGATTGTGGAAATTACAAGACATCTTTCTGATAGAATTTGTGACTCCAGTAACTATAGAGCCTTCTTTTTGGTGAGTCATTTGCCCACAATTTTCTTAACTTCATTGGTACAAGTCACATACTGATGCTTATTATCCAGATGTATCTTGCCTAGACAAAGACATTTTTGCCTTCAACCTGTCTGCTTCACTATGTTATAAAATGGACAGACAAGTGTTTAATACCATGTCAAAGTTAGTCAGGAATGTTGTGTTGACTTCCTCTGCACTCTGCCTTGCATCCCTGGCAATTGTTTGTCTAGCTGAAAATTCTGAAAGTGACCATGCTTGGGATTTGGTAGGCCATGTTGCCAAGGTAGTCATTAAGGCAGCTCACCACATGATAGTGAATGCCTATATGGACTCTTGTAATATGGACTTGATTAGAAGAGATGCACTTCTGCTTCCTTCTTCTCTCATCCACATGATGCAGTGACCCTGTGCTCCCTCACTTTTGGTTCTCCCCTTCTGTTCGAGGGTTGAATTCAAGCCCCTATCTCTGCATGACTCTCAGGGAATATATCAGAGTGGGATGATCAACACCAAAGAGATCGTAGGAGTGGTTCTAAGCAATGGCAGAATTTTCATGACCAAGGAAATTATAGGCAGTAATATGCCCCTAACTTTTTCAGGCAGGCAGGGAGATAGGGAGAGAAAACAAGGGTTCTCCTCCCCCAAGTCTCCCACCAAACATCAGTGACTTGCTGCCAGAGTCCATCATTTGGATCAACCTGTTCCTGGAAATGATTGGAGGATCCAAGTTATTTTGGAGGGTTTCCAGATTATGTTCATTCAGCCCCCTACACTTTTGTTGTCCTTCAGGATGGAACTCCCAAGTGATCCCATGAAGGTGGATATTTTACAGAAGGAAATAGAGCTTTTTGCTTGTGAAGCAGGTGGTGAAGATAGGCTAAAAACTGCATACCCAGGCTTTCTATTCTAGAATCTTTCTGGTGACAAAATCCAACAGTGTGTGTGACCTCTCAAAAGCAACATCATCCAAATGAGAATAAGCTATCTTGTCATATCAGCCTATATCAAATGACTGGAAATTCAAATCTGAATAAAATAAAATACCACCTGTTTTCTGTGAAGCATTTAATATACTTACAAACAAAAAAATGGTTGACTTAGCATTGTCAAATAACATCACCACACACGTATGTACACATGGTCACAAACTCGCAGACATTAAATACAAAAATACACCAAGTTACTGTCTTTAAAATCCATTTGACAGTGGAATGTGGTTTTAATTACATGCAGTCTTTGCTGCTATTCAATAGTTCAGTAGTTGGTTTGAAAGTAATGCAAGTGTCAACCATGTCTCAACATTTTGCCTTCGAAAATTAATCACTTGTACACTTTTCCAGCAACTGAAATAATCATGTTTTGCATTTTATATATGGAGTAAAAATCAGACTTCAAAGAAACATTGCTGCTGATCACAAACTTCAATAAAGATGACTTCAACATTCTCATTCAGTGCAGTCAGAGGTGTGTAATAACATTTGTTCTTCAACACGCATCTCTTTGATGTACTTAACTTCAGACAAATTGGGTTGTTCCACTGAGTGTACTTTACCTATGCAAATTAGCCTAATGGGCTCTCCCTCAGCAATGCTCAAAGGATATGACACGATGCATCACCCTACCTATTGTGAGCCAATTAAGTAAATCTCTGAAAGGTGGCTGTTTATCTCTGACTGCCTTTCCTTTTAATTGCCTCTAAAACAGCTGTATAAACTGCCTCGAGGATAGTTTTACATGAGCTCTGAGCAGGACTGTTTACTGTTTATGCATACCACAGATTACGGGCATATATCATGGTGGTCAAGAAATATACGTTTTTTTTTTTTGTGGGAAATTTTTTTTTGCTAAGTTTGCTGAAAATCATGTTTTTCAAAGAAACAGGATCGTGTTGGGGGGGGGGGGGTTGGGAGTCCAAAATCGTGTTTTTCATGTGACACATCGTCTTAAGACAAGTATACCTATAATAGACTTGAACAGGCTCAATCAATTTATTTCTGTCCCAAAATTCAAGATGGAGACAGCAAGGTTCATGCATCTTTCAGTGTGATGTGACAAATATGGAATCAGTCTCTATTCATACCACATCACATAAATACCGTCGCTTTGCATACCATGGGGTAGTATACCAATTCTGTGCCCTTCCATTTGGCCTCAGTGTAAGCCATTGGGCCTTCACCAAGACATTGGACCAAGATCAAAAACTCACTTCTTCAATGGCAAGACAGGGAGTGGCTAGCAGACAGAAAACCTTTAGAAACCCCACATCTGGAACTAACAATCTGTTCAGATACCTTTATGTTGGGTTGAGGAGCACACTGGCCACCAGACTATGTGATGGTCAGTGGCAAGTGGACGCTGCAATAAAAGGCTCTTCATATCAGCCTCCTGGAAATGAAGACCATTCTCAATGCCTCCCATGCTTGGATGGAACACATCCAAGGAAAGATGGTCCTTATAATGTCAGACAGTTCAGTTGTAGTGACATACCTCTTCTTACAATGGGTCCTAGTATGGGAATACCTTCGTTGATGTTTTCAATATCAGATAAATATTTAAGTCTGGCACATTCTGGGCAGGCTCAGTGTCCTGTCCGACTCATTATCAAGGAGAGGCCAACTGCTTCATACAGAGTGGTCTTTCCATTTGTCAGTCTGTCGTATGGGGCAGAATGATGCTAGACCTATTTGCAAAGAGGTGGAACAACAAACTGCCCACCTTTGTCTCCCCATTTCGGGACCCAGAAGCATGGGCTGTTGATGCCCTTTCAAACAACTGGGACAGAATGTGGGCATGCACCTTACCTCCATCAGTTCTGATTCTGAAAATAATTCAGAAAATGAGGGGCGCAGACTGCAAAATAGTTCTGATTGCCCCTTTATGATGGGACAAATCCTGGATCCATTTGCTCAGTATAGTAACAGACATACCCAAAAATATCATTGTAACTCGCATGCTGCTCAAGCAGCAGAGAGAGTCACTATTCCATCCATGTCCTGAGAAACTCCTCCATGCCAGGCTCTTGTCAGAGATGCCCTGTGTGAAAAGGAGTTTGGAGCTTCAGTCCATGGATACAAACTACATGCAGTTCCGTTCCAACCACTCAGTCATTCTAATGACACAACCTGGTTTCATTTCTAAGAACAGGTTGCCGTCACTTGGCAACCACCAAAACAAATAATTATTTGGTCTCTGTCCTCAATCAATCCATCGTGAGGTGAAGTTGCAGGATCCTGTACATGCCCTCAGATGCTATCTGATTCACAGCAGCCATAAAAGGCCATTTCTTCTGCTTAAGGCAGGAAGCAAGACATAACCCCACATGTGCTGGCCACTTGGCTGAAGGGAGTTATACAATCAGCTTACTCTGAACTATCACAGGATCAGGTATGATTAATGAAAATTTCAGCTCATTAAATACAAGAGATTTCCATGAACTTGGCCTTTGAATGTTATGTCTCAATTTGAGACATAGAGGAGTCAGTTGCCTGACACATCCAGTCTACTTTTTCCAGCTTCTATTTGTGTGACATGGCCTCACAGAGGAGAGAACTGAATCTCCTCAGGCCTCTGGTAGCTGTCCAGACAGTGACCATGCCCTGTTCATGAAAGCACAACCTCAGACTTGGGCATGACTTTTACACTTTCGCTGGATTTGCCCAGGAAACATTTGAATGTAAGACAATAATTAAGTGGGAGATCCCACAAGTATATATTTTGCACATGTATAAGCATATTGTCTTTAGTTGTACTAAACCAACTTTAGGAGAAGTTCATCCTTTCAGTAGAGCAATCATGCTCGTACAGGGTAACACAGGTAGAGGCTGGATGCTAACCATTTCCTCCTCTTCTTACCTATTCTTTTAATGGTAATGTTATCGGGTAATGTATATGGTAGAGAAAGCAAATTTTTTTTATAGTAAATTATGTTTCTCTGATAATACTTACCTGATAACATTACTAAAGTTCCCTCCCACCTTCCCTGCAATGCGAACATCCTGTTAAAGGTTTTGCACAAGTTCAAACTGGTTACATCCGTGGTACCAGTAGCCAACTAGAGAGAATAAAGGGGAGTTAACCTGTAAGAGTTGCTTCCCTTCATCTATATATTATATAGACAGAAAGATGTTTTTTCATCTATCAGGGAGGGGTGGATTTGGAAGTGTGTTAGCACATATCAGACCTTTTGAACGAAATATATATTGCCATGGTCTTAATTAAAAAAAGAGACAAAAGACACTAGCAACAACAACTAACCTTTACTATCATCTCCAAGACTTATATGAAATAAACTATTGAGAGCTCTCTAAACCATCTCACTACATAATGCCTGGCCCCAACTTTACTGATAAAGGGTCTGCACATTAATTTTCTTCTTCTGATACCGTATATACTCGTGTATAATCCAATACCAACTGCAAACTGCATAGTGCGATGGCAGATCTGGGTCTATGCAGTTTGCAAGGACTGATCAGTAGAAATTCAGGGTCTATGTTGTTTGCATCTGGACCCGGATTATGCGTGAGTAAATATGGTAGTTTATATTAGTAAAGCCTTAGCCATATCTGCGTTAAATGGTAGTTTGACTGACAGTTATTTTACTACTGACTAAATTTTCCATATTTGTTTCAGTGTCCACAATTTACCTCATCTGTACCATATTTTTAAGGTTGACTGCACAGGTTATATATTAGACTGACTGGTCACATGTAAAGATGGTGACTTAATGTAGGAACTAGCAGTCTCACAATAAAAAATGGATTATTCTGTGAATTAAATTGTATGTGCCAACAGTTTTTAGCATAACACCTAGCATATATCTTAAATTAGAATGTGTTGATGTCATCTTCTAGTTACTACATGATGATTATTAAGGTTGCCAGGCTGCAACCAGCTAAAACTTTTCACTTGCTAATTCCAATTTTTAAAATTGTCGCATTAATTGAAATGCAACCATCTTTACTAGCAACTTGGAATGCTGCAACAATGTCAAGTTTTCATTAACATCAGTAACTTCAAGATGTTTGCTTATGTGTAGGTAAGACTTGCTGTCTTATGACAACTTCATTTCATATTAATTGCATAATATTTAGATGTTCTTCTCACAGCATGTTCCTGGAATTTGAATAGTCTTATGTGATGTCCAGTTTTGAATTTGGAAGGGCTTTTAGTGCTAATCTTCTACATCCATCCTGCCATTTGTCTGTCTATCTGATTCTATGCATCACATCTTGGTTTTGTATTTAAGTGATTTTCTCATATACTCTTGGTTGTGGGGTAATACTGTTTTATGTATAAATTCCTGTTGGTGAGTTCAACATCCTGCCACCACCTCCACTCCATCTTACTTACCAAATGTAGTTCATTGTAATCTATATCATGCTTCACTGACTTTGGTTTAGTTTAGCATTTAAGTAAGTTAGACAGGAAATTCATATATTGCAATAAAGGGGTGGTAGGGCATTCAGGTTCTTTGAATACATTTTCTGATGTTTATAAAAAGATTAAAGATGCTTCAAGATGCAAAATGCACAAGTTATATTGACTGCAATGTAATTTTTATACCCCCACCATAAAGAGATGGCCTGTGGTGTTACCCTTTTCTCTCCCATCACACCATGTTATATTCCATCTTAACACGTCTCGTCTGTCATAAATTTAATTTCTGCTCACTAGCTTTTGAAGGACTTCATGGAGTGAAATCAAATTAGGTGTGAGGCTGAACATTAGGAAGACCTAGGACAAGTTGAATTTTCACCATTTTCTGGCAAAATTAAATGGAGTTCTGGCTGCTGTTTGACTTAGAACTTTGCCCTTCAGTTTCATTTCCACTCAATAACTTTTGAAAGACCTCATGGATTGAAATAAAATTTGGTTTGGGTATTTACATTAAGAAGATCTAAGTCAAATTTGATTTTCACTGTTTTCTGGCAAACCTTTAGGGAGTTATGGCCCCTGTTTGACTTAAAACTTTGCCCTTCAATTTCTGCTCAGTAACTTTTGAAGGACTTAGTGGATGAAAAACAAGTTGATATGAGGCTTTACACTAAAAAGACCTGGGACAGGATGATTTTTACTGCTTGAAGGCAAAATTTTCCCTGTTCGACTTAGAACTTTGCCAATAAAATGCATAATATTGGTGGGGACATCCATCACATATGGACACATTTTATGTTTATCTTTATGTTATCCAGTATTCATTTAGTGTTCACTTTCAGTTCAAGTTTGGAAAAATGGTTCAGTCTATTACAGTAAAGCCCCACTGTAGCACGATGGTCGGGGTCCACAAAACGAGATCTTGCTATGTCCGAACCATGCTATAACCAACCATATCATTTACCTGAAGAAAATGATGCATGCATCAACAACAAAAAAGGGGGGGTATAATAGCGGGCATAAAAACTACGTGCTTCATTGGTACAGTTACCATCTTAAATCAGGGTGGCGGGGTAATACTATGGACTTCATTGATGCAGTTATAAACTTGTTCCATATTAAATAAGAACTACTTCAAACGGTCATTACATATTTAATATTTATTTTTATGAATACTAAATCGGCAACTTATGCGTAAATAGTTAAGAGTACATGTACTCACCAGTCGAATCTGGTTGTATCCATAATAGTAATTCCATCAAAAATGTGCACAAAGAAGCATAATTTATATTTTAAAACATGTTTGATAGATCCAGTTGAATCATAATATTCAATTTTTTGCTAATACATTCACACAAACTTATGACAAAGTTTTTTCTTTCTTCCTGTAACATTCATATTTGCTGGACATATCCAAAGAGTCTGATTTCTGACCGACAATAAACTGCATGATTCAGACATTGGGAGTTTCTAAAAAGAAACCTGTATAAGGCTTGAAAAGTACATTTTACTTGAGCTGAAAATTCATACAGGAGGTCAAATGTACTGTATTGACCTCATAATGTACTTGCGATGAGAATTCTGCAGGTGTGTGTATACATGTAAAACTGCCTGAACCCAGATTAGGAGCAAACCATTCGATTGTATGGGTACACAGTGAGTTTAATAAAAACGGTAGAGTCATTCTTTAATGTACAGAGGAAAAAAATCAATAAAATAAACCCAATATTCATTTAAACTTTTGTTTGTAACTAGGACTTTGCTTCACTGCAGAGCGAAAGCGGGGAGTATAATGTTTTATTAGATTAGCCAATTGTGCCACCCCTACAACTTAAATGTTCTGTTCCAATCACTAGCAGGACAGTTTTCTGTGTACATGTGAATGATCTGAAGCTAGAAAATAAAAAGAGTTAAGGGGGGGTGGGGGTGAGAAAGGGTTTCATTTGTGTGGCAATTACCAAAACTGCTCCTGACAATTCGGACCATAAACTTGTTTCATTGGGTGTGTATGATGGTTGATTGAGCAAGCATTGATAGTCTATTGTCTCCCCTTAAAAAGGTAGGTAAATTAATTGATTTATAAATTCGGGTAGGAAACTTTTTCACTCCACCATATTGTTTGCTTGACTTTGACTTGTGAAGACCTAAATCTCGAAGCTAATTGCATTTGTTTAACTCTGGAGTTAATCCTGCCCAGGGCTTCAAGCTTCTCTTTAACAGTAATAGCTTTACGTTTCTGTATCCCATTATCTGTTGTAAATACCACTAATTAACACTCTGACACCTATTTCTTTGAATGACTACAGCAAGAATAATTGTTAAGGAACAACGTGGTCATTTGTATAGGGAATGCATGATATTATTCACTGGTCAGTTGATTGCGTGATGATTGTCTTATAACACCGCAAAACCACATGCACGTGTTGGCGTTTTTTAAAAATAATTTTAAAAAAAAAGTTTTTATAATCATTGCCCCATAATTTGAATAACCTTTAGCAGCGAGATTGACTTTGATGATTAGCAATTACTTAAATTAATTGATTTATAAATTCAGATGAGAATCTTTTTTCTTTTGAACAACAATTGTACACAGAATGCAGTGAATAAAAACACAAAGAAGACTTACTGGCTTTATTGTTCATGATTCAAAAATAATAAGATTAACACTTTTGCAGTACTTCAAGAAATTTTTGAAATTATTGTAAAATTTTGGGAGCCACGCCACTATTGTGTTATATCCAAATTCATACACGATCTCTACCTCAAAATGATAATAAATTTTGTACACATTATTTTTCGTATTTCAAAAAAAATATTTAGTTTTTCATATACGAAAAAATATATGAAATTTCGGGAGCCATGCCACGATCGTGTTATATCCGAATGCATGCTATAACAATGTGTGCTATAGCAGGGCTTGCTGTACTTGCTGCCCTCTGTTCTTATTTGACTTTCGAGGTTGCAGGTAAAGCAAGTTTCCACTTCAGTTGTGAATTTAAATAAAGTTGTTTTTTACTTTCAGAACAACAAGGCACTGTACCTCAGGTTCCATTCCCACCAAAACTTGGAGTGATGCATTTAATTGATGCCTTGTCAGCATGTGTTCTATCGGCCAAGATTTCCAGTCAGCACCGCCAGTGGGCAGGACTACAGCTGGTACACTGCCTGTCATCCCACAGAGTGGACCGTAATATTCGTAACCAGGCCGACCTGAGGGGAGAACTCCCAGTGTGTCCCATTACAAAGCTTGAGGGTCACCAGAACAGGGTTGTAAATTGTATTTGGAGCAGTAAGAAAAACCTCCTGGCCACAAGGCAAGTTAGCATTGATGTCAGTAAACAAATTACTATGGAATCTGTCTCTGGGAATCACCAATGGGAACCATAAACAGTGGTTTTAGAGAATAGATGGTCCTTTTAATACAGGGTTTTCTTCGAGTATCTCAAGTAATAATATATAATCAAATTTTGTGATCTCTAAATACAAGTGGTCTTTTTGAAAAGGTTGTATTAACCACCAATTTGACTGTGCTGTGAATTCATTCATTTTTGTGGGTATCAATTTTCATGATTTTGCTAAAGAAGGATATTTTCATGGGTACTTACATTCATGGATTGGGGAAGGGTTTAAATTGTCTCCTCATATTATTTTTCATTGGGTCTTTAAATTTTATAGCCAGCATGAAGTCCACTAAATTTGGTACCCCACAAGTATAAGTAATTAACAGTACTTTCTTGCTTATTAGCTCACTTGGCCATAAGGCCAAATGAGTTTATGTTATTGTTCTTCATCTGTCATGTGTCATCCTTTGTCCATCCAGTTTGCATTGTCAGACCCATAATCCAAGGGTTGTGTGTTCATTACCTGCCTGGGTTGGCTGGTGCATTGTATCTTTGAGAAAGGCACTTAGCTTCCATTTCATCAGCATGATATAATCAGTAATGTGCTTCAAGTGCTGTTTATAAAACCCAACCAACCAAATTACCAACAATCCATCATACATTGTCCATTCAGAGTTGTTATTTACAACTCCTCAAAAATTGCTTGATCAGTGTGCACATCATTTTACATTGAGCATTCTGACATCAAGACCTTTCAGATTTGTTAAGTTGATGCAGGTCCATCATCCAATATTGCTGCTATTCTTAAAAATAGAAAAACCTTTAAACAACTTCTCAAATACCACTCAACAGAATTTGACCAAATTTAACAGAAAACATCCTGAAAAACAGTCTTTCAAATTTGTTCAAATGATGTCAGTCAATATTCAGATATGGCCACCTATACTTAAAACTAGAAAAACGTTGAAATGATTTCTACAGTAAAACCTGTCATGAGAGACCACCCCTTCTGCCAGCAAAAAGCGGTCTCTCAAGACAGGTGGTCTCTCATAACAGGTTTGTACAAAAAGACCAGTTTCCAAGGTCAAAATTCAGCACTGTTTAAGAGGGAAAAATAAGCACAATCATGTACATTTATTGTATTCTTTGTTCATAGTTCTTGTTAAAATATTGCATGCATTAATCTGAAAATAATTTTAAATAGTAATAAAGATGTACATCTATCATTAAACATGAATCACATTTATATTTGAAGATCACACGTACATGTACTAGTATTAGCATACGAGTTAGTTTCTAATTGACTCCTTGTCTTTTATAACACCCTAAATTTGAGTTTTACCGACGTTTCAAGTGGCTGCTATATTGCAAACTGTCTCCCATTTTTCACTTTTTTCAATTACATTAATTCTTTCCTCCAATGTTAGAATTTGTTTCTTTTTCATTTGAGGTTCTGCCATTGTTATTAAAGTGCTAGGTGTTAATGTTATAAGGGATCAATTGTAATAACGACTGTAGTGGTTTTGATCAGGCTTTGGGGAAATATGGAATACATATACAATGTATATGTACCAATGAATGAAATAAAAAGACACAATTAATTTATCCAGAAACAGAATAAATTTATTTAGAGACAAAAGTCAAAGGCTTTATTCACCGACGATACAAAGGGATTAACTCTATAAACAGAGGGTTTAACTGGCTGCACTAAGGTGAACAGATGACGGTTTCGTGTGTGGACTGTAATCTCTGTAACATCAAAAACACCCCAACAAACAGCACAAACCTTTCACAATGACAATCGAATCCGGAAAATGATTCTCACCTACTGGTATTAAAGACAAAGACCTCATTCACCCCAGGCATTATGGATTAACTCCAAAGAAAAATGATGTATGCAACTGCTATATTGACTTTCACACTACAATGGCAGTTTGTGACATGTACTTTAGTCTGGTGGTACAGTCTAGAACAAAGGAAACTACATGCATGAACTGCAAAAGTTAGGAAACCGGTAGCCAGTCTAATTTGTTTGTATAATTTTTTTTTGTTAGAACAGTCTTTACTTTGGAAGCGGTCGTTGTTACAAAGGATAAAATAAACGTCAGTGGTGTTTGTCTCAGTTCTCGCAATAGGGTCGTTCATAGCAGTATTATTTTAGAACAAGCTACCATACGCAATTTCGCGGGAAATCCTATGGATCATACTTTTGTCTTGCAGAAATAGCCGAGGTATTTCTGAATGAGCAATCGGCATGTACTCTAGTCTGGTTTACAATCTATAACGTATGACACTACATGCATGACCTGTACAATTCAAGAAACCAGTAGCCAGCCTAATTTGTTTTGAAGTTTTTGATTTTGTTTTTAACGTCTTTGCTTCTTAAGCGATTGTGGTTACAAAGAGTTAAATAAAGGTCAGTTGTGTTTTTCTGTTTTTGTGATGCGGTCGTTCATAGCAGTGTCGAAATGTATATTTTGCCAAGAAATTGCTGTCGCTGGTCGCGTTCTGCAGGTGGTCGCTCACGACAGTGCGTTTATATAATAAAATCGATCCGTGCATTACGATTGTGGTCGCTCATGACAGGTGGTCGCTCATAGCAGAGGTCGCTCATGACAGGTTTTACTGTAATAAAAAATCCTCAACAGAATTTGATCAAATAAGACAAGAAGCATCCTTGCATTTAGTTCTTTCAAATTTATACAATTGATGCTGATTTGCCGATGGCCATTACCAAGAATAGATCAATCTTTAAATGGCTTCTTCTAAAAAAAAAAAAAACCAACAGAATTTAACCAGATATGCATACCTGCCAACCATTATGCTTTTAGCGTAATCATTCCGCTTTTTTTCACCTAATTATGTCTTATGCTCACCTGTATATGGATTACGCTTTTTTGGTACATTGAAAAAAATAAAAAGAAAGCAATAAGAAGTTGTGTTTGTCATTTTTATTATCACCTCTTTAATCCCACACATCATATAAATCTGAGAATATTCTAAACAAGAAGACTGCTGCATGAGAATATCATAAGAGTACATTTGTCCATCATAGAGTTCCATGTACTTGCCTTATTTTCTATTGATAGCAGCTGTATATGACACATTTCCAAGAAAACAGATGGGTTTCTTCAGTTTGAAAAGTTGTCTCGCAGATTCATTATATTAATACACAGAATTGGATAGCAGACCAGTCTATACTTTAAAAAACTAGTGCAAGATGTTAAGATGGTAAGTGAAACAGGCTTTATCGATGTGACTCTCGGATGTTATATGACTGAAAAATGTTAGAGGAGAGGGATGTTTTTAAAACTTTAAAACATGTCGGATCAGAAAGAAGTGAAATTAATAAGCCTTACAAATTTACAAAGAACACGAGAGGAGTAATACAGCACTCAGGTACTCGGGTTGAGCACATGGTAATGATTGTTGCAGAATTTGTGGAGTTGACTTTACGATCACTCAGCGAAAGTTAGACTGTAGATTAGTTAAAGTGAGTATTGTGTATATATTTCATCAGTATATTTTGTGTTTGTATTCTGGTGCTAATCCACATGGATTTTGCCCATTAGTGACAAGAACTTTAACCAGTTGCAGATCTAGGTTAGTAGCAAAACTAAATGTGCATTTTTCATTCAGTTTATTGTAATTATGGCATATAATATATAGATTACACTTTTTATGCTCAGGTTACGTTTTTTTACCACTTAGGTCACGCTTATACCTCTCTAGAGATTGGCAGGTATGGATATGACAGAAGGCATCCTGGGCTTTTCAAGTTTGTACAAATGATATTGATACCATCAAAAATCGCACCAGTTACTAAAAATATACAAACATTTAAATGATTTCTTCTAAACAAATCACTTAGCAGACTTGGAGCAAGTTTTACATAAAGCATCCTTTTATGAAGGGCTTTCAAGTTTTTACAAATGGTGCAGATTCACCATCAAATATGGCTGGTTTTACAAAAAATAGAAAAACCTTTAAACAACTTTTAGAAAAAATCCCTCAACAGAATCTGACCAAACTTGACAGAAAGCAATCTTGCATGAAAGGCTTTCAACTTTATACAAATGATGCTGATCCACCATCAGATATTGCCACCATTGCTAAAATTAGAAAGAAACTTTAATCGAGTTCTCAAAAACTGCTCAACAGAATTTGACAAAATTTGACAGAAAGCATCCTGGCATAAAGGGCATTCAGTTGAGGCTGATCTGTCATCAAATATGGCTGCCATTGTGTAAAAACTATTTTTTCTAAAAATTGCTGAATAGAACTTGACTATGTTTGACAAAAAAGCATCCTGTCATAAAGAGCTTTTAGTTTTATTTAAATGATGCAGATCCACAATTAAATATGGCCACTGTTACTAAAAATACAAAAACTTTGAAATTACTTTTTCTCAAAAATCATTCCGATAGAATATGATCAAGTTTGTACAAGTACTGCAGATCCACCATCAAATATGGCTGCCATTACTAAAACCACTCAACAGAATATGACCAAATTTGACAGAAAGCAACCTAGCTTAAAGGCCTTTTGAAGTTTGTTCAAATGATGATCCACCATCAAATATGGCTGCCATCACTAAAAATAGAACAACACTTAAACAACTTTATCTTAGAAAGCTGCTGAAGAGAATTTGACCAACATTGACAGAAAACATCCTGGCATAAAGCTGTTTAATATTGGACAAATGATGCTGATGTGCCATCATGTATGGATGTAGATGCAAAAAGATGAGAAATCTGGAAAAGAATTGTTCTCATAACAAATGCAATCAACAGCATTTTCAGAAATTTCTACAGAAAGCATCCTATTGACCAAGATTTCATGGCCAACTAATGCATTTGGCTGTTAGGCAGATGTCTGCGGAGTGAGCACTCACATGCCCACTGGAACCATTTGTTCATAGTGGTTATACTTTTAAATTGTTTTTAAGTATCCTGGACCAAATCAGAAGGCTTTTGTTTAGTGAGGAATTGTCCTTGCTGCAGGTATTCACATAATTGGTCGCATGAGCCCAGTCAGTACATATTGTGTATGGTAAATTTATAGCCCTGTTTACACAATTTATGAATCACCTGAAGTGTGTAATAAGGCAGCACACACATTGCATTCCAGGCAATAAGACAAAATGGCCACTGTACCTCAGATCTGTATAATTTTGTTCATATAAAAAAAGCAGGATGCCTGAATGCCAGTGTTGATTTATTTTTATTGTGACAGATTAAAATTTTGTTAAATATCAGTATGGATTCAAACTCATTGCCCCTGATGCATAGTCCATTTCTTTTTATCTAGTGAGCTAATCTGAACACTTGGGATATTGTCAGACATTTAATAAAATCATTATAAAAGAATCAAATGTTTCCAACTGTGTTTTTAATTCGTTTAAAAAATCACTTTTTCATGTAGAGCACCGCAGAGTACCTTCATAATTAATATTTGAAATACAAATGTTTTATTATAAAATTCTTCAGGGCAAATATTGTGGAGGTACTGATACTTTGTGGTCATTATTATTCTAAAGTTGGAGTAAAAGTGAAAATGGAACAAAATGACTTGGTTGCTGCATTATTTGAACTTAAATTAAAGCTGCAATCTCAATTTTTTTTCATTTTTAAAAAATTTTGAAAGAATTTATGCAAAATATTCCAAAGATTGTTTCTTCTCAAAATTAAAATTTTGCTGTTTAAAAACTGGCCTATTTAGCGACATATGCCCATTAAATTCAGTCATGTACTTTTGAGGATTCACTTTTATTTGTGAGGTAGCAGTTCTTTTGAATTTTGTGGTTGTTACAAACCACAAATTAAAATACATATTATATCAATATTATCTACTTGTGAAGATGTAGAACCCCTTCCCCCCATCAGATACAAATTGATGAATTCAAGCACTGACAATAAAATGTAATTCTTTTGTAATACCGTAAAAAGTGATACCCATGAAAATGACTTAATCCATGCTATGTTTGAACACTTTAGAGTCGAAGGCTGGGGTTCACTTTTGTCAAGCTCACTCTGCAGAAGCTCAATATAGAGATGAATTTGGCATCCATGTGCATCCATCTATATATCTGTACTTCTGTCCACACATTTGTCCATACCTCAGAGTAATCTCAAAGTTTTTACTTTCCATTTAAAATGTATGTTTTTTTCTTGCTAAATATAAGGTGGGCTGGACCAGTGGTTCCCAAACTTTTTTGATTGCAACCCTAAATACCATTTTTTGCGACCCAAAATGCAGTACCAGTATAGGGTTGCGAGGGTCCTTGCAACCCTCATTTGGGTCGCGACTGGGGTTTGGGAACCACTGGGCTGGACAAAAAAGGGGTTTTGTTTTATTTGTTCCAATCATTTTCTACATTACCAGTTGCTAAAGTGAATTCCTCTCTGTCCATCAAAGATCCTAATGTATTGGTTAGTGGGGCTTATCTTAGATATACAGTGAAGCTATGTTATTCCAGATTGTTTATCTGAATATCTTGGTATTCAAGTTACAATTTTGAGGGGAACAGATTATTTCTGTTATTCTTTGGCTCGGTATGTTAATTCAGAGTTATTGTTAATCTGTACAAAAGGGCTGAGAATAAAAGCGACAGGGATAACAGGGTTTTCATTGTGTTCATTGACTCTGTTTATCTATATATTTCAGTGGTTATGATGGTGCTGTGAGGGTGTGGAACCTTCCCAACAAGACCCATCAATTCCTACAACAGACATGTATATTCAACCGAGGTGAGGATAAGTCAGGGGAAGACCTAGATGGACATCTTTTGGATACCATATGCTGGAGTGAGAATGGGAAACTTCTGGCTGGCAGTATGGACAACATGCTCAATATCTGGACTGTTGGAGGTAGGAAACTCTTCATGGATGAAACTTTATTTCATGGTCAAAGTGTTCTGTTAGAACAGCTTGCAAGGTCAGCAACATGGCCAGTCAGTCTAGCCTAATGGAGTGCACTCCTTTAGACGAATCTTACAGAAAAAAACGGGGTAATATGTTTTTAAAGAAATCTCTATTGGATGATACAAAATAAGTCATTTGAAGAAGTTGCAGGTGTTGAAAAGTCAGAGTGAGATTTTACATTTTGTCCACATGTTTAATTGCTCATCAACCAGTCTGTAAGAGGTAAGAGTCAGGAGAATGGCCTATACTGTGGTCCCTTACTTTAAAGCCCTTCAGTATATTGCTTCCCCTCTTATAATTCTGGTATTGTCATGGATCCCATTAAACTGATTACATTTTTTGTACCATCGCTACTTGATTGATTTCACTTAATTTAAATTCTTAACTAAAAAGAACCAGTTAGAATTTGATTTTAAGTCATTCAGTGCCCTATTTTTGTGTGTTTTTATACTTTATTATGATAGAGCCTTATTGGAATAAACCTTAGTAATAGATAACCTCACTTAAACAGGTCATTAATGTGGTTGACATAAATACCATTATTAAGAGAGAGCACTGTGTTTGTTGAATGCACATTATAGATATTCCACTGTGATTTGAGATGATAAAAGTCAGATATTGTAGATGTTAAAAAATTGCTCGGTAATGTGCATAGCTTTTCTTCCCAGGTTTGTTTTTGTTCTAACTCAGGTCACAATACTAGAAGTAAAAGTAATGTTTTGGAAATTTTATAATCGGTAAGTATCTTTATTTCTCCTTTGAATACATTTCCTTATCAGAATTAGGAACAACCTCTGCTACCTCCCGAATCCAGCCCTCCTGAAAAGATGAAAAAATGTGTCTTTTCCATCTATATATCATATTGACTAAGGGAAGAAACTCTTACCCATTACCTTCCCATTACCACCACTAGGTGGCACCACTCAAGCTTTCGCTCCCTCGATAACTCGTGCCCGGATAACTCACGAATCCAATTATAATGTGGAATCAGGCATGGATCCCATTTTTTTTTTACTTGAAAATACCCCCAAAATTTGTCCCTATTTGTTGAACGTGAAAATGCGTTGAAAATTGGTAAATGCAACCTTGATATATCACTGATTTTGTCATCGAAAACAGTGGTTAATACCTGGAAATTTGAATCAACTTCATGAAATGCTCAACTTTTAATAAGAAGTCATATATTTTGTTCAATTTTCTTTCCAAATAACATTCTCAGTACACTGTAAATAACAATATTTGATGAAATTTTTATCAATGAAAATGTCATTAATGCCTACTAAGAGCAAATCTTTAAAAATAAATGCCAAGTTTTGTCAAGTGGAATTTGTGTTTTAGTTCTATCTTTTAATTTGGTTTCAGTGTAATCATCATAAATGCCATATGCCCTCTTGTGTTAAAACGCAAAAAATATCATTAAACCATAACAGCTATGTCCGTGAGTGTTTCCGTGCGAATCTCATTAAGTGCCGACCGTTTTTTGATCTCCAATGTCTGGAAGTATTTGTTGTGTTGTTACACTCAATTAAAAGCCGACCTGCTTTTTATTATCATGTTAATTATGTCTTTTGTATCAAATCAAATAAAGTTGGTGGAATAAAAGAAAAGTTAAAAGGCATGCAAATCCTACATGTGTAAGAGCTAGCAGTCACGGTCATGTGTCAGGTCAACTCATTTCAATTGATCAGTTGAACACTGTTGTAAATATTATTATGTAAGTAATATAATTAAACTATTTTAAATTAGCCTACTCATTCACAAATATGATCAAAGATAGTAAGGCAACCAAGTGAAATGAGTACTTGGTGAAAAAAAGCTTCGTGTCACAGATACGGTTCATTATGGAGAAGCAAGTTCCAGAGTTTGTAGTGAACATATAATTTCTAAATTACCACTCAGAGATTTCCTCAAGGATGAGAAGAAATTTCACTATTACTTGCAATGAAATCACGGCATCCATATTTTATTAATGGAACAATAAATAAATTGAGTTTCAATGTCGACGTTTGTTTCGTGAAATAAATGTCCCTAGTTTTTGTAAAAAAAGGAATCTTATTTTTTTGTGAATCAACAACAACAAAAAGCAGTGATGTAATACACAATGTTTTCGGGCACACGTAATGTTGAAAGCGCTTAGACTAATGTTGGTAACAATCTTTCTGCAGTTGGGTATCATGAAAATAAAGGTAATTTATATAAAAAAGCAAACAACTACAATAGAAAAAAGCTCTTTATTGACAATTATTCCCAATGCAATTATAAAACGAGTATTCAGCCATTAAACAGCCCCGTTACCCCCCTCACTGCAGTTTTCTTAATGGCCAGCTGGATGGCATTCCCTTCATTTTTTTGTGGTCCCTCGCTTTTTGTGCAGTCCTAGTTTTTGGACCCCGTTGTGCGCAAGTTTTCGAGGGTAAGGTGAATTAGTTGTATAAAAATAATCTGTACATGTGGTGGTAATTTTTTACTTTTGATCAATATTTCTGTGAATTTTTTTGCAGTTGTGACTTTGTTTTATTCTGACCGAGTGCTATAACATATTATAATTGATGTGTGTTGTTGTTTATTTATTCATGCTCACTGCATATATATTTCTGCTTGTTTAAGTAACAATTGTTGTTATTGTGATTTGTGAACACTTTCGGGTTATTATTTTCCAAAAAATATTTTTAGTTCTTGTAATTTCATTTAAACAGAGGCAGCGAAATACAGTAATTGCAAGAAATTTAAAGCTAACGAGGGTATGAGGACACACATGAGATGTGTCTTGCTTGCACGAAGTGTTCATCAAGTGTGCATTATGGTCTGAAGATATCTGGTCCATGGTGTTGCATAAAAGTGAAGTTTCGTACAGAAAAGCATCAAGAGCAATGAGAGACGTGTGAAGTCACAGATGGCTCAGTGCGATGTCTTGAGCCTTCACATGAAGTTGGCTAGTGGATTGGGTGACGTCACACTGGTCCACTTTTCAAACAAAATCAGATTATGATGCTGACTGCAGTCATTACATCCAGTAAATTGGAGGAGAAAAAGGTTGTGGAGTCACATTTTTCCTTAATGCTGTTAGAGCTGCAGCTGCATCAACTTGCACAGGAGGCAACAATATATATTTCTGGCCTGAGGACAGTTTTTGTCCATACATCCATCACAAACCTCCATGGAGAGTTTGGAGCATATGGGGTAGTGTCCTCCCATATCTAGGCAGCCCAATAGGCATAAATCATCCCACATGGCCAAGCATTGCCTTTGAGCCTGTAAGTCCAATCACATGGGGTATTTTTAGGACCTTGATTATCCATTTGAACATCCTTTCATGCTATACAATGCTGCTTCAGCCGCTGATCAGCCAGTCCATCCATCCATCTGGCTGTACCTGTTGTCTAGTGACCGGAGACCCATCACTTTGGCAAACCATGCCATACACCCGCCAACAGTGCAGTGGTATGTGGAAACAGATGGGGATCAGATTCTCTAATCTGTCAGTTTCACCACACTGTATGGGCAGTTCCAGAGCCGATCATCCACCCGACTGACCGCCAAGCCAACAGCCTTGCATATCACTCAGCCAGCAACTGAGCCAACCATCCAGCCATCCATCCATCATCCTCTCTGGCCATTTATACTGGCAAGACTTGCCCAGCCACTGACTCAACTGGTGAGTCATTGGTTCATGGCTTATCCATTGGAGCGATACCATGATACACTTGGACATGATGGCAATACCTCATCCATGCCTCCAGGGATGTTGTACATGGACATGGACTTAGGCCTTGTTGAGGATAACCCCCACAGTGAGTTTGGGGATAATTTCAGTGATCCCACTATGGCACAGTTTTAAAGTGGCTGTCAAGTGAATGTATTCTGTGTTGCCGACTTCCAAATGCCCACCACCAACAACTGCAAGCCAGAACTATAAGGTCAAGGCATTGGACTCAGCAGACTTGGAAGATGAGGATGAACACACCTCCTTTCTGCCTCGTGCTGCAGTTGTTGAACATAAGGGAAATATCAGACCTTCTGTTGGATAGGATCCCAGGCAATTCTAAGGCATTCTTCTTAGAAAGCCAACTTCTAGCGAAATTTTCGTCACACTGGTATGCAAAACATTGGACACATTTACCACTGAGCTTCCAACATTAGATAAGAACATTCTGGCAGTGAATATGACTACCCAGCTGTTCTACAAGGTGGACAAGAATGTTTTTCACGCCACCTCGAAGCTCATGCATAATATTGTGGCAGCATGCTCAATGTTGGACCTAGCATCACTAATCACTTTTTGGCTTGCCAAAAAATCAGGCAGCAATCGTGTGGGAATCTACAGCTAGGATCACCAAGATCACTTACTGGGCTGCACACCATTCTATGGCTAACACCATGACAGCTTGTACTAACTTAGATTTGGTGGGATGAGATGCCTGTTTTTGCTCGTTGTCACTCAAGCTGCTTCATTCCTTGGCTGTCCGTGCTACACTCTTTGGGATGCTGTTACTGTTTGGCAGTAGGATTGAGGAAGTGAGGAGGCAGGCAGCACAAGAACATGCAGGCCGAATAAGTCTCAGCTTTAACAGAGAGATGATCACCAGCAAAGAGAAAAGAGGCCAAAAACTGCCTAGCAACAGTTTTGATCTAAATCAAATTTCAGGCAGCAACAGGCCTCTTAATTTAGGAGGCAGTTTAATAAAGGGTATGAGAAACAAAGTTTCTCTTTTCCAAAGCCTCCCAACAACCACCATTGACTATCCACCCTGACTGCCTGCAGACAGTCTACCAATTGGAATCAGACTCCTTAATTTTCATCAATGTTGGATCAAACTATTTGTGAAAAATTAATGGGTGATCCAAGTCGTTTTAGAGGGGCTTTCGATTTAATTTATCCAGCCCTCTCCCCTTTTGTCTTTCCCTTCATGATGGATGAGCCATCAGATTTGGAGAAAAAAAATTATGCAGAAGGAGATCTGGTTGTTTTTTGACAAGCAGGCGGTGGAGATAGTTTGGAAACTGAATTCTCCAGGGTTTTATTCCAGACTATTTCTAGTGCCAAAAGTCAATGGAAAACTCAGTCCAGTCATTGACCTCAGCTGTCTCAACAAATACATTGCCACACTTAGGTTCAAGATGGAAATGGCATGATCAATCAGGCTTTCCATCAAAAGGACAAATTTGCGATCTGGATTTTACATGGATATTTCCATGTCCCTATTCACCTGGCTTCACGCAAGTTCCTTCTGTTTGCCTACCAAGGAAAAATATACCAATTTAGTGAACTCCCTTTCAGTCTCAACATCAATCCATGGGCGTTCAAAACAATTATCAAGTGTGTCGTGACTCTGTTCCTTAACTTTGTCAACAGCAACTGTGGCTTATCTGGACGACATCTTTCAAAAACACATGGTAAGTTCAATTTTGGTGAAGGACAGGAACGATCTCATGGCCAGTTTAAGTCTGGGAGAAGTCAGATCTTGACCTATCCCAGCATTTTGTCCACTTGGGCATCTCTCTCACATATGCGTAGCATGGATTATTGAACCCATGGAGTCGATTTCCAGCAGGGAGTGGATTACAATGAGAGAGTTTCTGCAACTCCTTGGTTTGCTCAGTGCAGCAGCAGATTTGATTCTGCATGTTCTGCCTTTTCATGCACCTTTGCATATTGCTATCCCAGTGGCACCCCTTTTCCTGTCGACTTGATCAGCAAGTCAGGATCATGTCATAAGTAGTATTATTCTTGCATTAGTGATGCAACAGATGTTGGTTCATGGCAGGAATTCCTCTGGAAAAGACCCAGCTGGAAGTTTCGATATGTATGGATGCCATTTTGTATGGTTGGGGAGCCCACCTGTTGCCATGTTTCAACACGGCCAGAGGCAAGTGAGGTCCAAAGGAATTACCTCATCACATCAGCCTTCTGGAAATGAAGGCTGTAATCAATGGTTTTCATTTCTGGAAGGATCAACTTTGCAGGAAAGTAATCCTGTTGTTGAACAACTCAGTGGTGGTGGCATACCTCTTCAAACAGAAGCACACCAAATCACCCGACCTATGCATTATGGTTTGGAAGTTTCTGTGCTGCTGCACACAGCTAAATATAACCATCCAGATCAGACACATTCCAAGCAGGCTCCATGTCCTAGCTGACTCGCTGTCAGGAATGGGCCAGATTCTTCATATGGAGTGGTTCATTCATCAGTCTGTCTTTCATTGGATTTGCGTGCTTTGGGGGAGACCAATGATAGACTTTTTTGCAACAAGGTGGAATCACCAACTGCCCACCTTTGTCTTTCTGGTTCCTGACCCAGAAGCCTGGGCTTTGGATGCACTATCAGTCAGTTAAGAGGGGTTATGGTCCTTTGCCTACCCCTCCCTTCCAGTTTTGGTACCCAACATAATACATAAATTGAGAGGTCAGAACTACATAGTGATTCTGATCAAGCTTTTATCAAGTATGACAAGTCTTGGGTCAGTGGTCAGCTTAATCTAGCAATAGACATTTCCAGGAAAATCCTAGCAAAGCCAAACCTGTGCAAACAGTCACATGTATCCCACCCCTGCCCAGACCTACAAAGAAAGGAGTTACAACCTTTGATTATGGAGAGAATCTCGCATGCTAGAAGGCCCTCAACTTTGAAGGCTTCTGAGGGAAAGTGGCCCAGGTTCAGGGACCGGGGCAGGGTCAACAACATAGTTCCTTTGAGTGCTTTAATTCCTCAGTTGGCTGATTTTTTTCTCTGACTGTTCGAGGAGAAAAAATTAGCCCCATGATAGCAGACACTTTCAGGGATCTTGGCAAAGGAGACATTGGTCATGATACTGATCTATCAGACCTGCTAGCCAATTTTGACTTGAGCAGGCCCAAATCCCTCAACTTGTTTTCTAAATGGAACATTTGTGAGATTTAACATGGCTCAGTTCAGATTAATTTGAGCCTTTAGCCAGAACCTCGCTGAAGCTACTATTATACAAGACATGCTTTACCTTCAGCATGCAGGATGAGTGAGTTACGTGTACGTTCAATGGATCTGAACTATCTCCAGTTCAGATCGGATGGTTCCATGGTACTAATGATGCAACCAGGCTTTGTAGCTAAGAATAGGTTGCCGTCAGTGGGCAATCAGAATCCCATATGCTCTTCGATAGATATGTTGAGAGAGGTGCTGATGCAAGCTCCTATCTGTGCCTTTAAGCATTACTTAAAGCACACAGAAAAAAGTCGTGGGACACAAAATGTCTCTTTCTTCCCTAGCTTCATGGCTGAGAAGGGTACAAAGCTTATCATGCTCTAACGTCTAAAACAATCAGAGTTGCCGTATGAAGATTTCAGCTCATAAGATTAGAGCAGTCTCTGCAAGCATTGTGTTTTAATGTAATGTTTCGATCCGAGACATTATAAGAGCTGTTGGTTGGCATGCACAGTCAACCTTCTTCAGTTTTTATCTCTGGGATCTAGCTTCACAGAGACAAGAATTAAATCTGGTGGGTCCAGTGGCTGCTACCCAGATGACCACCATACCCAGTTGACGTCAGAACATCTTCATCATGGGCATGAGTTAAGCATTTTCATAGGATTCGGCTGGAAATTTCATCTTCTTAGCCGTGTATTGTCATCTCAGTTCATGTGACTGTCATTTGTGATACTCACATGTTAGGAGAGCTGGCTATCCTTCATATAGAGAATTCAGCCATTCTCCCTTTGAAGGGTGCTCTGGGTAAAAGGTGGGATGCTCAGCATTCCCTCCTTCTATTACCTATTCTCTGAATGTTAATCTGATTGGGGAATGTATTCAAAGGAGAAGGCAAATTGTTTAGTAAATTAAGTTTCTTGAAGAATACTTACCAGATCACATTACTAAAAAACTCTCCCACACCTGTCTGCAAATGCGAGCATCCTAGTTATGTTTCGCTTGGCTTAAAACTGTTGCCACCTAGGGGAGGTAATGGGTATGAATTTCTTCCCTTAGTCGATATGATGTATATAGATGGAAAAGACACATTTGATCATCTTTTCGGGAGGGCTGGATTCAGGAGATAGCCAAGGTTATGCCTAATGTGAATGTGATGGCGTAAGTATTCTCAAAGAAACATAAATTATGAAAAAATTGGCTTTACAAAACATTCTGTTTTGGACAGGATTGCAAAGCAATTTTGTTGTATGGATTGATGATGTCTATCTGGAAGTCCACCTGTCCATTCATCTGGCATCAACACTGAGGTTAGGTTTTGGATTTAGGTCATATTGGTTGTAGAGTCACATGACCTGGTATGTAAATGTTCATGAGGAGTACTACAGCCATCAGTGGAAACTATGTTACTGTGGCCTATATTTTATTGTTCAGTAGTTTGTGCTAACCTTTGCATTTTGCTCGGTTTCTACAGATTTTTGTGTTTAGCTCAGTTGTTTCTCTGACACTATTGCTTGCAGAGTCTTGTAACATGGGATAAATGCATCATGAGGAGTACTACACCCATGAGTCAAAACTTGGTCACAGTGACCTATGTTGCTCACCAGTGACCTGCATTGACCTTTGCATTTAATTTAGTTTCTCAGACACAGCTGCCTAAAGTCATGTATCTTTGTATATAGATGGTTTATGAGAAGTACAGTCCTACCCACTTACATCGACATCACTTATGTCGACAACTGCCTATGTAGACAAAAAAGCAAAGTCCAAGTCATCAAGTTTATTGTTACTACCAAATTTGTCATGCTTATGTCAACGTCAAGATAAAAAATAGATGTATATGTTGACAGAAGCCCTAGGTTCCAGCTTGAACAAATCCTTTGTTTTCTGATCATTTATGTCAACAAGCTGCCAGTTTTGACCCATACTTTGTTTTGTTTTACAATTATTTATTGTTGCCACCAGGCTTTAATGTTGTTGTCAGATTAACAAATAGGCATTTGTTTTGTCCTCCAAAGTTGGCCTTTCATGGCAACTTCAGTAACGCATGCACCCTTCATCAAAGCAAGCCAGCTACAATCTTCAATAAAAACAATGCACCCTTCATCAAAGGAAGTCATCATCAAACTTGAATAAAAGCAGTGGAATCTGATCGATTGTTGCATTTTCCAAAGTGATCGGTGATTGAAACATGTTAATTGTGCTGTGAAAGTTTCCATTTCTGCAGGAAGAAAAGTAACTTTATTTATGCTTACGATGGCTACCAATGGCAGTGTAAAACACAAATTCTACTTGTGCTTAGGTTAAAACTTTTTTTAAAAAATGTCATTGAATGTATTGCGATGAGAGAGAATTCATAACTTGTTGACAGGTTTTCATTTCCTTACAAATAGCCTCATCCCCTTGGTAGCCTCAGTAAGATGATTACATTTGTTTCCTTAGGAGGACCAAACTCTAGGTCAATTTAAGTACATGTAGCATGTAAATAACAATGATACAGCCATGTGCTACTGGCAAAAATGAATATTTTAGTGAATTGTTTAGTCACACCTGTTGGTTGACAATGGGATATAGATCAGACAAGGACAACCATTTTTTTTATATACGTGTTTTCTAACAGGATATGACTGATACATGAATTTTCTGACATGGGACCTATACTCGAATTCATGGAATTTACATATAAATGTACTTAATGCATTATGGATTTTATTACACAAAGGTAACATAAATGTAAGTTGTCAATATGCAGGTGTATTTCACACTGGTTTTGTCATTATTTACTCAACATTTCCATTGTTTATTTTCTCAAGGTGTAAATCCTATCACTGACAACAGGTCGCCACTTAAGATCAATTTCACTTGTATGCTGGTCAAAGAGAAATTTGCTTTTTTCAGGCCCCCCCCCCCATCTCGACATCCGCTTATGTCGACACTATTGCCTTGGGGATGTCAACATAAATGGGTAGGACTGTACTACACTCTTAAATCAAAACTAATCTACTGTGACCTATATATCTTGCTCCAGTGATTTGTGTGAACCTATGTCTTAGACACTATTACTACAGAGTGGTGTAATATGAAACATAGGTTGCATCATTAGAAATACTATTAGAAATACTATGCCCATGAGACAGAACAAAACTTTGCAATCTCGCCATATTGGTTGTATTTTTGTACTAAGCTACAATTAAAAGCATGGCATACATAAAAAGTAGAAAAATTGCAAGAAAGCAGGATTTGTGTCAGATATCATCAATAGGGTGTATGTTCATCAGGCCGTCCATTTGCTTAAACAAGGGAAAACGAGAAAATAATGGTTCATCTAGAAGAAGGTTCTGACCTCAAAATAATAAAAAAATGGAGGCAAGTATTTTTAACCAGGTCACAATTTTCATCTTTTAAAATATAGCCAAACCTGTTGTAGCAGTCACCTATATAATGATAACCACCTAAAATTGTTGAACGTAGATTAAGATTAATTTACTTGCATATTAAGACCAGTTTGTAAAGACCAGTTTCTTCAAGTCACAAGGGTGATGTTTTAGAACAGATTTTTATGTATCTAAATACTTTAATAAGAAGTCCACTCAAAGCATCTGTCTATATTAATTCATAATACTTCTTTATTTCAGGTGGTAAAGGTCACTTGGATATACAGCCCCATTGGGTTACTGCCATGACGTGGCCACAACATCATGGTCCATTTGGGGGCTGTCTGGGGCTCACTTTGAACTCCCTATTAGTAGGGAGACTGGATGGCTCTCTTGCTTATATTGACATAATTGATAATACCACCTTCAAACGACATGAACTAGAACACTGCTATCGCAGAGAAGGTAAGACTTCATCTCTGTTGTGTACTGAGATGCTCTGTTCCGCCATGTGAGACAGAAGTTTTTTTTATGTGAACTCAATTAAGGAACTTCATTATAATGTACCACCAGAGAAAATCTTTGACTTAATGAGGGAATGCAGTTTATATTAAAAAATTTGACCCTTTGTTTTAAGATTTAAGATTTTTTACCATAATTTTGTATTTTATACGCATTTTACAGAATTTTAACATCATTACTTTTTATCTTGGAGTACTTCAGGTTTATGTTTATTTAGAAGGTTATAAAGTCATGTGTGCACTGTATTTTGTTTTCTTCATTTTTAGAACTTTTATTCAGTACCATATAGCCATTAGTGTGCTGACATGCCATTAAATGCAAAATACCTACTCATGGTACATGCTGTTTTGCACATAGGGAACCATGAAATAAAACATAATTCTAGACTACATTTACAAAATCACTGTGTAGAGATTGTTATTGTTTTAATCCGGAATCATTGTGAACTAGCATGTATTGAAACTTTTACTCATCCACAAATATCTGAATGTTAAAATTTGCAAGTATAATATATAGTGAACTTCCTAAAACTGGCCCCTCTGTAAGCCAGTCACCTCTATAAACTGGACATCTTTGTCCCAGTAAGGCCATTCAAATGTTTATTAAACCTTTGTACTGGCTCGCTACCACATATCATGATTTTTAAAAAACATACATTATTATTCCCCTCAATATGTACAGTGAAAACTTGCTATAACACAATGATTGTGGTCCACAAAGTGCCTTCATGCTATGTACTGTATTGTGCAATATCCAACCTAGTCAGTTAACTGAAGAAAATATTGCACATGTGTATCCTCTTAAAAGAATTTTTCTGCTAGATTCCATTCAAATCCAAATACTTAATTTTTTGCTATATACTCCCACTAACTTATGAAACACTGTGACTGTATTTTCCAAAACATTCATATTTTCTGGACATGTCCAAAGGGTCTGATTTTTTACTGACAATAAAATGGATAAATCAGACATTGGGAGTTTCTAAAAAGAAACTTGTATTTAGGCTTGAAAAATTCTTCAACTGAAATTCATACAGGAGGTCAAGGGTAGTAACATCATAAACTACTTGAGATGAACAATTCAACAGGTGTGTATAACTGCCTGTACCCAGTTTGGGAGTGAACCATTCGATTTCAGGAGTAAAGAGTGATTTCCAAAGAAGCAGTTGAGTCAATCTCTGAAAGACAGGGAAAAAAATTAATAAAATAAACTGAATATTAATTGAAATTTGTATTTATAACTTAGACTTTGCACTATTGCAGAGCAAAAACAGAGAGTAGTATGTTTGATTGTAATAGCAAACCCCTCTAATCCTACAACTTAAATGGTTATGTTCCAGTCAGTGGCCGACAACGTTACAGCTAGCTATACATGTCACTTTAGCATTCCATTGACAAGTAGATTGTGTACATGGGAGTGATTTGGAGCTGCTGTCTGCATTTCTGGCTAGAAAATAAAAAGGATTAAGATTGTGGGGAGGGGATACGTGGCTATGACTAAACTGCTCCTGACAAATAAGGCAATAAACTTGTTTCAACAGGTCATGGTATTGGTGGTCTATTGTTTTCTCTTAAATAGGTGAGTAAATTGATTTATACATTCAGGTGAGACATTTTTTTAGACCACTGCATTGTTTGGTGCTTGGTTGAGTATGCGAGATGACTGAGCAAACATCTGTTGGCTATTGTTTACCCTGGAGCAATGATTGTACACCAGATGCAGTGAAGACAAACACAAAGAAGACTTAATGGAGTTATTGTTGATGTTTCAATAATAGTTAGATTTTACAATTATTGGCTTTTTAAGGAGCAAATGCCTTTTTCAAAAATAAGCAAGAAGCAGTGATCAGGTATTTTTTTTCTTCAAAAATACAACACATCTTGCCAAATTTTTAAATCAAAGTTTTGTTTATTTTGGCACTAAAGCTTTGTAGTACTTCAAGAAATTGGTTAAATTATTGCAAAATTTCAGGAGCCACATATATATCGACCAGGCTCTATCTAGCACATGTTATAGCGGGGTTTCACTGTACATTGATCCCCCTCTTAGGAGGCCCCTCTTACCAGTGGCCACTCACTTTAAACATTCCCTGGCACAAAATGAATTTGTGTTTAAAAGTACCCCACTAGAATGGCCACCCCTCTCACATGGCCAGCAACAGTCATATTAGTGCAAAAACTGTTAAATTTAACCCTTCCGAGCAGCCACATAATAGAGTTTACACATAGAAATCTAACAAATATTTGTTGATTTCTAAATTCTGCACTTTGACAATTGTTTCAACATATTGATAAATTAACTAGCTTTAATCCATACAAAGAGGTAAGTGATCCAATTATCCTTACTGCTGTGTGTTCCTTAAGTGTCAGGTTTTGATAATTACTGGCTATTATTACCACTGATAAACTAAAAACTAACCACTGAGAAGCACAGTATTGTTGAACTCGAGTCATCGTGACATCCAGTCACCAGAAAGTAAAAGATGGTATGTTAGCTGTTCTGGCTTCTCTCTTATACATTACAAAATGCAATCATGAGCATTTCATGTAATCACTACCAATTGCCAAAGAAGGAATAAGTTGTTGTAAAAAGTGCAAAATTTTGTTCGACATTCTCAGTTTATAAGAAAGTAAAAGCAATTCGACCAAATGGAAAGAGGGAGAGTCCATTGATCAGAATGATTCCAATGGACATCAGTTATACATTGTACAGCAGCAAGAAAATGGAATAGATGGACAATGATAGTTACAGCCAGATGTTTGTGCCCTGATTTTATTGACAAGGTCGTTTTACACCATATACCATGATTGATGACTATGCATAATTATTTTAAATAACATTGATATAAGTTTTATCACATTGATTCCATAACATGCCTGTGATTTTCAAATGAAATTATTAAATATTTTAATGCAAGGGAGACAAAACCATATGTCTAGTAGTCAATCTGCTGTTTGTGTTTAGTTCCCTTAATTGGAATTTCACTTAGAGGTTAGAGATTACATCATATCCATCATCAAATGCAGCAGACAGTAACTTTACAGGCGAAATGTGGCATTTTCCCAGGCATAGTCAGACTCCAAGGTATGTCTTGCATTTTAATTAATATTTTTAAGGTGAGTTTGGGAGATTCTGTTTTACAGTTGCATACATTTAAGCGATACCAACTACAAAGGTGGCAGATGCTCACAGAAAAATTTCCCATGTGAAATGGATATGCACAGACAGCCAAAACAACTATAACTTTATAATAATTGGTAGCTAGTCAGTACACTGACCACTTCCATAAACCAGTCAAAAATTTGGGTCCCAACAGTGTATGGTTTAGGGAAGTTTCACTGTATTTATGTTGATATTTCAATAATTGTATCACCAAAAGCATTTGCATTGATGTTATGAATTTTTGCATAAAAGGAATAAAGGTTATTGTTTATTTGTTTCATGGATTTCAGTGTCTGTGACCCAGATAGCATGGTTTGATGAGACAAAGCGGTTTCTGGTATCTTACAGTGACGGGCTTGTGGCACAATGTAGCAAGGAATCTCTAGAGTCACCCATCAGAACTGAGGCTCATCAGGTATTACCGTCTCTTTTCCGTTCATTTTATTTGTTGAATCTTTTTTTGTCACTTACTGTCTCACCTTTATTATCATGAAGCTTCAGTGTCTCAGCATTTAGCAAACCAGACTTATTACCAGAAAGGTGAAAGTTCAAATCTTGTCCAGGCTAGGTCAGGTTGGCCGCTATAGTGTGACATTAGGCAATGCACTTTGCTCCAATTGCCTTGGTTCATTATAGCCATTTATGTGATGATGTGCTATTAAACTCAAAGCCAAACCAAACTAAACCATTCATTATCAGATAGCAAGACCATATTATCACTTTAACGTGATAACATTGTCTTGCTTTCTGACAATGAATGACCATGCAATGCAATGTTAACATTAAGATTTTATGTTAAAGGTCATACTGTGAATTTATTTTTATTTTCTTTAAGTACATTACCTGATCATACAACGTTACCATATTTCTTATAAGTTTTTGTACCTTTTAATTTTTCATACAAATGAGAGCCATTAAAGTTATTATTATTTTTTTGTACTAAAATGTTTTGTACAAAGAAGTTTTTTTTTATAACTAAACATTTATAATTTTTTGTACAAATGAAGTGTAAAATCAAAAGATCAGTGTGTTTGTAAGTGAAAACAATGAGAGAAACCATCAGGACCTAATGAAGTTTCCATTTGAGTAGTGAACTTTGAGTATAAATAAGTAAAGCTTGATGTGTAAATTCTTCTTGATGACAGTTTATATCTACAGTCTCAAGATTCCAGCTTAAAATATCATATGTGTCCTAAGATTAAATCATGTTCTCTATAGAGCCCACATTTCATCCCACCTTTTTCCTATGTCTAATTCTTATGGAAATTAACACTGTTTAATAATAAACATATTTATTTTGAATAAGTGTTTTGTACATATGCTGCTGGGTATATATTTGTAATCTTTCTTTGTTTCATTTAACGATGTTTATCAATGGTAATGTATATCATACATTGTACTGTATTTAGCTTTTTTCACCTAATTTTCTTTTTTTAAGACATAGGTACGTGTTTTGTAGAAGAACTAAAAAAAGTTTTTTCCAGGTTGATCTGACAAAAGGATGAAGGCACTATAACTGCCTACATGTGTCACATTAACTCCTTGTGAAATATTAAATCTATTGCACATTACATTGTAACTAAATTGTTTACCAGTACTAGGCTTATTAAAGAAATAAATAATGCTTACAAACCTTGATAGTCTTGTTCTTTGATTGTTTATGTTAATAAACTTGTTTCATTTCACGTCACTGTGTAGCATTTTGTTCTGTGCCTCAACTGGAAATGCACGAATATAATGACTGGTAACTTGTTGTTCTAAAGCTGTGCAAAGTACCGCATTGCAGCGTAACAAATATGATAATTACCATACCTGTACCATAAATGTTCAATATTCCATAACTGTGGATCTAATACATTTTTTCTTCATTTATTCTTGGTTGAATTGAAATATAATATTTAGAATTCAATCAGTGTTAATGTTCTCATCAGATGCACCTTTGGGGGACACATTTTTTGAGACTGGTTTGTCTGTTACGGTAATACTGACACATTGTGAAACAAAATAATCAATGTATGAAGTCTGACATTTTTTTTTCTTTGGAAAATAAACTTGGTTCTTAGTTTTATTTCTCATCTTAAATGATAGTATTTTATATTTCTTTGTGACTATACACTGATCAATGCTTCATTGACTCAGTGTGATCTTTTCAAGGTTATCAGCAGAACAAATATATAATTACCATTCCTGTAAATGTTCCATATTTGATAACTGTGGATCTAATTAGTTTTTTCATCATTTATTCTTGTTTGAATTGAAATATAATATATTTAGAATTCAAGCAGTGTTAATGTTCTCATCAGAGGCACATTAAGGTACATCTTTTTTTGTGACTATGGTTAATCTGTTACGGTAACCCTGACACATCGTGAAACAAAATAATTGATTAATATATGAAGTCGGAAAACATTCTTTTTTTTTCTTTGGAAAATAAACTTGGTTCTTAGTTTTATTTCTCATTTTAAATCATAGTATTTGATATATCTTTGTGACTATACAGTGATCAGTGCTTCATTGACTCAGTGTGGTCTATTTGCGGTAATCAGCGCTGGCTAAGCTTAGATGTGCTAAACATAGTTACAGTGTTTTGTCTAGGTAAATTTGCAATTTATTTACATTTCTTCGGAAAATAAGCTTGGTTCTTTGTTTCATATCCCATCTTAAACCACAGTATTTGATCCTTCTTTGTTACAATAGAGTGAGCAATATTTAATTGAATCAGCGTGGTGTTTTTAAAGGCTGTCAGCACCGGCTAAAGTTTTGATGTGCCAAACATAATTATGAATTCTTGTCTTTGTAAATTCTATCTAAGAAACTGAGATATATTTTAGAAGTGTCATGTTAGTCCAAATAAGTATAAATACTGGACCTGAACTTTCACACAGCATCTTGTGTTAAATCTTGAAACGCCAGGAATGATGACAGCTGAGGACATACAGCAACTTTTCAAGAGTGATGATGACGAAGAGGAATTTGAGAGATTTGTTGCAGTAGACTGAACTCCATCAACAAGGCGAACCTTAATATGGCCCTTTTAAGGGCAAATCATAAAATTGGAAATAATTCTGTAAAGTTTGCATGTTTTTCATTCTTTATTTTATGATATCTGTAAAAAAAAAAAAAGTATTGGTCATAATTGGGTGCCATGTAGTGACAAGAAAAACCAGAGAAACAGTCATGTACTGGTTTATTGTAAAGAATTCAAACATCATGTAATAAATGATGATCAGTCCACTATCCAAATGGCCATCGCACTACGAAATGGAGCGTAATTATCAAGATGTTAAAATGTATTTTATCACATGCACGTTATATGTCAGAACTACACTGCTCCCTTGATAACAGATGACTTGTGAACCCACTTATAACATGGGGTCAGGTGTGGATTCCATTTTTTGAAACTAGAAAATACCCCCAAAATTTGCCCCTATTTGTTGAACGTGAAAAAAATTGCGATAAAAATTAGTAAATAAAACCTTGATATGTTTTATCATCAAAAACAGTGGTTAGTACCCATACATTTGAATCAACATCATGAAATTTTAAACATTTAATAAAAAGTCATATATTTTGTTCAATTTTCTTTCCAAACAACATTCTCAGTACAGTGTAAATAACAATAGTTGACGAAATATCGATCAATGAAAATCTCACTTATGTCTACTGGTGGCGACACTTAAAAAAATCGATACCAATTAATTAAGTTTTGTCAAGTGAAAAATGTGTTTTAGTTCTATCTTTTAATTTGGTTTCAGTGTAATCATCATAAATGCAATATGCCCTCTTGTATTCAAATGTGAAAAATGTAATTCAACTGTTCCAGCTATGTCCGCGAGCATTTCCATGAGAACCTAATTAAGTGCTGACTGTTTTTTGATCTCTGACTTGCGAAGTATTTGTTGTGTTGTTACACTCAATTAAAAGCAGACTTGCTTTGTGTTATCACATTACTTACATCTTTTATTTCAAATCAAATAAAGGGGGTGGAATAAAAGAAAAGTTAAAAGCATTCAAGTCCTACCTGCGTAAGAGCTAGCGGTCACGGCCATGATTCAGGTAAACTCATTTCAATTGATCAATTGAACACTGTTATAAATATTATTATGTAAGTAATATAATTAAAGTACCTTAAATTAGCCTACTCATTCACAAATGTTATCAAAGATAGTAAGGCAACCAAGCCAAATGAGTACTTGATGAATAAAAAGCGTTGTTTCATAGATACGGTTCATTACAGAGATGCGAGTTCCAGAGTTTGTATTGAACTTAAAATTTCTAACTTGCCACTCAGAGATTTCCTCAAGGATGAGAAGAAGTTTTACTGTTACTTGCAATGAAATCATGGCATCCATATTTTATTAATAGAACCAATAATAAATCGAGTTTCGACATTGATGGTTATTTCATGAAATAACTGTCCCGGGTTTTTGAAAAATAATCTTGTTTTGTTGTGAATCGACAACAACAAAAAGCAGTGATGTAATACACAATGTTTTCACATACACGTGTTGTTAAAACCACTTGGACTAATGTTGTTAACGACCTTTCAGAGGTTGGGTATCTTAAAAATAAAGGTAATTTATACAAAAAGCAAACAACTACATTAGAAAAAAGCTCTTTATTGACAATTATTCCCAATGCAATTCTAAAATGAGTATTCAGCCATTAAACAGCCCTGTTACCCCCCCCCCCCCCCCACATGGTTTTCTCGATGTCCAGCAGGAATGGCATCCCCTTCTTCATTTTTTTGAGGTCCCTCGGTAACTCGCGCCCTTGCTTTTAGAGTGGTCTATGTTTTTGGACCCCGTTGTGCATGAGTTATCGAGGGAGAGGTGTACGTTTTCCCCCTCATTCTGGGTTGACAATCAGGGTGCGCGTTATTCATCAGTGTGCCTTATACACACCAAAATATGGTAATGCCAGGCAATGTCAGGTGCTACTCAAGTGAGTTTCTTAAACAGTGACACCTTTGTACTCACCAACAGAAGTGTCCAATCTTGAATCAGTGTAACAACTATGCTTGACAGTAAGCAAAGATCAGACCAAATGCTGCCTAACTACAGGAAGTGTACATGCACTTACTGATAAAGGGTAATCTTCTTGGGGGGGGGGGGGGGGGGGAACGTGGATGTCATTTTACTTGCAGAGAAAACAACACAGCATTCTAAATGACCATTCTTGGGATTTAAACTAAATGGAGTTTATATGGATATAAATATTGTGACTATTTAAATATAAATGATATATATTTGAAATTGTGTATGGTATGTATTATGCATAATTTCCATGTACTATATTATTACTGTTTAGCTAAATGGGAACAGTAAGGTACACTAAGCAAAATGGCATGAAGAAAGGGCTGAAATGTCTCTCATGTATCGGGGTATATTTTTATTTGGATCATGAGGTGTAAGAATAAAAATGTGACCATGGAACACCTTGGAAATTATCTATTCCAATACATGTATATAAGCAGATTCATATTTTGGAGTCCTCATTGTTGGGTCCTTAATTTTTTTGTACATGATATCTTCCTCAAAATGATAATTAATTTCTTTACACATTATTTTTCGTACTTTGAAAAAAATACTTATTTTTTCATGTATAAAAAAGTACAGGACTTATGGTTGGAGAACATGAACTATCTCACAAATCTGGCCCTCCTATGGAAAAAATATGTCTTATAGCATGTTATAGTAATAAAAGTGCTAAAACATCATCTGCTTGCCAAGATGGAAGTCAGATGAGAGTGGTCTCCTGTTGGATAGAGGGACTGGCACCAAATACCGTCATTGTCAGTTACTACTTCTGTTTGTGCCTGGTCAGCACACCCTGCAAGTATTTTCATTTGGTGCCTTTTCACAAGTTTGAGTTATCCTTAGCAGTTTTTGCATCACAGGAAGTATACTCCATCTGTTTATGCCCCTGCCATATTTCTCCAATATTTGTACCTTCATCTTCTCTTTAAAAAGTTTTCCCCAAAATTTCTGAGGTTTACATACGGGTACACCATGTACCAGTTCCGGGCACTTTCTTTTAGTCTGGATCTCAGTCTAAGGATCTTCACTGGAGTCATGGTGTGCCACACTTCAGAACCAAATGCAGATCGAAGTACCCGGATGACATTCTCTAAGAGTACATGGTGAGCAATATTTTCTACCAGGACCTGAAATTCCTCATTTCAGTTTGTCTTCATCTCGGAGTCCTTATCAGCAAGAACAAATCTGATTTCATTCTTTCCAAGCACCTCGTTCATCTGGACTTGGGGTTCAGAACATCTATAAACTGAGTTTGCTTCCGTCAAAGACTTGTCTTGAAGATTGTCTCGGTGGTGTCTTGCAGCCGCTTGAAGAGTTGAATTTTAACCTGGGAATTTTTTCATCACTTGGGTCTTCTCAATGTGACCATGGATCTTTTTGTTTTGGGCTGCTGGTTCTTTAAACTCTTGCAGCTTATCCATCTATCCCATTGGTGGCTGAAACTTAGCCCACTAGAAAAAATGATCAAAGTTTTGGATTATATGAGATCCCATCTCAGCAAGTAGAATGACCTCTTGACTTGCGGCAGACATCTTGCTTCAGGAACTGCAGTTGGAAATCAGGATTATCACAGAGGCCAGTATGAGTGGCTGCAGTGTTTATCTCCTGCCCCCCTTCAAGAAGTGAGCAGGATTGGATCCCTACAGGAGCAGTCCATGCACATCAATTTCCAGGAGATGAAATCCATTGCAAATACCTTGTGATCATGGTAGGAGATGTTATCTGGAAGGACATTCTTATTCTTTCTGACAGCTCAGATATTGTCACTTATATCCAAAGGCAAGGGAAAACACAGTTCGCAGCTCTCTGTCTTCTTGTTTAAGATTTTCTAAGGTTGTGTCATTTTTGACAAATCCACATTCAAGTCTGCCACTTCCCATGCAGGTTCAGTGTTATAGTGAACTCACTGTCCAGGCAGAATGAACAATTCTCACAGAATGGTCCATTCACCCCATGTTGACCTCCCTGCATTGATGTGGAATGCCAAGCTCCCAATCTTCCTATCTCTGGTCCCATATCTGAAAGCCCGGGCAGTCGATGCCCTCCCACTGAACTGGAATGGTCTCAATGCATAGGCCTTTCCACAAGGTCTTTCAGAAAGTGAGGAAATCAGAGTGCATACTAATCCTAATTGTTCCCCTCACTGGGAAATATCATGGATAAACAACCTCCAGAATCAGGCTATGGAGATTTCCAGGAGAATCCTGCCCTGCTGAAACAACCTTGCATGCAAGTTTTTCATCCCAGCCTAGAAATGTTGAACCTGCATGCCTGGCTCATATCAAATAAGATCTCACAAAGAAATATTTCTGCGAAGAGGTGGTGGACAGAAATGTGCAGTTTTCTCTTAGTGGTGAAAGCAGAGAAACATTCATCTTTTAAAAACCTCTGTACCACAATAGCTAACTTCCTCCAGTGGCTTTTCAACGAGAAAAGTTAACTCCAGTTACAATAAGGTGCTACAGTTTCATTATTTTCTACATGATTCACCATCATGGAAGGGAGGACATAGGCCAAAACAAAGACCTCTCCAACCTTGTTGCCAATTTTGATTTGTCTCAACTGAAGGCCTTGGCCCTTTATGTGAAATAGAACTTGCCAAGGTTCTGATGTGGTTGAACAAATCACCCACGAACCACTGTCTAGAGCATCACTGACAAATCATTCATGTAGTGAACAATCACTCTAGCCTTAGCTGGCAGAATTAGTGAAATGCATGCCTTATTGGTCAACCCAAATTATCTGCAGTTCTGCTACAGTGGTTTCATTTCTTTCATGGCAGCTCCTGGTTTCATTGCTAAGAACAGGCTCCCGTTCATGGGAAATCAGTCTTTCATCTTGAAACCATTGTCTTCTTTGAACCCTTCTTCCCAAGGGTATCTTCAAGACTATATTAGGGCATTGAAGCAGTAACAGAAACATACTGAATATATCCGAAGAGCGAGATCTTGCTTGTTCTTACTGCTCAAAGAAGGAAGGGACAGTATTTCCACTACAGCTTTTACATCCTAGATCTGTTGGGTTTTCCAATCGGCCTACGAGATATTAATCCAAACCAGATGAATTTCATATGCATATGGGCTCATGAGGTTAGGGCAGTCACCACCAACATAGCAAGTTCCCTGACCGACATCATTCAGATTGTGGGATCGAGGTCTGACTTGATATTCTCTAGCTTCAATCTCAGACCTTTCATCCCAAAGAGCTCAATGGGACTGATATCAGCAGTACAACCGGCTGCCTTCCTAGGTCACTTAGCAGCTTTGTAACAACACAGGTTAATCCTGCTTGATTTATGGGAGCAAATTTTTTTAGCTGTTTATGGTATGATCCTTTGTCCATTATGTGTTGCCCATTCACTTGTTTTTTTTTATAACTTCTTAAAAACTGCTAGACCAGTTTGCACATAATATTACAGTGAGCATTCTGGCATCAAAGCCTTTCAGATTTGCTCAGATGATGCCAATCCATTATCCAATATGGCTGCCATTACTAAAAATAGAAAAACCTTAAAATGATTTCTTTTCAAAGAGTACTCAGCAGAACTTGACCAAATGTGATAGAAAGCATCAGAAGGGCTTTCAATTTTTGTGTACAAATGATGCCTTCGAATATGGTCACCATTACTAAAGATGTTAAAGTCTTTAAACGACTTCTTTTCACAAGCACTCATCAGAATTTAACCAAATTTGATAGAAAACTTCCTGTCATGTAGGGCGTGTCAGTTTTTTTTTTATATAAATGATGACCATTCGCCATCAGATATGGCCACCATTACTAGAAATTGATAAACCTTTAAACAACTTTTTCTCTGAAAGTATCCTGGCATAAAGGTTTTTCAGGTTTGTACAAATAATGCCAATTCGCCTTTAATATGCCCGCCATTAGAAACAAAATAGAAGTTTCAAAAACAACTTTATCTCATAAAGCTGCTCATGCTGAATAGAATTTGACCAGTTTTGACAGAGAGCATCCTGGCATAAAAACTTCTCTATATTGGACAACTGGTGCTGATGTGCCACCAAATATGGGTGGAGATACAGAAATAGAAAACCATGAAATAATTGTTTTCATAACATTTGCAATGAAAAACATTTGGAAGAAATTTCTTCAGGAAGCATCGTGTTGGCCCAGATTTATTGGCTAACTGCTCTTATATTTGGCTATTAGGCAGATGTCAGCAAAGTGGGCAATCTAAGTCCCACTTGGGCCTCTTGTGTCACAAGAATGTATCCATTCATTGATCTGTGCTAACCCCTTGCTTGCCTGTATCTCATATAAGACTTGAAGCTGCTATTCATACATTAGGAGGCAGGAGACACAGTCAGCTTGAGCAATGGGATGTAACTCCCTCCATCTCTTACATATTCTCCTAATGTGTTATAATTACATAATGAATTTGAAGAAGAAACCAGTTTTTGGAGTAAATTATGTTTCTTCGATTATACTTACCTGATCATAACACTGGTACTCCCTCCTATGCCCCCACCTCAGTTACACCATTTGAAGAGCATGCACTTTTGGTACAGTAATAATTTACGAATGATAACATTTGGTGCCAAGTCCTCTTTTTAAGGGGAGATCATTCATGTCTGACTTCTGTCTGTGCAAGCAGATGACATTTAGGGTACTTTTAATGCTAAACAAGCAAAAGACATTACCAATTTTTTATGCATGGTAGGGATGGTTTTGTGAGGTGGATTTTGGCCTAACTTATTATGATGGGTAAGTATTATTGAAGAAACATTTTTTCTCCAAAATTGGTTTTCATGGGTGTCAATTTGAGATGGTTTTGCCAAAAATGACAATTTTGTTAGTATTTAAATTTGTGGATTTGGTTTGGTAGGTCTTTCAATTTGTGGTTTGTAGAAACCACAAAATCAATGAAAATTGGTATCTCATGAGAAATACTGAATTCACATTATATCATACATGGTATCATGGTGAGATGTAGCACTCAACATAACCATCATGTAAAATTCCTTGTTTCTTTTTGTCTCACCCATATAAGCATGGTAAGATATAGTAGTTACTTTTCCAGCAGCATCATCAACAAGGTTAAAATTTTGCTCTAAAGGTTTTTAAAGTCAGACAGTCAAAAACCAGAAACTGTTGATATTGACAAGCACACAGATGCAGGTGACATTCCAGGTTCAGTGGAATTTCATGAAGTCACTCTAAAAAGGACTGAGAAAAAAAATCACTCAGAAATTCCTTATACTGCAGTATGGGCATCAAGATCAGCATTTGATATAGGAAATATAACATGAGTGTTCATTTCTTATGAAAGCTATGAAATTAGTTGAATAATATATTATGACAAGGCTTCCATTTATGCTGTATTGACACCATGAATGCCTCCTTTCAGGCTGATTGACCCTCTATAAAAGTCACTGGATCAATTTGCACAACCTTATTTTATTCTGGCTTGCTATTGAAATTGGCAGTTTTGATTCAATTATGAGTTAATTGAAGCTTATGCTTTGCCAGCTGCCACATTAGTCAACAAATGAAACTTTAACTCTAATTAGCAGATTATCAGCTCTCAGGTAGACCACATGTGTGGATAAATAGACATCTTAACCTCCAACATGGTATTGCAAAAATATGTTTTCACTGACTGAAGTAAAAATAAATTTGACACTGGTTCTGCTGGAAATGGACACAAGTCTACCTTTATCTTTTTCAGGGTGAAAGTTTTATTTTAATTCATAAAGCATGTAATGAAAACTTACTGTTTATACTTGCGTACAATCTGATACCAACTGCAAACTGCATTGACCCAGATCTGCCATTGCATAATGCACCAGCAGATCTTGGTTTATGGAGGCGCTCTACAGATAATACGTGCTTCTGAGAGAGTGACAGGTGTAAGATAAAGTTGTTTGCATTTGCATCATGCACAATGGAGAGAATATTGGCATACCTCTATGCTACTTTCATGTACTGTGGCTGAAATTTCTTTACATATCGTACTTGTGGAAATTGGACATGATCTAAGCACACAGCAGACAGAAATGGCCGCTCCAGAGTACTAAAAAAATCAGCCTGAATTAGTCACAAGTACACTATTTTCAGCAGTTATTAAAAAAGGGAAACAAATTTTGCCAGAGTACTCAATACCAGAATCTGAAAGTACAATTAATGACTTACAAAATATATAAAAAGTAAAAAAAGTTATCGGCTCTTTTTTTAAAAAAATTTACCTTTGAAGTCCAGGAAGTGAAAATGACCAAGCAGAGCTAGCAGTTTTTTGAGCAGTGCACATCTTTAGTAAGACCAAGCTGTATACTCTATAACCCAAATTGCACCCATCAATCATACACCAAAATAAAGGGAATTCAAAGTTCTTTTAACAATACCTAAGATATACAAGGTCTTTTTTAAATAGCCAGGACAACCAGTGAGGAAAACCTGGGTAATTCTTTTTCTTTAAAAATCTAACCCTATGCAAAGTACGAAACTGGAGAGTGCCACCTATGCAGTTTGTAAGGACAAATCAGTGGAACAAACAACACAGACCCTGATCTGCTGGCGCATTATGCGATGGCAGATAGGGTCTATGTTGTTTGCATTTGGATCCGGTTTATACGTGAGTATATACAGTAGGTAATTGAATTGGATAGCTGATAATGTTAATGAATTTCAGAGATGGTCTATGCTCTGCTACTTCTAATGATCACGAAAATTGCAAAAGGGGATACAGTTTTCTGATGGCATTTTCCTTAAACAAAAAAAGTTGGTGATTGAAAATTCTAAGTCTTCTGTTGTCAGCAGATTCTAACATTTCCACCATGGAAAGTCGCTGCCAGCTGTTAGTGTAACACATGTTTTTAGTCCATATTGATGATAAAAGTGACTAAATTTTATAAGTAAACAACTTCCACCCATGCACAGTATGCCATTGTGTAGTGAACAATTTTATGATGTCACAACACAAATAAAAGTGAGCATTATGTTATAAATTCTGATTTGAATAATGAACTCTCACAGTTAGGGAATATCTGTTGTCATATTTGAATCAGTTATTGGTTTTTAATTAGGGTACAGCATCAGTGCTTTCAGCTTGATTTTCAATGTTATTTGAAATGGCCATGTCTACTGTCTGCCAAAATAATGTGCAAATTTTACACAGAAAGCACCTGTGATTAGCAAGTGACAAAGATCAAAGGTAAAGTTAGCAGGCCAATAAACTCCGAGGTAAAGTTAGCAGATCAAAAAGCTGCAAGGTGCAGTAAGGTGGCAAAGAGGAGGGAGTAAAATCTTTGTTGATATATTCCAGTCATCCATTACCTGCATGCAGTGGGATCCCATTGGTCAAATGGTGTCGACTTGTGCTGCTGATGATAACACCATAAAAGTGTGGTTACCGTGTCATGAGGGACTCAGTCTTTTACACCATCTAACACACAGTGGTCCAGTTACCATTGCAACATGGTGCAACATGATCGGCAAAGGAGAGGAGAAGAGACTTATGTTGGCAAGGTCTGAAAAGATCAAGACATTCTTGAATGAGATAGAATACAAATATAATTATTATATGATATTAAATATACAGTAGAATTAGTTCACAAGGAAATAAAATTCAGCAAATTTTTAGATATAGCTTACTGCTTAATACCAGATGGGTGGTTAATTTGAGGTTTGAAGCATTTATGTAATTTAAGATTCATAACCTTTCTCTTTCACCTGATAAGTTTATGACAGTATATATTTTCTGAAAGGTTATAAAATGGCAAGAATAATCAATCATAATGCAACAGATTTTTCTCAGGACAAAGAAAACTTTGAAATCTAGATTTTAAATATGTCAGTTTTGTTCAAAATAATGTTGAACAAGGATTTTTATATCTTGTAACATTATCACACAAATGTTAGTGATCATATAGCAGATATTTGTTTTTGTGAATCATTTCAGGGATTTGGGAAGGAATAGTTTGTTTTCATGTTATAACTATTTAAATATATAGATGGAATTAAGTTTTTTAAAAGTACCAAACATTAAAATTCACATCCTTCTAATTCAAATCTATGCCATATATAAAAATCCCTGACAACATTCACAAATTTCTATATTGGTCAGTAATATCACAGATTCAGAAGGAAATATCTATTATAGTATTTGATCGATTGATGTTGAATTTTTAAAAATAAGTTTTGCCAAGAAATTTAAATTTTGAATAAGCATAAAATCTCTTAAAAGTAATTATTGCTCAGTCTTGCAATGGACTTCTTTTCAGGACCTAAATAATTATATATACTTTTATAAGTCTGAATCTGTAGGTAAAGAGAATTAAAAAAAATAAAGATATGTGCATTCAGCTTTTATAATTAGCCACCCTTCTTACTTCAGGTCCAAATATAATAATGTATTTTTGTCCTGTTTTTAGAAACTTCTCCTTTAGGAAACAAATTAAAGTTTTTTTTCTATATTTGTCTTTGGATTTCTGTTACATAGAGAATTGAAGACAATTGATTCAGTAATTTTCATTTATTTGTATGCAGAAAAAAAAACATTACTGGCATGGTCAAACAAACATATCAGTTATATCTTGTTGACTTCATAGTTCCTTGCTTACAACATATTTGTTTCAGTAGTTTTTGGCCAGTTGCTGTCCAACAGGTTATTTTTTAACACTGTTCATTAGGGGTAATGCATAGTATGAGACTTCAAAATGTTCTATAGATTTGTCTGGGTTTTTGTTGTTATTTTCTCTTTTCTTTTCAGTGGTGATGAAGCTGGATCAGTGTATGTTTGGAGTGTTCCTCAGATATCCTCATCAGTAACACAGTTAACACCCCTTGGAATGTCCAGAACTGCCACTACACAGGTAAGCTGTTAGATATTTTAAAGTAAATTTGCTGATGTATTTTCCAATTTTAATCCACTTAAGGTCAACCCCCATGCATGGGGCACTTTTATTGGTCAGATTTTGAAGTTATTCCAGCATATTAATTGATGATGTATGTCTGTTTATATGTCCATCTGTCTGGTGTCAACACTCAGGTTAGGGTTTGTGTTTAGGTCATTTTCTCAGACACTATTGCCTACAGAGTCACATAGCTTGGTATGCATCATGAGGAGTACTACAGCCATCAGTGAAAATTAGGTCACTTTGACCTATATTTCATGGTTGTATGATTTTGGTTAACCTATGTATTTGCTTCAGTTTCTCTAGGTTAAAGTTTGTGTTTAGGTCATTTTCCCAGACACTATTACTCATGGAGTCACATAAGTTTGTATGTAGAGGCATCTTGCAGAGTACTACACCTTTCAGTGAAATTATGTCACTGACCCATATTTTACATTCTTTTGATTTGGTTAACATTTAGATTTAGCTTATTTTCTCAGGCACTATTGCCTATGGAGTCACATAACTTGCTATGTACTTGTATGACAAGGAGTACTACAGCCATCAGTGACATCTAGGGTCAGTATGACATATATTTCACAGTCCAGTGATTTTGGTTAACTTTTTTGTTCAGCTCAGTTTCTCTTGATTAGGGTTTGTGTTCAGGTCATTTTCTCAACCACTATTACTTATAGAGTCACATAACTTGGTATGTAATTGTGTAATGAAGAGTACTACATCCATCAGTAAAAACTAAGTCACTGTGACCTATATTTTAAGTTCCAGTGGTTTTGGTTAAACTTTGCATTTAGCTTAGTTTTTCTAGGTTAGGATTTGTGTTGCCTTTTGGAGTCACATAACTTGGTATGTTAATTGTGTCATGAGGAGTACTACAGCCATCAGTGAAAACCTTTCATTGAATTTAGTTTCTCTAGCTTAGTGTTTGTATTTAGGTTATTTTTTTCTGACAATATTGCTCACCGAGTCACTTTGATTGGTATTTAGATGTGTCAATTTAGTTAAGAGGAACTAACAAATATACAAAGATTGGTACCTCATGAATAAAAATGAATGTATAGTATTCATGGTTTGAAATCCAATTATGCCACCATTGGCAGTGTTCATATTTGCATTTTAGATTTAAAGAAGAGCACTCCTCATCTTTTTAATCAGTTTTTGGTTAACTATTACAGTTATAGTATACCAGAATTAGTAACCCTACAATCTTTTATAGAATGAAAGGCTTTTATAGAATGAAAAGTTTACAGATTTCATGATTATTACAATTCGTTACCTCTGGTAGTTTCATGAGGTACAATATGTAATGACAGCTAAAAACATAAAATGAGAGGTATTAAATAAGATCACAAGATTCAACACCTCATATGCACTGTTCAATGAAAGTTACAGTCTTTTTCAGAGTGTCAGTTATTTGAAAACAGCTGCAGACAATTAATTTGTTGTCACCAGAATTTTGTTTGAATTGATTTAAATAATTTTTTGGTACAGCCCTTGTTAAATGATGTCAGTCACAAATATAAAAGATAAGTGAACTCATTAATGCTTTGTGATTTGTTTCCAGCAGTATTTATTCACTCTATGTTAAAAATTACTTAACATGACCAAATCTTAAAACTATGTTAATTTTACATCAGTTGTAAAAAATGATCACAATTTAATCAAGCACAGGCAGAGAGTCAGATGTTTGTGTAGGTATCGATTAATATTGTAATGGACTTAAAATTTGTAAATTAAAGAAATTGCTAAAACATTATATCTCTCAAGAATAATCAAACCACTGGTTACCTGGTATGAATGTTTTTTTCATCCATAGGATTTACAGATCCCCAGTTTTCCTAAGCCTCTGTTTATTCTGGATGGACACAGAACTTCAGTTACCTCCCTTGCATTTAGTCCCAATTCCATGATGTTAACCTCAGGGTGCTCAAAAGGATGGCTCAATATTTGGTCCCTTGTGGTAAGTCTAGGGTAAATCTTCATCTAGTCCACAAACCAGAGAGGAGACATAAATGTAATTTTACCGATGATATTGTTAATCCAACTGCTGTAGCAGAAGGGCTTCTGTTGTCACTCTGGTTAGTGTATGTGTGAATAAAATTACTTAAGAAGTGTTTGACTGAATTAAATGAAAGTTTTTAATGAGGGTGATACAAGGAAGAAGTAATGAAATTATGATGCTTGTTTATCAACAACTTCTGGTGTATTGTCATGGTGAATATTACTACCACACATATTTAACTTTGGTCACATTTCAGCATTCGATGCCATGCTGTGCAAACCTGCATCAGATACAGCCTCTGAGTTGTCTCCAATAAAAAATCAGTACCTTACCACTGTTGTGAATACAGTACAGCATATTAGTATTTTTAGCAAGTGATTTTCAGTAAGTAATTTGCCAGAGAGGCATACCTGTCAACCTTCCAGACAATGGTGGGTGGTTTTGTGACTAACAAAAAGTGGGTTTTTTGGTCCCAAGGCAGGTGGGGTCAGTGCATGTGAATCAAGTAAGCGATGTTGTACAATTGAGAATAAGTTATATAGTTCTACAAGCCTAGAGAAAATGATTGGAAATTCAAATTTGAATAAAGAAAATACACTTCCAAACGAAAGAAACTGATAGCCCTAGCATTTTTGTATATCACTATCAAAGCACACACACAGACATTATGAAGGGCTTCAAATGTGTTCATGGAACATTGATAGTCCACCACAGTGCCTGAAATAACCTAAAGACAAAACTAAGGTGTGATGGATGGATGGACGTATGGCCGAACAAGGCTAATACTTACATGCCCCTACAACTGTGTTGGCAAGGCATAAAAACACACCAAGTTTCTGTCTTAAAATTCATTATGAAGCATAATCAGAATTCAGTTAGTGTTCACTTGCCATCATTTATGATTTAGTCATCAAATACCACTAATTGTCACTATTTGTTGGACAGTGAAGTACAGCATTAACTTTGCTGTTCACGATAGTTCATTGGAGGGTTTGAAAGTGATACAAGTTTCATTAGTGTTAATCTTTGCACTCATTAGAGACTAAATTCTTCAGACTTCTTCAAAGATTTTGTTAAATTTTTCTGAGCATTGAAAATAATCTTTCTGCATATGCATTGCTGTGAGGGAATGTCAAACATTTAATAGCCACACTAGTTATCATGTCAGATTTTGGCATTCATGATGTTAGATGACAGCTGCCTCTATGACAGTTACCCATATAAACTACCCAGGGGTGATAGTATTCCATGAACATTAAGCGTGGAGCTATGTGAATCATGACTGTTTACTGTTTATACAGGCTATGTGAATCATGACTGTTTACTGTTTATACAGGCTATGTGAATCATGACTATTTACTGTTTATACAGGCTATGTGAATCATGACTATTTACTATTTATACACATTAGGTGAATCATGACTGTTTACTGTTTATACGGGCTACAGATTATGGGCATATATTGCAGTGTCAAGAAGGTCTTTCTGTCTCTCACTTTTTACTTTTTTTTTATTAGTTTAATAAACACGATCTTGTTAACATGTTTGGAAATCAAAAATCAAGGTTTTTAGTTTGACATGCTGTGATATGGCAGGTATGAAGAGGCTGGGATTTGCATCTACAGATGCCTCTCTGGTCCTTGTTATCTCCATGCTTTATTTGGGGAGGGATGGGGTGGCGGATATTGTATTACTGTAAAAATTGGAAGCTAAACTGCACAATTTTTACTAATTTGTTTTTTAATGAAAAAAATGCACCTGTGACCTATATTCGTGCCATCCCATTCCACCCCACTCCCCACCCTCGCCTCCACCACCACCAATATGCATATAACTGGAAGGTTTTGGTTTTGTTGGTTTTAATGGCACTTTTAAAACATTATTGGTTATATCATGCTGAGGAAACGGGAGGTAACTGACTGTCCCAACAACACACCAAGGCAGCTAACTGGATAGCTGGCTGGGTATTGAACCTACAACCCTTGGATTATGAGGCCAATTCAGTAACTTCTGAGCTACCACAGCTCCTGCATGAGACTGGAGATAGCAGGGATAAACATATATTGAGTTCATCAATACTGTTGTTGTCAGTAATCAATAAACTCAAAACAGCAACAACAGCACATGGAGAAGCAGTCTCGGAACAAGGTTACATGTATGACCCTGGATGAATATGCTGACTTGACCTCGGACAGTGACCTGGATAGCAACTCACTGTATTGTGATGTTGTTGGCAAAGACTATTCCAGAATATTAGGGATACCATATACACTGGCTTATATGTCAGGTCCAACTGCAAACAATATAGACCCTGACCATGCAGTTTATATTATGCTTGATTTTTTTTCCTAATAATGACCCCAACTGTCCACATGTGCTTAATATTTGGTGGCAGACTATCTTCCATGGTATACAGTACCCTCCATCTGTCTGTCCATATATCCATCCATCTGTCCATCTGCCCATAGCCACATCTCCCAAACTGCTTCATGGAAATTGACCAAATTTGGTATATAGGTTGCCTGTGTTGTGATCATCTGCAAGAGGGGTATGATTTTTAAACTAGTACCCTGGGGTCTCTGGGGGCGGATGGATGTCAAATGTCACATATACAAATATTGCATTTGCAATTACTTTTTAAAAAATATTTTTGACTTTTGACTGAACTCTGTACATGAATATGTACAATGTAGTAGGAGGACACATAATCTATGTAGCAGATTTTGGATTATGACTCCTGGGTCATGTTCTGAAGGGGGATTCATGGTTCAGTGTGGGTGGTGTGGGAACATGATAAAACATGTTGATTTGCCATGGTGAGCCATTAAAGTAGCTCTTGACTTTGTTGTCATCATTGCTGTAATTTGTTAAGTTTTTGTATTTATCTTCATTTCTCTGAAATTGTTGCATACGTGCCATATTCCCAGACAGTGGGGGTGGGGATGGTGGTTAGGGACTCAAAAAGTGTGTTTTGAGGTCCCAAGAGAGGTCAGTGCACATGACCTAAAAAAGCCTCATTGTCAAATTGAGAATAAATTATCTTTTCATACAAGCCTATATAAAATTACTGGAAATTCAAATTTTATATAAAGAAAATAACATGTTTTCTTTGAAGCATTTAATATACTTAAAAACAAAAAAAATGTTGGTAGACTTAGCATTGTAAAATATCATTACCACACACATACACACATGTGCGCACACTCATATAAACACAACCACACAGAAATTAAAGTATAAACAATAAAAAAAATATTCCAAGTTTCTATTTTTCAAATCCATTAAACAGGAGAATATTTCCCTAATTAAATTCAGTGTTTGTTGCTCTCAATAGTTCAGTGAGTGGGGTGGGGGTTGAAGGTAATGCAGGTGTCATTTGTGTTCATCAAGGCACTTGTTTGAGACTCGATGGTACTGTTGTTCAAACTTTCCCAAAGATCTTGCTGAATTTTTCTCTGCATAGAAAAAAATTTATCTTTCTGCATCTGCATTGCGGTAATGGAGTGGCAAACATGTTGGCTGGTGTTGCTATTTCGACAGATGTCGTACACTCCAGAATGACTAATATCAATATGGTGTTTGCAGTATGTGCAAAACAAATAAAATGTTCCACCTTTCTGCTGCGCTTCACAAAGTCAAACTCCATCCAGGAGTTCTGAAATTTATTTTTGCTGAGCTTGACTCATTTTGCAGATGGCTCATCTTTCCCTAAATCACACCTGCATTTACACATTTTGCCTTAAAATATGAACCACACTTTTACACTATTCCGACTACTGAAATAATCATGTTTTGCATTTTATATATGGAGTAAAATCTGACTTCAAAGAAATGTTGCTGCTGATCACAAACTTGCCAGTAATCTTTAATGATGATGGCTTAAACATTCTCATTCAAGGCAGTGATGTATAAGAACTTTTGTTCTTCAACACACATCTATATGATTGTACCTATGGTAACTCAACCGATTTGGGTTGTGTTCCACTTAGTGTACTTCACCTATGCAAATTAGCCTAATGAGCTCTCCCACAGCAGTATTCAAAGGACTTGACAAGGCATCACTATAGCTATTCTCAGCCAGTTAAGTAATCTGTGAAATGGTGTTTGCTTATATCTGACAGCCTTACCTTTTAATCGACTCCATGATAATCAGCTGTATAAAGTGCCCCAATGATAGTTTTACATGGGCTTTAAGCAGGACTGTTTATTGTTTATATAGACCACATGCTTGAGACATGCATAGTGGTGGTCAAAATTTTTTTACTTTTTTTTTAAAAGATTATTGAAAATTGTGTTTTTCTAAACACAACTGTGTCGGGTTTTGGCAGTAAAAAATCTTGTTTTTTGTATGACATGTCGTGTTTTGGCAGGTATGTTGTTGTATATGGAGTTATGCATGATGGGTTCATGCATTTTGATAAGTTTCACTCACATCTAGCAAAGTAGGTCACAGCAACCTATTTTTTGCCCTAGGGTCAGGGTTGGGGTTGGAGTTTGATTTGGGATCATTAATTCGAGCAAAACAAGCACATCATTTTGTGGAATTCTTATGCTTTGAATATGTCAAGAACCACACAATGTTATGCATGATCTTCCATTTGTCTCTCTTGTTTTCCAGCAAGTTCATCTGCCTGTAAGTCACAAAGTCCTATGTGTATGATATCTTGCATAGCTTTTTATAGATTGTACTGAAACTTGGGAGACTTTATGATAAGGATCATCTTTTGCATGTATATTATTATTGGATGATTTTTTCTTTTTAAATGTATGATTTAGCTTTCAGTAAATTACTATTCTGTGTCGAGAGGAAACATTCGAGAGCAGAAAAATAACAATTTAGACTTTGTGATGGGTTTTTGTAGTAATTTGGAAATAATTAATTGTATTAGCAAGGATATTAGTTGTACAATAAAACCCCGCAATAACACGAATTCGGATATAACGTGATCGTGGCGTGGCTCCTAAAATTTCCAATATTCATTCGCACATGAAATTTTTTTTTCTTCAAAGTATGAGAAATAGTGTATAAAATGTGTATATTATCATTTTGGGGAAGAGATTGCGCATGAATTCGAGTATATTACGTTTGTGGCATGGTTCCTGTAATTTTTATATACATGTATTTTTCTCGTACAAGGAAAAATATTTTTTTTTTTTAAGTACGAGAATTAGCGTATAAAAAGTTTATTATCATTTTGGGGAAGAGATCACGTATAAATTTGATCGTGGTGTGGCTTCTGAAATGTAACAATTTCACCAATTTCTTGACATGTTATGCCAAAATAAAAATTATCAGAAATGTTACTTATTACTGATCCATGAGTAAAGCCAGTAAGTCTTCTTTGTGTTTGTCTTCAATTCATTCTGTATAAAATCATTGCTCAAACAATAGCTGACATGTGTTTCTTCTTTAACTGCTTGCACAACCGAGCATCAGACAATGATGGTGGTTGATAAAAGATTCTCACGATTTAATAAGCATAAAAAAACGTAAGCTGTCAACACATGTGCTGGACTTCAGTTCATCCTGTATACAATCATTGCGCAAACACTAGCTGACTTATCTTTCTACTTTAACTGCATACACAACCAAGCACCAGACAATGCGGTGGTTGATCAAAGATTGTCATATGTGGGTGCTTATGTAGAGACTGAGCTTGGGGTCTGTAAGTAACATTTTGATCATTAAGTCTGTAAAATCTATTAAAGGATGCAACTGAACACATGTCAGTTGTGTGGCAAGATCACAGGGAGTTCAAATAACCACTCTCTGTTACTTGGCACTGTACAAGTATGAAACTCGCGGCTCAATCAAAGGGTTGTCATGTGGGAAAGCAAAGACAGCTCGATATCAGATAGTAAATGGTGTTGATACCCTATTCATACTATACATTAGACATGTATACATTGTTCTCTGAATAAAGTAAAATACAGTAAAACCCTGCAATAACGCGACCCCACTTTTTCTGCGATCAAATTTTATGGACCCCAATTATAGCGTTATTGCGGGGTTTCACTGTATCTTAATTGATAACGACATTATAGCTATATTTAACAATGTTATAATCTTTTATGAGTAATTTTGATCCAGTCAGCGAGTACAACCAAATTGTGTATTGCACAATGACAGGGATTTTCCTGCCATTTATGAAATAGGGTTTGGGGCCCATGGAATTGGGAAAATTTATGCATACACGAGCTATATTGTGAATTTTCAGAATACAAGAAAAACAAGACAGCCTGTGTATTAGTAAGCTAAGCAGAGCACATTTTAATGCCATAAAGCAGTCAATAAGCCTTGTCATAAGGTGGTATGAATTGTCAAAAAGCAGTCAGTAAGACCTGTCATAAAGTGGACTGAATTGTCATAAAGCAGTCAATAAGACCTGTCATAAAGTAGACTGAATTGTCATAAAGGAGTTACTGAATTCTGAGCAATGTTGTACAAAACACTACTGCAATTTTGTTTTATTTTCCCATAAAATAACAGGGATAAATAAAAAATATAATGTTTTTATTTGTTATTTGTCCTTTTTTGCTTAGAAATGCAAGAATGGAAAGAAGATTATGTAATTTCACTTATTATCTGACTCTCCAACCCAGTTCCTCTGCATTTGGAATTTTCAGGTCAAAATTAGGAAAATATACACATTTTTTGGATTGGTTATGAGGCTGAATTTCGGCCCTCAGAAAAGTTTAGAAAAATCCCTGGTTGATAACATACTATGTCACGATAAAGGAGGTATCAGTATGATATGTACAAATTGCCTTATACAGATATTTCACTCACCCAGTCCAGAGAAAACAGGTAATATTTTCTTTGTTCCAAAAGAATTTTATTTTTGTTTATTAGTTATGGAATTCTGTTTTGTAATTCAGGTAATTGTCTATTTTAGGATGGAAGCCTTCTTCACACTTATGTAGGAAATGGAATCGTTAAAAGTTTGAACTGGTTTTCAGAACATGGACTGGCAGCTTGTTTTAATAGAACAAAGGTAAGAGAGCAACATTTTTTCATATACTATCCTTTCAAGTATACACAAAACTAAATTTGTTTTGAATTTTTTCTTCACATTCAGTAATTTTTAGCTGTACTGGTCATAGACCAGAAAAGCTTATGGAATGGTCTTTTGTCCATTATCAGTTGTCTGTCTGTCTGTTAGCACAAGTTTGTTAGTGTTACTTCTCCTAAACTACTTGGAGGATTGTCATGAAACTTTACACACACATTCGTCCCATGGTCTAGTTGGTCCTAAGTGAAAATGGTGATGCTAGGACATCCAATATGGCCACTACAGTGTCCATCTTTAAAATCTTCTTATCCCTACTCCTCCTGAAAGTATGGTCATATCAAGATAGACTTCTTATGATGTATAGTTGGTCCTAAATAAAAATGGTGCCAATCTGACATCCAATATGGCCACCATGGCAGCCATCTTGAAAATCTTGTTATCACAACTCTTTCTGAACAGGTCATATTTTCCTGGGGTTTTCACCAAAAGACTTCTTATGGCTTTCTGTTGGTCATAAATGAAAATGGTGCCAATCTAGCATCCAATATGGCTGCCACACAGCGACCATCTTGAAAATCTTATTATCACTACTCCTCCAGAATGGATGTTCATATCAACATGGAGTTTTCACTAAAAGACTTCTTATGATGTGTAGTTGCTCCTAAATGAAAATGGTGCAGATTTGATATTCACTATAGCTGTCCAGTTGGAGTTAAAGGTAAATGGTGTAGATCTGACATCCAATATGGCTGCCACACAGCAACCATCTTGAAAATCTTGTTATTGCTACTCCTCCTGAATGGATGGTCATATCAACATGAAGTTTTCACTACAAGACTTCTTATGATGTCAATTTGGTCCTAAATGAAAATGGTACCAATCTGATGTTCAGTATGGCTCTTTTCATCAGAAGAGTTCTTATGGTGTCTAGTTGGTTCTAAATGAATATGACTAACCCTCAATATGGCCACCATGGTGGCTGTCTTGAAAATGTTGTATGTCTACTCCTCCCAAATGGATGGCTATATCAGCATGGGGTTTTCACCAATAGACTATCTTATGTTACCTAGTTGGTCCTAAATGAAAATGGTGCCAATCATGTATCTAATATGGCTGCCACAATGGCTGTCTTGAGAATCTCCCTTGAATGGATGATCATTATGACCTGAGATTTTCACCAAAGACTTAAAAGGATGTCTACTTTGTCCTAAATGAAAATGGTGCCAATCTGACATCCAGTATGTCCACCACAGCAGCTCATTTGAAAATCTTGTTATTGCTGAAGAATATCAGAGATGGCTTCAACACTCAGCAGTTAAAAGGAAGAAATGGTCTTGAATTCTTGGACATTCTTTTCACCTAGTAGAGCATCAGTCCCTTCAAGGGACTTTTGTTTGTATCGGCAGTTATCAAAATTTTATGGACAAACCCATATGTTTGGTTTTCAGTGGAATGCATAGTATCTTCAGTATCAATTCACAAATTTCTTGCTTTTAGTAGTTTGTTAATACTATGAATTAGTTTTTTGTGGAAATAAATTTTTGTTTTGTAAAAAATAATATTTTTGTCTGTATTTAAATTCATTAGTTGGGGAAAGGTTCCTGTTATTTCTACAGAGGGATCATTGTTAGTTGGGTTTTTAAATTTGTCATTTGTAGCAACCACAGATTCCAAGAAAATTGGTACTCCACAAAAAATAGTGGATTTAAAGTACTGTCTTTGCCCAAAGTTTTTGGACACCCCATGTTTTCAAACACCCTTCATTGTTATTTTTTGTCTGAACAATTTTTAAATGTATCCTATGTGTTTGGACAGCCATGTTCAGTAATATTATTTTTCACCCTAATTTTTGGATACACTAAATAAGATCAGTGACAGTTTTCATTAACAAATAGAAAGGTAATTAAATTTAATAAAACCATGAATTGGTACATAATGCAGTCAGTGGTTATGGACACCAATGACTGCATTATGATGAGGCAGAGCTGTAGCTTGTTTCTATATTAGTTTAACAATTTGCAGGATGTTATTGTGCTGCATTATTCCCTGGAGATGCAAAATAAGAACCAGGTGCTGGCCACAGCTAGGAGATCACTGAATTCAATGGGTATTATTGGACTGGAGCATGCTCCATGTTTCAGAGCACTTCTTCAGCAAATGCCAACTATTCTACAGGAACAGTATATGTATGAGAAGGTAAGAAAATAGTCACAAAGTGGATTGGTAGGCAAGCCATTGATAAACTAAGAGATGATTTGTGTACTACATGTATTTGTGTTGCTCCTGAAATACACTGTTAGAAAATATTTTTTGATGAGGTTCTGGTTATATAAGGATTTGTTGGGAATTTCGTTTATTGAATTTCACACACAATTCTTCACAGTGTTTATTGTCTGAACAAAATATTGTATCACATTTCCATCCTTGGGTGATGTCTGTCTTTATTTCGTTTACTAAAGTCATGGCAGAAATTGACCCCTGTATCTAATATCTTTTTATGTGTGATCTCTACATCTAGTAATAGAATGCAAACTTCACCTAACCCACTGGCAGTTTTCTTCATATTACTTAGATTGCATTTATACAAGGACTAAACTTAATTCCATTTTTCTTGATTTACAGCAGATGCAGCACTTTTTAATTATTAATGATAAAATTGAATATTGAGGCTTGAATGCAATGAATGCTTAGGAAATAGATCTAAACAGCACACTTATTATCTATCTGATGGTTGACAAAGCAAAGCGTAAAGTGCATACTCTTGCTGTCCCAATGTCACCAAAACAAAATGTGCGAGTTTGTGATCTGGGACCTATAGTGAAGCACTGTTGTTTCTAAAATTAATGCCAACAAATGCACCATGTGTTAGAATTTGCTCATCAAATGACCAAGAAGAAAAAAAGTGTTAGTAAATGAGCCAAATTAAAAATTAGTATCATAAAGATGATGATGAGTCAAGCTACAGATAAAGTTTTATTGCCCTAAATGGCATATGACTGAACTGTTTTATCTTTCCAGGTTGTGGTGATGACAGGGGATCAACTGGTACACAGTAAATATCTACAGAGTCTGGCCTCTTTAGCCGTGGGACTGTCACTAGACTCCATACTTTGTAACACCACAACTCCCCCACATCATATACAGTCAGCTGATGGTGAGTTACAATAAACTGTTAACAGATTCCACACTGTGTTGAACCACAACTCACCCACACCACATACAACTAGTAGATGGTGAGTTGCAATAAACTGTAACCAGATTCAACACTGTGTTACACCACAACTCATCCACATGACATACAGCCAGCTGATTGTGAGTTACAATAAACTTGTCACCAGATTCAACACTGTGTTGCACCACAACTCATCCACATGACATACAGCCAGCTGATGGTGAGTTACAATAAACTGTCACCAGGTTCCATACTGTGTTGCACCACAACTCACCTTCACCATATACATCTAGCTGATGGTGAGTTGCAATAAACTGTCACCAGATTCCACACTCTGTTACACCACAACTCACCACACCACATACAGCTAGCAGATGGTGAGTTACAATAAACTGTCACCAGGTTCTATACTGTGTTACACTACAACTGTCTCCTTTCTCTTTCCCCCTCCCCCCTTTTCATCTTCCTATCCAGAACCACATAATGTTATGCTCCTTGGTTGAAAATCAACAGACCAGAGTTTCACAGTTCAAACATTTGATGAAATAATAATGTGAAATTTAACATGTTGCTGTATCTGAAATGGTGAGTTTATAATAATAATAATAATAATAATAATAATAATAATAATAATAATAATAATAATAATAACCCTTTATGTATTTAGAGTTACACAATTAGGAAAGAGCTAGTCTCCCTTGAGGCCCTGTAATAAACTAACATAAGGTGTATGTACAGACATTTAGAGTAATAGAATATTTCATCGACACCATCATGAAATACCAGTCTGTATAAATGTACAAGTCAAAGAAGAAACAGACAGACAGCAAAGAAGAAGATAAAATCAAGCAGTAATTATCCATTTATGGCAGGTCTGTATTTAGATTTAAATTTTTTCCAACTGTGTGGAGCCTTAAGAGATAATGGTAAAGAGTTCCAGGCCATGACACCAGAATACTGAAAACTTTTTGTGAATAATTCTGTACATGGTTTTAGAATTTGAATATTATTTTGAGCCTCAGGTCATAAGTGATATTGTTTTTGTTTTTACACACTTTTGAGAAGGTTATGGAGATAACCAGCTACCATTCCATGAATGCATTCATAAACATGAACAGCTTTTAAATACTTTATTATATTATGAATAGATATCCAATGAAACTGTGAAATAAATACTCTGAGGAAGTATCCCATGATGCATCTGAAATTATATTTGCAGCCCATTTTTGTAATTTTAGCTGCCATCATGCTGTGTAATGTCTTGTGCAATATTGAAACAAATCAGCAGTTAACTGTAGAATATATCACATGTGTATCCTCTTTATTTGCTATTACAAGATGAAAGGGGAGGGTGGGTCAAAACTACAGACTTTAGTGATGCATTTACCAGCTTGATGCATATTAAACTAGAAATACTTAAAACAATTATTACATATTTAATATTTATTTTTTTGGCAGAGAACCATTTATTGGTACATACATATATGAAGTATAATAATAAAAAAGAATGGAATAGAAGAAAATGGCTTTAATGTTCATAAATACAGATAGTACTTAGTAAGGTCTATTATAAATGATTACAAAATAAAAATTTGATATTTTCATGCAAAATGACCTTCATGCTTGGCATGGCTCATATTTCAATTTGTTTTGTGTTGTTTTTTTTTTACTAAGGAGATGCACCACATCTGGTTCCTGAATGGCAGTGGTTGCTGTCCTATTCCACAGCCCTGAGAACATCCGAGACCCTGACCAAACGCACTCCTCTACCTAAGTCTTTCTACAGGCTCAACACAGACAAACAGGAAGATCTCAGTCAGGATGCCTTTGTAAGTTCATTAATTGATGTGGCTTTGTTGTATGGTTGCAGAGGTATCTTTAAAAGCAGGGGGGCATTGAGTTTTTCCCTGTTGTTTTGGCTTTTAACCCCAGCAACTTTAATGGAAGCTTTTCTTTATAATAGTTCTCTGACTCCAAAATCCTCCATCTACCGTACTTCAAATCCCCTCCAAGTTTAAAAATGAATGACACCCCTGATGGCCACTATTTTCTTACTTCAAGTAACTACTAAAGAAGCGTCTTTTACACTATTGTATATTTTAAAACATATTTTCCTTTGAGCTATGTTGTAAGGTAATTCCTGACAGCCTGGACATTCAAAGCCATATTGTCTCCTTTTCTTCTGCAAAGGTAAGGTGACATAGAAAGTCGTCAATCATCCGTTCATCTCTGAAACTATATCTTACCATGACTAGTGTCACTCAGACTGGCTGCATATGTTAGACTTAGGAGCATGGGGAAAAAAATGCTTCTTGTAAGTTCAGTACACCGCTCTCTCGATAACTCGCGCCCGGATAACTCGCGAACCCGCTTATAACGCGGACCCGACGTGGATCCCATTTTTTTTAAACTAGAAATTTTTTTAAAAAAAAAAAAAAATGGACCCTATTTGTTGAAGGTGGAAAAAATCGCTAATAAAAAATTAGTAAATGAAACCTTAATATATCGCTCGTTTTATCGTCAAAACCAGTGGTTAGTACCCAGAAATTTGAATCATCATCATGAAATTTTCAACTTTTAATAAGAAGTCAAATATTTTCTTTCCAAACAACATTCTCAGTACACTATAAATAGCAATATTCGACGAAATTTCGATCAATGAAAACGTCACTAAAGCCTACTGGTGGCAACACTTTAAAAATAAATACCAATTAAATAAGTTTTGTCAAGTGAAATATGTGTTTTAGCTCTTATCTTTTAATTCGGTTTCAGTGTAATCATCATAAATGCAATAAGCCCTCTTGTATTCAAGCGTGAAAATTAAAATTTAACTGACCCAGCTATCACCGCAAGCCTTTCCATGAGAATCTAATTATGTGCCGACCTTTTTTTGTTTTTATCTCCGACTTGCGGAAGTATATGTTGTGTTGTTACACTCAATTAATAGCAGACCTGCTTTGTATTATCACGTTAATTACGTCTTTTGTATCAAATCAAACAAAGGGGTGGAATAACAGAAAAGTTAAAAGGCGTGCAAATCCTGCCTGCGTAAAAGCTAGCGGTCACGGCCGTGTGTCAGGTCAACTCATTTCAATTGATCAATCGAACACTTATAAATATTATTATATAAGTAATATAATTAAACTACCTTAAATTAGCCTACTCATTCACAAATGTAATCAAAGATAGTAAGGCAACCAATCCAAATGAGTACTTGGAGAATAAAAGCTTTGTTTTACAGATGCGGTTCATTACGGAGAAGCGAGTTCCAGAGTTTGTATTGAACTTTCTAACATGCTACTCAGGGATTTCCTCAAGGATGAGACGAAGTTTCACTGTTACTTGATATGAAACCACGGCATCCATATTTTACTAATGGAACAATAAATAAATCGAGGTTCGATATTGACGGTTGTTTCACGAAATAAATGTCAATAGTTTTTGAAAAAAGGAATCTTGTTTAGTTATGAATCAACAACAACAAAAAGCAGTGACGTAATACACAATGTATCGCGTACACGTGTTGTTCAAACCACTTGGACTAATGTTGTTAACGATCTTTCATAGGTTTGTTATCTTGAAAATAAAGGTAATTTATACAGAAAAGCAAACAACTACATTAGAAAAAGCTCTTTATTGACAATTATTCCCAATGTAATTATAAAACGAGTATTCGACCATTAAACAGCCCCGTTACCCACCCCCACCCCACTGCAGTTTTCTCGATGTCCAGCAAGGATGGCATCCCTTTCTTAATTTTTTTGAGGTCCCTCGGTAACTCGCGCCCTCGCTTATAGTGCGGTCTATGTTTTTGGACCCCGTTGTGTGCGAGTTATCGAGGGAGAAGTGTAATATCAGATTAGAGTCAAAAATTTTTGTGACTGTTCTCATTAAATTTATCTTCATCATATTCTGAATTCAATACAACTTTGTATACTAGGTAGGCAAAGTAGAATCAGTTGACATACTGGTTGGGGATAATCAGTTAAAAAGAGACATTTTTGGGTTGAGTATACTGAAAGATCAGCCATTTATCCCCAAGAAACATTAAAACATTATAACTAGTTGTGCCTATATAATTAATAAATTTTAACTTCTCACCTTTACTACATGTCATATGGAGAGTTACACCATTAGTAACTTACCTTATTCAAGACATTTCTGTAAATCCCAAGTTTTACATATGATGATTGAGTTTTAATTTTTGCAGAACAACACAAAGTGGAGTATGGAGATGGACAGTCAGATAATGGCTTGGGCAACACAGCGTCCAGAAGACTGGCAGATCGGGGGCAAATGTGAGGCCTTTCTGTGGGGCAATGGGCGACATGGGCAAATGTGTGAGGGAGGCAGGGCAATTGTAACCCCCACCAAGGTCCAGTCCTTCTCATGTGCTCAGCAGGTAATAATAATAAATAATAATATGAGAAATTTCTCAGGGACAAAAGGCAGTATTGGCAGGTGTGTGAGAAAGCTGAGTGATTATAACCCCATTAAAGGTCCAGTCCTTATCTTTTTCTCAACAGGTAGATCATAGATTGCAAACAAACACATCACCAGGTGGAATCCTGTAATGCATGTTAAAAATTCAGTCAAATTGTAACTCAGTTAGGGTGTAATTTGAAAATTAGGAAAGGTTCCTAAATATTGTTAATTATTTTCCATCAGTATAAGTGATATTCCATTATGTCCTTAAAACGAACTTTCTATTGATCTTAAGTATGTGCCTTTGATGGGAAATCTTTCTGAGGATATAAGTATCCTAGCCATGATTTTTCAGCATTGAATGCAATATTTATCCATACCAAGATTTTATCATGCATGACAAACTACAGTGTCCCTAGTACACAATGCAGAAATAAAAATTGATTAAATTTTCCATTTTAAATCTCCCTTTTTATATGCCTGCCAAAAGGAGTAGATGACTTACACTTTGGGTAAGAAAGAAGCCTTTTGATTTTTGGGGTCAAGAAGTCAAAAGTCAAGGTTACTGATCCTGGAAGAAGAAAATAAGTTTCACATAATAACATTTGTTCTAGACCATTTACCATGACCAAAGTTAGTGGAGGCATGCACTAGGTAAAGAGGAGCCCTACTGATTTTGAGGTCTATGGTCGAGGTCACTGTGACTCAAAGAAAAATATGTTTTGTGGAATAACTTTTGTTCTAGAGTAAGTTCCTTGACCAAACTTTGTGGATGGCTTGCGCTTATGGTAATAAAGAAACCATCAATTTTGTGGCCTAAGGGTCAAAGATCAAGACAATGGTAAGTCTAATAGAAAACAGTGGTTTCTGCACAGTAAATTTAGTTCTAAACTGTATACCTTGACCAAAGGTTCATTGAAGCCCATTAGTCAAATATCTCCTGAGTCAACCATGTCCTACTACTACCTGCTGAGAGAACTATTAAACATGACGCGGGTGTATGATGTACCATTCATGCTTCTCTTGTTTGTTCTTTTTGCTGTTGTAGTTTTGAATTTCCAGATGTGATAATTTTTTCATATATCAAATACTAAAATATGAATCATAAGGTACCTCAAGTCTTATTCTCTGTTTTAAATGCTGTTTGTAATTACACTTGAGATGTAGAAGGCTAAGTTTGAAATAATTCCACTGTAATATGGTCCAGAATTCCATAATGGTCACCTGCATCAACAGCCATATCTTTGCAACTATCACATCACTTTCAGTTTACTTCTCTTAAACAACCCCCTCCCTTAAACAGCTCAGATTAGTCCACTTTATAGTTGGCTGTTTAAGAGAGGTTGCAGTGGACTTGTATTAATGTCATTTATCCAGATGTCTGGACATTAAGAAATAATTACATTTCTTGCTGACTGAATAATGTATGTGCAGATGAAAATTATCATTTTTCAAGAATATCTTTTGGAGAAAATTAATATCTCATTGTGTGCTGATGCACCTAGGCATGTTCAATCTGGGTCAGAAGTGAGCTAGGTAAACTCGGTTGCATTATATCCATTCTTGCAAGTAAAGAACACTTATATGATAATATTTTGGTGTTTTCTTTGACGAATAAAGAAAACTGGTTGCAGTTTTGGTGGTTTTTGTTTGCTCATGTTTGCACATATGTGCCTGTAAAGAGAACCAATGTACCTTAGTCCTAAAAATTTGATGACCTCTACATAGGAAAGGAAATAGAGTTTGATTCTTAATGTAGTACTTATTGAAATTACTTTGGCCATCACTGGGTACTATTTCATGACAAGAAATTGGTTAGATAAGGTGACAGTGTCAATTATATGGCAATACCTCAGAGAAATAAAAATCGCATCCATTAGAAAGATAGAAAAAGCTGGGCGGGCCAAAGGAACTTGGGCTATGATTAGGGTAATCAAGGAGGTTGGGAGGTCCATAGGAACTTGGGTTATGATTTGGGTAATCAAGGTGGTTGGGAGGGCCAGAGGAATTTGTACTATGTCTAGGCTAATCAAGGCAGCTGGGAGGGCTAGAGGAACTTGAGATACGATTAGGGTAATCAAAGTGGCTGGGAGGGCAAGAGGAACATGGGCTGTGATTAGGGTAATCAAGTTGACTGGGAGGGCCAGATGAACTTGGGCTATGTTTAGGGTAATCAAGGGGGTTTTGAAGATCTGAGTCATCTGTGCAATAACCTGCTTTTGAGTATGGGTAAATCTTAGGTTTATGTTCCAACCTGAATTTTTTTCTATCAACATAAAAAGGTGTATTTGGTATCCGGAAATTTTATCTACTTTTTAAAATTATTACAAATTTGGAAAATATGTTGTATGGAAAATTTGAGGGTTTGGATATTTGGATTAATGACGGTATACATATCTCATTCTCACAGGAAAGGAGACTGTTATGACCCAACTGTCATGTTCCTCATTTATAAGGAATTTCACTATAATTTAATTCTAGTAAGAGTTACCCCCTTGGGAACTCTTCTTGCCAAACAGACACTTTGTTCTTTTTCAAAATAGTTTGATTTCATTTATATGAAAAAAGAATTACATCTATTGTTGCTATGCTGTTGTCTATTGCCTAGCTTTCCTGTACATATTTATGGCTTGATTATGACATATACAATCAAACCTGTCCTAACGGTCACTTTTACTAAGTGGTCACCTGCTCACAATGGCCATTCTAATTTCCCCCTGGCAAATTTCCTATATAAATGTGCTGTATGTAACAGTCACCTGCCTTCCGCAGTCAGCAGCCAGGTGTTTCCTAACAAAACATGGTTTCTCCGTGCCTTAAGCAGTCATTAGAATGTATCTATATTGACCGTTCAGTCTATGCACACTGAATGTTTGCTTCACTAGGAAGGCATTGTTTAGATTAAGGAATATCATGTGAATCGATATGCAAACTTTTCTTATCTCACTTGTACTCATAACACTAGTCATGTAGACAGTGTAAAAAGGTGTCAATATGTCAAATTCGAAAGCGAGGCAGTTTTTACCATTAGGGTAGATGGATGAATCAGTTTGTTTGCTGGATGGTGGGAAAAGTGGTTGTGTTATCGCAGTAAAAATAGAAGTCACCTTTTGTGCCAGTGTGACAGGTATAGTTAGATATCTTCATCTATTTGCCTGTGAATTAATGCTATCTCTGAAGAAAAAAGTTTGTCTTTGAGGGGAGATGCAAGTTATGTCCATTTTCATTAATGTCAGGGGGGTCATTCAATATTCAAAACGTGTCTGTAAAGACAGGTAAAGTTTCAGTTCATGGGTCACAACGAATAGCCATGTACAGCTACTTTTAATTTTCTGTTAATCACGGGCTTCTCACATAAGTTGACTGTCTTTTGATCTTGGCAAGTTGAGCAACTGGCTAATCCAGATATTGTTTTTATAGCCCAAACAAACTAAGATCGGTGTATATTTTTAAGTAGGTGATGATTTCATTTATACTATGGATTCAAGTGAGCAGGATACAGTAATCTTTTGTAGAACATAAATTTGGGGGAGAACAACATATACCCGTAATTAAGATTTTGTTGTACAGTTCACATAAAACAATCATAATAATAATAATAATAATAATAATAACAACAACAACAACAACAACAATAACAATATTTGGTGCATGGTATTTGTTCAAAACCAATTTTAAAAGGTGACCCTCTGTACAGCAGTCATCTGTGTGCAATGGCCAGCAGTTTTGCCTTTTCCCCATGAGTGGCTGACGGTTACAGGTTTGACTATGAATAAATATTTTAATTTGTATTTTGCTCTATGGAGATTCTAACCTGGATCCCTGGGTTACGGCACCCAATGTCTTGCCTCTATGCACCAAACCCTATACCATCTTGACCATGCACACATCACCAACAAATTATGCTACAAAGATGGTGGTATAGTCATTCGTGCCTAGCAGACATACCCGCATGTCAACCCAGTAATTAATTCTCATCTAAGTACACAGTCCATCAGGATTCCTACTACAGAAATCAAGGTATATATGGTATAGGGGTTGATACTTACAGGCAAGGTGATGGGTGCCATAACCCACAGATCCAGGTTTGAATCTCCAGTGAGTACAAAATTTATATAGAGGTAAGATTGGTTATAACGTTTAACAGGGGACTGGGATTTTTAGAATGTTATAACCGTGAAACATTATATCCAAATTCATCATTTACTTTTCAAAATGTTTATATACTTGTCCATGTCGATGATATTGGATATACATGTAGTAAACAAATTATTCTGGTATGATTATTGTCAGAACTCATATGGAATGAGAATATAATTTTCAGACAACATTCATTTGCATAAATACTGAACATGTTATCATGAAAAAAATGAAGAAAAACCAGTAAGGTTTACCATCCGATGAATGTGTCAGTGTTTACTACATGTGATTCTACTCATTTTATAAGGTGGACCACACAAATCAACTGCTATAACCAATTAAATGTTGTAACAAAGGAACGTAAGCATTGCAATACATAGTAAATAGAACGTAATAAACAATCTACACATACAACTGTGAAGTTGACAGTTATGGTGAATGTTTGTATGGATTCATCAGATTAGACCAATGGATACATAGGTACTTCATGGTTGTCTGGATACAGACTATAATGAACGCAAATACCTTTCTAACAAACAGATAATCTGTGGTCAGAACTGTACATTTGTGGTCCAAGCTAATGGCAGTGTGCTGGCATGTGGTGAAGGCAGTTATGGTCGACTTGGTCAGGGTAACTCAGATGATCTCAGATCTTTGACTCTTGTCTCTTCATTACAAGGTAACATTATTTTCTTTTATTTTTTCTCCATTCAGTTTATTGAAGTTACTTATAACTTTACTGTGCTAACTAATGTTAATTAGCACACTCTTTTTATCCATGTCCTTCTCTGCCTTTGTCTTTCTGTCTGTTTTCTCTCTCCTATGCACTTGCACACCCTATATTTCATCCAGGAATCCAAAACCAGTCACATTTACAGGACAAATTAGAATACTACCGTATATACTCGTGTATAAGTCCAAATGCAAACAACATAGACCCTGATCTGCCATTACATAATGCACTATCAGATCAGAGTCTATGTTATTTGTTCTACTGATTAGTCTTTACAAACTGCATAGATCCAGATCTCCCAGCGCATTATGCAAGGGCAGATCTGGGTCTATGCAGTTTGCAGTTGGTATCGGTATATATACGAGTATAGCTGGTACCTTAATCTGCTCTTTAGGCTGGTCTATAAGCATGTTTAAATATAATGAAGAATGCATTTCTCAATCACAATCTTAAACAATCCCTATATATTTACATGCATTCCATATTTCAGAGAAAAAAAATGTCAGTTAACTAAACTTAATTCCAGACATATCTCTTGTCCAGGTAATATGTTGTTCATGTGAAAGATTGATTTTAATTACAGATTTTTCAACTGACAATTTGTAGGTAATTTAGAAATTCTCTTGGGCTGTATGATTGAAAAACTCAATATTCTTTATTCATAATTCTTCCTCAACTTCAGTGCACACTTCATCTCAAAATTTATATAAATTTATGTATGTAAAATAGTGAGCAAACTACATCACATTGAAAAACCTTAAATACTGACAGCTTATTTAGATGGAGAATTTCATTGAATATGTTGGTTTATTGTTGAGCCTGCCATGGGTGAAGCTCAACATGGTGATCACTTTGACCCCTGTGTGCATGTCTGTCTGTACATTCCTCCATCCATCTGTTCATACCCTACATTAAGGCCCATGTTAAAGTTTTTTAGATTACGATCATTGTTAAAGGTTTTTTCTTTCTAGCTAAATAAAAGGTAAGCTGAACGAAAAGGAGTCTCTTATATTAAAATTTAAAAATTATAATGTGCATTGCATGAACAAAATTTTAGGTAAAGTGTGAACTTAAAGGTAAGCTAAGGAGCTTTCTGAAAACAGAACCAGAATATTAGCATCCTTATAGTAGATGTTTAAATTTTATACCGGTATGCTGTACATCTCTTCCCAGGCTTTGTAGTCACAAGTCTGTCCACCTCAGTTGGATCTGATGGTCACAGCATGGCTCTTACAGAAAGCGGGGAGGTTTTCAGCTGGGGTGATGGGGATTATGGAAAATTGGGTCATGGGAATAGTGACAGGCAACGCAGACCCAGACAGATTGAGGCCCTGCAAGCAGAGGAAGTTGTGCAGGTAAGGGTTGAAGTGTAAGCACTGTAACATGTAGGTTAGTGTTACCTTAGTGTTTATACCCCTCCATATGTAATATGGGGGGATATAGCCATTGCTATGTCCATCTGTCTTTCTATCTGTCTGTCTGCCTATCTGTTCATAAATATCTCGTTTTCAGAGCATAAATCTCAAACTGTCCAAGGTATCTCAATGAAACATATTACATTAGTGATCTAGATGTGCCTTTTGCCATTCACATTTCCTCAATTTCAATATATTTTAAGTTTTTGTCCATTTTTCTATCCATTAATCTATCAAACCATCCATCTATTCATTCATTATCAAGACTTTCATTTCTTGGGCAAACCCCAAAATATTTTAAGATATTTTGTTGCAACTTAGTACATGTATTAGACTGGTAGTCCAGATCTATTTGGCCATTTGTCCGTTTATCCATCCATCCATCCATTATCCACACTTTTGTTTCCAATGCAAAACTCCAAAACCAGTTAAGATATCTGTATGAAATTTGGTACATATATTAGACTAGTGATGTCGACATGCCTTTTTATATTCACAATTCTTCAGTTTCAGTATTTTTAACATATTCATCCATTTGTCTGTTCACCCATCCCTCCATCATTCATGCTTTTGTTTCCAGAGCATAGCTGCAAAAAGCATTAAGAATATCTCTCTGAATCTTAGTACACATATTAGACTAATGGTCCAAATGTGCCTTTTGCTAATCACAATTCTTCAATTTCAGTATTTTTAGTGTTCTTGGCCATTTTGTTCATCCATTATTGACACTTTTGTTTTCAGGGCAAAACACCAAATCTGATCAAGATATATGTATGAAATTTGGTACATATATTAGACTAGTGATGAAGATGTGCCTATTGATATTCACAACTCTTAAGTGTCAGTATTTGTAACATTTTCATCCATTTGTCTGTTCATCCATATACGTTCACATTTTCATTTCTGGAGCAAAATTCATGAGGCCTATCACTTCCCTGTATACATTGTAAATATGTACTTCCTTTGTATGAAATCTTTAACAAATTATTCTGTCTCCATGCAGACATTTTGGCAGGGCAAGGGATGTAGATGACTCCATCTTTTAGGGTTTTTGTTGAGCCTACATTAGTGGGAAGCAAGACAATGCTGTCACTTTTCTGACAAACAGTCTTTCATTTACATATATTTCCTAAACCTCTTCATATATTTTCTTCATACTTGGCATGAATCAATATGAAGCTAAGACAGTTCATTTGGTGACATGTACACTTGCTCCTTTGTCCTTGGGGTCAAGGTCAGTCAGGAAATTTATGTTAAGGATTTGGTATTTGTTTCATTAGGTTCATTTTCCTTCACCCCTTGACAGATTTTCTTCATAATTGGGATCAATCATTATGAGGCTAAGACAATTTATTCAGTAACATGCATGCTTGCCCCTTTGACATTTGGTCAAGGTCACAGTAATGGAAAATTTGCTTTATGGTTTATGATCATGTTTTTCATTTTGCTTATGTTTCCAAAATCACTTAATGAATTTTCTTTATACCTGTAATGAATCATTATGAAGTGAAGAAATTTCATTCTGTACCATGCACTCTTTCCCGTGACCTTGAGGTCAAGGTCACAGTCTTAGGAAATTAGCACAAAGATCTTGGTGAAAGCTTTTTCATTTGCTTATATTTCCTAAACTCCATGATGCATTTTGTTCATAGATTGGATGAGTCATTATGAAGCTAAGAAATTCATTCTGCGACATGCTGACTCAACCTTTTGGCCATAGGGTAGATTTTACAACAATGCTTCGATCATGGGTTTATTGTGCAGTCTGTGGTCTGGTGGGCTTTTTTTTTTTTAATACTTGGAATTTTGTGCATGTAATATTTTTTATGTTACCATAGAAACAATGTGTTGCATAAGTAGTATACAAATTGAGAGTGTTGCACTGTAGGGTACTATCATAAGTAGTTTAAAAATTGAGAGTGCTGGACTGTAGGATACTTTCAGCAAGCATCTTTACATAAGCAGGGGATGGGGGGGGGATGTGTCATCTATAGATGATTTTTGTTTGAAAATCTCAACATTTTTAACTGATTCTTCTCAGTGAAATTTAAATTGGATTCAGTGGTTGCCTGTCCAGGGTTTATGGTGTCCTTCAGGCCTGGAGATCATAAAATTCTTAGCTTGAGTCTAAGATTTAGTTTCCAATATCAGCCAGTGAGAAGCAAGGTATTAAAAGTAATGTTGTTTATGATTTGTTGAAACAAAATCGCAAGCTTAGACTCAAGCTCAAGGGTTTTTGTGATTTCCAGGCCTGGTTTGTAATTTCTTCCCTCTCTAAGTGAAGGTACTTAAGTTAGCCCCACAGACTAACACCAGCCAACTGGTGTGCTAGGTCGCAAAATTTTGTGCATAACAGCAGCAGGGAGACACATGTTTCACTCTTGACAGTTTATGACATCATCTTTAGCCAACAAGTTTTGTATTTAGATTCAAAGAGAAAGAGAGAGAGAGAAACTTAACGAGCTTGTGTCATTTATTACCTTGTATTGAATCATACTTTATTGGTTTGCCAGCATATTCCTTCTAACATTGTTCACTAAAGTCTTTGTTTTAGGTAACTACATTTACCAATTGTACCATTTTGTTTCATTGATAACATCCACTAATGTCAGTTATGTTAATTCAATTATTATAATTATTATATACATTCTCATCTGTATGAGGTAGCTTTACCCATTTACCTTCAGTTATAATGTCAACAAAAACCAAACTTGACAACAATATAAAAGCAATGCTACTTTATAGAGTAACATTCATTCTCTTATTATATAGAACTACTAAAAGGAAGAAGCACATCAAGAAGTTGAATTCTAGTAATTTCATATTGAAACCATGTATACACATGGTACATTGCATGCAATTACTTGCCAGTTTTTATTACAGGAAAGCATGGGAAGTGACCTATGATAAGGACTATTTGGAATCACTGAATAACCCTATTCAGATTCATCCTCATGCAGAAAACAGATAGAAAATTAATTTAAGAATTCAAGATGGATACATTTAAATAGAACAAGTTATAAAAAAGATAATAAAATAATACATATTAGGGATTATACATCCTAATGGCAAAGGGTCATTAATCGACTTTGTTCCACATCAAACCTTACCATATGTAGCTAGCTGAAACAATGTTTTGAACAAGTGCCCTCTGGCAGATGAAAGGAGGCAAAATCAATTGACCAGTCAGAGAGCTTGTTACATGATCTGTTAGGCATTCATTATGGTGACTTTACTGGTATTAATATACCTTGACTCAAAAGAAAAAATTGAGTGTGAACGGTTTAAATTGGAGAAACTTACATGTATCATGTATTGTTGTCGATGGAGGCCACTATGATTATTACAGGCTTTCTTCCTTGGTAAATGTAACAAGTACTCTGATTAAATCAGATTCTTTCACTGCATTCAGTCAGATAATGGAGTGATAGGTACTGTTTTGGTTCCTTATATATGCCAAGGGTCGATGTGGAACTACCATATATACTCATGTATAAGCTGGATCCAAATGCAAACAACATAGACCCTGATCTGCCATCGCATAATGTGCAGGCAAATCGGGGTCAATGTTGTATGTTCTACTGATTAGTCCTTACAAACTGCATAGACCCAGATCTGGATCTATGCAGTTTGCAGTTGGTATCGGATTGTACGTGAGTTTATATGGTCAGTGGACTGACAATTGAAAACCCTTAACAAAGATGGGATTATAATGAAAGATTTGCAATTTAAACTGGAGAAAAAGAAAAAAAATATCTATATAAAAAAGTTAACACTCTTAGTTGATAATAATTTGATGATATAATTGTATTATAAGACTAGTTTTGTAAAATATCAATAAATCATCACAATCATGTGGATGGAGTTGTTTAACTTGAAGTTAGACCTCAAAAGTGCTTTTTCAGCAGAAAACTTAAAAGTCCACTTAACCCTACCAAAACATGATCTTATTTTGTGTCTCTGATGCACACCAATAAATATTTACTAAGGTAAAAAGCTGTGTGGGAATTTACTGATGATGCAATGAATCCTTTAGGCAAAACAACTAAAAGCTTGTTTAAACAAACCAAACTATTGTTGTTTGTCTCTGACGCATACCAATAAATGAATCCGAATTTCTTTACATATTTAATTATGTGCAAGAAAAAGCTTTTGCTTTAATAAGAACATATTTCTTATAAAAGAAAAACATATCCAAGTTTATGAATTTATTTGCATGAAATTATTTCTAAAAACTAGACCCCATTTGAAATTCTGGACTATTTTGAAGCAAGTTTGATATGTTTGGTTAAACAGAATTAGGCAGTTGTTAGTATTGCCATATTAAAGTACCTGAAACATTTGTCATTTATGTGTTATCACATGTATTATTATATGGCATTTTATATATTCAGTACCATTACTGACAAATTATTTTAAATGTGTATTTTGTATTTGCTTTCCTTCTAAAACACTTCCAAATTTAATTACTAAGAGCAAAGAAACCCATGACCTTAAATATTTGATAGTCAAATCAGACTGATCAGATGGTTGGAATCAAACCCACAGTTATCTGCTCATTAGTCCAGCGCCTTAACAAATGAGCAAATGCAGCTCCCTTAGGTGGGTATCTCAATGTTTTAAGGGGGTGGGGATGGAGGGGGTGTAGGTGGAGGGATACAGACCTAATAATCCATGCTGACTTCACACATGAACTCCCTTAATGCTATGTAAGTGTATACACTTAGGGTTGGGCTTTGAACAGTTTCTAAGTCATGAATTGGGCAGAGAGATATTCAGGGGACAATGCTGGTTGTATAAATGATGTGTGAATTTTATGTCGAAAAAGTTATGCTCTATATAGATATGGTCTAGGAACAAAGATAAATGACACCAACATTAATGGACTGTATAGCAACTATGTGCTCCAAACTTTTCTTTCCTCTCTACAATTTCAATACATGTGTGAATTTGCTTTTAAAATCTGACATATGTCAACTACATAGGTGAGTGACACCAGACTACCTTGGGTTTCTTGTTTAAATGAAGACCTGGCTTCTTATATACATGAGTAATAATGACCATGGACTGAGTGAACATTTGAAAGCACAGTAGGGTTTACATTTTAATATCTCCCTAGTAAAGTAGTATTGTCTGGTTTAGACCTACTTACACATGCATATCAATAGGCAGTAAGCAAAAATGAAAATACTCTCTTGCACATTTTTTTCTCAGACAGAAAATACAGATTTTGTCCTACATGAGAAATTGAGGGAATATGGATCCAGTATTTATGAATGTGAGAATGTTATTGTGGTTTTAATGCCACAGTGTACAACAGTGAAGCCACCATTAACATCTTCAAGGTCTTAAAAAATGAGATTCCTATCCCTTTTGTACAACATTTTGTGTGAAAGTTGTTGACAACAACATTTTGTGTGATACTATATCAAAAGGAGCAACATTATGCCCAAATGCATGCCTACCATAACACATGTCACTAAAAAACATGATTTTTTACTTCCAAAGCCCCAAACACAGTCATGTTTAACAAAACATTATTTTCAGTACTCGTAGCAAAAACTCTAAAATAAAAATAAAGGAGAGGTAGAGAGAGACCTTTCTTGACCACAACAGTATATTCCCATAACCTGTATAAACAGTAAACAGTAGTGCTACCTGCTCATGTAAAACTATCCTCTGGGCAGTTTATACAGTTGATTGTCATAGAGGCATTTTAATGAGTTTTATTTTTAGCATTCAACAACTTCATTTATAGCAGTTATGGCCCCTGGTTGGCCATCTTTGTGACTTTGGTTTCTGCAGTACTACTTTACAAAGGATTGTTGGATTTCAACCAATTTTGGCACACATCTTTATATTGATGAAACCAAGAATTAGTTTAATTTCGAGTATTCAGTGTAATTACTTTGAAGACTAATAGCCACTAAACGTCCATCTTCTTCTAAATTTGGTTTCCATTGCAAGTTCCTCTGTTTGAGGACCAACCAAGCAAATTGTAGGGAGCAGGGCCCCTTTGCAATACACCCATCACTAATAGCTCCAGTTTATGTTTTTTAGGTATCCTGTGGCTTTAAGCATAGTGCAGCAGTGACAGCTGATGGAAAGATGTTCACCTTTGGTAATGGTGACTATGGAAGACTGGGTCTCGGTTCCACCTCTAACAAGAAACTGCCAGAAAGGGTTACAGCTCTTGATGGACAACAGATAGGCTATGTATGTTAATATTTTGACAGTGAACTATAAAACCTGTCCTGACAGACACCAGGACCAAGATTTGAGAAACATTCTTATGCTCAAACTCAGACCCAATTAAATAATGCTCATGTTTAATCGAGTAACTTCAGATTATTGACCAGTCAGCATCAGAATTTTATATATGACTAAGAGCTAGTCCATTTGTACAATTATTTTAGCATATATATTAAATATACAACATTACAACAGTTGGGACACAATTTATTAGAAACCTTTTTTCATAAACAGCTTTTTGTTTTATTCAGTTTTTGGCTCAGCTGGTCATAGACCAGAAGAGATTATGGAATGGTCTTTTGTCCATCATCCATCTATCCGTTTGCATAAGTTTCTTATCACTCAGGGCTCGAAATTAGCGGTAGTCCGCTAGCACGAGGCTTGTAGATTTCCTGTCGGACTAGTAACTTTCATAATGTTAATAGTCCCATGGGCTAGTAAGTTTTGGTTATCAACAGTCAGCATTTGTTTACGCCTCTCCCTAATAAAGACTTGACTTCAGTAGATGTTCTGTAGAATGAAGGCAGTGACCATTGTAAACACAGTCATAAAATATTAGCATGAGAAGATGAAGTCAATTTCTGCCCCGGAAAGGTGCATTTCTATAACAAGAAGCCATCCGATTTTGCGCATTTCGCTTAACAGCGCCAATTATGGTCCCGTCATTAACAGCGGAAGTTTGGTAATTGGTCCTAATTAATCTGACAACGTATGAAATGAAAAATGATGTATCACACTTATCCACTCGACCACAGTAACAAACTACAAAGCGTCATACCACACAAAGAAACACGACAAAAACTATTCAAAGAAATTAGTTTGCATGTTTGTTTAATTTTTTTTGTTTGTTTTTGGCTCGCTAGACAAACACTCCAACAATCACAAACAGGAAACTGCATATTTTACATTTGCATCAAAATAATTATAAGAATTAGATCAATGTTACGATTACATTATTGACACATCATTTCCATATAACTACTTTTTTCTATGATGATAAAAATAGTTTTTATATTTTTCCCTTACAAGAATGAAAAATAATTGAATACACGTGGAGATATCCAAGCAGAATGCTGTACAATTGTTGGGAATTAAAATCTCTGAGCATCTAAGATTTGAAAATTTTCCACCTTATTATTAAATTTGACAATACATTAAGGTCCGATTAATTAGGAACAATTACCAAACTTCCGCTGTTAATGATGAGACCATAATTGGAGCTGTTAAGTACAACATGCCAAGTCAGATGGCTTCATTTGATAGGAACGCACCTTTTCCAAGCTGAAACCAACATTATCTTCTGATGCTAATATTTTATAACAGTGTTTACAATAGCCACTGCTTTGATCCTGCAGAACATCCGCTGAAGTAAAGTCTTTATTAGTGAGAGGCCATTTAATTTTAAGGGGGGGGGGGGCAGAGGCACATGCTATGAAACATATTTTTTGCTCTGATTTTGTTAAATAAAAGCCACTGTGCCATTCCTTTTCTTACTTTAAATAATTCGCATCAGCTATACTGCAACATCTCGTATTTCAAAACAAGGCACAATTCCCTCTTTGCAAGACAGGCAAAATGCGGCGTTTTATAGAAGGTGTTCAGCCACTGGAATAAATGCAAAAGTTGAATGAAAATGACATAAAAGAGAGGAATAATTCTTATGATAGGGAAAAGCATAATAGAACATTTCAGAAGACATGGACAAAAGACAGGGAATGGCTGAATTATGATGAGGAGAAGAACGTTATGCTGTGTAATTGGTGCACGGAATTTGCAAAAACAAACACAGAGAAAACATCCAGTTTTGTTGTGGGTTGTTCGAACTTTAAAATTGAATTGGTAAACACACATGAAAGCTGTGGGCAACACAAAAAGAGTTCAGAGAGAAGAGCAGTTATGCAGATACCACCAGAAGAATTGACCGCTGGTAAGATCTTGGAAAGTTTAAAGCGGAATGTGTTTGACCGGCTCGTTAATTTGTTTAGAAATGCACATGCTATTGTAAAGAACAGAAAACCCTTCACTGATTTTGTATGGATGTGTCAGCTGGATGAGAGGAAAGGGGTTGATGTTGGAGAGACTTACAGGAATGATAAACAGGTTGTTACATTTACTCACTACATGGCTGAAAGCGTGGCAATTTTGGTGGAGCATTTCCGGCCGGTGCTTGTCAGTGAAAATGGTGAAGAGCGACCTGAGATCGTGTTTGCGACCTTGGGCTCTGTCTGACCTACTCTTCATAATGTTCCATACAAATGACATTCCAGCATATGATCCATAAACAGCAATATATTTGTGGAATGTTTCAGGGAGACAGGTAAGGATACCAGAACAAACCCCATGTGGACCCAGAGATCAGGTGGAGGATGAGAAAGGAGACCTGGATACCTTTCTGGAATTGGATCCAGATTATCTTGAGAAACAAGGAATGTGAATTGACTGATTGATGATTTGAAGCAAGATTTATACTTCTGTACTTCTGCATTTCATATGATAATGCAATTTATGAAATAAAATTGTTGTTAATCTCAATACAAGTGTGTGACAATGTTTTGTGGACAGGACTAGTAAAGATTTGGCAGGACTAGTAAATTTCTCAGTATACTAGTCCTTCTGGCTACAAAGAAATTTGTGTTAAATTCGAGCCCTGTCACTACTCAGAGGATTGCCTTTAAACTTGACACACATATTCATCCCATGGTCTAGTTGGTCCTTAATGAACATGGTGCTGCTTGGACATCCAATATGGCCACCACAGTGACCATCTTGAAAATCTTGTTATCCCTACTCCTCCTGAATGGATAGTCATATCAACATGGGGTTTTCACTAAAAGACTTCTTATGATGTCTAGTTTGTCCTAAATGAAAGTGGTACCGATCTGACATCCAAGATGGCCACCACAGTGGCCATCTTGAGAATCTTGTTATTGCGACTCCTCTTACATTGATAGTCAGATCAACATGGGGTTTTCACTAAAAGACTTCTTATAATATCTAGTTGGTCCTAAATGAAAACCTACCGATCTGATGTCCACTGTGGCTGCCACAGTGGCCATTTTGAAAATCTTGTTATCGCTACTCCTGAATGGATGGTCATATCAACATGGGGTTTTCAATAAAATACTTCTTATGATGTCTAGTTGGTCCTAAATGAAAATGGTACTGATCTGATGTCCAATATGGCTGTGCAAGGCAGCCATCTTAAAAATCTTGTTACCACAACTCTCATATTGACATGGGTTTTTCACCAGAAGACTTCTTATGATGTCCAGTTGGTCATAAATGAAAATGGTGCTGATCTGATGTCCAATATGGCCACCACACCAGCCATCTTCAAAATCTTGTTATTTCTACTTCTCCTGAATGGAAAGTAATATCTTGAAAATATTGTTATCTCTACTCCTGTCCAAATGGATGGCTATATCAAAATGAGGTTTTCACCAATAGTCTTCTTATGATACCTAGTTGGTCCTAAAAGAAATTAGTGCCAGTCATACTTCCAATATGGCTGCCACAATGACTGTCTTACAAATCATGTCACTATTCCCCGTGAATGGATGATCATTATGACATGGAGTTTTCACCAAAAGACTTCTAATGATGTCTGCTTTGTCTTAAATGAAAATGGTGCATTTATGCAGACAGTACCTATTTTTAGCTCTACTGGTCATAGGCCAGAAGAGCTTATGGGATGGCCTATTGTGTGTCTTCCAACATCTGTCCATCCATTAGCACAAGATTCTTATTGCCACTCCTCCTAAATTATTTGGAGGATTGCCATAAAACTTTACACACACATTCATCTCAAGGCCTAGTTCATCCTAAATGAAAATGAGGCTGCCCAGACATCCAATATGGCCACCACAATAGCCATCTTGAAAATCTTGTTGTCATTACTCCTCCTGAATGGAAAATCATATCATCATAGGGTTTTCATCAAAAGACTTATTATGATCTCTAGTTGGTCGTAAATGAAAATGGTGCTGCCCGATGCTGCTACTCTCTCTCTCTGCATGCATGTATGAACACCACAGCAAGCCATCTTGAAAATCTTGTTGTAGCAAGGCCAAATGCAGTAGTTTTCATCATGAGGTAGTACCCTTGTTCCAGGATCTGTGACAGCATCATAGTTCATGATATTGCTACTCGTCCTGAATGGAAAGTCATAACAAAATAGGGTTTTCACCAAAAGACATCTTATGATGTCTAGTTAGTCCTAAATGAAAATGGTGCTGCTCAGACATCCAATATTGCCACCACAGTAGCCATCTTGAAAATCTTGTTATCACTACTCCTCCTGAATGGATGGTCAGCATAGGGTTTTCTCAGAAAGAGATCTTATGATGTCTAGTTGGTCCTAAATGAAAATGGTGCTAATCTGACGTCCATTATGGCCACCATGGCAGCCATCTTGAAAATCTTGTTATTGCTACTCCTCCTGAATGGAAACTCGTATCAGCATGGGGGTTTTACCAGAAGACTTCTTATGATGTCTAGTTGGTCCTAAATGAAAATGGTTCTGCTCGGACATCCAATATGACCCCCATAGTGGTCATCTTGAAAATCTTGTTATTGCTACTCCACCTGATTGGATGGTCTTATCAAATGGAGTTTTCACTAAAAGACTTCTTATGATATCTAGTTGGTTCTAAATGAAAATGGTGCCATTCTGACATCCAATATGGCCACCATAGTGGCTATCTTGAAAATCTTCTTGTTACCATTCCTCCTAAATGGAAATTCAAATCAGCATGGGGTTTTCACCAGAAGAGTTCCTATTGTGTCTACTTGGTCTGAAATAGTATTGTATGCTGATCTGATATCCAATATGGCCACCAGAGCTGCCATCTTGAAAATCTTGCTCCTCCTAGATGGAAAGTCATATTGACATTGGGTTTTCATCAGAAGACTTCTTATGATGCCTGTTTGGTACTAAATGAAAATGATGTCAAACTGACATCCATTATGGCCACTATGGCAGTCATCTTAAAATCTTGTTACTGCTACTCATAAATGGAAAGTCATATCGACATGGGATTTTCACCATAAGACTTAATTAACATATCTAGTTGGTCCTGAATGAAATTGGTACTGATGCTGCCATTCCTAAGTGGAAAGTCATATTGATGTGGGGTTTTCATTAGAAGACTAATTATGATATCTAGTTGATCCTGAATAAAAATGGTGCCGATCTGACTTCAAATATGGCCACCATGGCAGCTCTCTTGAAAATCTTCTTGTTGCTGCTCCTCCTAATTGGAAAGTCATATCAACATGGATTTTTCACAAGAAGACTTCTTATGGTATCTGGTTGGTCCAGAATGAAAATTATGCTGATCTGACATCCAATATGGCCATCTTGAAATCTTGTTAGTGCTACTTCTCCAGAATTGATGTCATATTGACATAAAGTTTTCACTAAAAGACTTCTTATGATGATGCCCTGCAGACATCCAGTATGGCTGTCACAATGAACATTGAAGATCTTGTCACAAATTTTCCTGACTTGATGGTCATATTGGCATGCGGTTTTCACCAAAAATCTTCCAATGGCGTCTCTTTTGACCTAAATGAAAATGGTGCTGATCTTACATCCAATATGGCTGCCACAATTGCTAATTTGAAAATCTTACCGCTCAAGAGTATCAGAGATGGTTTCAACACCCAGCAGTTAAAAAGAAGAAATGGTCTTATCTGGAATTCCTTGAAATCTTGGATAGTAGAGCATCAGTCCCTTCAGGGACTCTTGTTTTGAGTGGATTAGAGCCTCATGAATGGTGCACTAAAAGGTAAAATGAACAGGTCATTTTCATCAGTCAATATTCTGCATCAACTATTGCCGTGTAATACGGCTCTTCGACACTTTTTTCTTTAGTTATTTATCTCTACATTCACTTTGTAAGGATTAGACATGGTTTGCATTGTCCAAACTTTTCTGAACTTAAGGGAAAATTTTAAATCTGAAGGATATGCTTAACATTCAGTTTCTTTTGTGATTGTTCTGACAAACAAATATAATCGTGATTTTCATATGAAGAGTACTGAATAAATTACACCAATTCTTAAGTGTTGGAGATAATGAGATATGTTCTGAATATCTGTCCATCTATCCATAACTAACTTCTCCTAAACATCTGGGAAATTTGCAAACTTGGTATATTAGTTGTTCATGTGCAAGAGGGTTTAGATTTTGGCTCCTACCCATGGGGCCATGGAAAAAGGTCAAAAGTCAAATGTACAAATATTTTAATTACCTTTTATCTTTTATTTTATATACCTTTTAAAGAATTTTAGCATATTTACCTTTCATCTTTTATCTTGTAGGAGTACATATTTAATGTATATTTGGAAGGGTTTATCTTCCTAAAGTTTCTGCAATTTTTACCTTTACATTTTTAAAACTTAATTTTTAATTTGCAATATATAGTCAGGATTGTGCTGACATGCCATTAACCCTGTACATACATACATACATACATACATACATACATACATACATACATACATACATACATACATACATAAATACATAAATACATACTTACATACATACATACATACATACATACATACATACATACATACATACATACATACATACATACATACATAAATACGGTGGTGACATTTTCCAATATTTTTGACTAAGTTTGATTATATATGCTGTTGTACCAGGAATACACATGTAGGTAATGTTTGTTATGTATATCTAGTTATTATATACTCATTTTTTTCTCCATTAACTTTGCATTGTCAGAATCGTGCAGTATTTCTCCATACTGCACGGCTTCATACTGCACGACACGTGTGTCTAAAAATAGTATCGCGTGTTAGGAACTACTTTTTATTGTAAACAAACAATGTACGCAAATGTAGCAGACACCGGAGCTTTGCTTTATTAGATTTGTCTGTGGATGAACTAAACAAGCTGTTTGAGAGTAGAGATGATAAAGCTGATGATGTGGATGAATTCATTGAGTCACAAAAGAATCTTTCAACCAAGCAAATGACTGAACGTGATATTCACAATGTACAGCGGTGGCTTTATGACAACAAACGTGAGGCATGGAGTATTGAAAATATCATTCTGATCATTTAAACACTTATTTAGCCAACATTCAGACTATGAACCGTGCTCTCTAGAGTTATGACCAAATGATATTCCGTTTCTCTCAGAGACCGTCAATTTTACAAGTCAGTCCAAGCATTAAATTTAAAAAAAAATACAACTAAAGAAGGCGGGTTTTGGTATAAAAGCAAGTGCCTCGGAGCCAAGAAGCCACGATAGCGAAGAAGCCTTATTTTCCGCTGATGAAATGGGCTCTCACACCCCAGCCGTTTCTCAATTTTGGGTTTTTTTTTTTTTTTTTTTTTTTTGAGAAATTGTTCGGATAGTACGTGATATTCACAATGTACAGCGGTGGCTTTATGACAACAAACGTGAGGCATGCAGTATTGAAAATATCATTCTGATCATTTAAACATTTAGCCGATGGTGCAGACTATGAACCGTGCTCTCTAGAGTCTATAAAAAAAATAGCATAAAAAGGCATCTTATGACCAAATGATATTCCGTTTGTCTCAGAGACCGCCAATTTTACAAGTCAGTCCAAGCACTAAATTCGAAAAAATACAACTAAAGAAGGCCGGTTTTGATATAAAAGCAAGTGCCTCGGAGCTAAGAAGCCATGATAACGAAGAAGCCTTATTTTCCGCTGACGAAATGGGCTCTCACACCCCAGCCGCTTTGCAATTTTGCCAGTTTTTTTTTTTTTTTTTTTTTTGAGAAATTGTTTGGATTTATTATGACAGTACATATAAATATGTCATCTATAGCTGGTAATAAGAATGGCAATAAATGTACTTACTTTTCTGCATCTTGAATTTCTTCAAAATGTACTTGCTGATCCAGAGCGCGAAATTGCACTGCAATCTAGACTACATTTCCAACAGAAATCACATTCCAAAGGAGAATTTACTGCACTCCAAAACTAAATGAATTTGATATTCCATAACAAAAATATTTAATCCTGCATCTTCTTGAGAATTTCACTTAAAAGAATTTCATATTTTGTCCACCTTATGATTCCAAACTATCAATGACAGGACAGTAACACATGTGTAAGCTAGCTTGCTGTCGAGGCCAGTCCCTCTAGCTACATGTACATCGTACGTAATAGACCCAGCTAAAAACTAAAAGAGCAGAATTTAGTTGAATCGACAGAAAAACAAAATCCCTTCATTCCAGATCAACTGGGAAAGTTGTTCCAAGGCGCAGTCATTCACAATATGACTCAAAATTTCAATTTTAAGTAGACCTAAATGAGATTTCTTTTTTAAACAAATCACTGAGCGCGCCGTACTCTACCAAGTTCAAAGGTCACTGGGCGGTGCCATGTGCGCATGAATACTGTTACTGTGTATTGGTTTATCTTCGGTTGTGTATTTACTTTAGAATATAGCAGAAATTCAGTTACTTTGTTTCTTGTAGTGTGTTCTATTTTTTATTTAGCCTTAGGTAGAAAAGCAAAATGAGTATATAATAAAAAGGTTACTGCATTTGTATGGGAAAATATGAACTCGTTTTTTCTGAGCTATACTGCACTCCTTACGTCGTGCAGTATAACTCAGAAAACTCGTTCATATTTTCCCATACAAATGCAGTAACCTATAATTATGGCCTGTGTGTCTCTCTCTCTCTCTGCATGCATGTTACTGAATGAGTGATTTTAAGTGTTGGAATTTCGCAAGAGCAAGTCATCAAAGTTGATAGTTTCTAAAATTACCTATTAAAAAAAAAATGTTTTCCCCAAACAAAGTAATGTGTTCAGTATGCATATTAGACTTCAATACTTGAAAGTGGCATCTGTTTTAGAATTGCTGGAATTCAGTTGTTTATGCAAGAATATTTATTTACAGGTGTCCTGTGGTTTGAACCACACCTTATGTGTGTCTGCGGATGGTAACACAGTCTGGGCATTTGGAGATGGAGACTATGGAAAACTGGGACATGGCAACACAACAGGCAAACTTGCTCCAACCAAGGTTGAAGACTTGCAGGGACTTGGGGTCAAGAAAGTTGCATGTGGGGCCCAGTTTTCTGTGGCTCTTACCAAGGATGGGAGAGTCTTTACATGGGGTCAAGGTGGGCTATACAGTAGAACCAGTCTTGAAAGACCACCCCTTCTGCCAAAAAATCATGGTCTGTCAAGACAGGTGTTCTCTCATGACTGGTCATAACACTATATAATCAATAAATCTGTGCATTGAGTTTCTGGTCTCCCAAGACAGGCGGTCTCTCATAGCAGTGTTCTTTCAAGATAGGTTTTACTGTATTTAGATAATACTGTAAATCATGATAATTTAGTGTTGTTATATATGGGAAATGAAGTACCAGGCAGATTATGTATATTTGCAGTGTAAAATTTTGAAAATTTAATGATTCACTAAATGTATACTATCTTCAAATTATTTCTACAGTGAAAATAACTTGTGATTTCACTTTTATTGGCAAACTTGCATAACAGTTAATGCCTGTGAACTCTTTTAGCTTTGAGCGATTTCAATCCCTCCATTGACATAGTGTCCATTCTCTTTTACCAAAAATAGTTTGTGTTACTAATAATATTATTAAACTGTATGATCTTACTAAAATTAGTAATTAAGTGTATAGATCCACTGACCTTGTCAGGTAAATTTTATGTACAAACTCAAATTTAGGTAACTGTGTAGACCTTTTGTAGTTATGTCCCATGGATATTGTTACACTTGAAACAATAGGTATTTGATTTTAAAAGGAAACTGCCACAATAATTTATGAAATAATAATCTAAATGTTAATTTAAATTCTCAAGTAATGTATAAAGAAAAGAAATGTTACAATAATATTATACAGATTATTTAGAGCACTACAATAAGAGAAGGGACCATGAATAACAATATCTCTGGAGTTATGTTCTTTAATCTGATCTGTGTCAATTAGTATCATTTAAACCCTCCAAGTCATCAGTGTTTTCAATACTTTGATTTGATTTACAGAACCAATATTTAATTATAATTGACCTCTGGTTACACTTGCTTTTTATATTCATAGACTGTTATCAAGTACAGAAAATCTTGTGTATTTAGCTAGCATTTTTTGTTAGTTTTCAAAAGTTTTTTTTTTATTATTGTGATTTGAAAATGTACCTTGGAATCAAGCATTACATTAAGTCTTTTCATCATTTTTAGTGTATATTATAGGTCAATCTCCACCTAAAACTAACCCAGGCTAAAGTAATGGAATTTTATCATGTAGTATGCATGTATAATTTATTGATGTCAAACAGCATCTCAGAATGTTAAATACAGTGAACCTCGCTATGATATGATGGTCGGGATCCACAAAGTGTCATTGAGCTATATAACATATGGTGCAATATCCAAACAAGTCAGTTAACTGAAGAAAATATTGTTTCAACCTGTTGTTTATTTTGGCACTAAAGATTTGTAGTACTTAAGAAATCAGTTAAATTATTGTAAAATTTTGGGAACCACACCAAGTATGTGCTCTATTCAAACTCCTGTTTTAATGAAGCATGTTATAGCAGGGTTTCCCTGTACTATTAATTCTAGTGATCGAGATTCATGGATTCACTTTAATGAACAAGTTATAATTGATGTTCTGTTTTACTGTTCAAGAAACAGTTGGATACATTTTTGTATTTAAATCAGTAAAATGAATGTGTTTGTGCATATACATGGCTGCATTATCATTATCGGTTATATTTTGATGGTTGAATATTGGGTAATGAGGTCAACCATTATACATTGTAAACATTTCACAAAATCACAGATGTTTTCTTTTTAGATCGTTTAATTGGTCAGCCATATTCAAGAAGCCGAAATCACGCACGACCTCAGCAGGTTCTGAGCCTTGCAGGATATTTTACTGAGGACATAGCTGTTGGTGCAGAGCACACTGTGGCCCTAACAAGTTCAGGAGAGGTCTGGGCCTGGGGCAACAATACAGATGGACAGCTGGGCCTTAATCACACAAACTCACCAGTAAGGGAGCCACAGCTGGTGCCTGGACTGGAGGGGCACATTATTCGTCAGGTCAGCAATCTTCTTAATTTATGATAAAATCAATTTTACAAATTGATATGAAGAGTAGTGCAGAAAATATATCTATCCATGTATATGCATGATATTACAGTATTTTGTTAATTGAGCATAATATCTTTATTTTCTGAATAGGTTAGCTCATTTCCTTAATAGATTCTTTGTACAGAGAAGCAGTTGTACTTCTTTGTAGCATGTTAAGTGTCTCAAATGGTTACTTTATATCTTTATGTCAGATGTTGGTTTTTGTGGGTTTTGCAATTTTTATTTCAACAGGGAAATGGTCCTTACACCCAATGTCATTCAAAAGAATTATGCTTTTTTAATGTCCCTCCCAGTCTTCAAAGTTTTTTTGAACATATGATGGTTGTGTACAATTTACAGACAGTTACCAATTATATGTTGTATCATGGAGTGATTTTAGAAAAAAAAATTAAAACTTTGTTTATTTTTATGTCATTTGTATAACAGGCTCTTACAACTAATACATAGTACTATTGATGTCTCATATGTTGGTGTAATGTGATAATTTAAGATGGAGCAAACCAGGGAAAAAAAATACACCTTGGATGGGTTGTCACTTACCATTGCATGAACCAGAGCTGGAATTAAACCCGAACCACACAGGCTTGAAGCGGGTGTGTTGCCACTGCACTATTCATCTTTAATTTCAGAATTAAAATAATCATTTCAGATATCAGCTGGAAAGACCCACACAGCAGCATGGACTTCACCACCACCACCTGCCCGAATTCCTGGCATCCCTGCTCCCCTTCAGCTGGGTACCCCTGACTCCATCCCTCCTCAGTATGCAGGGCTGGTTGACTGCGATCTGAAGGAAGTTCGGGGCAGACTGAGACTGCTGCATCATTATTCTGACCTTATCTACTCATCATGGAGACTACTGAGATTGCCACCTAAAAAGGTCCATAGACTTTGTCACAGATTATGAATGCAACCCTTCAACAACACAATTGGTGACATGACTACTACTAGTCCCTCCAAAAATATTTGAGAAATCCCAAATATTTTTCATGAATTTTTATTACTTTTGGTATTCATAATAAGTCGTATATATGTATATTCACATCATATCTGAAAATGTATAGGTTGATTTTGTTTGGGGAGATTTTTATTTCATTTTCATTAAACAAACCACGATGTAGGATTATTGTTACATGATGGAAATAATTGTAAGGTATGTCCAAAGTCTTAGCAGCAAGGTGTCAGCAGCACATTTCGAGTCTGTTGACTGCTTACTCATTTGAAGTAAAGTTTTCTATCACTGACATATATATTATATATTTAAATATACATATATTTATATCCTTAGGATATAAATAAATGCATTAATGTTGCAATCCCTTGCAGAAAAAATAGTAAACTGCGATAATTGTATGGCATGATTTTGTGGTTCTCGCATTGAAAAATAATGGAGAATATTTTGCAAAATAAAAGTCTTGGAAATTAGCATCAGACATTCAGTCATTACCAAACCTGACAACCTCACAAACAGTGGGGGTTTTTTTTAGACTTAGAATGTGTGTTTTGAGGTCCCAAGGGTGGTGGGGGTGGGTGGGGGTGGCATTGTGTGCAAGTAAAAAAAGCAGCGTCGTAAAATTGAGAACAAGTTTATCTACACATAAAAGCGTATTGAAAATGACTGGAAATTCAGATTTGGATAAAAAAATAAATATCTGTTTTCTTTGAAGCATTTGATACACTTTCAAACTGAAAATAGGGACCAACAATTAATCTTCAGGGGATTTTCCTTTCAACTGGGATATTTTTTTTCTTTCACCTCAATACAATGTATTTTGTTGTGACTAATATAATGGATTTAATTAGTTTTATTTTCTTACAAAGTAGAGCAAGAATATTTTTTCAAGCTATTTAGAGGCCAGAAATTTTTCCAAAAAAGCCCAGCCCCCCTCCCAATTATATGGTCTGTCCCTTAGCATTGTCAAATATCACCACACAAACATATGTACACACACTCACATAATCACAACCACACAGACATTAAATAAAATATTTTAAAAAAGCATCAAGTTTCTGTCTTTAAAATCCATTGAACAGTGGAATATTGGCTTAACTAGATGCAGTCTTTACTGTTTTCAATAGTTGAGTGGGAGGTTTGAAGGTGATGCAAGTATCATTTGAGTTCAACTTGGCACTCACCAAAGACTGGATGGTACCATTGTTCAAACTTGAGTGAAGATCTTGTTGAATTTTACTCAATATAGAAAATGATCTTTTTGCATCTGCATAGCTCTGAGGGAGAGTCAAAAATGCAATGGCTTAATGAGTTAGAATGTTTAAACTTTTTAGTTGATTTTGGGATTGAGTTGAGCATTCATACATTGTCCTGGTGCATGGTGGTTTTGCTATGTTGGGATATATTGTACACTCCAGAATGACTAATCTTAATATGGTGTTTGCAGTATGTACAAAGAATAAAATGCTCCTCCCTACTGATACACTTCATAAAGCCAGACTCCATCAACCAGGAGTTCTACAATTTAGTTTTACTTGGCTTTGCTCCCTTTGCTGATGGCTTATCCTTCCCTGAATCACAGCTGCGTTTCAACATTTTGGCTTAAGAAATGAACGACACTTCCACACTGGTCCAATTACTATAAAATATGACTTAAAAGAAACATTTGCACTGATCACAAACTACCCAGTAATCCTTAATAAAGATGGCTTCAGTGTTATCTTTCAAAAACAACAAAGAGTTATAACTTTTGTTTCTTCAACACCTTCCCTTATTTAACTTCAGACAAAGTGAGTTGTTCCACTTCATGTACTTTAACTATGCAGATTAGTCTAATGGGTTCTCCCACAAAGGATTCATAACACAACATCACCCTAGCTATTGTCAGTGAGTTAAGTAATCAGTGCAAGGGTGTTTTTTTTTATATCTCTGACCTACTTGCATTTTAATCAACTCTATGACATCAGTTGTATAAAATTACCCTGAGGTGATAGTTTTCCATGACCATTAAGCATGATTGTTTACTGTTTATACAGGCTAAAGGCATATACATGTATCATGGTGTCAAGAGAAGTCTCTCTCTCTTTTTGTTTCTTGTTGCTAAGATGACCTAAAATTATGTTTTTTGAAACACGACCATGAGAGTCAAAAATTGTGTTTTTTATGTGACATATTGTGTTATGGCAGGTATGTATTACTGACAAAATTTTTTTAGACCCAGTAAAAGTTGCATTTTTGGCAGACCAAATAATCTGCAAGGCTTATTAGTCATTAAGCTGATAAATATGTAAAAAGAAAGCTGTAACAATTAAAGTGTTTGAAATCTGCAGCTGTCCATATTTTATAAATAACAAAATTTTGTCTCGTTCATCCAGAACACTTATTATAGAGGCAAAAAGTGATTAAATTACCCATGTACAGTACAGTCCATACAGGTTTGCCTGCGACATTTCACACTTACTAAATCGACATGAATAGTTCACTTAATAGGTTGACTTTCACAAAAACATGTGCTTACTTTTGTTTCAGATGCCCTTCTCATTCAAAGATGAGTGTATCTTTATTTGAAATCAACTGGTAATCAGTTTCTAAACTGCAATTGATAAACATGATTGATTGTTTACTCTGACTCTACATTTGCATTACCTGTGATAGCTAAGTGCATGTGCGTACTGGACTCCAGCTGGACTAAATGTAGCTATGTGCACATGTGTACTGGACTCCAGCTGGACTAAATGTCCTGGAAGGGAAGAATGTTAATTTTCAAGTGTTAAATCCAAGGTGGGATCCATGCAATTGAGTAGACAGGATAACATGTAAATAAACAAGGGCAATTTCCAGTATATTGTTTGTTATGCACACATATCACAATGTTAACAAACCAGTGAAAAGGTCATTGTCAGACATACATCTATACACAGCCCACCCATATATAACTCGTGGGTTAGCAAAGCAAAGTGTGGGGCAGGTGTGCTCAAAGCCCCATTGCTTCTATTAGGCAGTTTGTACCTGACCTCAAACTTGTTATACCATACTAACAACATTAGTTTAAAATTGTATTTGGGAGAGAATGCAGCTTTAAGTGCACACATATGAGGTTGTAGATTCTTTGGATTGTGAGATCAGGGTTTTTTATTGAAATTAGGAGTCACTAGTTTAATTTCACTTGTAATATCGTATCAACTAAATAACATTTTAAATATTTTTGGTGATTGTAGGAGGAGTTAACAAAGTTTGAGTGTGGCCTGGCTGGAATTGTAGATGGCCCACTGCGCCCACTGCTTGCTCCAAGAGTATACACATTGCCCATGGTAAGGTCTATTGGCAAGACCATGGTACAGGGGAAGAACTATGGACCACAGATCACTGTGAAAAGACTGGCCACCAGGTACTTTGTCTTGTCTACATATGATTTTAAGAACAGGCAATCCATGGTAGTCACTTTGTTGTCCATTGTCTTATTTTTATACTCCCACAAATTTTTTAGGGTGTATGTAGCAATCCTCATGTCTGTCCATACATACATCTGTCCTTCTGCCCATCTCACAGACTTGTTGGTACAACTAGTCCCACAGTTTTTATTGGATTGCCATGAAACTTCGTAAATATTTGGTCTTCACCTGAAGAAGTGCATTTTGACAAATCACTTTGCCTCTGCAATTTTTGTTAGTGTTATTTCCCGTTTCATCGTGTAGCAGTGTATGACACAATCTCATTAGCATAACTAGTCCCACAGTTTTCATATGCCCACAGTAAGGTAGAGCGTATTATGTAGTAATTTTATCCATCTGTCTATTACCATTTTTGTTTCTGTGCAGTAATTCAAGGTCATCTACAATTACCTAACTTTGTTGGTGGCTTGCACTTGGGGTAAAGAAGAACCCTGTCAATTTCAGGGTTAAAAGCTCAAAGGTCAAGGGTACTGATTGAAAGAAGAAAAATGGTTTCTGCACAGTAACTCATGTTGTCCACAATCTTCAGTTACCAAACTTTGTACATGGCTTGCACTTGGGTAAGTTAGAACCCTATCAGTTTCTAGATAAAAAAAATCACAGGTCAGGGTCACTGTGACTGAAAGAAGAAAAATGGTTTCTGCACAATAACTCAATTTCTCAACTTTCTACAGTTACCAATCTTTGTGCATGGCTTACACTTGGGGCAAGGAAGAATCCTATTGATTTTGGGATCCAAAGGTCTAAGGTTAAGGTCACTGTGACTGAAAGAAGAAAAATAGTTTCCACACAATAACTTAAGTTCTCCATAATCAGCAATTACCAACTTTGATCATAGCTTGCATTCTGCACAGTGAAGAACCCTATCAATTTTGGAGTCAAAGTTCAAGGTCACTTGGACAAAGAATAAAAATGGTTTCTGCACAATATAATTGGTTCTACATAACATACCTGGACCAAACTTTGTGGATGGCTTGCATTGGGGTAAGAAAGAAGCCTATCCATTTTGAAGTCAAAATGTCAAAGGTCAAGGTCACTGACTGAAAGAAGACAAATGATTTTGGCACAATAACATTAGTTCTACATCACAAACCTGGCAAGACTTTGTGGATGGCTTACATGGGATAGCTGAGACACATATTGATTTTGTGGTTAATAGGTCCAAAGTCAAGGTCATTGTGACTGAAAGAAGAAAAGTGGTTTCTGTACACAAATTTCAGTTATCTACATAGAGCACCATTAAACTATCGATTGGCATATAATGCACTGTTTATGGTACTCTTGTTGATTGGTTACCATGAAACTTCATAAATATTATGGTCATCACATGAAGATGTGCATGTCAACAAATTACTTTGCTCCCACAATTATTGCCTTTTGTTTTTAGCTTAATGCAGTGTAGGACATGATATCATTAGCACAACTAGTCCCACAGCATTTGATGGATTGCCATAAAAGTTAGTAAATATTATGGTTATCACCTGAAGATGTGCATGTCATCAAATCACTGTCTTTGCACCATTTTTATAAGAGTTATTGCCTTTTTTTGACTTGCAGATGAATGCAGTATTTTACAGAACTTTCTGAAAGCTAGTCTCACAGATTTCAATAGAATGCCATGAAACTTGGAAAGTGTTATGTTCATCATTGGAAGATACGCATATTAACAAATCACTATGTTCCTGCAATTTTTATTAGAGTTATCACTTGTGTTGACTTAGAGCCTGATGTAGTGGATGACAGAATCTTCTGGACACAACTTGTCTCACATTTTTCAGAGGATCACCTTGATATTTTGTATATACTATGGGCATCATTTGAAGATGTGCGTGTCAACAACTCACTTTGCTTTCGTAATTTTTGTTAGAGATATTGCTCTTTATGTCCTGCAGCTGGATGCAGTGTAAGAAGAATCTTTTGAGCGCATCTTGTCTAGCAGTTGTTAATGGATCGGTGTCAAACTTGTTACATAATATGGTCATTGTCTAAAGATAAACATATGGACAAATTTGTATGCTTCCATGAATTTTGTAAGAGTAATTGCCCATTTTGACTTATAGCTGGATGAAATGTATAATAGAATTTTGTGAATGCAGCTATTCTTGATTGCTGTGAAACTTGGGACATATTATGATCATCATCAGAAGATATGCATGTTGTCTAATCATTTTACTCACACTATTTCGTAAGAGTTATGCACTTTTCTTTACCATAGACTAATCTCCATCATGGGGAAGGTGGGGTTATATTTAGCTTATATTTATATGAGCAAATCTCTTCTTGTCCCCAACTCAGTATTTTAAGGTTTCTTTTGTTTCTGCTGTATATCATAAAAGCTGTTTGAAGTACAGGAATGAACCATGTGCACTTATGCTTCTCAGTTTGATGACATCCCTTGTATCACAGTCAAGGTTTCATCTCCAAGGTCAAGATCACTAATCAACCTTGTAACCCCTTTTCTGTACTTTTCTGCTAATGCTTTTATGATGGGGCACTGAAACTTATTTACTTTAAATGTCTGCCCAATAATTTTACAGCTCTGTCTTAAAAGTCATGGTCAGATTTCATGATTGTGAATTTTTATGACCGCACCATGAAAGGCATGGGATAAAAATTGACAGAATTTGCATATTTTTCACTATTTTCACTAGTTATCATCAGGCCACAAAAGTCACAAATAAGATGCAAATGTGCACTTAATAAGTTATCTCAGTATCAGTAACCTAGATTCTGTCTCATTCATACTTTTGAGTGTTCCCTTAACCTACAGTACACTTCATATGTTATTTCATCTATACATACCTGTGACAGAACCAGGATTTCAAACCAGTAGATTTACAAATTTTGATCAGTAGATTGGCTTCTAAAAAGGTAGATTTTTTATCGGCATAAATTTTACGTGTTTTAAGGGGATTGAAAAGAAAACAAGTTAATTTTGTCACATAATATGTATTCTCTTCATATTATAATAAAACACAAATTTTGAACATGATTCAGGTTCAGAATCTGATGGAAACTGTTACAATAAATTGTATATATTGTTAATTAAATGAAAAAGGAAGAGTTATACATCTCACAGTTCACTGCAAAGATTTTTTATGCAGTTAAATGCAATGATGTAAGTTGACAAATGTTGTGAAATATTAAAAATAATGTACATTTTTGCTGAACTGTTTGATCATACACACGGACTAGAACATTCAACATTTTATCATCCCCTTGATCATTTGATTCATCAATCATGATACTGAACTTCTGACTCCTACACATATTTTCAACTCTTCTGTCCCAGTGGGGGGCTAGGGCCTGAGTGACAATATGTGTTGTCTTTGTACGCTGGCATGAACATTTTTGTGCAATTTCAGAGTCAGAAAACATGACTTTAACCAGTTTAGTAAAATGATCTGCTATGAGGAATGGTAAATTGTGCTCTGTCACAAAATTTGCAAACAAAGTCTCTGCAAGTGTCACTTTATCCACTTTTGATCCAGTCTCAAATAATGCCTTCAATGTGGGTGTGTTTGTTACAGAAGAATCGTTACTCCTATGTGATGGTGTCTGCATATGCCTGGTGATAGCATTTCTTCCTCTATATGCTATCTTAAAATCCAATCTGCATGAAAGACGCAATGCAAAGTCAGGACCTTTGCTACTCGCCTGCACACACTTAAATTCTGGTATCCAAGCGTTGTTAAACTTGTAGTATTTCTTAGCTGGTGGCTTCTTAGCATTGGGAGAAAGCGGACATTTCGGCATTTTGACATGAATTGAAGAAAAAAAAATATACAAGCTGCCCTTAAATATTCATCTTAAATCATCGTGAACAATACAAGAACAACTAAAATACATCAAATCAAAATACTTAATCAAGTGTTTCTGCCAAGATCATTTTTGGTCAGTCTCTCCGTTTTATTTTACTTCCACGACAGATCGGCCGAGTTTTAATCAAAGACTCATGGTCATCATGGATTACCTTTGATCCTTTTATTACTTATAACACCTCAAACAACATCCCGCATTTGGCCTTAAACTCTCCAGATTACAACAATAAGGTAATCAATTAGCCGCTTCTTGAGTACACATGCAAACAATTGTAATCCGAACTCAACCACGCATCGTCGCACCGGTCATATCATAGGTAAATATTTCCGATTCCCAGTAGACTGGTTGTTGCTGGTTTGTCTAATGTGTTGATAGAACGCGTAAAAAAAAACGGGTTTTTGTAAAAAAAAAAAAAATTTCCTTGAAATTTTCAAAACCGGTAGATTTCGACTACTAAACGGTATGTGCAGTAGACGGTCTTTAAAACGGTATTTTTGGCCTACCGCCGGTAGAATCACAGGTATGTCTATATCTGGATGACTAACCTTTTCTTGTATATGTTGCCCAAAAACTCAGATAAATACAGTATTAATGACATTTTCCTGTAATTTCTTTTCTTAGGGGCAAGAAGTGTAGGCCTGTTTTCACACAGATTTCTCATCAAGTTGTGAAATTGAGAGCAGAGGATCTCCGTCTTCCAGCACGTGCATGGAAAGTCAAGCTTATCGGAGAGGGTGCTGACGATGCAGGTGGTGTCTTTGATGATACCATAACTGAAATTTGTCTGGTGAGACCGATAGGATGATTTTGATGTGTTCTAGGAAAGGCTTTATATGCCCACCATTAGCTGGAGCATATTATGTTATGATGTTGTCTATCTGTCTATTACCAATTGCATTTCTGCACAATAACTTGAGTTGTCCACCATCTGCAGTTATCAGACTGTGGATGCCTTGCACTTGCACAAGGGTTTAATACTCACCCAGGTCAGCCCAGGTTGGCTGTTTCAGTACGTCCTTGGAAAAAGCACTTAACTCTCATTTCTCAACTCATCAAGAGGTGTTGTTTGATCTGGAGATTTGGATGGCTGTAGTGAGCCTGTAATGCTCACAAATCTTGCCTCTCATAACATCTCTCAAGTGAAACAAATCAACATTCACTGTAATGGCAAGTTGATTCCCACAAAAACTAGCATACTGACATTCAAATTCACCACTTTGCCTACATTGATCAGAACTATTTTCTTAAATATCCCTGTTGACCCTTTCATTCCTAATCCTTTGCTGCCAGCAACATGGCCACCACAAAGAGGGTTGCAAGAAGAAACCAGTCTGTCCCAGATGTGGCCAGGAGAGTCATGATGGATCATCCTACTTAGAGAACATTTCTCATACTCTAGAGACTGTCCTAAGTGGAAACTAGAGAAGGAGATTTAATGTGTGAAACAGGAGAAATGCATCAGCTTTCCTGAGGCCAGGAAATTTGTGGAAGCCACAACGCCACTTCATACTGCTGGCAAATCCTATGCCGGCGCAGCTATAGTGGAGAAGAAACCTTCCACAAATGCTGTCTGTACCCAGACAGACATTACATGGCCTAAAGGTCAAACTAAATTCAAAGTCTCACACATGTGACAGAAAAGACAGGACAGGTCAGGACAGATCAGGAGATTTACAAAATCTGGTCAGGAGTTTTGACTTCAAAAGAGGGAGGATTTTCATCAACCCAATTTTTAGCATGTAAATGGACAAGAATTACAACTATTTAACAAATTTCCATTTTTTTAATATTAAAATATGCACATCATCTCATCAAATCAGTCATTCCACAGTAACTTGTCGCCATTCATACTTTTCTTATATGTACCACAAGCACTTTTAGCATTTCTTAGGAGATCATTGCTGGATTATATTAGTGGCAGTCCTCATCATTGCTGGATTATATTAGTGGCAGTCCTCATCATTGCTGGATTATATTGGTGGCAGTCCTCATCATTGCTGGATTATATTAGTGGCAGTCCTCATCATTGCTGGATTATATTAGTGGCAGTCCTCATCATTGCTGGATTATATTGGTGGCAGTCCTCATCATTGCTGGATTATATTGGTGGCAGTCCTCATCATTGCTGGATTATATTGGTGGCAGTCCTCATCATTGTTGATCTTAACACTTAGGAGATGATGTACTGTTATTGGATCCAGGTTTCCTCTAGAGTCAGCCTGAATTTTCCTCAGAATGGAATGTGCCAATGTGTATGCAACTCAAGAAGTTTATATTGTTTCCTGCCTGTGGGTAGATTCAGATTGCTGACTGCCTGCCAGAACTGCTCAAGATTGGTACTATCTGATCTAATGTTGATTTAATGTCAGTAAGATTCTTCACATGAAGTACAAATGCATACATTATACCATCACACTCTTTGTGACTTTAAGTCTAATTTGCAGACACCTTTGTTGTCATCATTATCATCACGTTCACCACTCTTTAATATTGACAATCAAATCCAGAAAATGATTATCACTTACTAGTATTATAGACGAAGACAAAGAACCCATTCATCCCAGGCATTACGGATCACAATGGCAGTTAGTGACATGATACTTTAGTCTGGTTTACATTCATGTTTACAAAGGATTAAATCGAGGTCAATGGTATCTATATCAGTTTTTGCAATGTGGTTGTTCATAGAAGTGTTGAACGCATAATTTGCCTAAAAATTGTGGTCGCTGGTCATGTTCTGCAGATGGTCATTCATGACAGTGAGTGTATATAATAAACTATTATTATTATTATGATTATTATTATACAATTAAAATTATGATTTCTTATGAACAATAAAATAGTTTGAGTAGTTTTTGTCCATTTGCATGAGAACTTTTGCTGCAATTTATGAGTCAGGATACATTATTTTCACAAGATCTGAAAAATAATCTGCTACCAGAAATGGGAGATTATGTTTGGCTATAAAGTTGGCAAATAGTGTCTCGGCATGTGTAACTTCATCCACATTTGTTGCAGATTTGACATGAATTTCAGTGATGGCATATTTGTTGTCATGGTTATGCTTTTATGAGATGGGGTTTCTGCATGATGCATGATGTAATTCTTGCCACTGTAACAAACTTTAAAATCAGCTTTACAGGAAGAGCAGAATGCATATTCATGTCCCTTTGAACTTGACTGCAACCACTGGTTGCTTGGATTTTGGTGTTTTGGCATTTGCACACTTAGATATCTTGACAAACTTTAAACACCGAAGTCAAACTGACCCAGTTTTATGCCACTTGAGATCTTGAGTAATCCAACCATAATCAGTTAACATCTTTAATTCTGTCTAAATTACTTTTGATCATACCTTGCAGAGAGAATCAAAGTAATGCTTATTGTTTTATGCTGATTGAGCTCTTTAGTAACCCAACCATAATCATAATCATAATCAATTAATGTCTTTAATCCTTTTGGAATTACTTCTGCTCACACATAGTATAATCCACCTCGACGGACTTCAAACAATGAAGCCAGCCGACCATGCATACAGGATCAAAGGGTGAAATTAACAACAGCATTGTCGTACCCCACTTAAGCAGAGATGCTGCTAGAGCATGCGAGTGCGCAAACCGCACAAGATTTGTATGAATTTACGCACTTGGAAAGTGGTGATGTGCGAGAACTCCAGCAAATTAGTTTAAAGTTGCGCATATAAAAATGTTCTCGGCGCAGTATACAATTTTTATTTAACTGTTAACCCTTAAAGTGCTTGTCACGTTATCTGTCTTTTTTCCAGTAGGCAAGTGTTTACACATCTGAGTACTTTGGCTTGACATGAACGGTTGTTAAACTAAATTTGAATGGCATATTAGGCCCTGGAACAAGCATTGTCAATGTTGAACCTTGCATTTATGAAGGAAGTTTTACAAATGCGTGTTTAAAGTAAGGGCTACTAGAAAACCCAAAATGGCTGACTCCCAACATGGTTCATCTTCAGATGACTATTTCGTTCGGCAAATACTGGCCAATGATAGCAGTGATGACAATGATTTTTAAAGTTTTGAAGTATATGAGATTATTGGAGCCCAGAAAGTGTTACCGGAAATACCAGTGAGTAATTTTGAACCTGAAAATAATGTTGAATATGAGTGTGATGTACATGCTGGATGGACAAAAACAGACGGTATGCTGGTCAACCCCCTATTAAGCAGTTTTTTGAAATTAAATGTCAAAAAGGCAGAATACTAAACCTAATTAAAATTCAGGCAATTTAAAAGTAGAGTGCAATTTTCATTTCTTTTCTCAAACAATTCTGCTTTGAAGGATCTTCTGATACAAAACTATACAGCACTCTAAAGGTTAAGATAAACTGAATAAATAAGAATCTAAAAAGAAATTAAAAAGGATATTTATTTTTGATCAAAATACCTCTGTCTGAACAAGCTGATAATGGCATTGATGGACTTAAAAAAAAACTAATACAACATTGTGGAACAGATAAGAAATCTGGCATAGTAGTCAGTGAAGCACTGATTCAAGAAAGTGAAACTTTGGCAGTGCTCTTTTTAGCAAGACAATACCTATGAGCTGTTGAAAATTGTACATAGCAACCATAAAAAACAGTTTTCCAACTTGTTCAAGATGGTTTAGCTAGCTATGCATATGTGAAAGGGGGTTCTCAGCACAGAACAATATTCATACACAGATTTGACACAAATTAAGCTCAGAAATGATTAACAGATTAAAAGCTTATACAACTAGAGGAGACATCTTTTGAGGATTTCGATTTCAATAGAGTAGGAAGAAAGAAAGAGATGGATATTTTGGTAAATATGTTAGGTAAATATTGAACTCTAGCTGTTTCCTGCTCCCCTAAATTTTTTTCTACTCCCCCATATTTTGGTGACAAGGGGGGAGCTCCCCCCTTTAGATAAAATCCTGGCAGCATCTCTGCTTAAAGCCAGTTCACAGTCACATGATCACAGGCAGTATTACTGTAAATATACTACACTGGAACCAAAATGTTGAAAATAGGGAAAATTTTAATTTTTCACTAATAATTTTGCATACGTGAGAGATTTCAGTGAGTGAGGGAGGTACAGGAGACACCCCTAAATTCAGGAGAAAAACCCTCCCGTGCAGGAGGTTCACATGTATGCAGTCTTGACACCACCAAAACCCATGTTATCAGCTACCAAAACTGATAGCGAAGTAGATAATTCAAATAATCCATGTAAAAATGTAGCAATTAGGATATATAATGCTACAGATAACAAACCACCAAAATCCAGCCCACGAAAAGAGCAGCAAATCACGGCCTCATTGGACATAGAATCAGTGTACCACCGAAGATTCCCGACTCTTCTACAGAGAAACTGGTCAAATCCAGTCCACCAAAAGAGCAGCAGACCACTGGTGCCAGTGGTATTGCATGCTCTAAACTAAACAAAGAGAGGATTAAAGAATCTATTAGATCTGACAATCCTATCAAGTTCTTTAATATGTTTGGAAGTCTAGAGAGTATGGACACTGGAAAGCCCCCTGATGTTGCACCAGGGATAGCTCCCAGAAGTTGTGTGCTTCACCTCTTTCATAAATATGTCTAACACCATAATACAGTGGAATTGCTGAGAATTAAAGGCAAATATTAATGAAATTAGTCTTCTCATTCAAGAACATGATCCAATAGCTGTTTGTCTTCAAGACACCTTTTTAAATGAAAACAATAACAGTCTTAAAAACTTCACATACAGCAGCTTTTCAAGAAATACTGATAAGGCTGCTGGAGGAGTGTCCATCATCATAAATAATGAATCTCCTCAAGACCAAATTAATTTCAATATTACTTTACAGGGCATAGCCATTTGTGTGTCATTACATAAAACTCATGCACTTTGTTCAAGATTTCTCCCTCCAAGCACTCTGATCAATCAATCTAATTTGGACCTTTCTTGCCTGAGTCATTGTCCACCACTTGATTACAGAAATGTATCTTTCTGATATGAGCCAGGTGTACAGTTTCAGCATTTCTGAGATGGGATAGAAAACCAGCAGGCATGGAGATAGCAGGATTTTCATGGAAATCTCTGCTGCGAAATTCAAGAGATAAGTTATCCATGATTTCTCCCACTTGATGGAAGCAATCAGGATTAGTCTGCACTCAGAGAGGGGTTGGGGGAAAGACATCTGCAATGAACCCATTCCAGATCAACAAAAGGAATCAACTGACCAGGTTTTTGGATCCAAGATTTAAGACATGAAGGTTAGAAGCTCAGCATTCCATCTCATTGAAAAGAGGTCCACTACAGGTCAACTCCAATGGGCAGGTTTAATTGAAGACCTGGGGTGTATGAATCATTTTGTGTTAATTGCTTGATTCTGTCCAGACAGCAAGTTCACTAGAACATTGAGCTAGCCTGGTATGTAGTGGACTTTGAATGTGGATTTGTTGATGGTGACAACATATGGGAAAATCCCCAAGAAGAAGGCATACATTATTTGGTTCATGCCTACCTCTGGAGATAACTGATGACTGAAAAGCTGTTGGAAAGAATCATAATGCCCTTTCCAGATAGCATCTCCTGGCATGGTCAAAGACATTTGCAATGGCTTTCATCATCAGGAGGTTGATGTGCATGAACCACTCCTGAAGGGACCAAACCCCACTTTCTTGGAAGATGGGCACCCAATTTAGTTGTACTGGCATCCATTAAAAATGTGATTTCTGGTGGCTCACCTTAAAGCAGAATGCCTGCCATAAGCTATGACAGGTCATCCCATTTACTGAGAGGGAGCCTGTGTAATCCAAAACTTTGATCATCTGGTTTAGTTGGCAAAGTTGAGGCTGTTACCACGGTAGAAAGATCATCAGCAGGGATCTCAAAGCAGGTGGCCCAAGGTGAAAAGATCCATGGCCATGCTGAGAGGACCCAAGGAGAAAAGGGATTCCCGGGCTGACATTTGACCCTCCAAGAGGATAAAGGACATCATGATGATGATCTCCAGTGCAAGATTCTGAGGGAGGCAAACTCAATTAAGAAAGGTTGTGAACTCCATGTTCAGATTAGTGAAAAGCAGTGATATCATAAGATAAGATTTGTCCTGCTGAAAAGGAATCTAAATAGAAACAAGAGATTTTATGTCTCTGTACCACAACCTGCTAACCTTGTATTTTTGGAGGACACTGTCATGATAATTTAATGTCAGGGACATGGAATAGGAAATTGGAACACAAAGGCTGGAATCTAAGGGCTGGCTTGTGGTGATGTTTGAGCAGTGTGGTCTTGGATAGTAAGGCATCTTTCTCCACAAGTCACAGAATTGGAGAGTCAGTGTTGAGTTGCCCTATTCAGTATATGAGCTGTGTGTAAGAATGACTCCCAGGCATGTCTGTTGGAGGGGGTCTCATTGGTGGGTTGTAGATTATGTTCAGCTTGCTGAAATATAACCATGACAACCAAATCAAACATGGAACCAGTAGCTACAATGCTGTGAACCAGTTGTTGCATATCTTGGAAGAGTTTATGCTCCATGTGTATTAGACTTAACATTCTCAGACCTGCAATGTCAATGTCGATGGCTGGGTCTTCATTATGGGAAACCAGCATGTTAGTTTTGTGAGAAGAAAAGCTTGTCCAGAAAATAAAATGGTTTAGATATTTAGATTAATGAAAGTATTTTTATTTTTTTTCTGTCTGCATAATTTTAGTTCTTTCCTATTGGTGGTACCCTTAAGAAAAGTGGTTTTACCTGTCCAGGTGGATTAATTGGAATAACCCTTAGTATTTTAAATTTATTTATTTTAGTTGGTATATAATATTATGGCTTGTGCAGAAAATGACATGTTTGTCAGTGTACTGGTCCCTCAATATTACATTGTTCAGGGAAGCCATATAAGTGTACAGCGATATAGGTGAATCACCTTATACAGGGTTACATTATAGGGAATTCCACCACTATAATGGGATCCATGACCATACCAGTGTTATATCAGAGAATGTATTATACTGAGATGTTTTATAGTGAGAAACCACTGTATCAATTCAAGCATGTACTGTCTCTGACGTGGAATGTGGGGAATGATGGTCCTATTGTCCTCACAGATAGATTATTATTCAATGGGTCATGAACTTGATGCTTAACAGCAACCACAAAACCCCAGAAAATTGGTACCCCACTAATAGGCAACCTTAGTATAATTTGATCCATTTTATGATGCAGTTTTGGTCATAAATCTCATTTCATTATTTAATAGTAAAAATAATGTATATCAAGTACCTCATTATAAGGTTACCTCACCTATAAGGTGGTCCATTTTCATGGCTCATATGAACAGCTTTATAGTGAAGGTGTACAGTAATAGGGAGTTTATAGTATAGGTCATTTAGCATTTAATGGCATATCAGCACAGTAGTGGCTATATGGCACCAACTAAAAGTAAAGTTCTAAAGATGTAACAACGTATAGTTTGAAGACAAAATTCAAAGCACATTTGAACTGATTAAAGTTCTATACTGTCCATGTGCAGATGTCAGTATAAACATAACAATAGTTCCAGGCTAGGTGTGCAATGCAGAAATATGGATTTAATGTCATATCAAAGATGTAAGACTAAATGGGTATGTAATAACAGGTGGTATGCAGATAGTTTATCTAAATACATTGATGTAATACTATTTATTATGTATTCTGTGTCATCATCATTGTTGGGAAAGACCTATTGAAAACATGTTTAAATATTTCAGGAACTGGAGACAGGGATTGTTCCATTGCTATGTCCAACACCAAATTCCAAAACAGAGGTCGGGTACAATAGAGATAGGTATGTACATTTACACAAATGATACTGAAGAAATATTGGAAATGCCATAGTTTAAGAAGTCACATATTGTTTGTAGAAGCTGTTATTTAATTTTGGGGGCCATTATAAGTTGTTCTTAATATTGATTGTTTAAAAAAAATAAAGATTTAAAGTAAAAGACATTAATTAGTTTCATCATTCTCACAGAGTAAATATTCTTTAATAAGAAAACATTGTTTCAGCATGAGCTAGTTTCTTGTTTGCTTTTGTTGTTATGAATCAATATTAGATAGTTTTTCCCACTAACAGAGTTTATCTTCTGTGATCATATTGAACATAACTAACTTAAAAACTTTTGAATATCCGCATGTAGATATCTTAGGTGGAGGAGTTTTTTTGGCCTTGGCAACAAGTTTGTGAGTAGACTTGCCACCCATGATACCTGCGAATATACATTACATATATACTTGCTTATAAGTTAGGTCCAACTTCAAACTGCATAAACCTAGATTTGATGTTGCATAATGTGCCAGCAGATCTGGATCTGTGCAGTTTATTTGGACTAGTCAGTAGAACAAACAACTTAGACCTGTTTTGCTGGTGCATTATGCAATGGCAGATCAGGGTCTGTGCTATTTGCAGTTGGACCTGACTTATATGCAAGTATATGTGGTCATTAACTTGTATCATTATCCTGTTTGTAAAAATTTTACATTGCATTGTTATCTCCAATAATAAGCAGATGGGGAATGGATTGAGTCTGTAATAAACAATTTAATTAAGATAGATAGATAGATAGATGGATGGATGGATGGATGGATGGATGGATGCTAACTCGTTGGAGACAGTGAATGCTGAGACAAAGAGAAGTTTGATCAAAGAACTTCATTTATTAAGACAGTTAACTTTCTGGTCCATATGTTTGGTTGGGATAAACTGATAACCTGTGTTAACAAAATTAATTCTGTAGATAAATAGATCTTTATATCTGTTAGTAAGTCTAATTTCTATTGGTCTGTCTTTGTGCCTATCTCTCTCTCTCTCTGTACATATCCATCTATTTATCTATCCATTGAAAGAGTTATCATTATTAAAATAGCATGTTTATTGTATAGATTCATGTTAAACCCCAGCCTTACATCAGAGGAAGACATGTCCATGTTTAAGTTCCTGGGGATATTATTTGGAGTGGCAGTGAGAACCAAGAAGCCATTAGATCTACATTTAGCCCCAAGTGTTTGGAAATTGCTTGTTAGTATTCCACTGAAAGTGGAAGATATTGAGGAGGTGAGCATTTGAAATTCCTATTTATATAACTGTAGTAAATTTGCTATTATTTTTCTAGCAGTATACATATAATATATGCATAATACAGTATTTACAGGTCTTTTTCAACATTCCTATAATGTGCAAGAAAGAAAGGGGAAACAAAGGTGTGACTGAAGAGATTAAGAAACAGAAGTATTATGAGTAAAAACATAGATATAAAATAGATGTACGTGTAAATCTTATTAAACAGAAGTATTATGAGTTAAAACATACATAGAAAATAGATGTATGTGTAAATCTTATTAAACAGAAGTATTGAGTATGAACATATAAAATAGATGTACGTGTAAATCTTATTAAAGAGAAGTAGTATTAGTAAAAACATGCATATAAAATAGATGTACATGTAAATCTTATTAAACAGAAGTATTGTGAGTAAGAACATATAAAATAGATGTATGTGTAAATCTTATTAAACTAGTTTAAGATAATATGTACAAAGTATGAAAGAAAGTGAAAATTCGAGTTTGTGGATGTATATGTCAAATTTTATGGATCTATCTTAGCAATTTCAAACAATGGACAGAACTATAACTGTGCTATATTATTATATTAATATATGTGTGCCATTCAGTTTCTAAACATTCCAGTATGTAGTATCATTTTTAAAAGTTTGTAAACAAAGGTAGAGATGGGGGCTTTCTTTCATGGCACATAATAAATATGTACTTTTTAGATATCAGTAGCATAAAATTTAATTACACTGTCCACTTCTAACAAACCTACAATTATTCCTTTAAGTGAAAAGGTAAGCAAAAACTTGGTGTTATTTCTGATCCACTGGTTTAAATCATTCCAAAATTGTTTCAGAATAGCACAGTCCTAAAAAAGATGGTTTAACATTTCTGGTGAATCTGTGCAAAAGGAACATTTAATATTTTTTTATATTCCAATTTTTCTTTAAAAAAAAGTATTTGTTGCAAAAATTTTATGCAGTAATTTATACTGAAACCATATTAGTTTAGAATCTTTTGTAATTTTGTATGTTAAGGCAAAGTACTTTGTCCAATCCAATTGATTTGGTAGATTAAATTGTATTTTCCATTGAGATAGTGCTTTAGTTTCTAATATTTCTGTGTTGTTCACAAAGATACTATAAATATTTCTGCAACCTTTCCTTGTTTTTAGGAGAAGTAATATTTTTTTTTTTTTTGCAATCCATGGTTTTTGTAAAATTTCTGCATGGTATTCAATAGATAATCTATTATATATAATTTCACACAATTAAGGACCCCTGCATATTGTAAAAAGTTGTCCCCAACATTATCTATTTAATTTGCTTTTTTGCCGTGAAAGAAATTCTCTATTACTCTGGACAATATCATTTATGAATAGTATACCTTTTTCAGACCATTTTTTTGCTAAAAAAATATAACTCCTCTGATCTTAATATTTTCATTATACAGCAAGAAAATTTCAAAAAAGTCTTTGGAATAAACATTTTAGAGTATATGTTATAAGAAATAAATACATCTTTCCAAAATTTATTATCAACATCTCCTATGTTACTTTCTAAATAATTGATACCAAACTTGTTAAATTCCTTTAAGAAATGAAAACAATGAAACATTAGTTTGCTCCATTTTTTATTTTTCGTAAGTATTCTTCTGACTCAAGATATTTTAACAAAAAATATGAGATTATTTAGGTCAATCATTGCAAGCCCTCCATCTTCATAACTTTTATTTATTACTTTTCTTTTTATCTTGTCGACTGACCCTTTCCACAAGTACTTGTAGATTGAACTGTTTAACTTTTTAATGAACCATTGTGGAGGATATGGTTATCTTATTAATATGTGATTTAATTTGATAATGCAACTGATTTTATCATAGTAATTGTCCCATAAGGGGTAAGAATTCTCTTTAATCATTGAGTCAATAATATTTGTTATTTCATTTGATTTACCATTATAATTAAGATTTATCATGTGACTTAAATCTGTAGAAAAGATAATGCCTTATATTTTGAAGGAGTTGTCCACCCATCATAAATTATGCTCTGTACACAAATGGCTATTGCTCTTTTTCATGCTTCCTATCCAAATTACTGTTGTTTTCTCTATATTTACATTAAGGTCAGAGATCTTTGCATAATATAATTTTAATGTGAGCATTGTATTTTTAAGAGCTTTTTGGATCCATCCCGAAACGATGTTGTATTTTCAGCGTTCTGAGATATTAGAAATTCATTTTCATCTATATTGATGCCATTAATATCTTTATTCTTTTTAATCATTAATGATATTATTTCTGCATGAAACCAAGAGGAAATATGTCCATTAACAGTCACACAAGATTCTGTATTGTGTTAAAATGTTTCAATCCATTTTATAATTGAATTAATGAAGTTGAAAGTTTTGTTTTTGTAAACATTTATACATGTGTAAGAAAATGCTTTGCATTTTGTTGTCTTATTGCAGGTTGATACACTGTATATACAAAGTCTGCGAGGAATTCAAGATATACATGAAAGTGGGGTCAATGAAACAAATTTCCATGAGGTAATCATACCCTTCATGGTTCTTACTTTTAACTCGAGCTATTTCCATGGCTGGGCATGGCAAATCTCCATCCTTTTTAGTACTTAATTCTGACACCCCAGTCACCCCACCCCACAACATTTGCCTATTGGTCATAACCCAAAACTCATTACTTCTATGATATGACCTCATTCTACTACTTCGTGTTTTAAGTTTGGTCAAAAAATATTTTAAAATGTCACTGTAACTGCAGTTTATGTATATTTTACCTTTGAATCCCACATAGGGACCCCAGGCAAGAGGGACAATAACCATACTTCTCTTGCAGATGGTTGCAACATGGGCAACCTTAGTACCAAGTTTGTTGAATTACCACCTTGTGGTTTAGGAGGAGATGTGATTACATATTGATGGACCAATGGAGGATATTGCAATATCCCTGCTAAAGTATTGGGATTAAATTATTATTAAATCAGTTGTGCAACAATTTAAATGAACAGGTAGAATGTTCACTTGGTTGCTCTGATGTTCAGAGCTCAAGATAAGCAGCATATTTGCATATTTTATGCAGACAAATAACAAATGTATATTAACATTTTTTAATGCATTCAAATTATGCAGAACAATTTAATTTTAATTATTTAGTCCAAAGTTGCCAGTCTATTGTTATTGCTGTGAGCAGAGTCCATGTTTTATGATGGCACATTTGATCAATGTAAACCATGCTATTGGGACAAGTTCTTGATGTTTTGAGCATGTGTGAAATTACAGTACTTGATGATTATGAGAACACTCACTCAAATAGAGCCATATATAATCAAACACACCCTGAATTAGTCTTGGTCACAAAGTAAATTAACATATTCTATAAGGCATGATTAATGTCTTGATAATTAAGACTCAATCTTATATCCCAAGTTTATGTTTTGTGTTGTTAACAAAATACCACATTGAATTTTAAAAAATGCAATTAGTTTCAAAACAGGGAGTAAAATATCCAGTGAATTAAATTCTTATTTAGAGCTCTGGATGTTTCATGAAGTGGTCTTTGAAATGGAGGAAAACAGAATTTTTTGATGTTATGGTGCATGGAATCAAGCATGGGTCTCAAAAAAGGTGCAAAACTAGTGCTTTGATGCATGCTGTTCAGGACTCTCATTGTTCAACTTGAATTCCATTCAAATACAAATTCTTTTAATTTACTTTTGGAGTATAAACTTTCATTCTGTCATATCATATTTAATTCTTCCAAGAAATTGATTGACAACAACAAGTTTGCAATATTGAATGCTCAAATCTTCTTTGTGTTTTAAGTGTTACAGCATGGTGATAGAAAAATTTCACTCTTTTAGATATAAAATTAATTCAAATATGAAAGCTTTTAAGCTGTTTATTCCATATGTACCTATACACAGGTTCATGACAAAATGCTTTTGAATGTAGTTGTCAAAATACCGTAGATACTCGTGTATATCATATACCAACTGCAAACTGCATAGACCCAGATCTGCCATCGCATAATGCACCGGCAGATCTGGGTCTATGCAGTTTGTAAGGACTAATCAGTAGAACAAACAACTCAGACCCTGATCTGCCGGCACATTATGCGACGGCAGATCAGGGTCTATGTTGTTTGCATTTTGGACCTGAGTTATACACAAGTATATACGGTAAGTGAATACTCTAATGCTCAATGCTCTGCTGGTCGTAGACAAAAAGAGCTTATGCAATGGCCTGTTGTCCATCATCTGTCTGTTGTCCATCCATTGGCAAAAGTTTGTTTTCACTACTCCTCCACTCTACTGGGACAATTGCTGTGAAACTTAACACTCACATTCATTCAAAGGTCAAGATTATCTTGAATGAAAATGGTGCCCCTCTGACATTTAATATCAATACACCTCAATGAATGGTCATGTCAACATTGGGGTTTTCACTAAACGACTTTTTTATGATGTCTAGTTAGTTCTAAATGAAAATAGTACCAGTTTGACATCCAATATGTCCACCATAGTGGCCATCTTGAAAATCCAGTTATCAATTCTTCTTCTGAATGGATAGCTGTACTGACATGGGGTTTTCACTAAAATACTTTTTTGGTCCTAAATGAAATTGATGATGATTTGATATCCAATGTGGCCATCATGAAAATCTTTACTTCTTCTGAATGGATATTCATAGTGACATGGTGTTTTCACTAAACGACTTCATATGATATGTAGTCAGTCCTAAATGAAAATCTTGTTATTGCTAATTCATCTGAGCAGATGGTCGTATAGACATGGGGTTTAACTGAAAGACTTCTTATGATATATAGTTGATCCTAGATGAAAATAGTACTGATCAGACCTCCAACATGATGGTCATGGTTGCCATCTATGAAGTCTTGTTATCACTACTTCTTTTTAAGGTATGGTCATATGAGCGAGGGGTTTTCACTAAAACACTTCTAGCTATATTTTGTGGGTCTAAATGAAACTGATGTAGATGTGACCATCCAAAATGTGAAAAATCTCATTACAGTTACTACTCCTGCATGGATGGCCATACTGACATGGATTTTTAGCTCTTCTAGTCATAGATCAGAAGAGTTTTTATAATAACATGTTGTCTGTCATCTGGCCATCAGTTCATTAGCATGTTTTCTCTTGCTACTTCTGTGTTTAGGTTTATACCAGGAAGATTGCCAGGCAACTTAACACACATAAATATCCCAGATTAAGTCTAGTTGGTCCTAAATGAAAATGGTGTGCCTCAGACATCTAATATGTCCACCAGATTGGCCATCTTGAAAATCTTATTATCACTAGTCCATCTGAACTGAAAGTCAAAGCAGCATGGTTCTATCACTAAAGAGTTCTTATGATATCTAGTTGGTCCTAAATGAAAATAGTGCTGATCTGATATCCAGTATGACCTACATGGTGGCCATCTTGAAAATCTTGTCATTGCTCCTTTTCCTGAAGATGGCCATACTGACAAGGGGTTTCATTTGAAAGATTTTGTATTATGTCTAGTTGGTTCTAAATAAAAATGGTGCCTATCTGACATTTAACATGTCCATGTGGTGGCCATCTTGAAAATCTTACTGCTTCTTCTCCTGAAGGATGGTCATATTAACATGGGGATTTCACTAAAGGACTTTGTATGATACGGTACCAATCAGATCTTCACTATGGTCAACATTGTAGCTGTCTTACAATTCTCAATATCACTACTCCTCTTGAAGAGATGATTATATTGACATAGAGTTTTCACTAAAAGACTTTTTATGATATCTACTTGGTCCTAAGTGAAAATGGTGCTAATCAGACCTTTAACATGATGGCCATGGTGGTAATTTTTAAAATCTTGTTATTGCTAATTATCTTGAAGAGATGGTAATATTGACATGGGGTTTTCACTAAAACACTTTTCACTATATGTAGTTGGTGCTAAATAAAAACAATGCTGATATGATTGAAAATGATACTGGTATGACCTTGCAAAATGTCCTACACAGGACCCATTATGAAAAATCTCATTACAGCTACTTCTCCTGAAAAGACCATCACAATGGCATTTTGTTTGTTTGTTATTTTTGTTGTTGTTTTTGTTTTAATAAAATCTGCTTCTTTCTTGGTATATGTATTTTTCCATGTCTTAAAATTATGTTGATTCAACCTCCAAAGGGCTGCATTGATATCCATAATGAAAATCTTGTCCAGAATGGATGGTTTTATTGACATGGGATTTTCACTAAAACACTTGCTGTATGTAGCTGATTCTGAATGAAACTGATGATCATCTGACCTCCATAGTGGCCATCTATAAAATATTGTTATTGCTAATCCTTTTGAATAGATAGAGGCAATGACATGGAGCTTTCACTAAAACACTTTTTGCAATATGCGATTGATTCTGAATGAAAATGATGCAGATCTGACCACCAACATATTCCTATAGCCCTAAAAATTGCTGCACCTGTGATATCTCAATCTATAGCTTACCTCATTAATAAGAGTATCCAGTCTGGTGTTTTCCCTGATAAACTGAAACATGCAAAAGTAACCCCAATACATATAAAAAGGCTCTAAGTTGGACCCAGGAAACTACAGACCTATTTCTATTCTCCCTACATTATCAATAATCTTTGAGAAACTGATTGCTAAGCAAAGTGTATGATTATTTCAAAACATTCTCACTCTTTCACAAAGAAGTATCAGGTTTTTGCAAGGATCATTCATGCCAAACAGCTTTAACAAAACTCACAGACTATTGGCTGCAGGAAATCAACAAGGCGAAGCATATTATTTTCTAGACTTCAGGAAGACTTTTGATTTAGTTGATCATGGTGTTCTTTTATCTCGCTAAAATGCTATAAATTTTATACTAATGCCTTAAACTGGTTCTCATCCTATCTTTGTAACAGGATGCAAAAAATCACTATTGGAATCTCAATCTAGCTCAATGGAAATTAATCATGGTATACCCAGGGGTGTATTTTAGGCCCATTGCTATTTCTTATTTTCATAAATGACCTTCCTCTATGGACAGGGCACAGAAACACAGACTTATTTGCAGATGATGCTACTATAACATCTTCAGGTAGTGATGTAATTACTGTAGAAGCTCTACTAGACACCGATATAAGAAATATTGAGATGTGGTAAAAACAAAATAAAATGGTTTTATATGAAACAAAAATAAAAACAAAATGTATGGTAATAGCCTCATCTAAGAACCATTCCACTACAGTATTGAGAAACTTGTAAATGTGGCAATAAATGGTCAGCTCACTGAAAATGTTAAGGAAGACAAACTTTTATGAATGATACTTGAAAGTGATTTAAAGTGGGACTTAAACATACTGACTATGTCTCTAGATCTCTATCAAGTAAAATAACTTTACTAAATAAAATTAAGAAATACCCACCCATACAAGCTAGAATATTGTACTACAGTGCCTAAATTTTGCCAGTTGTTAACTATTGTTTGACAGTATGGGGAAACTGCCCCAATAGTCGGTTAGAAAGAATAAATAAGACACAAAAGATAGTAGCTTGCCTAATTCTGGATGCTCCTTTTGACACACCTTCTAGTATTCTCTTCCATGAACTGAAATGGCTTCAGATAAATCACAGAATAAACTTTCAAAAAGCAGTACTTGTCTACAAATGTATAAATTGTAATATATCTGAATATATGAGAGAACTGTTTGATGAAGATCATGGGCCATATGCTTACAGTTGACCTTACATAGCCACTTGAAATTTCCACAAACCAATACTGAAGAATTATGATGTAGTTTTAAATATTCTGGAACAAAGATACAGAATTCTTTGCCCACATCTGTTAGATCAGCCACTGTATTGAAAGTTTTAAAGAAAAATAGCTAGTAAAAGAAAAATATCTAAAATATTTAGAGCTTGATTTTGATTTTTTTTCGACATGTCATTATAGTTTTTTAAAATTCCTGTTTCAGTTCCAACTGTTTTGTCATTATGCATGCTAATCTAATTTGTCTTTGTTTGACTAGAAACATCCTTCCATTGGTACTATATATGGTTTTGGTCATTGAAAAAACCTAGTGAGCAGTTTTGGGGCTTACTGGAACTGCTTGCTAAATTATTTTAGCATGTTTGTCATGATCTATGTAACAAACTAAATAAGAAAGAGATGGAACTTATTAGTAAAATGTTAAATGTTTTGACACGGCTAGTGACTCTTGAAGATCTTTTGGAGATCATTCAGATTCCCATGGCCATGGCATTAGATAGAACTAGCTCAAGACCACCACTGGATGGGAATCCAGTCAATTGCAGGTTAAACCCTAAGCTAATGCCAGTATCCACTTACACTTGGCTTACTGAAGTGATAAAACCTTGCCCAATGGCACAACAGCCCCAAATTCAGAACCTCTGGATTCTGAGGTCACAGTGTCTTTGGATTGGTTTGGTGTTTTATGACACAGCAAAACAAGTACCGGTAGGTTATTTAGTGCCAAGGCAATTGGAGTAAAGTGCCTTTCCTAAGGACACACCATGGTAGCTGACCCAGACTGATCCAATGGTAGGATTAGAACCAACAACCTTTTGGTAATGAGTCTATCACACTAACCACTGAGCCACTGCAGCTCTGCCTCCAATAGTCACCTCTTACAACATGCAGGAAAGCACATCAGGCCTGTTCTACATCCCCAAGCACACAAGGGATGTCAGAGTGTCAGTCACTAGTCAGGTTTACACCTATTTTTGTTTAAATAATATGCATAAAAAGTTTCTTATCATGTATTAGCAAACTATTAAACTATAAGAGTGATTACAGTTAGAGGCAAGTTACTCTTGCAAATTTAATGAACTATTACCCTCTTTCCCCACCCCCTTTTTTCTGGTTTTCTGGGCAGGGTTGAACATGGGTAGAGATCAGAAGGTCAGAATTATGACAAAGCCTACCTGCTGGTTTTGTTTGATTGCAATTCTCATAATTATATACTCAATAGGTAATCAAATTAGGCCCACGTCACACTTCTTCTTTGAGCTTTTCAGTGAATATGCTATAATTTTGTACTTTGGCCTGAGCATACAAGCATACCTGCCTTGTCATGGCATGTAAAATGAAAAACATGATTTTCTACTCCCCCCCCCCCCCCGACACAGTCATGTTTATAAAAATATGATTTCCAATCAATCTTATGAGAGATAGAGCTTTTTTGACACTGTAATATATACCCATAACTTTAAACAAAACATCTTTCACATAGCTTCACATTTAGTGCTTATGGAATTCTACCACTTCTGGACAGTTTATACAGTTAATTGTCATAGATTAAAAAGTAATGATGGTCAGAGATAAACAACCATTTCACATTAATTGAATTAACAAAAATAGCTTGGGTAATATGTGTTGTTAGTCCTTTGAACATTGCTGTGGGAAAGCCCATTCTGATAATTTACACAACTTTTTCCTCAATTGTTGAATGTCACTTACTTTGGTCAGGTGCACTGATTCCCTTTGGGACCACAAAACCCACTTTTTGAGTCTCAAAAACCCCACAACACTGTGTGGAAGCTTGGCAGGTATGGCCCAAGTAGTATTGTGTGTTCATGATATCCATACAAAGTGACATTTTGGTTTTGGTTTTGGATCCAGTTTATTGCATCCCTATTGGGAAATTTGGTTTGAAGTTTAGCTAGAAAATCATGTAAATTGTCTTACTGTAAAATATGGATGACAGGACCATTCCAAGCACACTTTGCTTTGACATACCTAAGGTCAACAATAGACTCACTGTTTACATGTATGACCTTTGCAATGATACAATAAATACACTACACAGTGTTTCAGTCTCTAATGGTCTCCCTTTGTTGCAGTACATCCCACTAGACTGTTTTGAGGGACAGAGCCTGGATGGTAGAATGGTGCCAGTAGTACCTGGAGGTCGCAGCATTCCTCTCAACTTCCACAACAGAGCAGAATACATAGAGAAAGTCATTCAATACAGGCTTCATGAAATGGACAGACAGGTAGGGAATCAAAAGAGTATAAATTTGATATACAGTACAGCTCACGTGATTTTTCGGAACCCCACGCATCGTGGTGGAGGTGGAGAGTGAGTGGAGAGGATTAAGAAAAAACCCTCCACCATCACTCCACGCGTCCTGATGGAGTTATCGCAGCATCACATGGAGAATAGCCCTGCACATCACACTTTCTCGTGGAGTTGCATCCGATCACCACCGCGGAGTGGACGTGGTCTCGATAATATGATAATATGGGCATGGTTTACTGTTTATCACCCATGCAAGCAGAGGTTGAGAGAGAGACCGGGGGGTGGGGGTGGGGGGCACCGATTTACCTACATCGTTATCCCTCTGGGGAGCAATTTGCTAACTTTTTTATACTGAAAAAAATGTTGTAATTCAGTTAATTATAAATATTTCCTTGATCTAACGAAGATAATGTATGATACATAGTGCCAAATCATATTTTAGATGATGATAACATAATGACAATGCCTCGCAAACTGTATTAATACTACATTTTGCGCAATGAATCTAATTTATTTTTCTTCAATACTATGTTATCGGAATCTAAACATGCATTCATATCCTTATTTCTTTTTCAGTAAACGCAATACAAAATTTTAATGATCATATGAAAGTCAGTGATATTGTACTACCTGCAATGAAAAGAACGATAAACATCGAATTAATAACAAAGCTGCAGTCATACCTGACTGAAGTGAAACAAAATCGCACAAGTTCCGATGGTTACTTCATGCATGAGTACTCATTCACATATTGTACGATTGTTTCTGACATCCAATCGCTTAAAAAAAGCATTATTAAGATTTCACATCGTTATTTTATTTTAAACTGTACTATTTTGCATTAATTACCAAAGTAGCGGGGTTTTTTTCAAATCAAAAATGGTTGCAAAAGGTCATCTTAGATACATGTAGTTGACACGTGCAAGTAACCTAGCACAAGAGAAGCCATCAACACTGCTTGTTTTCTTTGATATTGAAGTGTTAATTTCATGTGCTAACTGTTAATCTAAAAGTACAACAGCAGCGCTTCTGTGGGTTTGTTTTCTTTGCCATTGATTTGACAAACTTGTGCATCAGATGAAATTATTGTTTTACTTTTTCCTTTTTCTGTTCGTTTCCTATCGCATACTATGCAAAATACAGAAAAATGATCAATTAAAGACCCCTCCCCACCTCTCTCTCTCTCATAAAATATGGAATTCAAAGCACTACTGTGCATGTCATTGTAATCTATTACTATTAGAAACTTTTTTTTTGTACATGCTTCAATAAGAGTTTAAGTATTCCATGACTGGCTAGCTTTCTTCAATTAGCGGCCTCATCATTCACACTAAGCCAAAAAGATGTTCCTACCATTAAAGTTTTTCGTGATTCTGCTTATGTTTTGAAGAGTTTTTCACTAATGCAAGTTTAAAAAATAACGCTAAAATGCTTATTAATGTTAACCAAAATTTTTCTTTTTCGCTGCTTGACATGTCGACATTTTTAGTCAATCGTCAGAATTAAAATATTAAAATCTGACTGATTATAAATCTCAGTGTACACAAACTGAAATCTGGAAACGTTCAATAGTGGTTAAAAAGTAATAACATGCTAGACATTATAGTGTTACGGAGCAAAAAAGAAAGAAATTTTCCCACCACTGCATAGGAACTCCCGAGCACGTGCTCTAAAGTCGTGTGTGTGTTCAAGGGATATATGTATTATTTTTTTTAAATCGGGGCAGGGACGAGGCAACATGCCCCCCCCTGCAGACACCCAAGTGTGTGTGTGTGTGTGTGTCGCACATTTTATCCACTGGGCCACAGTAACTCGAGCTCTCTAGCTGTAAAGCAATATACCACATACAGAAACACGCACAATAACCAAAGGCTCTAAGAGTCACAAACAGGAAACTGCATTTTTTAATATCTGCGTAAAAATAATTAAAAGAGTATATTTTATTTTTATATTTTCGCCGTAGAAAAATGAGCAAATAATAAGATACACGTGGAGACAATACATCCATGCAAAATGCTCTAAACTTGTTGGAAATTAAAATCTCTGAACATCTCAGATTTTAGAATTTTCAATATTATTTTTCATTTTGGTAATAAGCCGAGTTCAGATTAATTACTAACAATTATCAAACTTCCATTGTTAATGGCAGAACCATAATTGCGGCTGTAAAGTACAACGCGCCATCAGATGGCTTCATGTGATAAAAACACACTGAAACTTACATCATCCTTTGATGTAAACCCTTGTTAATATTTTACAACAGTGTTCACAATGGTCACTGCCTTGATTTCTGTAGAACATCCACTGAAGTCAAGTCTTTATTAGAGAGAGACAATTGAATTTTCCAAAGGGGGGGGGTAAATGGATGAAAACAATTGTCTTTCTCTGATTTTTGTAGTATAAGAAGACGTTAATCCGTTCCATATTTCACTTAAAATAAATAAATATTGTGATGAAAGAACAAAAAATATCCCGGTCGAAAAGAAAAAAAACAACATATAAACCCCATATATTAAATGGTCAGTCCCTTACAGTACACATGCAGTCATAATATTCAGCCTCATGACAATGCTATTACTGCTTAAAGACTAAGCATACGGTTTGCATTCAGTGTAAATTCAGTGTTTTAGGTTTGTTGTTGGGGGGGGGGGGTAAGCAGAAGCGGATGTCAATTTGGATTTTAATTGTCCATATCTCAGAGAATTACTTTCCTTTGGAACAAAATAATAAATTTATTCTGCTTGAGAAGCTCAGCAATGTGTACTTCTCGTCAAGTCAGTGCATAAGTTTGTTCATATTTCTTTGAAATAAATTAAAATCATAAACATATTGCAAAAGAAGTCGATCAACCTTTTATAAACAGTAATGTGTACTGAATATACAAGCCTTTTGAAATTATTTTTTTATTTTCCAAATATGATTGAAATAAAGACGACTGATTCTTCCAATGGTATCCAGTTGAAAATCACTTTTGACGTCTCAGTCTTTCCATAGGTGGTCTTCAATCATTGGCTATTCAGATGTCAATCAGTAATGTCGACTAGCCCCTCCATGGTGGAGTTGACATCGGCATGCCTACCGAAACGCGGTGGTGATTTGTAGGTATTTATGCCAATTTATGCCTCCACCGCGGAGTGTTATCGTGGAGCTAAAGTGGAGGGGATTAAGTCCCCCACCACAATGCGTGGGGTTCCGAAAAATCACGTGAGCTGTTCTGTACACTGCTCCCTTGCTATAGTGTGTCCAGATAACTTATAGACCTGCTTATAATGTGGATGCAGGTGTAGATCCCATTTTTTCTTATAGAAATGCAAAAGGAAATAGGCCTCTGTTTGTTGAATGTGAATAAAATTGCTATCAGATTGGTAAATTAAACCTTGATATATCACTCGTTTTATAGTCAAAAACAGTGGTTAGTGCCCAGAAATTTGAATCAACATCCTGAAATTTGCAGATTTTATTAAGTCAGATATTTTCTTAAATTTTCTTTATAAAAAAATTCTCAGTACACTGTAAATAACAATATAGGACAAAATTTCAGTCAGTTAAAATGTTAGTAATGCCTACTAGTGGCAGCACTTTAATAAATAAATGCCAATTAAATAAGTCTCATCAAGTGAAATTCGTGTTTCAGTTTTATCTTATAATTCGGTGTCAGTATAATCATCATAAATGCAATATGCCCTTTTGTATTCAAACATAAAAAGTGTCAATCAACCATCACAGCGATGCTTGTGAGTGTTTCCATGAGAACTTAATTAAGTACTGACTGTATTTTGATCTCCGACTTCCAAGTATTGGTTGCATTGTTACAATGAATTAAAAGTTGACCTGCATTGTATTATAACATTTATTAGTCTTTTGAATCAAATCAAGTAATGGGCGTAGAATAAAAAAAAGTTAAAAGGCATGCAATTTCTACCTGCGTAAGAGCTAGCAGTCACAGTAGTGTGTTAAGTCAACTCATTTCAATTGACTAATTGAACACTGAGAACACTGTAAGTACATGTAACATAATTAAAGTATCTAGCAAATGTGAAGAATGATAGCAAAGGAACGAAGTGAAAGGCATACTAGGTGCATGAAGAACTTAGTTTCACAGATAGGATTCAGTATGAAGAAGCGAGTTCCAAAGTTTATAGTGAATTTAAAATTCCTGAAATGGCACTCAGTAGTTTGCTCAAGGATGAGCAGAAAATTTGCTGTATCTTGCAATGAAATCTCAGATCAGTATTTTACTAATATAACAACAAAATGTTCAAATCAAGTTTTGATGTTGTGTCTCTAAATAACTATCACTGTTTTTTTAAATAAAGAATCTTGTTTTATTCTGAATGTACAGTAACACTAGAATGTATCCACATTCACATGCAAAAAGTAGTGACATAATACACAATGTTTTTGCTGGTTCACATGTGATGTGTGTTGAAACCACTTGGAATAATGTTTTAAACAATCTTTCAGTGATTGGATATATTGAAAATAAAGGTAAATTTATACAGAAAAGCGAAGAATTTCATTAGAAAATGCTCTTTATTGACAATTATTCCCAACACAATTAAATGAGTATTCAACTACTTAACCCACCTCCCCTCTACAAACTGTTGATATCCATCCCTTTCTTAATTTTTCAGAGGTTTGTCTGTAATTCGCACCCACACTTATGCCACGGTCTATGTTTTTCAACCCCATTGTGCAGAAGTTATCAAGGGAGAGGTGTATATGGCATCTTTGGGCAAGACAGTTCTTGACACATGAACAATGTTCTCATGAATATTCTTACCCTAACAATAAGAACTTTGTTCACAACTGTTGTTCTTGGGCTGAGAACTCACACCACTTCAACAAAGCTGTTGGAACATGCCAAATGGTACATGTTGTTTTGAGATTAACTCGTGGTGTTAGGGCGTTTTCGAATGCAAACATCCAAGAATATTAGGGAACATGTTCATTGGCATTTGGGGGGGGGGGGGGGGAAAGGCGCCCAAAAACTGACCTTTTCTCACATATTAACATATTATGCTTGGGCTGTCAGAGCTTATGGCAATATTGATTGACTCTGAGATTTCCTGTCAGTGATAGCTTTTCATACCAGTATGTCAGTGTTTAGCCTTCATTTACTGTAATTTTTGTTCAACCCAACTTGGCAGAAGCTGGACATAGCAATCACTTTGTCATCTGAGTGCTTGGTTCATATAGCCATGAATATGTCTGTCTGTACATCCATCCATACCCTAGATTAAGGTCAATGTTAATGATTTTTAGATTAAGCTCAGTGTTAAAGGGTATTTTAACTTTCTAGCTGAATAAAAAGGCAGGCTGTAAAAAAAAGTGGTCTCTTCTTGTGAATTTTGTTTGGCTTATATACAAACCTCAGAATTAAATACCCAACATAAAATGTGTTTGCCATTAATGCCATTTCTGTCAGAGCATATCCACTAATGTAAGTACCAGCAAAAACGTAATTTTTATCAAAACCACAAAAATTGATGCCCATAAAAATAGTTAAATTCACAGTATGATAATGTAGTTGGTGTTTTCTGTTACAATTTTTGTCATATATACATTATTACTACATTACTGCAGGCTGCTGCAGTACGTGAAGGGATGTCATGGATCATACCCATCCCCCTCCTGTCCTTACTAACAGCCCGCAGTCTGGAACAGATGGTTTGTGGAATGGAGGAGGTGTCAGTGGATGTGCTGAAGAAAGTTGTCAGGTACAGAAGATGATATACCAGTAGTGGAGAAGCAACAAAGTTGGGTTTAATATTATAAGATTAGCATTTTGCAGTGTTAAGGCAGAAATTGGCTGGTTTTGTTCAAGAATGTTTAAATGGTAGACAGAAGGTATTATGTGTCAGTGTTCAATGGTGTGTTTGGACAATAATGGCTACATGGTGGAGATTAAAAGTTAAGTTTTAAATGCAAATAAAAAGAATTGCACAAAAACTGTAGGAAGATAAACTGTTCCAAATGAATAAGCTCGTGTTGATTACGTCCTTACCCTTTGTACACACCACCCTTCACTACTAATGATTGAACAGTTTAGTGATAATTTTGGATTGGTCCCAGCATGGGTGGCAACACTGGAGCCAGAGGAAGTATGAACTTTTGATCAGGCAGAAAAACAAGGTTGACTGCCCCCTATCCTCAGACCTGTACCTAAAGCCTTCAAGGGCTGAGGACACTAGGATTCTCTCTAGTCTGGAGAAATTTCTGGGGCCCACTCTCATTCAGATATGCTGCTCCCACACTCTAGCATAAAAGTTTTTCTGGGGCCAGGAGACCACCAAACAGAAGAAGGGATGGTCTGTCCCCCCTTCTATTTTTTGGCTACTGGTTTTCACAAGTTATTGGGTTATTGGCCCCTTAAGCCCGCCCCCCCCCCCCCCCAACACACACTTAGACTTGGATGCTTCCCAAGTGGGGATATTAGCTGGGACTTGGGTTAGTCTCACAGTGACAATCATTTCAAGCCTTAGAGCTACAGGCGCAAACAAAGAAAAGAAAACAGACAATAGCCTCTCATGTCAATCTCTTTTCGGCTGCCTCCTTCAGTCTGTTGGAAGAGAAGTTGTTATCTCCAGCAGCTCTTCAGCACTTGCTTCCCAGTCCTTGCATTTTCTTCAGCGCTTGCTGAAGGCTGACCAAAACATCAAGACATGCTCTGTAAGTGTCCATGGTGCTTTCTGTGGAGCTTCTCCACTTCTGCAGAGATGCCACCATGGAGATGTCTAAGGTCTTGCTGGATGACAACAAGAACCTGTTGATGGCTGCACCACTTAATGCAGAGACACTTTTTGGAGGTTTCATCAACTTTTTAGGATCACAAGACAGATGATGTGTCAGTCCTTTCCACCTTAAAAGATGGTTCCTGGATGCATTTACTGGAACCTCTGCCCCTATCATGAACCCACATCATCTTTCACTACTCCCAACTGCTTCATGTAAGGCAAGATGTGCAAACCCATCTTTGGAAGGGCACAGTCAAGATGGTGGCAAATGACCAAAGCCCAGGTTTCTATTCCCAGATATTTTTGGTGTTGAGAAAAGGCGGAAAGTTTAGACTCATAATCGACATTTCTGCCTTGAACAAATTCCTTCAGGAACAACACTTCAAATGGAGACTACCACCTTGGTCAGTAAAGACATAGGGCCCTGCAGGATGGTTACCTTCACATCCCCATCTTCTAGCCTTGCAGGAAATACCTTTGGTTTTGTCTTGGCAAAGAAGTTTTGTGCTCTTCTGTTTGGCCTTCACAGGGTGATAGGGGTAATAGCAGCCCACTTGAGGTCTTTAGAGGTCCCCATCCTACAGTATTTTGATGACTGGTTGAAGCACCACCTCAGAGATACTATTCTCAAGGACCTTGACCTCTTTTGGTTGATGATGACTCATCTGGGTCTCATCCCCAACCCAGAGAAGTTGGATCTCATCCCTTCTCAGGACTTTGCGTACATGGGGATGAATTTTCTCAACAATCAAGGGAGGGTACATGTTCCATCAGACTGGATTGCTTAGGGGGGCGCTCTACAGATAATACATGCTTCTGAGAGAGTGACAGGTGTAAGATGAAGTATTTTGCATTTGCAACATGCACAATGGAGAGAATGTTGGCATACCTCTATGTTACTTTCATGTACTATGGCTGAAATTTCTTTACATATTGTACTTGTGGACACTGGACATGATCTAAGCACACGGCAGACAAAATGGCCGCTCTAAAGTACTCGAACAATCAACCTCAATTAGTCAAAAGTGCACTATTTTCAGGAGTTATTAAAATAGGGAAACGAATTTTGCCAGAGCAGACAATACCAGCCTCTGAAAGTACTATGAATAAATTACAAAATATATAAAAAGTAAAAAAAGTTATCGGCTCTTTTTTTTTTTATTTACCTTTGAAGTCCAGGAAGTGAAAATGACTAAGCGGAGCTAGCAGTTTTTTGAGAGGTGCACATCTTTAGTAAGACCAAGCTGTATACTCTATAACCCAAATTTCACCCATCAATCATAAGGGAATTCAAAGTTCTTTTAACAATGTCTAAGATATACAAGGTCTTTTTTTAAATAGCCAGAACAGCCAGTGAGGAAACTCTGGGTAATTCTTTTTCTTTAAATTTCTAACCCTATGCAAAGTACGAAACTGGAGAGCGCCACCTAGATTCTGTCCCTTACAGCAGGTCTTATGGCCAAGACTTCATTGTTGGCTCGCTTTTAACTTGGCTTGGATTCCTTAGGGGTCTGATTTTTATCACCACCTGAGAGTTGATGGCTTAATTGGGATCAGTTCCTGACCAGAGTCCCACTTTACAGCCCAGAACCCCACTCCTTTTGTGCACCAACACATCAGATTCGGGATAGGGTGCCCACCTGGAGCCAGAGGGGATAGTTCTTCAGGGACCATGGTCTCATGAAGAATGAATGTGGGAAGTGTTCCAAACCCTAAAGGGGTGTGTCACCCTCATAAGGCATCATTGTGTTATGATTGCCTCAGACAGCATGTTGGTGGTAGCATACATTATGTGTCAAGGAGGTACACATACTCCTTCTCTTTGCATGGAAGTCTGCAACTTCCTCTGATGTGCAGTCTTGGAGGAGATTAATCTCAGTGTCTGCCATATTCGAGGCAAAAGGAATATTCTGGTGGACAGCTTGTCCAGATTGGGTCATGTGGGCCTCATATAATATTCACTGAACCACTTGGTAGCAGAATCACTTTTTCATCAGTGGGGAATGACAGTAGTGGACTTGTTTTTTAGGGCTACTGGTCATAGACCAGAAGAGCTTATGGGATGGTCTGTCATCCATCGTTTGTCGTCTCTCCATCCATTAGCACAAGTTTTTTATCGCTATTCCTCCTAAACGACTTGGAGAATTGCCTTGAAACTTTAAACACACATTCATCCTATGGTCTGATTCATCCTAGATGAAAATCGTGCTGCTTGTAAATCATCTTGAAAATCTTTTTATCACTACTCCTCCTACATGGATGGTCATATCAACATGGAGTTTTCATAAAAAGACTTCTTAAGGTGTCTAGTTGGTCTTAAATAAAAATGGTGTTGATCTGACATTCAATATGGCCAACACAGTGGCCATCTTGAAAAACTTGTTATCGCTACTCCTGAATGGATGGTTATATCAACAGTGGGTTTTCATTGAAAGCCTTTTTATGATGTCTAGCTGGTCCTAAATAAAAATGGGGCTGATCTGACACCCAATATGGCCACCATGGCAGACATCTTGAAAATCTTTTTGGCACAACTCTACTTGAACAGAAAGTCATTTTGACATGGGATTTTCACCAGAAGACTTCTTATAATGTCCAGTTGGTCTAAATGGTGCCAATCTGATGTCCAATATGGCCACCACACCAGCCATCTTGAAAATCTTGTTATTGCTACTCCTCCTGAATGGAAATTCATATCTTGAAAATATTGTTATCTCTACTCCCCTCCAAATGGAAGGCTATATCAACATGGGGTTTTAACCAAAAGACTTCTTGTGATATCTAGCTGGTCCTGAATGAAAATGGTGCCAGTCATACATCCAATATGGCTGCCATGACAACTGTGTTAAAAATCTTGTTGTCACTACTCCCCCTGAATGGATGATCATTATGACGGGTTTTTCACCAAGTCCTAAATGAAAATGGTGCCAGTCATACATCCAGTATGACTGCTATGATGACTGCCTTAAAAAATCTTGTTGTCGCTATCCACCTAAATGGTTGGTCATTGTGAAATGGGGTTTTCACCAACAGACTTCTAATGATGTCTACTTTGTCTTAAATGAAAATGGTGCCAAGCTGACATCTGATATGCGTACCACAGCAGCTAATTTTAAAATCTTGTTATCACTGAAGAATATCAGAAAAGGTTTCAACATTCTACAGTTAAAAGGAAGAAATGGTATTATTTTGAATTCCTGGAAATTCTTTTTGCCCAGTAGAACATCAGTCCCTTAGAGGGACTCTTGTCTATGAGACTGAACAACAAGATCCCTCTTTTATGTCTCTCCTGGACCAGACCAATGGGCAGTAGCCTCTTTCAATCTGAAGTGGGATCATCAGTACACTTATGCCTTTCCATCCTTTCAAAATAATTCCTTGGGTTCTCCACCAAGTCAGGATCTCCACACCTCAGCTCATCCTGATTAACTCCCCTCCCCCTCCCCCCCCCCCTTCATGCTTGGCTCATCTTCAACAATTGATTCGCCAAGACCAGTTTTCAAGCAAGCTTGCTAAGTGCATCATTCAGGCTAGGAGGCAATCTACTTCCAAGTTTATGATGCAAAGTGGAGGATCTTATGTAATTGGTGCAGTAGGAAACACATTGATTCTATATGTCCCCCTTTAACTGCAGTTGCAGACTTTCTTCTCTTCCTTTTTGAGGAAAGAGAATGTTCAGTATCTACCATTAGGGGCTGTAGGGCAGCCCTTTCTAATACTCCTTAGTAAACTATTGGTTCCACCATTGGGGCAGACCCTCACTTTTCAGATCTCATATTCAAATATTTTGAGCTTGAGCAACCAGTTACTCATTATTGCCTTGTTGGAATCTTTTGTATGCTCTTTGGGCATTATCTAAGCCCTCTTGTCAACCTTTGAGCAAAGCTTCCTTCGAGAACCTTACCTTAAGACAGCTTTCCAGCTCTCCTTGGCATCAGTGAGAAGGAGTGAAATCTATACCTTGTCTGTGGAAAAGGTTGTTTATGGTTCATTGATAAATATGTTTTGGTTTCTCTTCTTTGCCAACCCGGATTTCTGACTAAGAATCAGCTGCCTTCAGTAGCTCTTATTACTGTTGAGATTCCCAGTCTCAGTTGTATCTGTGCTGGAGATGATTAAGATAGGCTTCTTTGTGTTAACGTTTTATTTGCCTTAAGCTAAAAGGAGAAGGACAGGTCAGAATCATCTCTTTCTCCCTCTCAAGGATTACTTTGGCAGCCACCATTTCCAGGTGGATTGTCCTTACTATCCAGAGAGCTTATCAGATCTTTCATTCATGAGAATTAAAGCCCATGAGGTTAGGACTATTGCTGCATCTTAGATCTACTTGAATCTTTCCTCTTCGGATGATGTCATGCTAGCCACCTTCTGGCAATGTCACTCTACCTTTTCATCCTTTTACCTTAATTCTTGGGTGCACCAGAGCAAAGGCATTTTATTCCTTGGGTCCAATTGTGACAGCACATCATATAGCAAAGCCATGTACCAGCTTATAGTAGGAGACACTCCTACAGTAAGTGTAAGTGTGTTTTTCTTATACCATTTGTTCTTTTTGAGGCCATCAGCCTCCCTTCTAACTGGTAAATTTAGCAATGCAATAGTTGGGGGTAATTTATTACTGCTATTAAAATGTTGTTTTATTTGGGTTAAAACTAATTTTAATTATGTAATACTTACCTGCTACTGTTGGAGTGATTTTCTCCTCCCACCCTGCTCTGATGTCCTGTAGTCAAAAAAGGAAGATATTCCATATGTTGGCTGTGACCAAGGAATCAGGCTGGGATCATGTTGTTTTCAATTCTTGGCCTCCAATTACTAATTGGAACAGAGAACATTAGCTTAGACTGGGGACTTAGTGTCCCAGAAAAGGTTAGCAATGCAATAGTAGAAGATAAGTATTAGATAATTATAATTAGTTTTACTCTCCCCAAAAAGTACATTTTTTTGCATTTCATATCAAGAATTTGTCCTAAAACAATAAGCAGCAAAGTTTAAAGATTTTTTTCTTATATTGAAGTTAGAGCAGGTATAGTGATAAATACCAAGTCAATCACCACCTCAAAAATGAGATAATATTGACTTCTGATTGGTTTATTCTATGGATGAGGGGCCCCGGGTGGCTGAGTGGTCTAACCCGATCGCACATCACACATCTCACCTCTGTCCATACGAGTTTGAGTTTTGCCTCAACCAAAACGGGTATGTGAGAAAGCTTGCCAGTAGCTTCCTGTGGGTTGGTGGTAGGTGAAATTGGGTATAAGATATTAAGGGTATAATGAACAACAAACAAACAAACAAATAAACACACACACACACATACATATAAACAAACACATGAACAGGCAAAACTATATATCCCCTCCCAACTTTGTTGGTGAGGAGACAATAAACTCTGCATTCTAAAATATACATCAAAGGACTTGTGGCCAAGATTAGCATCAGAACCACCTTACCCTATTCTGGAAATTATGCTGTAGAGTCTATACAAACCTGTCAAAATGGCAACAAAAATAACAGCGGTAATAATGGCTATTTGTTTAGTCTGTATGAAAATAGTGGCACACTTCACAATGGACTATTCTAAGGTCTATAACCAAGGAAATGTGAATAAAGGAAGCAATATGTCTCATATTTGTATTGCATGAAGGCATCAGTAATGTCTGTTCAATCTACAGATTAAGCTTAACAGTTTAATCTCATACAGAGCGAGATGATTGTGCATGGCAGTTTGGACAACTGGAACTTTACTGATATTGACAAACTGTTATTTCAATGTAGATATTTTCTACTTTGGAAACAACAGCATTTACATGATCATAAATCTTGCAAACCAAAGTTTTCTGACAGTTTGGTTGATAAATATTTTATTTATCCCTAAGTTGTCGGACATCCAACAAGATAAAAAAATGTTGGTGTCTAAAACCATATGGTAAAGATGTTAGTTTTCAATGTGGCCTTGTTAGATATCATTAGAACTAAAATGTGTCCCTTAGTACCAACTACCTTTTGTCTATGTGTATTATTAATCACATGGCCTGATACATTTAAAACAAACCAGTTCAACAGTATATTAATCTGAGCCTAGAATCAAGTCTTAAATCAAGCAATCTGGCCTAGAATCTGAGCCTAGAATCAAGTCTTAAATCAGGCAATCTGGCCTAGAATCAAGTCTTAAATCAGGCAATCTGGCCTGAATTTCACCAACAAAGAACTAGTCTAGACCTAAATTTAATGTTTAGAATCCAGCAATCTGAGTAGCTAAAAATTAAGCCTGACTTTAACTTGAACAATTACAGGAAGATGTCTCAAGTCAAGACTTAAGACTTATTTAGGTGAAATTGAGACCAGGATGATTTAAATATTAAGTCTAACTTAAATCAAACCAATCATACAACTCTGGTTCATGCTTAACACTATCTGAGTTTTGGTGAAACTGGGGACAAGATATTAAAGTGCATTGTACCAAGATTGACAGTCACTATCTCTGTGTAATGAAATCCTGGCTTATCTGTCATTCATGCAGGTCTTAATCTTTCACTGGTAAGTTTGCAAACAAATAATTGACTGAAATTCCCTCCTATAATAAAAAGCCTCATTCAGTGTTTTCAATAATTAAACAAAGGACGCTCATGCTTATAAGCTGAAGTGCAAAACCTAATGAAAGTAAAAAGAATACCTAATGTAAAAGTTCAACATAATCCATAATTTTATCAATGATGTCATCCATGGAATAAGTCTTGTCTTCTAGAGTTTAACACTACTTTTCAGCACATGATAGGCTATACATGGCAGCCAGTATATTTGGTGGAGGAAGACCAGTCTTTATATTGTTGGCTACTTCCAGTGTGCTCCTGTTGGTTAGTGGATTCATGTTTATGAGTCAACCCCTTGTTCTGAAGTACAAAATAGAGATGACAAGGGTTTTTATTTTAAACTGTAGAAATAAAGAAAGAAATCACTGTGTAATCAAGATGCAAAAGTTGCACTGTTTTCTTCATTTGGCAGGGAACCATGGTAGCTCAGTTGATAGAGTATCAGACTCATAATCCAAGGGATCACATGTTCAATACCCGCCCTGGTTGGCTACCTCAAAGTGTCTTTGGGAAAGGCACTAGTTCCCATTTCCTCAGCATGATGTAGCCAATAGTATGTTGAAAATGCGATTAAAAACCAACCAAATTCTTTATTTGTCTTCAAGGTTTTCTTCTTTTGAATTCTCTAATTTTTATCAACTAGTCTGATTAACGTTTACTACATTGAGATGTTTTGGAATAATTAACTTTTACTACATAAAGAATGTTTTGGAATAAACTGTGTGAAAAGAAGGAGTTGGAATCTGTGTACCAGAGTAATTCTTTGTTCACAAAAACTATATTTATGTATATTTATTTTTTTATTGGGGTGCTGTTCCAGGTACAGAGGAATTGATGAGAACCACAAGATAGTATCATGGTTTTGGAGTGTCCTCGAGTCATTCACAAATGATGAGAGGATTCAGTTTTTGAGATTTGTCTCTGGCCGAACACGTCTTCCAGCTAATCCAGCTGATATATCACAGAGGTTCCAAATAATGAACTCGGAAAGGGTATGTACACTTTAGGCAAAATTATACATTGAAATGAATAAAACATAATCTGTGTTATATCTCTTGTACAACAAGTTCTAAGAACTTATCTCCAGCACTTTAGTAGTAGTATTCAGTTCTCTTGGAGTCAAGAAAACCAGAGGACATTTCCTCCTTCTGATTCAGATCTACTGGAATTGTAAGTACTGCTAGAATGGATATAAAGTTTTATTTCCATGCATTAACTTCTTGTTTGAATATTGAGACTTGATCACGGTTTTTAATTTTTTAAATATTTGTATCTACATGCCAATGTGGTTGGTAAAGGATATAGTATTTTGCCCATTCATTCATTTGCATGTTCAACCCTCAATATATTGGAACCTATTTCACCTACATATATGAAAATTGGTAGATGGATGCATCTCAGGAAGAGTAACTCAGACATACTAAAACTAGTGCTCTATGATGTAATTTGCACACTTTAGTGACTTTTGTATTTTCAGCTGATTGTTCATTACAGGCTCAATATCATGGACCCTATTTCACCTGTGCTTATGAAAATTGGTATGTGGATACAGCTGGATGAAAGAAACTAAACCATATAAAAACTAGGTCATTGTGATCTTATTTTTGCATATTTGACTGACTTTTGTCTTTCAGCTGTTCATTTATTAAAGCCCCACTGTCTTGGGCCCTTTTTTGCCCCCAGTCATGAAAATTGGTATGTTGATACAACTGGACAAGAGTAACTCAGTCATCCCTAAAAGTAGGTCAGTCTGACCCATTTTTCTAGCTTGAGTGACTTTTGTATTTTTAACTGTTTGTTACAACCTCAACATCTGGGACCCAATTTTACCTTCACATGAAAATTGGTATATGATTGCATGTCAAAGAAAGTAGTTCAGCCATACCATAACTAGGTCAGTGTGACCTAATTTCCATGCTTGGGTGACTTTTGAATTTTCAGCAATTTGTTTGTTATACCCCCAAAATCTTGGACCATATTTCACCTGCACTTATAAAAATTGGTATGAGGATGCATCTTAATGGGAGTAACTCATCCATTCTAACACTAAGTGAATGTGTCCATGTACAGTGACTTGTTCATTTTTAGCTATCTGTTCATTGCATCATCAATATCTTAGACCCTATTTCACACAGACTTGTGAAATTTGCAATGTGGATGCATGTCATGGTGAGTAATCCTGCCATATAAAAGCAAGTCATTATGACCTACATTTTATGCTTGAGTGACTTAAATGTTTTCAGCTATCCATTTGTTATACCCTCAATATCTTGAACCCTATTTCACCTTCACCAGTGAAACTCGGCATGTGAATGCAGCTCAAGGAATATAACTCAGCCATACCCAAACTAGGTAACTGTGACCTACTTTTCACACTTGGACTCATTAAAATTGGTATGTGGATGCATTTAAGGAGAGTAACTCAGCCATAACAAAAAACTGGTCACAATTTTTAGGCTTTAGTGACTGGTATTTTCCTCTATACCAGTCTGTATATTGTCAGTTTCCCCAAATGTGCTCCTGTTAGTGAGAGAATTCATGTTTGCCAGTAAACACCTTGTTCTTCTCAGCATTGGTATACTTCATTGTGCAGGAATAGTAGTCATTGATGATTAGTATTGGATATAACTTTGCTTGAGAATTTATAGGCAGATAAATACTATTTCCTAAGTGTATTAACTTGGTAAGAACCATTTTAAAATTTTAATCTCTACCATCATAAAAATCTGCTAGAATTTTCAATATACACTTGTACTTTAGTTATCAAGGTTATTTCACTGTATGACGGAAAATGTTCTCGTGAAATAATGTGAATTCCATCATTTTTTGAGGATATAATTTTTCATTGCTTTTCAGAAATTTAAATTTTTTTGAGGTTAAATTCATAAATATGCCAATACTACTGCTACTTATAATAATAATGCAATGCACCCTTTTCATGGAGAGCCATACAGGTAACCCATATTATAAGTTAGGGAGTCTTATACAGAGGGATGCTCTAATAAAGCTGTGTACTGATTGATGGTGCATAAAAACACAAAAATATTATATTTAATTGTGTGAAACCATAAGAAAATAGACTGGTTTTAACTAGAATGGGAGTAAAATTTGTAGTCAAAATTGAAATTAATAAAGTAGCAATGATTAAACAAAATTTAACCAATTGAGTAGGATCTACAAGCATACCCATGTTATAAGAGGGGCAGCAGTATGCTAAGGGATATTATACCAAGGGACCACCATAATAATAGTACTGTATGTACTTGTGTATAAGCGGGTCAAAATGCAAACAACATAGACCCTGATCTGCCGTTGCATAATGTGCTGGCAGATCAGGGTCTGTGTTATTTGTTCTACTGATTAGCCCTTACAAACTGCACAGACCCAGATCTGCCTGCGCATTATGCGACAGCAGATCTGGGTCTATGCAGTTTGCAGTTGGTATTCTATTATGCACGAGTATATACGGTAATAATAATAATAATAATAAACTTTCAGGGTTCTCCATAGGATTTTGAAAGTTGCCGTCAAGGACTCCTTCCTTGAAAAAAAGTTGGAGTCCCAGCCCTAAAAAATGAGTCTCAATATCAATACCTTTATCTTTGCAATAATTCAGAATTATGCATGTATGTTTGTGTGACCAATATAAAAGTCATCAGATTGCTAATGCTCATTTATTGTGAAATATTTAGTATTATAATAAAAGAATGAAATTCTAAGGTAACTGAAAACAATGATAATTGTGATTATTTGTGATGTATAACTATAACAATTTTCAATGGCTTTACCTTGCCATTCATTATGTGAAGCTCGAAGGAATCAAGGAAGAGATTACAGTTTTTTTTCCACATTAATTTATTTAATTAGCTTAATTCCATTTCAAATTGATAACTTTCTAAGACACTGGAAGAAGAAAAAAGTGACTATTTTCTATCAGCTTTTTTTCATGTCATCTTTAAGCAGCACAGCATACTACATTCACTTTTGTGATTTCATCTTTAAGCAGCACAGCATACTACATTCACTTTTGTGATTTCATCTTTAAGCAACACAGCATACTACATTCACTTTTTTCTTAAACAAGCTCTAATATACTTCTTCACTGCAGGTTTAGGACCAAAATCATTAAGTTCTTGACCTTCCTCCATCATCCTCATAAATTTTGTTAGTTTCCTGTTTAAATGTCCATGGCCTTTTGTCCTGATATGATTATGTGATGAGAAACCTTTCTCACAAGCCACTGACATTATAGGTGAAACCAGCAAAACTTCAGCTAAGACAGGTTTATCTGCAGCCTTGTGTGTGGCATAAAAATATTCTTTAAAGTTGCCATTTGAAAACTACACATGTGATAATCACTCAAAAAACAAAAGTACATGACACCAAAAAACAGCTGATTTTATGACCACTTATGACAATTATTATTATTCCTGCAACAAGAAAAATAAGTCTCAAGACCTTCATGCTAATGCAAGTGTTCCAAATATCGCAGAAGGATTAAAAAATACAATGGATTAAAAGTGTGCTGAGTTGTGCTGATCAAAGTGAGGTGTCAGAGCACACACGGTTGTAATTAGACTTTTGATCAAAACAATAATTAAGCGCCAACAATAAATGAACAGGTGTCTTAATCTCCTTATCTGCTATGATCTGGCCTATGCAGCTTTACCTAATCCCTTTACAATCACTTGAACTCTGTATGATACTCGCTTCATAGAAACGAATAAAATAAAAAATTAGTTCGCCAACAAAAACTTGTACACTGAGGACTCAGCTGTGGGAATATTCATGCATCCGAAATTAAAAGTATGCAAATTTCTGTGTCCCGGAGAACCCTGACTTTATTGTAAAGAGTATTTTAATTAGTTTATCGATTCTAGTGTTTGTTGGCTCTTTGGATTATTTCTTTGTAGCAATAAAAAAATCCTACAAAATTTTTACAACAAGAATAAAAGTAAATTGAACTTTTCATTTCAGAGTCCTGATAGTTTACCCACAGCACAGACCTGCTTTTTCCAGCTTCGCTTGCCATCCTACAACAGCTGTGAAATTCTAGCAGAGAAACTGCGCTATGCTATTCACCACTGTAAATCTATAGATATGGACAATTATATGCTTACTAGGACTGAAGATGATATGAGCTCAGATGAGAATGCCTGAAATCATGAGGGGTTACACAGAATCATAAGTTGCTGCTGCAGAGATAAGGATGAGGAAAGTTCAAAAGGCACTTTTTGGCCATATCCATTAACAATATACTGTATATACTCGCGTATAAGCTAGGTCCAAATGCAAACAACATAGACCCTGATCTGCCGTTGCATAATGCGCCGGCAGATCAGGGTCTATGTTGTTTGTTCTACTGATTAGTCCTTACAAACTGCATAGACCCAGATTTGCTGGCGCATTATGCGACAGCAGATCTGGGTCTATGCAGTTTGCAGTTGGTATCGGATTATACGCGAGTATATATGGTAACTGAGAATAATGCATGTTTCTAGATAAATAGGCAAATAATATGCTAATCAAACATGCATTTAAATTTACCTTGCATCTCCTTAATCTTCAATTATGGATTAAAAATACTGATATAGAACAAGATGTTAAAATGTGATAAAAACCAACACCTTGTTAAATGTTTGCAAAGTTTATTGGTCTTTTATGAAATACTCAAGATATAAACTGAAATTCTTTACTAGGTGCTTCTTAATGTGCGATAAATTAGAATTAGCTGTGGACTTCCCTTATTATGCTGGAATGTACTAAAATATAATTCTTTCATCCATATTTGTTATAGTTACTGATACAAAATGTTCAGATTTCAGCAAACGTGTCATCCGACACATGCTTTTTGGATGTCATCTGCTTTTGATGTCTATAAAGGCATTTTAATTTTGAATCTCTTTGACATTATGACACATATATTTCATTTCTTATAACTAACTGCATAATAGTTCATTTCTTAGTTGTGTATTGTTATGTTGCTTGGGCATATAGTATCATTCACGTCAGTCTGTCCATCACACCTTGGTTAAGTTTTGCATTTAGGTCATTTTCTGAGGCATTACAAGTCCCAGAGTCATACAGCTTTGTATACAGATGTATTTTGGTGAGTACCAAACTTATCAACCAAAACTAGATCATTGTGACCTAATTTTCAAACTCCAGCAGCTTTAAGTTTGCGACTAAGTTAGTGTCTTAGGCATTATTTGCCTCAGAGAAATGCAGCTTGATATGTTGATGCATCTCTTGGTGAGTACAATATCACCCTGCCAAAAGTAGGTCAATGTAACCTATATTTTGCACTTCAGTGACTTTGGTTCATTTTTATGTTTAAGTCAGTTTTTCAGGCATTATTAGTCAGTCATTCAGTTTTCTATCTAGATGCGTATTGGTAGGTATAACATCATTTTACCAAATGTAGGTCACTGTGGCCTATATTCATGCTTCAGTGACTTTGGTTAAGTTCTATGTTTAGGTCAATATCACACTATTTGCCACAGAGGTCTGCAACTTTGTGTGTGTATGTTCTTGGGGAGTACAATAACAGCCTTAATACCCTACCAAAATTTAGTCACAGTGACGTAGATTTCATGCTTAAGTGACTTAAGTTTTGCATTTATGTAAGTTTCTTAGGAATTTGCCACAGAGTCCTTGAACTTGGTATGTAGATGTGTCTGGAGTACAACACCACCTTACCAAAATTAGGTCACTGTAATCAATATTTCTCACCTCAGTGACTGGCTAATTTTAGGATTTATGTCAGTTTCTCATGCACATTTGACTACAGGGTTGTACAAAAGGGAATAGAGGGGCATTCACATTCTGTGAAAATATTTCTGGTTATTATATACAGTTAAATCTATCCAAATGATCATCTTTATATAGCAGTCACCTGGTCTCAATGGTCTTTAAGCTTTTTCCCCCAGGAAATTTCCTATATAAAAGTCAGGTATATAATGGTCACTTGCTTTCCGCATTCAGTGGCCAGGTGTTTCCTAACCAATTAATGGTTTCTGCTTTAAACGGTCACTGGAGCATATCGTGTATGCAGATAAAACTTATGTTTCATGAGGAAGATATTGATTAGATAAAGGTATATCATGTGTAAACATTTCTCATCTCGCTTGTACTCACCATAGTCCAGTCATACTGTCATGTAACTCAACAGTGTCAATATGTCAAATTTGAAAGCAAGGCCATTTTTATCATTAGAGGAGAGGGTCAAAGCAATTCATTTGCTAGATGGTGGGAAAAGTAGTTGCATTGTCACAACAGTAATTGGAGTAGCCTTTTGTGCCAGTGGACAGGTATAGTTCGATATCTTCATCGATTTTATTTGCCATTGAATTAAAGCTATCTATGATGAAATAAGTTAATCTTTGAGGAGAGATATAAGTTGCATCCCTTTTCATTAGGGTCAGGGGTCATTCATTATTTACAAAACTAGTCTGTAAAGGCAGGCAAAGTTTTAGTTCATATATTACTAACAATAGCCACATTCAACTTTTTTTCATTCCCTTTTCATCACAGGCCTCTCACATAAGCTGTCTTTTGATCTCAGCGAGTTGATCAACTGGTTAATTAAGATATTGTTTGAAGTGTGAAAAGCTGTTTCTAAGCCAAATTATACAAGTTGGCTGAACAAAAAATCAGTCCCCTGATTTACAGTCATATATAAGCTATCAGTTAGTAGTGAATTTTGTGTTTTGTCATGGTGTACAAAACAAACTAAGATAGGTAAAAAAAAATAAAATAAGAATAGGTGATGATATAATTTATACGATGGATTAAAGTGAGCAGAATACAGTAATCTTGCATGGAACATAACTTTAGTAGAGAACAACATCTACATGTATTTAAAAAAATGTTTGGCATAGTGCACTAAAATCTGTTGATCAAATAATAATAATGATAATAATAATAATAATAATAATAATAATAATAATAATAATAATGATAATAATAATAATAATAATGGTATTTGGTGCATAGTATTAGTTCAAAAATCAAGTTTGAAATGTGAACCTGCATACAGAGATCACCAGAGTACAAAGGCCAGTTTAGCCTATTCCCATGGATGGCTGCTATTAACAGGTTGGACTGTATATGCAGTAAACTGTGCGTAAAATGTTAAGATTTTATCATTACTTTCTTTGAGCAATAAGGGTAATATTGTTTACAATAGCAACATTTTGTTTAAATGTACATGTATTTACCCATTAGGAATTCTTAATACTTTTTTCTCTTTGATGTAGAATTGGTCTTATTTAATATGACTTTTTTATTATGGTATGACTTGGTTGGATACGTATTCTTTATATGCATATTGGTTATTAGCTGTTATATTCCTGAGAAACAATTAGTGACTCCATGTATCACCATGCATTGAAACTGATTAGCATGATTATTTGCATGTTCAAATCTTCCTTTGGTAAAAATTTACTTAAGTGTGTAATTTTTTTCCTGTGATATTAAACCGCTGTGATGATAGAATGTATTGCTTATCTGAGAGGTTTTGTGGAGGTAAGTAAAGTGTGTTATTATAGTGTGTCATTCTGATGCTTTTTATTATAATGGATAAATATAAATAATTTACATGTATATAGTTTTACAAAATTTTGAATATGATGTTTTTTGTGTATCTCATTTGTGGTTTTTTAATGAAGCCTACAATTGAAAAAATTAAACTGAATTAATTGTAATTGTAGTTCTGTTTTGCCATATAATAGAATGAGAGTTTACATTAGATGACACTGTAAGCTACTCCGTCATCTCACATGACCTCTGCCCAACCTTTTGTGTTGAAACAGAATTATAAGCAAGATATAGGTATTACTTTTGTCAGGCATTGCTGATTTATTTTTTATTTCTCTTTGCACATGTCTCAGTTTCTCTGGAACTTGTTGCAGTCATGAAACTTAATGGACCCATGCCACTCACTTCTAGCAAAGTAGTTCACAGCGACCTAATCTTATGTTCCAGTGATTACCACATATATCCAATGATAAACCCATGCTTGATGATAAGCCCACCCGCATTTTTGCAAGATTTGTCAAATATTTACTATGAATATCTTTGTTTTATAATAAGCCCACCCCCTTCTTTTTTATAAAATGTATTAGACCTGGTCTTATCATGAAAGAAATACAATAAGTTTTCTTCCAACTGCCATTTTGCTCCCTTTGACACTGTTGTATGTCAGATCAAGACAATTTTCCTTATTCTCGTGTTGACTTTTGGGGTCATGAGCAGGAGTGTAGATGTGATGGTACTTGTCCACAGACTACTATTCACAACAGTGTACAAGTACTATCCACCTGCTGGTTGCCTGTGTCTGAAATTTGCTCATGAGCAAAGCTTTTCTGAAATAGAACCAGTGTAGAAATTCCATAATATATTTACACCATTTAGTGACAGACAAGAGTGATAGCAAGTTCCATTGTGAAATTTTTGTTGTAATGTTAGCTGTGTGTAGCATGCCAATGCATGGATTTTGTTTTCACAAGAATATGACGGTGTTGGAAGACAACACAAAATAAAAGTCATGGATTGTTTATAGGTTTGGCAGTGCTTCTCATAGGCATTTTAAAAGTGAGTGTGTGTCATTGCTTAAACTGAAACTTGCCTTCTGACCTAGGTACACACTTATTAAAGTCAGTATCTAATCAACACCTGCAAAATGCATACTGCTATTTTTGATAGCCACTGTTGTAAAGGCAAAGGTCACACTTTAACAGCTCAAAAGTTGTGGCTGAAGTAAATCTAATGATATATCTGTTTATGTCTGGCTTCTATCAAGAAAACATTGTCTTCCCAAAATCCGTTTATCAACTTACCACAGTTCAGCATAACCTTGTTATGCAAGAAATTTCAAATGAATGGGAATTAGGATGAACATGAACAAATATAGGTTGTAGTCAATATGCATACAGGGGTAGGAGTGGGATGCATACATGTAGTTTGGATTAACTGATAATCCAGATTAATGCAGTTTAGAAAAATAAGGTTATACTGTAAAAAAATTCTTGTATTTTATTTTAGTCTTGTAATATATTATACATTAAATCAAGATGTTTCCTTGCAACGGAGGAAATCATTCTTAAAGCAGCAATGTCTGTAATTTTTCAGGTCATTAAATTAATGTAATGTACCAACTTATCACCTAAAATAATGCGCAGAAATACAAGGTTTATCCAGATTCAATCAATAAACTGCAAAATAAATGAGAAATTATTTCGAGACAGGGACCGCTTTAATTGAAGAATCTAGGTCATGAACTAGTACATAAAATTCACATGACCACATAAACTGCTACATCATCTCCATATAGTAGGCATGTTAGAAGTCAAGTGGTAGAAATTTTAATATCAAAACAAAAATGACTGACGTACTGCAGAGTAAAAAACGTGAAGGTCACCTACATTGTTTGTCGCTTTCTGAGAAGAAACTTCGAAGAGCTGCAACAGAAACTGAACTGAATTTATCGCTGGAGAGCACCGATGGAGGAGCTAGGACTCTCCAACCGAAACTGAAATGGCCAAGTTGTTGTTGGACAGGTAGACCTATGTAAGTTTTTATTCACTTGTCATAGAAGTCTACAGTACTGTATAGTTCCAATGTTTGAAAGCTACAGTAGTTTGTATATTTTTATTATATTTGGCAAAGGATTTGTTTTGATTGACTTTGAAAGATTAAAAACAAACTTGCACAATCAGCTAATCGATATTTCGCTTGTGATGGCATATCTTACCCCACGTGTTTTTATGGGGGTGGGGGCAGAGCAGGGGATTTTTCATGAATCGTAGCATGCACAGAACGGTCATTTGCATGTGAATTCCTATTATGAAATAAGTTCATTAATTTATGTTAGATTAAATCAAATAAATATTCAGCTGTTATTAATATATATAAACTTCCCATCTGATCTAGTAAGAGTCTGGAAAGTAAGAACTTTGTTAGCACATTCCTTGCACAATTACACAAATACCGAGCAACCTACGAATTTAATAGATGAAACAATTTGACACCTGTTATTAGACAATGAGCACTTCCAAGTTGTACACATACAAGCCCTAGGCTTATAAACAAATATACATATATTTGAATTTGCCCTAAAGTTAAGTGATATAGTCCCTTCATTACTAATTTTTTGGAAATTAATGGACATTACACATTCCTGCTACTCCATTCATCAGTAACTTACTAACAATGGTCAAGTTCAGGACGTCCATTTGGTTCATACTTAGTTACATATATACAAGCATATGCATATATGGGCTGTGTGAGTGTGTGTGTTTCTTTTCCTAATGTATAGTGGAAATCAACCTTTGTAATGGAGCATAAATAATAATCCAGGGCCATCTTGTGTAACCAGGCAACAAACACTGCCATCTACAGATGTGTGAGTTTCCATGGGTCATTTTTTGTTCTCACCAGCAGTATCAAAAACTGTTGAAAAACCTACATGTACACCAAGTGTTTTAGAACTTTCAGCAGCAGATTCTAACAAGTCAGAGATGACAATAATATATGTGTCATGTATATGCAAGAGATTTGTCTAAAATAGAAGTTTGAATTTTATTTTCTTATTTTTTTTATCTTGTGCAATAAGCTTGCAAGTATTTAAAACAATGTTATAATTTTACACTTTCTTAAAAATATATCAGGCATAAAGATGCATGCTCTTACAAATATGATGAGTAGAAATGGTTTTTGCTCTTTTGCCGATATATACACAACAATGCAAATACAGGAAGAAATTTGTAATAATATCAAGGAGTGTAGAAAGAAGAAAAAAGGAAGTAGGAAGTCAGTAAGAAGGTTGATGTCCAAGCTTTCGCTGAGATGCTACAGGTAGAAGATATTTTTTCTTATAAACCAGGTAGAAAATTCAGTGGATTTCCTGGATTTCAAGATGTATTTTCTACGATCAAGATTTCAGATCTGCACCAATGGATAACTTTACCAAAAAGACTTTCTTATGAAATTATATAGAATATGGTGTGTCAGTATTGGGTTTGAAGGTCTTTATTACATTTTGCCATCAATGGTCTTTTCCTTAACACACTGTCCATAAAGTTGCACCATCAATACTTATTGATGACCATGGCATTAGCACAGTGGCTTAAGAGCGGTCAAAATTCGACTTAGATCCATGTATATTTGGATAATGTCATCATTGAACATGTGGACCAAACACATGACTAGCTGCCCGTTGCTAAATGAAGTTAGCAAGAAGTGTCAACATTAGATGTATTCAGAGCCCATCAAAGTGAGAGGATACTAACTAAACTGAAAAACAATGGAATCACTCCTTTGTTTGAGCCTGCCTCATGTACAAACCAACTGCAACCAGTAGACTTTACAATACAATAATAAAAATTATACATCAGTTATACCTTCAAACGCTTCCCATCTATGACTGAATTTCTCCCAATTAGTTTTTGTAGGCTGAATACTTTTCTAATTTGTACCAACATGACATTTCTTTGTTAAAAATGTTTCCAAGTTTGGTACTTTATTGTGAATACATAATTTAAATATGTAGTTCTTTCCTAAGAGTAAAATCAGATTAAATATGTCATCATATTTGTTTTGTTTATTTATTCCTAATATTGTATCTAGTGCTTTCAAATTAAAATGTACTAGGTGTTTGCATGTATCTTTCAGCCACCTGAACAGTTGTATCCAAAGTTTGTTAACTATGGCACAATCACAGAATAAATGAAAAAGTGATTCTTCTGTTTCTCTACAAAAAGAACATAACTTATCTTGTCTGATTCTCATTTTGTGTAAAAGAACATTTGTAGGTAAAATTCTACGGAAAATTGTCAATTGAAACCATTTAAGACCAGTATCTTTTGTACAGTTATGTACCAATAAATACCTGTTTTTTCAGTCAAAACACTCATCTAAGTTAAGATCATGTCTCCATTTATCTTGTGCCTTTGGATATAAATTATGTTTTGATAAAAATTGATAAATACTTTGACAACCTTTGTTTTGTTCAGTGAATAAATGCAGAAATGACCTGTTGGTCTATATAAGATAATATCTGAAGCTTATAATTGATGAACTCTCAAATATTCTTTGATAGCAGCCATAATATCCTCTTATTGTAAAAAGTTTATTCCACATGGATAAATTGTTAAAAAAGAATTATAATAAACTGATTGTTGCATGTGAAATCCCCAATTCTATTTACTCCACAGCTATACAGATCTTTATAGAAAATGTCAGACTTTAATATTAGCATTGAACAACACTGGCTTAGCTAGAAACGATTGCCATGATTCAGGCTTGTTTATTTCTTGAAGTTTTAACCAACTGAATAAAACATCCTTCTGAAAATTGTTCTTCAAACCTTCAGAATATTTTTAGTAAATTCTATTCCAAAAACAAATATATCTAGTTATTTTGGACATACCTGAATAAAGAAGTTTTTCCAGTTAGCTGTATCCAAAATAAGTCTACATATCCAGGTTGCTTCTAATGCTGTCATAAATATTTTAATGTTAATCATTTTCAATCCTCATTTAGAATATTCTTGAGTACAGAATAGTCTTTTTATCTTATCATCCGATTCATCACACAAGAAATTAAAAAAACGTTTTATTAAGTTTATTCATAATAGTTTCTGATGGATTAGGTAAACAAAGAATTAAGTGATTTATCTTGGACACAGCAAGACTCTTTATAACAGTAATTTTTCCAAAAGGTGTCAAAATTCTCTTGGAACATTGCGAGAACAAAAGTTTTATTTCTTCCATTTTGTCTTGATAGTTTAATTCCATTATTTCTCTTAAATTTGTTGTGAATTTAATGCCAAGCAGTGTGAAAACACTGTTTCCCAATTTAATTAACTTTCCTTACAATTTATCTCTGCTATTTGTCTTTTTTCCAAACCCAATGGCTCTAGTCTCTTCAATGTTAATGCTAAGGCCAGAACTTCAACGTATCTAAGGTAGCTCTCGGTGACATTTCAGTAGCATGTACAATAATAGAGGTATCATCTGCATATGGGGATAAAACGTATTTTATAGTATACATTTTTATCCCTTTGATCTTGGGATTTAACCTAATCATATATCCTAGAATCTCAGCACATAAAATGAAAATATATGGTGATAAGGGATCACTTTGCCTGCAACCATGTTCAATAGGAAACCATTGTGAAACTTGAATGTTCACAGTGACCAATTTTGATATCTTTAACAATATTTCAATCCATTTTTTAACCATTGGGCCAAATTTTAAAAATGAAGAACTTTATCTGTAAACTTCCATGAAACCGAATCGAAAGCTTTTTCAAAGTTGACAAGGAGAAGAAGACCCAGGGGCATTAATCTCTTATGCATTTTTGCATTATATCATAAATAATTCTTATATTTTCCCCTATATATCAACCAGAAATGAAACCCTTTTGATCTGGGTGTATCAGTTTTGGTAAACATTTCTTAATTCTGTTCGCAATAGTTGCAGAGGCAACATTACAGGTAGTATTTAACACAGATACAAGTCTACAATTCTTTAGCAATAATTTATCCTTATTGCCTTTTGGAATACAAGTTATAATTCCTTCTTTTTGAAGAGTTGATAATTCACCCTTATAAAAACATATATTTATATATGTAAGAAGAAATAAACCTAAATCTTTCCAAAAGACATGTAGTTATGTGCAATCCATCCAAACTTATTGTAGGTATGATGTGATGCAGTGAAACCTGTCGTCAAAGGAACCTATTCTTTAGAGACATCAAAATCCCCATGTAATTATGCATGTAATTTGTACAAAGAAGTCCAGTTTAGACAAAAACATTTTGAACTTGTTCGCATGTGTTACTCTCACATGCATATTTATTACAAGCAAATATTGATAAAAATGAAATGGGTATTGTAAGAGAATAGAAAACAAGTACACATGCACTCTTATAAATTCAGTCGTTTTTCAAGAGACAGCTCCATATAGTGGTCACCTTCCTGTAAAGGATAACAGTATGATGTTTCTTTATTGTCCCTTTTTTTTACAAGTTTAACTGAATTTCATTTTATAATAGCAAAAATTATTCTAGTAAACAAACTCAGTATTGTCAAAGTCGATGGTTTTATTCAGTTTCATGGTCATCAGAAGCATCACAGTCAACAGCATACATTTAATCATCACCAAATACATCATTTATAATTCTTGATATATTAACTGCACATTCGTATGACCATACAGCAACATGTTTATCACATCACATGGAGTAAATAAGATACTGCATTTATTCACTAGTCCATGTACGAGTTCCACATTGTGTTCATTGAAAGATAATGAACAAAGACACAAGTTTTTGTTTTAGAAGTCTCTTATCATCTTCACTCACAACATGTCTCATTTCCTCTTCATATGAAGAAATTTTTTTATATCTAGAAAATGCTGGATGTCTGGTTGTTGCAAAGTCCCCTGAGACACATGCATCACATTTACAGTTTTCTTTCACACACATCACAACAGTTCTGACTTGGACTGATGTCTACTGGTTTACATAAATAAAATTCAGAGAGTACTTTGTATGCACAATCTGTATGGTCTTTTTCAAGTCTCATAAGTTCACTTTCAGCAAGTTTCATATGTCTTTTATGTGCTTTATAAATGATCAATTCCTGGGAGAAACTCTCATCCCATCCTGCTCTTCCCATTTGCTGCACAAAGTTGTCCATTTCTCTTGGACCCCCCCCCCCCCCAACCTATATTGTACACATTTTTAAAATTTACCCCCATACCTGCTGCATTGGTGCAGATAAGAACTCTGATGTGACCATCAGTGTTCATGTCACATCTTATTTTGTCTTTTACCTCGTCATTAGTTTTACTGTGATACATGTCAAATAATGCACTGGAATTAATGTACAAGTCAACGTAATATTGTGAGTTCACTCATTTTTGTGGTGTACCAATTTTCATGGATTTCGTTGTTGCTGCAAGTCATGAATTTAAAGACCCAGTTAACAATAATCATTCGGTGAAAACAATATGAACCCTTTCCCAATCCACATATTTAAGTAGCAGTGAAAATGTTTTTTTTGTTGTCTTCTTTACAAAACCATGAAAATTGATACCCACAAAATAAATGAATTCACAACCTAATCTCATACCCTCCTCCTCCTCATCATCATTACTTTAGTGGAGCTTTTAGCTCGAAGCAAAGTAGAGCATCACTAAAAGCTGTACATGATGGGGAAATTACTTTTTATATGGGCTTAACTCAAGACAAAAACTAAAGAATTTAAGTCATGACTGACCATTCAATTTTCTGGGGATGGTCTGGAATTTTCTTTTGAGCCAGAATATACTGGATATAACAGGTTTTTGTTTTTTTCTCTATAAATCAGAGCAAGAATATTTTTTCCCAAGCCTCCATACCCCCACCAGGAAAATTAAATGGTCAGTTGCTAATGTTGTGAAACTGCAACTCTGTATGAGATAGAGATTTGAAACTTGTGTATACGATTGAGGGTGCTTGGTACATGCACAAAATAGTTACAAATTTTGATCCATACCATTGGGGTGGGTGAGTTGGATTAATGTGGGATGGGGTGATAGAATTTACTGATAAAATCACAATGGTATGCTGCTTCACAGAGAATTTAAAGTTTCAATGGTATTAGTAGGCAATAAAACACACAAACACATACACAGAAACAAACATGCACAGTGGTCAAACTGCAATCAAATCATGATTTCATATAATATCTTGCATTTCACACATGCAGCTATGAATATAGCAGATTAAACTTTCATAATTACCACTGAATTGTTGTGTGGGCCTCGTCAACGACAATTGGCCCAAGTCTTCACTGGAAAACATCTGATTTAAGGATGTCGATGCACTTTTGACACAGCAGCATTTTTGGACTGCCAAACAGAAAATCATATATCCCCATGTACAATAAGCTCATCTTCAGTGTGGTCCCTCCTGAGAAATATGGCTTGGAATCTCAAGTTGTTCAACTTTGAACACTGTTCTTCCATGATCGAGACAAGTGTAGCCACAATAACCACACTGGCATTCTCACACACAACTGAAATGGACTCATAAATAAGCGATTTTCCACTGCCGGTCTGTGTTTGCACAAATACACCTGTAATGGCTTCTTTCTGGTATGTAGTCAGACTTTTGATGTTAAACTTACAAAGTATTCTTTCAAAGTCAATTGCCTCCAACATTTTTGGCCTATGAACAATGCACTGCTGTTACACGTTATACCACTGGTTACTTGGCATTACATACTCAGGGAGTCAACTCATGAAATACGATATATATAGCTAGCTTGAATTAAACACATAACAATTTATGTGAAATATGAATTAGTGTTGTTTATTTGAAGTTTATCATTTGAATTAAACACATGACAATTTAAGTGAAATAAGTATTAGTGTTTGTTTACTTGAAGTTTATCATGTGAAGATTGATACGATGATCTTACTTGAACTGAATAAATGAGGAAAGTGTATAACTTTGAAAAGAATGACTAATTATGATTCCTAATCCAAATAATTTATAAATTCTCTTGTATTTTTATGTTACCAATATATGTACTCTGCAGTGTGTTTCTGTGTGACAAATCAAATACAAAACTTGAAACTTCTAATTTTTATTGAATGAAGAAAAGAAACACGTCAAAATCCATGTTGTATTTTATTTGGTTACACACATAGCAACAATGCTAGTGGTGACATTTCATTTTTTTCTCAAATTATTTGTGGTTGCAATAAAAGGAGCTACAAACAGATCAAATCTTATTGTTGATTCCTCCCCCCCACCCATTATTATCATCATACATAAACAGATTAACAAGAGGAATCATTGATGATATATTGTATAGGCCGTATTTGACACTAAATATTTTGACTTGAAAATGCCATACATAAACTTACATTCACATGATGAATTAAAATGAATTATGGTAATCATTTCTTCAAATTGATATGTGTATCGTTATGTACCGTATCATAGGTTGTGTATTGCAATACATATTGATGCATGGCACAGATGTCTTGTTTCACCCCTAATTAATGGAATTCTAATCACATTGAGGATTGGTTTTTCCTGGCAGACTGACTCAATCTGTTATCAATATACCAGTATCTTTGCGCATAAATAACTATAAAAATAAAAGAGAGATTCTTTCAATCTATGGAATGGGACTCAAAACATTATTTATGTTCTTTGATTTCTTTAATAAACTTTGTAACTAAAAAAAAAAAAATGTGAATGTGTCACCATATCATATTTCAATCAATATTTAACTTACAACAAATATTTTACCTGACAAAAGAAGAAAATACTTTTTTGTAATATTTTTTTCATGTTAAGAACAAGTTAACCGAATAACATAATGAAATCTGAACCATAACTATCATAAAACAGTCCATTCACAACCCTATTATTCTGAGATTCAAAAGTTTCCACTGTAGAAGTATTCTCTTCTAATGACCAAACCAGATGGCTTCTTGTTTGTAATCAGTGGGACATTTCATCAACATTATCTAACATCAAAATCTGATAAAACAACTTATCAATCTGTCTTGAAGAACACCAGAACAGATACATCTTTGGAAAAGGAGCAATGTCCTATGCAGTGGAAACTGTTAATAACAAACTTTCAAGGACCAGTGAAATGTTATAAGTATACACAGAATTTTTCTTAAACATTACTGGATACATGGACTATTTAAAAATATGGACATAAATCAGTATTTTATTATGAAATATATTTTATTTTATTATGAATAGGTTCCAAGGGTATAATCAGGGTTTTTATCTATTCTAAAACTATACATCATCCCATAAATTGTCCGCCTAATGTCAAGAATGAACGTTTGGGAGGTACTGGCAAAAAACCAAGGGTAGCTCCTCCTCTTGATGATGTCCCTGGTGTAGCTCCTCCCCTTGATGATGGGCCCGCCCCTTTTTTGTTGGTTCCTACCTTCTGCTTGTATTTGTACTGGCTTATATTGGTGTTCTTATTCTTGTTAAGCCAACCTCCTGATTGTGAACTGTAAATTTAGAAGAAACTAGAAATGTATCCATATGACACATATGACCCTGCCTGTGTGATGCAATCATAGAAATCTTGGTTCAATATGCAAAGGAAACAGTCCAAGTCAAACAGGGACCATAAGTCAATTTAATTCTGAAGAAAAAAAAAAGTGAAAATTGAACTTGAGAAGATTTTCCTAATATAAAACCTCATGTCATGTTGCTTCAATCCATGAAGTTTTTTAAATTATTTAATGCAGAAATGAAATTCCTCATGTATAGACTAATGCAGTTGTTCATGGTAACAGTTATGCCAACCTCTAGAGAATATCATAGGAGCATAAAGAGAAGATTCCTGGTAAATTCTTCGATGAAGTTGTGAAATTAAAAGCAGCAGCACAACAGCTTATCCCTACATGTTCCTCTGTAATCTGCAGACTTACTCCCCACCCCTAACTGCTCATACAAGTGATAGTTTAATATTCTTCTATATTCTACAATAACAGAGCACTTATTCCAATTGTAGGTTATTTTTCAAGTACTAGTATATATGACCAACAAAGTCCTCACAATGGGAAATCTTTGTAAAAGTTCCACAACACAGCTCATTCTGTGCTAAAATAGTTTGTTTTGATCCTTTTCAACCAAAATTGAGCACTAATCTTCTCTGACCTCTTTTAAAATAAGATTATTTAAGGTTTTCCCCAGGCCAATAAGGCATGGTGGTACCACCATGCCTTGCATACTAGACAGGTGCTTGCCACCATCCCTTGCATACTAGACAGGTGCTTGCCACCATGCCTTGCATACTAGACAGGTGCTTGCCACCATGCCTTGCATACTAGACAGGTGCTCGCCACCATGCCTTAATTTCTTTCCACCAGGCCTTTAAATTATCAATTTTATATCAAAATTATAACAATTTCAAAGATTTGAAACCTTGTAATCTTGTTATATTTATGTGCAAAATTTCTTGATTTTTATTACTGCCTGAATGCCTTCCTATAAAGTATTCTCCCATAAAATGCTTTAAAATTGGAAAAGCTCTTCAAAGAAATGAACTATAAAGGGAAAAGACTCGTGTAGCCTAATCTATCTACATGAATAATGATCTATCTATACAATTAATTCAAGTACTGCCATCCCTTGGATTTTTCCTTTGAAAAGACCTGTCAATTAATGATCAGTTTCAAGGATGGATTTTAGTAAAGATTTATGAAATTTGTTGTACACTTCAACTCTTCATACACAGTTGATCCATAAAAATTGTAAGTACTTTTTGTATTAAAAATGTTTGTACAGAGAAGTTTGTTTTATTATTGAAAATGTTTATTTTTGTACAAGTCTAAAGTATACGTCAACACAGTCATGAAGGTGCCTTTACTGATTTTAAATAAAATATTAATGAAAATTTAATACTAAAATAGTTTTGCCAAGGTCTGTTCATTTTGATTGTTGAATAATCTGCACCTTAGTTGTCATCACAAAGCTTACTGATGAAAATTATTGATTGCTATGGACTTTTATAATCATAGGCTAGCACAGAATAGGGTCAAGAAAAGCGGACGTCGGGTCTAATCATTACCAGTGCAGGGGGTAACATTTTATCCAACATGCAGCGCTTTCATTGTGACATTATAGCACGCAACATTCAATCCAGTTTATACTGGATCACACCTCATGGTTAGCCTTGTCTAAAAATATCAACATATTTTAAACACTGATTTTGTCATATTTATTTCTCAGGCGTTTATATAATGATATTCCAAGGAATATTGATTGATGAGGAGCGACATAAAGTGAATAATTGCCATTTAAACGTATGTGTATTCAAATTCTCAAATTTGACACCTATAGTTGAAATAGTTGGTACCAAACGCTTACATGACCTGTATGACTTGTACTTTAAAATCAGAAAATTGAGTTTTGCTAATAAAAGTATACATATGAATATTGTACAAAAATGGCAGAAATAAAGGAGGTTTTTTTTCTGCTGAAAATCTCTTTTATACATCACTTATTTAAATTATCAGGTATTGATCTTTCCAATTATATTAATATAATATATACCTGTGTCCTTCATAGAGAGAAATTTGGATGAAGTATTGACAGATACTTACAGCAATTCCGAATGCAAATCATAATGAAATAGTCTCCATTATCACAAGCAAGTCAATGTTCTTTTTTTCCCCACAACAATGTGATGATTCTGTACACATGAGCTTTACTTTATGGAAATCAAAGCTCCTTGTATGTGAAAACAATCAAGGAAGCAATTAGGATTTAATGAACTAGCTTGTATGTTCCCTCCCATCTGCTCGGGTGGTCTAGTCACCCCCAGTCCCTGACCGGTTTAATTATCTTTGTAACTCATCTGTTACATGGGTAATGAAACCGGTCAGGAACTGGGGGTGACTAGACCACCCTAGCAAATGGGAGGGAACATCTCCACTTTTCTTCAGGCAGCTTTCTGTTCCAGTCTATACTTAACCAGAAAGTGAAGGTGACCCTCTGTGGGATACCAATCAACTAGAAACCAAAAGTACTAAGAGCCCAATAAGTCTCAATAAGAGTACATCAGCACTTTGATCTAGATCTTCTACAACAACTGTCATTAGAAATGATGTCACTAATAAAAAAAAAGGAAAACTGGATAACCCGGTTAAAGAACTCCAAGAAGCTATGCGTTTGCTACTTCCTAACCACATACTCCCTTTTTACAAAGAGACCAGGAAAATCCTATCCAAGTATGTCAAGTTACAGAAGGTTGCTGACTACCTCCAACAGTGCAGCCTCATAGGCACATTTGCAAGAGGTCTTCAGATCAACTTGCAGCCAAGGTTCCCAAATTGCCCAGAATTTGAGTTCTCATGGAACAATATCTTATGTGAAACCTCTAAATAACTAGCCAGACCTTTACCAGTACACTCAATAGAGTAGATGAGTATGAAGCGGCCTTTCAAAGGGCAAGAAAAAACTCAAAATTTCATGGGTAAATCATTTGCAAATAGAGTATTGGATTGCTATATCAGTTGCACTGTTTGTTTAAAATGGAAAAATCCAAAATCTTTAAAAGCACTTATGCAGACCTCAAATATATATCCAAGTTAAGAGGTCATTGTACCACATATAACATCATTTATTTACTCACGTGTCACACATGCAGCAAATAATATGAAACCAAAAGGGAATTTCAAGTGAGAATAAAAGAACACCTCGGTGACATCTGCAAAAAGAAAGATACCCCAGTATCTAAACACTTCAACCTACCTGATCACAAATTGTGTTCAGTATAAAATAATTTAAATTATTTTGCCTGACCCAGACTTTTTTTTAGCAGCAACATTATATTAAGCATAAAAATTGAGAACAGTTTTCGATACACCAATAACACAGTCTACAACAGAGACAAGGATCAACATCTACGTTTAAATGGGAGTCGAGGCACTGTATTTTATTTAGCCTGCATGTTCCATTTGAATGGTGATTTTTAAGTATGTAAAGCACGAAAAAATTCATCCTCACAACAGTTCACATCAGCAATCTCAAGGTTCCAGCTTTAAACACTGTAGGTGTTGTAAAAAGTAAATAGTTTCTTATAAAACAGCCCCAATCTATCCCACCCTTTTTCCAAGGTCTAACACTGTTTGCTAATAAACATTTTTTATTCTGAATTAGTTTTTTGGGACATGAGCTGTTTGGTATACATTTTCAATCTTTTTTTGTTTCATATATTGATGTGCATTTATGTTCATGTATATGGTATGGTGAAATGCAAGGTGCTACTGTTATAAAGTTCATAACCAGTTACACCTTTGTACTTGATGATAGAAGCATCAAATCTTTGAATACAAAGTAACAATGCCTGGAATGAGTAAAGATTAAACCCAAGCCGTTTAAAGACAGGAAGTGTACTTGCACTTAATAATAATTATTTAACTGTAGTTTGTAAACAACATGATGAACGTCATTAACTGTACTTACACATGGCAAAGGTTGAGAACAGACTTTAGCTTGCTAATAACTGTTGATATTTTGATGTTAATCGGTATAGAGCTCTGTTAAGAGTGTTTGTTTGTTTTTATTTTCTCTTTTTTTAAAAAACATAATTGATGAGAGTATTCTAGGCTGTTATGATGACATGAAGTTAGTAGTGTATAGTCATAAACAAAGACCACTGTATAATGGTTTTGTACATGTTCATTGAAAATGGAAAGGTAGACAATGACTCATGCAAGAGGCCATTTTTAGTCCCTTAACTTGCTGTCTACTTGGGGCCAGCTGTAGGATCACATTCAGTGTACATGATCAGAACTCCTCAAATTGGTAATTAGTGGCATTAGTATTCAAAAATCCAATCAAAGTCGAGCGTATGCAGATATTTAGCACCTGATCAGTCACTTTCGCTGGGTTTTTGAAGTTGCAGACAACTGGTTTGAGTCTGATCATCCAACTATATTTCTGTGTTTGTGCTTGCCAGTCACCACCCCTGACACCACTGGTTTGCTATATACATTGTGAGGCATACCCTTATACTTGGTTTTCACCCATTTTGATACCTGTTTAATAACATTTTGTACCACTTTAACTAGGGGATCATCCTCCCAACCTCTTATCTTGAGAATTCCAGGATCAGCCCAAGTCACACTGGGTGCTCATACCATAGTATTTTGATATTTAAATTAGTTTAGTTTCAATACATATAATTGGTATCAGCCTAGCACATTTCTACTTAATCCGTATCAGCCCAAAATACACTCTGATGCGGGAATCAGCCAAGCAGAGATTTTATTTAATCTGGAATCAGCTCAGAATACACTCTGATGCAGGGATCAGCTTAGCACAGATTCTACTTAATTTCGGATCAGCCCAGAATGCACTCTAAGGCTGGGATCAGCCTAGCACAGCTTCTTCTTAATATGAGATCACCCCAAAATACACTCTAAAGCTGGGATCAGCCTAGCACAGATTCTGTTTAATATGGGATCAGCCCAAAACACACGCTGATGCAGGGATCAGCCTAACACTGATTCTACTCAATCTGGGATCAGCCCAGAATACCCAATAATCCTGGGATCGACCTATCACAGATTCTACTTAATATGGGCTCAGCCAAAAATACACTCTAAAGCTGGGATCAGCACAGAATACATTCTAATGCTGGGATTAGCCTAGCACAGATTCTACTTAATCTGGAATCAGCCCACAATACACTTCAATGCTGGTACCAATCAAGCACCAATTGGGAATCATCAGTCATATACAATGTTTTCATGCAGATTCTGGCCCCTTAGCAAGCCATATTTTTATTTAAGTGGTGAAACTGTTATTATTGTCACATATTTACTTCAAATATTTGTAACGATTGAATTAGGACATGTAGCTTGAATGGAGAGAGAGAGATGGAGTGTAAATTCTCCTGTACTTTTTTGTTCATTTTTTTACAAGGTATGTATTAAACATTCTTTATTGCAAGTCTATATTTTGTTGTGTATAAACTAAGATAAAGGATAATCTTCTTTGGTTGGAATTTAAAGGTCGTTTCACGTACAGAGAAAACAACACAGCTTGCTAAATTGTAAAGGTGACTTAACTTTGCAGTGTGTTGGATCCTTCTTGGGATTTAAACAAAATGGAGTACATATGGATATAAATATTGTAGATATTTAAATCCAAATTATATATCTTTGAAACTGAGTAAGTATGGTATGGTTTCTTTTGGTATAATATTCATTTAATATTTTATTACTGCTTTCACTTTGACAAAACCTTCAGCTAAACCGAGACATTTAAAGTAAGGTACACAGAGTAAATAGTCATAAAGAAGGGCTGAAACCTATCCTAACCCCTTCTAACTGGGGCATAATTTATTCGAATTGTGAGGTGTACAAATTAAGGTGTGATGATGGAATACTTATGTCCATGTCATAGTTATTTGTTTTCAAGCTTATCTATTGCAATACACATACACATGGAAATTTAAACAACATATTTATACTATTGTGTGATGCTTTAGTGCAATTACCGGAGATGCTTGTGAATTTAATATTGATGACCATGTAGGTATTTTGGAGTCCTCCCCAATGTCAGGTTCTTTATTTTTTCATGCACAAACACTTCCTGAAAATAATAATTATTGTTTTTGCACTTTATTTTTTGTACTGTGAAAATACTTGTTTTTGTGTATGAAAATTACAATATGGAAATATCAAATAGATGCCATTGTTTTGGTCATTTACGCTTGGTGCTTATACATTACAATATGGAAATATAAAATAGATGCCATTGTTTTGGTCATTTACGCTTGGTGCTTATACATTACAATATGGAAATATAAAATAGATGCCATTGTTTTGGTCATTTACGCTTGGTGCTTATACATTACAATATGGAAATATAAAATAGATGCCATTGTTTTGGTCATTTACACTTGGTGCTTATACATTACAATATGGAAATATAAAATAGATGCCATTGTTTTGGTCATTTACGCTTGGTGCTTATACATTACAATATGGAAATATAAAATAGATGCCATTGTTTTGGTCATTTACACTTGGTGCTTATACATTACAATATGGAAATATAAAATAGATGCCATTGTTTTGGTCATTTACGCTTGGTGCTTATACATTACAATATGGAAATATAAAATAGATGCCATTGTTTTGGTCATTTACGCTTGGTGCTTATACTTATTCTTAGACAGACAGGTGAGAAAAAAAGGATTTGACTTAGCTGATATTTTGGTACCAGTATAATCTTAAAATATCCAAACAAATTTGTGTAACTTGAATACGAGTTTATATGTGATAAAATGAGCCAATGAAAGTATTTATACCACAGGATTTATTGGTCAATTCCACTAGGTGCTTCAGGCAATGGCAATACATTATTTCCCACTTATGACAGATTATTGCCCTCCTGAGATGAACTATTGCCCTTGTATGGTATACAGCAGCGTAAGATGATGTCAAATCATGTCATGTATATTAAACCATACATCATGTCATGTATATTAAACCATACATCATGTTGTGGTGTCAGTAAGTTCTACTGAAGTAATGTACCAGTAGTCTTGAGGAAAATCCAGCAACTCTTTATTTTGTCTGTCTTAACTTAGTATACTAAAATATACAGTGACTGTACTCTTGGGTTACAAAATTGTCAGACGAAAATGTGACTGTCTCAACATATATAGTAACAAATGTATGCCACTATCATATTGGACAGTAGTCACTTATTTAGCATGACAATTCATACAGATGTACTCCACTATCACATTGGGCACTTGTCACAATATCCAGTGTGACAATTCATACAGATGTACTCCACTATCATACTGGGCATTAGTCACAATATCCTGTGATAATTCATACAGAAGTACCCTACTATCACATTGGGCACTAGTCACAATATCCAGTGTGACAATTCATACAGATGTACTCCACTATCACATTGGGCACTAGTTCCAATATCCAGTGATAAATCATACAGAAGTACCCTGCTATCACATTGGGCACTAGTCTCAATATCCAGTGTGACAATTCATACAGATGTACTCCACTATCACACTGGGCATTAGTCACAATATCCTGTGACAATTCATACAGAAGTAACCCACTACCACATTGGGCACTAGTCACAATATCCAGTGATAATTCATACAGAAGTACCCCACTACCACACTGGGCACTAGTCACAATATCCAGAGTGACAAATCATACAGATGTAATCCACTACCACATTGGGCACTAGTCACAATATCCAGTGATAATTCATACAGATGTACTCCACTATCACATTGGGCACTAGTTACAATGTCTAGCATGACAATTTATACAGATGTACTCCACTATCACGCTGGGTGCTAGTTATTATATCCAGTGTGAAAATGTATACAGATGTACTCCACTATCACATTGGGCACTAGTCACTATATCAAGTGTGACAATTTATACACCTAAGCCAACAAATATCACTTTTTGGTCTCAGGTATAATTACTATATGTATACTAGAAGAATATTTATGCTACAATCAAAATATTAGAAAACTGTACTTAAAAAAAAGTCTAAGCATTTAAAATAAAAAGTTTAAAAGTCTCCAAGAACAAAATTAAAGGCTTAAATACTAACCATAAAAAATAAAGAATTAAAGGCTTAAATACTAACCATAAAAAATAAAGACCTTTACAGTTTCTATGTTTACTAAGAGCCATACTTATGGAGTTTAAGGAGAAACAACACCTCATATTACAAGCAGATATGCACAATTGTTGTTTTCTTTCAAAAAGTAGTTTATACAAAATTCTTGACCTATATTGCTATTGCTTCAAATAACAATTTCTATAAGAAAACATTTGCAACTGATTTATCAAATAAAACAATAATTCATCAGGAAATGGCTGTTGAAAGTATTATTTGTACTTTCAGTGATGTGTAAGTATTTTCAGCGTATAATGTAAGTATTTTATCAGCATTTATGTTTTAGATATGTTAATACCAATTTGTAAAAAAATCATTTTCTGACTCATTGATTTTTCAAACTGACCAATACTAAGATCATTTTCTCAGCTGAAGTTAAAGAAGAGACTCTAAAACATGCTTTGAAGGAGAGACTCTAAAACATGCTTTGTAGGAGAGGGACTAAAACATGCTTTGAAGGAGAGACTCTAAAACATGCTTTGAAGAAGAGACTCTGAAACATGCTTTGAAGAGATTCTAAAACATGCTTTGAAGGAGAGACTCTAAAACATGCTCTGAAGAGACTCTAAAACATGCTTTGAAGGAGAGACTCTAAAACATGCTTTGAAGAAGAGACTCTGAAACATGCTTTGAAGAGATTCTAAAACATGCTTTGAAGGAGAGACTCTAAAGCATGCTTTGAAGAAGAGACTCTGAAACATGCTTTGAAGAGATTCTAAATATGCTTTGAAGAAGAGATTCTAAAACATGCTTTGAAGAAGAGACCCTGAAACATGCTTTGAAGAGATTCTAAAACATGCTTTGAAGGAGAGACTCTAAAACATGCTTTGAAGAAGAGACTCTAAACCATGCTTTGAAGAAGAGACTCTGAAACATGCTCTGAAGAGATTCTAAAACATGCTTTGAAGAAGATTCTAAAACATGCTTTGAAGAAGAGATCCTAAAACATGTTTTTTGAAGAGATTCTAAAACATGCTTTGAAGAAGAGACTCTGAAACATGCTTTGAAGAAGAGACTCCAAAACATGCTTTGTTCAATGACCTTTTAGAGAAAAAGTCTTAGGCCTGATACAACTCAAAGCAAAGTCATCAAAGGGCATTTGTCATAAATATTTAAATTTGCATAAATGCATAAATATCATACACTTAAACTATGTACAAAATACTGATAATATCAGCTACTTGTTACATGGTAGTGCTTGGATGTAACAAGCTGTCAAAGTTGACAAAAATGATGGCCTATCATCGGTTCAGGCCACATTGCAAATGTTAATTAGGTAGTTGGGTCACATGGTCGTGTGACATCATACCCATGATAGGCTACATGCCAGTAGGAATGATACTTGTGAGACTTTTCATTTGAGTTTAGTCTTTGTGAGATGGAGGAGTCTAAGATATCAATTGAAAACTAAGTAAGAAATATGGCCTTATCAATCTGAACCAGTAGCTGCCACCACTTTTGACAGAACACAAAAACTGATTCCGAAGAAAACAAAGTTGAAGATGGTGCATGGAGAGTCAGAAATCTCAACTGCTAAAATATGTAGTACTCTGTGCCTTTTCCATTGCAATACACCAAAAATATCCTGAAGCAACTACATTGAAAAAAAAAGGCTATTTAATAAACAAATTTCTTCCCAAGTGGCCACATATTTATCTGTAGGCTTTCTGTAGAAATGGTTTTGAAATATTATATCCCAGATGATTCTTCAAAACATAGAGAAGAAAAACAGTTATACAAATTTCATAAAAAAAGGAAGAAAAAAAAAAAGAAAAACTGATAAATAATTTTAAAAAATATCACATTTTGAAACACAATAAAAGAAATAAAAATCACTGAAAGCTAATTATTAGGATTTCCAACTGTAGATTATCCAAATACTGCATTTATATAGCATAATGGTGTTTGAAGAGTCGAGTCAACAATGTATATATCTACTTCTGTGCAAAAAAAGAAAGATTGACTGCACTGAGAATATAAATGCCAATATCTCCATAAGTGTGAATATGTTGTCAACATTATGAAAGCAAAATCTAAGACATGAATTTTTTTATTGTAATTAAGATATGCATAACTATTATATTACACTATATAGCTATTACTGTTAATAATTATATAGCTGTAAAGCTCAGATGTGGAGATTTGAGTCTAGGTTCCAAAAGGATTGATATGATGACAATTTTATTGATTGAAAGACCAGGTGGAGGTGGGGATGGATCTGCATGCAACTTCCACAGATTCCCTGGTGGACTATGTTAATAAATGTATCTATTATTTAACAAATCTGACTATGTACATTGGCACATTTTTATTCTAAATTGAAAGTAATTTTAAGATTTTGGTACTAATCTGTCATCTTTTCTTGTACACTCAACGGATGTAGGGTGACTGTTAGGCCTGTATCCTCCACGCATGTAGAGTGTTTGGGGGGCTCCTCCCTTCTGTTCCTGGGATTCTGAGTGTATTTTGAGCAGAATATCAGGCACAGCATCCTTCTTTAACTTCACTCTTATATTAGGGTAACCAAGCTGGTCTATTCTTCCGAATGCTGCTCATAATGCTCCTTGGCAAAATGGAGTGAGCTGAGGAAGCTCCTAGCCATGGGCCAAGTTTAAGTTCTTTCAAGCCTTTAGGACATGCAACTCCTAAAATCATGTCTATTTTATCTGTGTGTAATGAAAAACAGGTGTTCCACAGAATGTGGCATCTCACCTGTGAAGGGCATTATTATTACACACCATTCTACTTATGCAGGCAAGACAGGAACTCCTAGTATATCTGGGTAATATTTCAGCAAAGTTCCAGTTAAATACAGTAACCAATGTAGGAGACAAGTGATTCTGAAAAACTTTAGCACAGCACCTTAACAATATTGATGACACTGTCACTGTTGTTGTCAGAAAAATAATACTTATGTCTTGACATTTACAAGTGGGACAATACCTGCTAAGTGTTTAGATGCAGCGTTTTCTACCCATAAACTGTTCTCAAAACTTTAGATATCTCTGGTTTCTTAAACACAAAGATTGAATTTCAATAGACTCTAAATTCAATACTTTTCAAGGGGTACCAATTTTAGTGGATACTGTGGTACCAATTTTAGTGGATATTATGGTACTAATGTTAGTGGATATTGCTGTTCCAATTTTAGTGGATATTGTGGTACCAATGTTTGTGGATATTGTAGTACCAATTTCAGTGGATATTGTAGATGGCACATATGACAAATTTAAAAAGCCAAACAAACAATGATCTTTCTATGAAGAAAAAAAATAGGACCCCTTCCCCAATCCACAAATTTAATTACCAAAAAAATGCCATTTTTAAAAAAACCACAAAAACAAATACTCAAAAAATAAAATGAAATCATGGTATTAATACCAATATATGAGACTCAAACCTTTTCGATTTAGCTTTCTTCTTAAAGCCTCCACTGCTCTTGGCTGATCCCTTTCCTTTCTTGTTTCCATAGAATTTCTAAAATCAAAAAGAAGGAAAGTATTGTAATTAAAATTTCTGTGTTTCTGAAAACTGTACTGAAAGAAAAAACACTATTTGGATTTTGAAAAGACTGGAGTTTAACATAATTGAGCTCTAACCAAAGCAATTGTACTACCTAAACCAGGTACATTTTGGGTCTTAAACTAACTGTCATTTTTCTTACATGAAATATAGGCCACCTGTAAATACACGGTATCAACAAAAGTCTTTGATCCCTGTCATGGCTATTTTTTTTTAATCGTCACTTTAAAATGAGTTTACAGAACTCCACACTGCTTGCTAAGCTTACTATACACTATGGAGCAACATTAACTTCAGGGATTTTTCTCAAGGGACTGGGAATGAGGCCTAGCCCTGTCACGTTACCATTTTCAGGAGTAAGTTTATACATTTAGGAATTCTGCATGATTTTAAAAAAAAATTAATTCAAGTTTGGGTGTCATTTATGATAGGACTCAAAAATGTGTTTACCTCATTGGAATCTCTAAAAATAACCCACTATTAATGCAAATAATACTCCTCTTTAATTCAATGCATCCTGGGTTTCAAATCAAGAAACAATGACTACATTTGCCAAAGGCAAAAGTGTTGGAGTGACTGCCTACACACGAAATTCATAAATAGACATTACAGCCTGCCACACAGGTCTAAGTCAAGTCTAGCACAAGTCGCTTGGTATGGTGAAAATTTATTTAAATGGAGCAACAGATCAAATTTATACAACCTATATAAAGGTTAAGGGCTTCTATATTACTAAGAACTGATTTGGATGCAAAACAGACAAAACAATAACAAAGAAATTTAACTGACTGAATTATGTATAGCTAGATGGCAGATTGTTGGGAACTTTCTATTGACAGAAAGTGAACTGCAGTAGCATGCATAGTGATTGAACCCTGCCTGAAGAGTGGAATTCAAATGCATAGTGATTGAACCCTGCCTGAAGAGTGGAATTCAAATGCATAGTGATTGAACCCTGCCTGAAGAGTGGAATTCAAATGCATCTATACAGTCCCAAACAAGATTACTGTGAAAGGCACATTATATACCTGCCCTGTGTTTAATAGTCCACTATGTAGGCACTAGGAGGGTATGGTTGACTGGCAATTATTGACCAATGGGTCTCAGTGATCTCAACCTTTGATCAAGGTATGCAGTCTTGAACTAAACTTAATGTGTAGAAACCACTATTTTCTGTTTAGACTTACCATGAGTATGACCTCTGACCTTTAGACCCCAAAATCTATAGGTTTCTTTTTTAAAATAAGTGCAAGCCATCCACAAAGTTTGGTCAAGGAAATTACTCTACAACAAAAACCATTCTGCAAAACCCCTCATTTTTTCTTTGAGCCATTATAAACTTGACCTTTTTGACCCCAAAATCAATAGGCTTCTTCCATGTTTTAAGTACAATCTCTCCACAAATCAGCGTATGTGGTCTATAACTAATTTTTTTATATATAAAACCATTTTCTTCCTTCAGTCAGTGACCTTGACCCATGAACTTTTGACTCCAAAATCAATAGGTTTCTTTCTTACCCAATGTGCAGCTCATCCGATCTCCTAATGCATGTTAAGCAGCTTTGAGCCATCTGAGATAAGGGCTTTTGTTAACACATGGTTAATGAATAGATGCAGTCTGGAAAATTTTCACTCCCACAAATCCAGCGGAAGGAGAATAATCTGCGTCACTGCGAAGCTGCTGAATGACCCAGGAAGGCAGCCTGTTGCCGCACTGATATAGGCTCCACCAGGTCAAACTGAGCCCTTTTGGGATGAAAGGTCTCTGAGGTAAAAGCTAGAGAAAGCTGTCTCTGACCTCCATCCTATGGTTTGGATGATGTCAATTAGGGAACATTTGTATTCAAATGCTAATCTAGGGGCTACCACCCTAACCTCATGAGCCAATATGCACAAGAATTTCCTCTGATCTTGGGTTAGTTTCTTATAAGCTGAGTGGAGAACCCATCATTTCCAAGATGATAGAGCATGAACTGAAATATTGTCCTTTTATTCTGTGGGTGGTAAGAAAAAACGAGATTCCCCTTTTCTGATTGGCACAGTTCACTTCAGGTACGATTTCAGGGTCCTTTTGGAGTAATGTAAATGCCTTTGGGGAAAGAGGGTCCAAGGAGAACAGGGGTTTAAAGACAACGGGCTTATTGCCCATGAGTGGGGACCTGTTCTTGCTAATGAAAGCAGGGGCCATCATGAGTGAAACCAATCATGGCTGAACTGCAGATAGTTTTTGGATCAACCGACAAAGCATGCATCTGCCTGCTGTAGCTAAAATGACTAGGAAGCAGGTTTTGTATGAAAGGCGAGTCAAAGAGGGTCTAAACAGTGGTTTAAAAGGTGCCTTATTCAATAACGTCAGAACCGGTGGAAGATTCCATTTCAGACAAAGGGCAAGACAAGTCAAAGTTTGCAATAAGGTTGGAGAGGTCTTTGTTCTGACCTATATCCTCCCTTCCATGATTTCAAACTGTGTTTGCAATTGCATAACAGTAACCCAATCTGGCCATGTTGGGACACAGTTATCTCTAGGTGTACACTGTCTGGGACTGGTTCTGAGTGTCCAGGAATGGGATGTCACCATAGAGGGTACTGGGTTGCGATGCAGCTGGGACAGGTGATTGACTTGTCTGTTACTGGTCTGTGATACTTCCAGAAGTCTGGTACTGGGTAGCATGAAATGGTTCACTGATTCCAGCAAGGTGTCCAAGACAGAGCCAGTCAGAAGAGGCAAGTACGGATGACAGCCACTATCTACATCTTGGAAGCTGGTACTGGGTATACCAGGAAAATAGATCACTGGTCACGGAAGTTGAAGACAGAGGTCAGTGCTGGTGTAGTAATAAGCTGGTTGGTGACTGGTGCTGAACACTGGTACTAGCTATCTTCAGAAAGATCATATTAACCATTACCTTGGTGTGCATGTGTTGCTGGTATATACACCACTGTTCCAAATGAGCCACTGTACCAAATCATTACTGGCCCCAAAGGTAATGTCATGAAGATTGGGTCTGTCTGTGGCAAAGAGGGCAATGGTGGGCTGGTGCTATGTGAGATGCATGTCATGAACTGGATTGCTGAATCTTCTTCTTAATGGGCAAGCTTTATGCTTTCAGGGATTCAGCTAAAAGGAAGTTGTTGATTGTGGCGGCATCTGTGGGAATACATATGACATCTGCATCCCTGATTGTTCACTTCTTAGCTCTCACGTTTGCCTAAGTTTAAAGATGGTTGCCAATACATCCTCAGACCAATAGCACATGTTGCAAGTATGATCTGAACTGCACCACATATAATTTATACAAGTTGAGTTGTCTTTAGCCAGCTTAAACCATTGCATTCCCTGCACTTAATCTTGACAACTGTAAATATTGAGAGCAAAACAATGGCACACACAGGTGAAATCAGTGAAGTTTTGCACTGAACTAACTGTAAAGTGGATGTTAATAATAAAGAAAAATGCCTATGGAAATTACATGCATGACCTTACAACACGGAATAACAGAACAATCACTTGCCAGAATCCATAACAAGGTCAAGAACAGAGTTGAATTGAAAATACTATGACCCTAGGACAGGCAATTAAAATGGTGCTGACACTCTTATCATATGATGAAAAAAGTGCAAAATAATCCTCTATGATGAAGATAAAGAAAAAAATAGACGGAAATATTGCTGTAGTATACTTCCCTGTTGCGAGAAAACTTTAAAGAATCACTTAACTGAATTCAGTATTTGAGAGACTTTGAGAAGCATGCTTTCCAGCACAAGCAGAAGTAGTAAATGACAAAATGATGGAATTTGGTGCCAGTCGCCTCTATCCAAGGGGAGACTACTCTCACCTGACTTTCCCCTTTGCAAGCAGACGACTTTTCACGCTTCTGTTGCTAAAACAAGCCAAAAGATGTGGCAAACATTCTTTTTTGCTTGGAAGGGCTGGATTTGCAAGGTGGTGGATGTACTCTTAATGTATTAGGATCGGTCAACATATCTGAAGAAATATAGGAAAGAAAAAAAATGTGACAAATATTTTACCAATAATTGTATATATGACTTAAATATATAATAAAGTAGTATCTTACCCTTCTACCACCAGTAGATTTTTTCTTGCTGAGAGAAGTGGATTGTTCATCAAAATAGTGAGATGATTCTTCTAGTCCCAGGTCTTCCTCTACTGCTGCACTTTCTTCAAGTACTGTAAGAGGTTAAAGTAGAATAAGAAAATATCTTTTTATAGAATATACATGTATTTGTGAAAATTTTGACATTGGTGTCCATGTGCTATTTAAAAATGTATAGAATAGAGGATCACATCCAAAACAAACAAAGGTACCTTGGAATGCCATATTTCCTGCGAACTGTGCCATGATATACACCCTGTATGTGAATTTCATAAACTTTCATACATACACAAAACAACACGTCTTTTGTTCTGGGTTGGCAGAAAGAACAAGTTTGACATGGTATAGGAATATGTTCAGGTTGTTAGGCCAAGATGTGTTCACAAGCCATATCAAATGAGTTCTTTCCCTCAACTCAGAACAAAACATGAACACGGTTTTGTATTTATTACATACCCCCTCATTTATGCTTTTTAAATATTTTTAGCATTAAAGTACGAATGAAATTCAAAACGAATTGGGATTTATAAACGTTATATTCACTGCATCTAAAAAGATTGATGCATGGACGTCAGAAAAGACTCCAAAGTAGTTCAAGTATGGGTGTGTAAGATGGAAATATGGATTGAACATCTGTATCGAATGCCAGATCAACCATGCAAAATTAAATGGGTATTTAATAAAAAAATCCTAACACTGCATAATGATAAAAATATTGTTACTGGTGAAAAAATGACAGTTTGTCTCACTCTCTGCTAAACCTAGGCTTGACAAGAAACATATTTCTTGTGCAACTTTCTTGTATTTCACTCAATTATGCAACAATTACGATATACAAATAGATCATTTCAAGACATAATGCACAAAGATCCATCAGTGAAGACAACTGGAACTCTTACAACATCAGATGAATTTCCATGAATTTAAGTAACAATGAAAATATTGTTTATTTGCAAACCCACAAAAATAATACCAAGGAAAATAAATAAATTAACAGTATTTATGTACACAAATTTATAACTTTTGCACAAGACAGTCCATAAATATACACAGATACATCAATCCACAAAGCCAACTTATGCCAACAATGTAGATTGCATTTTGATACTCACATGGAAGCATGCAGGCATAATTGGCAGTGATATCAAGGAACCTATCTGCTTTATAGCGCTGGATCTTCTGCATGGGTAGATTTTCTATGGTAGACATTTCCTCTATTGTGAAGGGAAGCTTCCTTGCCATCTCCTGGAGGCACTTTGCAGGGAAAATAATGTCATATTTCCCAACTCCATGCTCTTTAGCTAAAATATATACAGCGAACAAAAACAGTTCAGATAACTTATCTGGACTCAGATGAATACATGATGATATGAAATGGAACTTTCAGACAACACAGCTTGGAAACACAAATTAATGCAATGTAGGTCACAATAACCTACTTTTGGATAATAGTACTTCTCAGGATGCCATATACAGCATTGATAAAAATTGGTAATGCTGTTCTGAGGAAGAAGGTGAAAATAGGTTTTACATATGTTTGCTACAGAAGCCACACCACTGCTTACAAAGCCATGTCAGACACAATTTGGATGAAACATGTCCTTGGAAACAGTCCTACCCAGTTTGATCAAAATTGGTTTGGCCTTTCAAGAAAAGAAGTCAAAAATATGTTTTCCACCCAGTTGCTAAGGAAGCAACAAGTTGATAGGAAAGTTACCCTGAACATTAACTGTGATAGAGCATGTCCTAAAAATATTCATACCAAGTTTGATCAAAAATGGCTGAGCTCTTCTGGAGAAGAAGTTAAAAAAAAGTTTTCCATATGGTTGCTATGGAGCCAACCCAGACAAAAATTTGATAGAGCATGTCCTAACAAACATTCCTACAAAGTTTCATTAAAAGTGGCTCAGCTGTTATAGAAAAGAAGCTTAAAATAGGTTTTCCACCCAGTTGCTAAGGATGCCACACTGTTCTTAGGACAGCCACCCCAAATGTAATCTTTACACAGCATGTCCTAAGAAACATTCCATCCAAGTCTGATCAAAATTGGCTCATTTGTTCTGGAAAAGAAGCTGAAAATAGGTTTTCCGTATGGTTGATATGGAAACCACACCTATGCTAGGGGTGTCACTAAAGAATTGTTTTTGGTTATGCATGTCCTAAGAAGCACTCAAAACAAGTTTGATTGAAATGCCTCAGTCATTATAGAAAAGAAGTAAAAACTTATTTTCCCACCTGGTTGCTAAGGATGAAACATCACTGCTGAGGGGAGGCAAGGCAACCCAGATATAAGTTTGACAGAGCATGTCCTAACAAAATTCCAAACAAGTTTTGTTTTTAAATTGACTCAGCTGTTCCAGAGAAAAAATCAAAAATAGTTTTTTTTCCACAAGGTTGCTAAGGAAGCAAGTCTGTAAAAATTTGATAAAGCATGTCCTAACAAACATTCCTACCAAGCTTGATTGAAATTGGTTAAGCCAATCTAGAGAAGTTGAAAATCAGTTTTTCACGTATGGTTGCTATGGAAGCCACACCATTGCTAGGGGAGCAACCCCAAAGAAAATCAAGATAAAGCATGTCCTAAGAAATCATCCTATCAAGTATGACTGAAAGTGGTTCAGCCATTCAAGACAAGAAGTCGGAAATATAAGTTTTCCAACTGGTTGCTTTGGAAGTCACACCTATGCTATGGGAGCCACCCTGGACAGAAATTTGATAGAACACATCCTAAGAAACATTCCTTCCAAGTTTTTGATAAAAATTGGCTGAGACATTACACAGCAATCCATCGAAAACTCTTGAGCCTAGTTGCACTCACAAATTTCTGTTATATACTGCATTCAGCTGCAAGACAAAAAGGGCAATGACCAAAACAAAAATAGCAGGAGATGAGTGATCTGTTGAAATGTGCATCTTCAGATACTGACCATAACATTTACAAAGTTTCATGGCAAATTATTGAAAACTGCAACTATTTGTTTTCAATAAATTTTGTCATACACTGCATCCAGCTGTAAATTAAAAAGAGCAATAACTATTACAACATAAAGGCCAGGGTCCGCATGTCAAGCCCACAATCAAAGTATTGCTGTAAAATGTGTGACCTTCACCCCAAGGTCAAAAGACTGAGTGAGCATTACAGAACAAATTGACTTTACTTCATATTGATTCATCTAAAGTATAAACAAAATCAATCAATTAGTTTTGGAAATATAAGCAAATGAAAAAACTGAACACAAATTTTCTATGACTGACCTTGAACCCAAAGTCACATGGGGTAAGAGCATGTGTAACAGACTGGATTGTCTCGGTTTTATAATGATTCATTACAAGTGTTAAGAAAATCCATCAAGGGGTTAAAGAAATATAAGCATATGAAAAAACTTTAAACAAGACCGTAATGCAAAATTTCTATGATTATGACCTCGACCCCAAGATCAAAGGGGTGAGAGAACATGTTACATAATGAATTGTCTTAGTTTCATAATGATTCATCCTTAGAATGAAGAAAATCAATCAAGGGGTTTAGAAAATATAAGCATATGAAAAACTTCCAGCAAAACCTTAATGACATGTTTCTGTGACTGTGACCTTGACCCTAAGGTCAAAGAGACAAGAGTACATGTCACAGAATAAGTTGTTTAAGCTTCATAATGCATTATTTCATGTATGAAGAAAATCCATAAAGGGGTTTAGGAAATATAAACAAATGAGAATTTTTTTTTAACCAAAACCATAATGCCAATTTTCTATGACTGTGACCTTGAGTACAAAGCTATAAGGGCAAGTGAACATATCGAAAATTAATTGTCTTAGCTTCATGACGATTAACACCAAGTATGATGGGAATGTATCAAAGGGTTTAGGAAATATCAGCAAATGAAAAAAAAAAAAAAAACTAACCAAAACCTTAATGCACATTTTCCATGACAGGGACCTTGACCCTGAGGTAAAGAGGGCAAACAAGCATGTCACATAATGAATTGTTCCATACCCCAAGTGCAAACTATCCACAAAGTTTCGTCCAGGTCTGTGATGTAGAACTAATATTACTGTGTGGAAACCATTTGTCTTCTTTCAGTCATGGTGACCTTGACCTTTGATCTTGAAATGAATAGATGCTAGTTTACCCCAAGTGCAAGATATCCACAAAGTTTGGTCCAGATCGGTTGTGTAGAAATAATATTGTGCAGAAACAATGTTTCTTCTTTCAGTCACAATGACCTTGACCTTTGGACCCAGAAATCAACAGGCTTCTTCCTTACCAGAGTGCAAGTGATTCACAAAATTTGGTCAAGGTCTGGGATGTAGAACTAATGTTATTGCGCAGAAACCATTTTTCTTCTTTAAGCAACAGTGATCTTGACCTTTGACTCTGAAATCAATATGGTTCTTCTTTACCAAGCCATCCACAAAGCTTGGTAACTGCAGATGGTAGACAACTTGAGTTATTGTACAGACATATAAAAATCTTTAAGGAAAATAAAACTTTTGAAAATAAACATAAACATATAGTCCTACAAGATTAAAAGATAAAAGGTAAAAATGTTAAAATTCTAATCAAGTCATTTAAAATAAAGATAATGGTAAAAAATATATATAATTCTTAAAATATACCAATAAATTTTTGAAAATAACCCACATTCCTTCAAAAAGACCAATATTTTTTCTGGTGATAAAGTATCATAAAGTTTCTTAATTGAGTTTACATAAAAAACTTCAGTCTTACTGGGTGGAAGTCAATATACTCAACAAGAATGTGTTCTACTACTGTGTTACGTGAACATATCGGCTCACATCAAAGACTAAAACTCTGATTAAAAAAATTAATTCATTTGGAACTTTCTAAAGTTTACATGCTGGTCCACTCTATGCACTGAAATTAATACGTTCAACTACCATGTCAGCTGCTGGACCAATGCCTGAAATTAATACATTCAACTACCATGTCAGCTGCTGGACCAATGCCTGAAATTAATACATTCAACTACCACGTCAGCTGCTGGACCAATGCCTGGGTATTGTGGACCTTACTGGTCTTGGACCAGTGATCCATGGACAAAACCATCAAGCCCTGACGATTTGGTAATACGAAGAATGTTATGTATGTAATTCTCATCACTGGACCAACAATGACATCTGAGACCTATACAAGGATAAATTAAACAAGTGCGAATTATGATAAAAATGATGACTGGGTCTGGCACAGTCTTTTCCACAACTGTGCTGTCTGTTATGAATTAAAGTTCTTGAAAATTCAGTGCAGAGTTAATTTACTATCGCACACATCAAAATTGCAACAGATTATTCAGGTTCTAATTTTTCCAATATTTCTTAAGATGTGGTTGAAAAAATTAAGACTCAATTTTTGGGACTAGAAATGTGTTCACAGAACATAAAGAATACACCAGTGCCTGAAAACTGACATAAATGCAAAACTTAATGTTGGACAGATGGATGGATGTTCAGACATATGGATAAACAATGGTAACCATACATCCCCCAATTTCTGGAAGGGCATAATATGAAAACCTGATGATAACAATGCATTGCATGAACTTTCATTCTCCCTCCCCCATTTGTGTGAGGACTCAAAAAGATAATTTGATCTCTTAAGAGGACCCTGAAAGTAGGGACACTTAAGTATTAATATATAATTCTTTAAGGATTTGAAAAGCAGAAGATTATCATAAAATGCAGAGAATGAAAGAAAAACACAAACCGATTGTTTTGGCAAGTTCAACCAACTCATCATAGCACTTTTCTAGCAGTTCCTCCTTCTCATTAGTAATCTCTTTCCCAACCTTGGCCACTTCTTTCTTTCCTTTACTCTTCTTACTTTCCTTTATATGTACCTGCAGTGACACCTGAAACATAGATGTAGGTGGTTAACATAAAACTTGTAAGCAACCTGAAGATTACTGTATTTGGCTTTGTATAACTTGCACTTTTTATAGATATTTTTCTTATTTTCAGCAGGGTGTGTGTGTTTAACAGTAGAACGAAAAATGAACCTTTTACCAGGCTGATCTGACCAGAGGATCATGGCTCTAAGGCTGCCAATGCATGTAACATTCACTCCTTGTGAAATATAAAATTCACTTCATTGTAATTGCATTGTTTACTAGCATCATTTAAGAAATAAATACTGTTATTGTTTGACTGCTTATGTAAACAAAATCATTTCACTTCACATCATTGTGTAGTTTTTGTTCCGATTCGATAAAGAAATACATACAGAAACTTCGACCAGAAACACCATATTGTAGAGCATCCTTTAAAATCAATAAGAATTGTCCACAAAATGAATAGAATAATGAGTTATACATACACAGTATCAGTGCCACAAGTATATTTGTCAGATGTGGCTTCGAAGTTTTTATAGGTAACAGCTCTATGCATGTAGATCCGTGCATATGTGTCTGTGTAATAATGAGCGAAAGAGAGAGATAGGGAGGGCGGGGGGAGAGAGAGATGTATTATATCATTTATGATGTAAATGCATATTTTTTTCTTCTCTATACCACACCCAATAGCCATTTATCTAACTTTTTTTTCAGCCAGGGCCAAATTTCAATTCAATATCATTTTTTGCCATAGATACTATCAATGACAAAGTTGAGTATATGCTGTAAGATCACAAATGACAAAATACTATTTTAAAAAACACAAAACGAACAATTAGACAGGGTGACAATGCTCCAAACATGTCATCTCACACACCATATTCATATATAGAACATAAAATCAAATACAAGTGAAAATAAACACAGAATAATAATACAATTACCATATATTAACTTGCAAGATATGGGTGAAGTGGAGAAATTACGAAAGCAGCTGTTGTGATCAAATGGCTAGATTTTGAAGCCGATTAATATAGTAGTGACAGACTGTTTGAATGAACAGTGAGCATCAATTTAGCTTTCCGTGGTTGCATAATAAGACAAACAATCCAAGTTGTGACATGGGTGATTTAAATCTCTAAACTTTGCATTTTTCTCCATATGTTGTTTTACTAATTAAAACAAACAATAATAATGTATAGTAGCAACAAATATTACATGTGCTTTGGTATTAGATGTACCTAATGTACAGACAAATATACTATTTTGGTATTAGATGTACCCAATATACAGACAAATATACTGCTTTGGTATTAGATGTACCTAATATACAGACAAATATACTATTTTGGTATTAGATGTACCCAATATACAGACAAATATACTATTTTGGTATTAGATGTACCCAATATACTGACAAATATACTGCTTTGGTATTAGATGTACCTAATGTACAGACAAATATACTATTTTGGTATTAGATGTACCCAATATACAGACAAATATACTATTTTGGTATTAGATGTACCCAATATACAGACAAATATACTGCTTTGGTATTAGATGTACCTAATGTACAGACAAATATACTGCTTTGGTATTAGATGTACCTAATGTACAGACAAATATACTATTTTGGTATTAGATGTACCTAATATACAGACAAATATACTATTTTGGTATTAGATGTACGTAATGTACAGACAAATATACTATTTTGGTATTAGATGTACCAAATGTACCGACAAATATACTATTTTGGTATTAGATGTACCTAATATACAGACAAATATACTATTTTGGTATTAGATGTACGTAATGTACAGACAAATATACTATTTTGGTATTAGATGTACCTAATATACAGACAAATATACTATTTTGGTATTAGATGTACGTAATATACAGACAAATATACTATTTTGGTATTAGATGTACGTAATGTACAGACAAATATACTATTTTGGTATTAGATGTACCTAATATACAGACAAATATACTATTTTGGTATTAGATGTACGTAATATACAGACAAATATACTACTTTGGTATTAGATGTACCTAATGTACGGACAAATACATTGTTTTGGTATTAGATGTACCTAATATACAGACAAATATACTATTTTGGTATTAGATGTACGTAATGTACAGACAAATATACTGTTTTGGAAGATTTTGTTTTAAATACTGGAGAAGCCAGTCCTGCTTTAAAAAAAAAAAAACTCATGAAGATTGATATTTATTTTCAAGCTCGAGGAGACGTAACATTGATGAAGATTTTTAGTGAAAGTGTGTGTGTGTGTGTGTGTGTGTGTACATTGCCACAAAACTAAAGAACAATTTTATAAAGATCTTTCATTTCCAGGAAACAAGGGAACAAAACACCAATATTTACAGTGAACAAGAGAACTCTGAAGCCCCAGGAAAGAATTCATTAACAATCATACCAGCCAACAATATTAAAAAATATTTCAAACATGCACATTTTTTGATTTTATGACAGACTGTCTTATTTTTGCAACAAAACTTAAAACAGTTTCAAGTAGACTGGTAAGTTTGATTTATTCATCATTGTCTACTAGGGTCCATTTTGGATCTTTTTTTAAACAATTTAAAACCTTATTTTATGCAGCTTTATGCCAGAAAAAGAAAAAAAAAAATACATATTGTCAATTTAAATTTAGTTAATAGTTTATGGATAGGCAGAATCAATAGAAAAGGTGACAAATTTGTGTATCTTCTTCGATATTTTCTCAAGAGAGTTTCCAAGGCAACCAGCATATGAACACAACACTTACGTCAGAAATGAAAGTAAACCACCTCGTACATGTAATATACATTATATGAAGAAAATGGGAAAAGGGGATAGAAAATGGCCCTTTAAGCCATTTATTTACTTTTCCTTGGAAAAAAAAACTTTCTTCTTCATTTTATTTCTCATCTCAAATCTCAGTATTCAATAGTTCTTTCTATCTATACAGTGATGAATGCTTCAATGACTCAGTTTGGTGTTTTCGAATATAATCAGTGTCAGCTAAAGCTGTGATGTGCCCAACATAATTACAATTCATTGTCTGGGCAAATTCTAGCTTGGACACTTAGGTATACCATATGTACTTGCTTATAGGTTGAGTCCAACTGCAAACAACATAGACCCTGATCTGCCATTGCATAATGTGCTGGCAGATCAGGGTCTTTATTGTTTGTTCTACTGATTACTCCTGACAAACTGCATAGACCCAGATCTGCTGGTGCATTATGCGATGGCAGATCTGGGTTTGTGCAGTTTGTAGTTGGACTCAACTCATTAGCAAGTATATACAGTATTTCCGAAGTGTCATATTTGTCCAAATAAGTATAAATACTGGACCTGAATTTTCACATAACATATGCCACAAATCTGATGATGTCGAGGAGTCTATCTGATGACTTTGTGCATTCTTACAGTCACAGTCCAGAGGAGTCTACCAGATGACTTTGTACATTCTTACACAGTCCAGAAGATGTCAAAGAGTCTACCAGATAACTTTGTGCGTTCTAACAGTTGCAGTCCAGAAGGAAAGTTGCATATATCGCAATGGTCTCTCATGGAACTTAATAATGCAGGCTACAGTCTGGGTGAATAGTGCAGTTGGCAGTTTATGATCCATTGGCTCGAACAGCATAAATGAGTGCATTCAGTGTTTAATCACTGGAAGACATTCTTCTTATTTGCATTTTCTTGACATTCATTTGACACTTTCTTTTCTATTTTGACATCCATTCTGACAAATTTTCATTCCTTTCTTCATTTTTTGTTTTTCCTTGTTTGCATATGCATGTTTGAATATCTGTGTATCGAGTATAGCTGGAAGTTCTTGATTGATTCATCGAGTCAAAGATGGAATCAACAACGTATAATTATTGCAAGACATCCGTTTTGTCTGCATTGTTTGAATATATAACCTGTTCGCTCCAGAATCAAACACAAAATCTGTTCTCTATGCTACATTTCGTTGACTGCCTCCAGTCCAAAATACCTATGTGACCTCACCCACGTGTACACCCCTTCTCAATACTTACACTCCTCATCTGACACTTGTATTCTCATTATTCCTGCTATCAAAACAAAGTCCTATGGACAGTGTTCTTTTTTGTACCAGGACCCAGCTACCTGGAATGAATTACCTGTTGACCTTAGACACAATGACACTGTGATCTCATTCAAGAGTGCTCTTAAAACTCACCTATTTCGACTGCAAAAACAGACTTAAGACTTAACAATGTTTCCTTAGCTTAATTATTTTCAGCATGTTTTCTGTTTGTAATTTCATGGTGTTTGTTTTTATAATCGTATCCATATATATGTCTTTATCTGTTAACTAATATTGCAAAGCGCTTAGAGCTTCTAACGATTAAGTGCTGTACTAAGTCCTCATTATTATTATTATTATTATTATTAAGATGCAGTATGAAGAGCAAAGGCAAATCCCAACAGAAAGAAAATCAGACATAGAAAAAGGAATACAAAGTTAACTACAAAACAAGCAGAAAACACAGGATGATAATCCAATATTGCAAGAGAGTAACTCAGAGTATAAAAAATTATTAAAGTAACATTATTAAAATGTAGAACAGATATTTTTGTTCAGAGTAATACACACAAAATACCATGGGAGAGAGTAAATTTAGTATAATCTCAATACACCTCAATGGGGTTGACAAGAACAAAATCAAAAATATTTCCATGGAAGGCTAATTGGTCTTAAAATAAATAAAAGGCACATTATAACTGTATATGTACCAACAAGTTTTAATACGTTGAAAATAGAATTCATAAAAAATCTGGGACCTATATAAAACAATATTCAATACAGAAATTAATAATAGAGGGTGATTTTAATAGTACAGAAAAGGTAACAGATCAGATCAAAGGATTTAATGAAGATAGGAGATTAATAAAGCATATACAGGTTTTAATAAGAAACAATGACCAAAATACATACAGGATATTAAATATGGATAAGCTAGACTTTACTTATATTTATAAACAAGGGGAAGGCAGTAGAATAGACAAATTTTACATCATGAAAGAATGTGAACAAAATTTAGAAAAATTTGAGATTGATAAAATCATAATTTCTGTTCACCATACAGTCAATTTAGTAATCTCGATATTTGGATAAAATAAATGGGGTCCATGAGCATGGAAACTTAATAACTCAATTTTAGAAGTTAAACAGTACTGTAGTGAAATAACACAATTACTTAAAGACTTTAATGAACAAAAAAATACTAAAAGGATTGTGGAAAATTAAAATAAAAAATGCAAAACTAATCAAGGGTTTATCACCAGGGTCTGATGGATTAATGGCAGAATTTTATAAAAAGTTTGAATCTAATATACCACACATTTTAGAAATAATATATAAAAATATGTGTTTATCAAGCGTAATGTCTTATTCTATGAAAGAAGTAATAATTACACAACTATAGAAAAGGGAAAATACCAATCTAATAATTTAAATGAAAATCAATATTGTTATTAAATACTGACTACAAGATATCAAGTAAAATTTTATCCCACAGAATACAAAAATGTAGAAATTATAAATATCAATCAAAGCTGTGGGGAGAAAGGGAAAACAATTCAAAATAACACTATGAATATACAAAGTATAATAGATTTTATAAACTGGAAGGGTTAGAAAGGTTGATGATATTATTTGATCAGAAGAAAGCATTTGATAGAATTAAGATTACATTTATAATGTTTTGAAATGTTTTGGTTTTGGGATAAACTTTTGCAAATGGGTAACAATTTTTAAAAATATATATTAAAAAAGTACAGATTAATAGCTCAATGACAAAAAGATTCCAATGAAAGGATCAGTAAGACAAAGATGCTCACTGTAAATTGCTACTGTATGTAATAGCAATCAAAACACTATGTATGAGGATAAATAGAAATAAAAAAGATACCCATATTGGAACAAGAAATAAAAGATGTTACAGCACGAAGATGCCTGCACTAACTTCATTCCTTAAGGATGATTACCGTATACACTTGCGTATAAGCTGGGTCCAAATGCAAACAACAGAGACCCTGATCTGCTGTCGCATAATGCGCCAGCAGATCAGGGTCTATGTTGTTTGTTTGACTGATTAGTCCTTACAAACTGCATAGACCCAGATCTGCTGGCGCATTATGCGAATATATTATGGAAAAAATACACTGCAAAAAAACTTTAATTTTCTATTGATAAGATTAAATACAATATTGAAATATGGAATACCCTTAAATTAAATGTAATAAATAGAGTACAAATAGTGATTTACAGTAATTTATGGTACAAGATGAATATTAGATTTTAGTAATGTGCAACTGAGTAAAATTGATACATTTATTATATATTTTATTTGAGAAGGAGGAATTCTCTATATATGAAAGGATACAATTTACAAGAATAAAATGGAGGGAGGATTATATGCACTAAATCTACAAACCAAAAAGGAAATGTTTCGATTGAATAAACTTAGGAATCTAGTGAAAGAAAAGAATTGTCCATGGCTGGCATTACACATCTACTGGGTAGGATACGTGCTAAGGAATACACCTGAAATTTATATGAATAATGGTTATGCAAAGTTACTAAATCTACCCAGGAAACTTGAAGAAATTAAAAATGTTGCAATGAAATACAAAGATCAAGAAAATATATGGAAAATAAATAATAATAAAAAGATGTATAAGGCAGTAAGAGAAATTGGAAATTAGAAAACATGAAAAAAATAGAATTAAAGAATTTAAACCTTAACTGGAAGACAATTTGGGAGATGTGGCAAAATATTAGTTCAACATATAAACAATATGCAATATTCATACATTTATATAATGTATGGTTAACAGGGGATTTTGTGTACATGAGGCATATGATAAATTACATCCCAGCTCGCCCACTTTGCAGCAGGGAATACTACTCAAGAAAACATTATAATGCAATGTAAAAAAATGGAACCTTTATGAAAACTGAGTATAGACATAATAAAGACAGAATATGGAAATTATGAGGGAAATTTTATATTATTTATGAATAAAACTGACAAGAGATATATATATATATATATATATATATATATATATATATATATATATATATATATATATATATATATATATATATATAAATGCAGTTAAATAGATAATATATACCAATCAGTTATGCAGAGGCAAAATCAAACTTTTTTATTATATTCTTAAATGTGAAATATAGAACCTTATTAGCAACAAAAAAAAGTAATATTTTTTTCATTTCTATATTTTCACATGTGAAAAATATATCCTTTAATTTTCACATGTGAAAATATAATATTCCCATCATGACATGTAATGCTTGATTGTGTATGCCTACAGAAGTTATACCTGCAACAACAAAAACTAGCACTTTGTAAGCTAGAACAAATAAATAGAAACTGCATTACATTTCAGACATGGAAATTAATTTTTGCTGAAGAAATCTGACTTGACACCATTTGTGTCTCTATCAAGTTATTTCCGCTTACTTACTTGACAACAATGATAAACCCACTGTGATGCATTGCTGAATCGGACTTGCTTTGTGGTCAGATATAATCAAATAGTTTACAAAATGTCAAAAATCCAATTTGTTGCGACAGATTAGGTTATCCCAATCCTATCACCCTCTTAAGTCACTGGCATTTATATGAACAGCCTATGAAAGTGAGGTGAATTTATGAAAAGGGGGGTGGGGTGTTGAAGAGTGAGTTTAATCTTCCAAGCTTTTATTCTGGAGCAAGTTTGGTATATCATAAAAAGACAATTTTCTTTTCCTGCATAAATACAGGATATATTTCATCTTGTGGTACCAAAAACGACATATTTTAACTCATGGCTTTGCTACTCATTCAAATATCACGTTTTTTAGTACCACACGATGAAATATATATGGTATTAACATAGGAAAAGAAAATATCCTCTATTTAGTATAAAAACAAATATAACAGTAGTAAGGGAGCTCCTTTACTCACACAATGAAATGAATGGTTTATGAAGTACAGCCACAGGGGGAGGAGTTGTGGGGTTGGATATCTCACTCCCACTACGGTAGATGGTGCATGCTTTGGTGAGCCAACCCCTAACCTCACATGCTAGAAGTATTCCACCCACAGAAAGAAGCGAGCAGACCTTCAAAATTCAGAGCTGTACAGTCAGTAGGAACAGTAATAATAAAAAAAATCTTCAACAGTGTTTATCTTGACATGCAATTCAAAAGACATTTTTCAATATATATTGTTCCTGGTGGAGGAAAGGCAGCTCTTGGAGCCATATGCTACTGAGGGCTGTCTGAGAAAACAGGCAAATGACAGTCATGGATGTGGTTGGAAATGGGTGGAAATATTCCTGGTGCAGGGTGGGTAACAAATGCAGGATGCCAACTAAAGAGAAGAAATCAACCTTAATTTTGTTGTCCTGAGGTAACATTCTTGCTGCTTTGGTATTTCATTTTTTGTTGTAATAATTAAAGTTGCAGAGCAATGGGGAGAGAAAAAGTCTTCAACTTCATGATTAAAACTTTTGCAAAGATAAACATGATATTATTACACATCTGAAAAACTTAACTAATGCAATACAAAAAAATGAAATAATGTAAAATGGAATCAGTAAGAAAACCACAAAAAATAACAAATTTGGGGGGCACACAACATTTTCGAGGGACAAAGGAAAATAATAGTACATAATGCACTCACTAATAATGCTATAAAAATGAGATAATCTGGTTTGCTTCGACAGTTTTGCCACCTTCACTTTGTGGTCTGTACTGTACTATCATATTTTCCTTGGACACTTACATTATTGCAATAAAAAATGTATCATGTGCTCAAGTAACTCATGAAAACATTAACATGCTTGAATATCTGGTTAACCAGCAAAGAGCTGCACAATGGAATTTTCCATTCCAAATCATACCCTCATTTAACTTCAATGTACACTCGTTATATGCCATATACCTGTTTTCTAATTTACTTTCCTTTCCAAACTAACAAATCATTAATTAAATGACAAATTGTATATTTGCATAAATGTACCATATTTACTCACATATAAACCCACCCACCCCAAACTGAATAGGTAAAAACATTAAAAAGTGCTTGACCCAAGCATAAGCCGACCTATATATATATACACACACACATACATACCCTTCTAACCTGAGCTCCCAGGTTCTCATGTACTGAGGTGACCCGGTTAATGGCTTATATGACGTTAGTACTGCTATCATAGACCTTGGCCCGCGGATAAGCCGACCTCCATCATTTTTTCCTAAATTATTTGGCTTATACAGGAGTATAAACAGTAGTCTCTTTTGTCATTATTTCAAGCTCAAAATAAATTATATCTTACTCACTGTTGGGGTGACTTTAACCTCCAAAATACATTACATTAACGGCCATCAAACACTTTACATTGCAATTCAGCTGACTACCAAAAACCTTGAATCTTTTCATTGCCAGATACAGTGTTTTAAAATAAATATTCATTGACATCTTACAGTTTTTATCACCTTTTGCGACCCTGGCTATTGCTAGCACCGACAGAGACATGGATGGACATTAACTAATGAATAGTTGTAGGTGTATTTTCGAAAAAAAATTCTGATGAAAAAGTTCTCCTAGAGCCAAGATTTTGTGGGGGACATAGTGTACAAAATTGTAGGAAATAATGTGCCTGCGTTCAATGTGCAACACTGCATGGGATAAATGCACATGTTCAACAAATGCAACACAGAATATGCAAACAAAAAAAGGTACAACAAACAATGATCAATGGCAAGGATCATTATTAAATTTCAAAAATAGGTGAGGAAACCAGCTATAAGGCATAATGCCAAAGGAGAGTACAAGCCTGTTTCTGAATACGTTTTAGACCTGGAATGGAAATCTGGCAACTGGGATCTAAACAAACAAGTCCTGATCTAAAAGCAAGAAGAACCCCATTCTAAATTATTTTTCAGATTCTTGTTATTTTGTTAAATACACCCACAATATACAGATATAAAAGCCTTTATCTTTCAGACCGGGGAGGGGGGGGGGGGGGGGTCACCTCATAGGCCTGCTGGTTTGGGCATAACTAGAGATCTGGAGGTGTCCACACAAATAAATACCAGATGACTTTGTGCATAATCCATGCAGGTATGACACTGATGCTTTGGCCCTTTGATGTCAGAATCAAGCCCATGAGAAGATGATCAGAAGAAAAAATGGAAAACAAGTACTCACCCAACAGTCAATTACTACATTTAAGTCATAAGTGGTATCCACAATGTCCAAAGTGTACTGATAAACTAAACAGCCAATTACCACATTTAAGTCATAAGTGTTATTCACAATGTCCAAAGTGTACTGATAAACTAGTCATCATGTGTGCAGATGATCTCTGACCACTCAGTATAGTTGAGAAGGAGGGATTCAAACATTTCTGTGCTGAATTAAACCCCTTGTACAGAGTGACCGGAAAACAACAATTTCCAATTATATATTTCTGTCTTCAGTGACCAATTATACTAGGGAGCAATTTCTGAGATGACTCCTGCTGCTTGGCGCAAAAGCCCAGCAGCTGACTAGACTGGTGGGGAAAAAGTTATGCCCTGCATATTATTTTTGCATAGGCATTATTGTTAACTAACTTCCTTATATCCGAACTGTTCATGATAATTGAAAGAGAAAATTGAGAAAATGTCTGCAATTGTTCATAGGTAAATTCTAGGAATTTGCATGTTTCTGCATTCTGTCTGTGAGGTAATATTGTGGTGGGCATTACTTTTTTTTTTTAAGTGTGGTCATCTAATACACATTTTGTAACTTTTAGTCTATATGTACAGCTGATGTTAAAGGAAATTTACATACCAAGACATATTCAACTCAGCTGGATATACAAGTTTAAGTTTGATTCTTGCTTGAATCTTGGTAACATTGATGTTATTTATGGAATCATTAGAGCTTTAAAGCCATGAGTCAATCCGTATTCCATAATACACCTCATCTTGCTGAGGTTTTTTGATACATGTACTGGTCATTGCAATGTCAAAATTCAAGCAGAAGCTTAAGTAAACATCAATATCCATATTTGAAAAACAACTCACATCTGTTACAAATTGCCAGTTTTAGCATGCAAGTAGAATAATCATGTTTAAACGGAATCATTTCACGTTCCAATGGTCATGTAAACTTTTACAGCTTTTTTGTAAACATGACATCCTGAGGACCAAGTATCATTATTAATGCTTTTAAAAATGGTGAATCTTGGACAAAATTTATGACACAGAGTATGACATCTTGAGGGATGATGATGTAAAGTACCAACACCACCTCCACCAGGAAAGTGAGGACAAAAATGATGACAATAACTATTACAATGACCAAAAGGATGAGATGAGGACATACAGCAACTTTTAATGGATAACAGATGAGAACACAGAGCAACTTTTAAGGGATGACAGATGAGGACATACAGCAATTTTTAAAGGATGACAGATGAGGACATACAGCAATTTGTAAAGGATGACAGATGAGAACACAGAGCAACTTTTAAGGGATGACAGATGAGGACATATGTAGCAATTTTTAAAGGATGACAGATGAGGACATACAACAATTTTAAAGGATGACAGATGAGAACACAGATCAACTTTTAAGGGATGACAAATGAGGACATACATAAATTTTTAAAGGATGACAGATGAGGATATACAGCAATTTTTAAAGGATGACAGATGAGGACATACAGCAATTTTTAAAGGATGACAGATGAGGACATACAGCAATTTTAAAGGATGACAGATGAGAACACAGAGCAACTTTTAAGGGATGACAAATGAGGACATACATAAATTTTTAAAGGATGACAGATGAGGACATACAGCAACTTTTAAAGAGTGACAAAGATGAAGAGGAATCTGAGGGATTTGATGTAACTGACTGAACTCAAAAGACAAGTTGAGTAAATCTCCATTCTCAGCAAACCTTAAAATGGCCATTTTAAGTGTCAATGATGAAATCGAAAAGATGTACTATCAATCTTCCCATTTAATTTTCATGCTATCTACAAAAAATGAATACTGAAGCAGTCCAAAGAACTGATGTTTAACTGTAAACCAATTAAATGTTGTGTAACAATGATGATTGGTGCAAATCCAAATGGTAGACAAACTGTTGTTTCATTACAAAAATGAAGCAAAATCATCAAGATTTTGAAATGTAGGATATCACATGCATGATATATGACAGAACTCAGTTTTTCAATTAATTCTGGGTTGAAAAATTGGGGTGCACATTCTACATTAGTGTGCATTATATGCAATGAAATACTGTATTAGAAACAATACTGTAAATCACTTCCACGGTATATCCATTTATCAATTCACAAGTCACAGAACAAATTAAAACCTCTCACAATTATTACTGCAACAAGATTTTTTAAAAGCACATGTAGTTCAATGCTTTTTGTTCCAACATTCATTAAATAATGGTGCCTTTCCAGGCATATGTTACTTATCCAAAAGTAATTTCTTCTTTTCTTTCTCTCTTTCTCTTCTCAAACTTTCCAAAAATAATTTGTTGCAAAATACAGGTGATTTAGAGGAACAAGGTTATGGAAAAAGAGGCATAAGTGAGCCTATGATGCATATGGGAAAAATCCTTGTAGAAACTGGTTGAGCAGTTTTTGAGATGCAGTCATATCAAGATTGCTTTGTTCTTTTTCTGTTTTCAGTAATGTTAGCCATGTGTGAAGGTGACAGGAATCATTTTAAAAAAATCTTTAAATAATTTGACAGCAATAACTATCACATTTGTCCAAAACTTGTCAAGCACTGTATAAGAAGAAAGTAGCTGAAGTCTTTTTCTATTCTCAAAATGTCTGATATATTTAAACAGAAAGCCCTGATTTGTTACATTTGCAGCGCTTTAATGTTAGAAAGCTGTCAAAATTTGATCAAATTCGTTGAAACTACTACAACAAGTAAAACAAAAGGAAATGTATTAAAGTTATGCTGTATGTAGTCATAGTGGCAATATTTGATGGTAAAATGGCATAAAGGTTACTAATCTAAAATATCTGATGCAAAGATGCTAAGAAAATGATGCAGTGACCCATTTGGCTAAAAAGAGTATGGAGACCATATGACATATGTCTGTCAAAGTGCAACTAAAACCAGTCATTTTGGTATACAAATGCACAAGTGTGGAATACATTACAACGATCCTTGATGCAACACAATGTAATACCTGATATGTATAAAAAATCAAGCTATTTACAATCAATGGACCAATATTTGATGGTGCATTAACATTATTTGTATTAATTTAAGACCTTGAAACAAGGATATTCTGAAACTGATACAAAAGACACATTAGGGTAATCCAAGTATGGGGACCATATGAACAATGTCAGTTGGGTTATGATTGTGGGTGGTCATTCTGGGTTTGCAAATGCATGTCTGGAAAATATGACCTTTTCAAAAATCCCTGATTCAACCTGATTAGTTTACTACTTAAAATATACAGTCTTTAGTCAGCATTATTTGTACTAAACTAAAAAAGAGCTTTATGTTAGGAAGCTCTCTTACAAAATGATACAATGACCATTAGTCTCAACTGAGTATGGCAACCATATTCATAACACATCAGGGTTTTGATTGAAACAAGTCATTTTGGGTTGGTCATTTTGAATGTATGTATTTGTTTTTAATGGCACCCTAGCACAATAATAGCTGTATGGTGCCAATTAAAAGAAAAGTTCTAAAAATGTTAAATTAAAGAAATGCACAAAACATTGTTAGGAAGTTATAAACCCTTCCAAATAAATGTAAACATGAAGTTTCACAAGATTTGAAATCCCTAACACAACAATTTACTACCTGACTTTTCCTTCTTAGCAGATCCTCAGCTTTTGGTCCTTTCTGTATGTAACAGACAGTGTGCTCCTGTACTGTAACCTGAAGTTTCTCTAACAGAAATCCATCAATCACCAGTTTCCTCAGTAAACGTTCCACATCATGCCGGCTCAGTCCCTGGTTCTCTGCAAGGTTGTATGCAGGAAGCTTGTCATGCCCTTGCTCTGTGATACGGCTATTCTTTGATCCTAAAAAAAGAAAAAAAAGAAAAAGAAAATGCCAACATCAAGGTGGTGTACATGATAAAAGGATTGAAATGTTGCTAAAAGTCTAAATTTTGCACATCACAGGATCAGAACATTATATGGGTTTCATATATTTTGTTTATGCAAAAAAGGTAACTGTCAGAGCAATAGTGCTAAATGCAAAAGATTAATATTGACACCTATGCCAACAACAATGACATCAGTGATAACTTTGCAAGCAAGACAAAAACTCTCTTAAAAGGCTTCCTACACAACATAATGTGATGATAAAAACAGTGATTGCAAAGGAGTAATCTATATGTATGGATTACTTTCAAAGGTGAAACAAGATTAGCAATAATTGTTTTCAGATGAAACAATGTGTAGGTAGAGATGTTTTGTTCACTGGTATAATTTTCCAATTTGAAATGTTCTTTCATGCAATGAATCATCTTTGCCATCTTCATTCTAAACACACATGTCTGTATTGGGAGAAATGTGCCATTTATTTCTGAATTGAATATTTTGATTTAGTTACCTTTGAAAATATCAACCAATTGCAGTAATGTCACAGCATTCCTCGTTTTTTCTGTCAGATATTTGACAGTTTCCACAATAGCACAAGCTTCCTTAGTTACATCCTTTGTTTCAAAAGTATCCTAAAGAAAAGAAGAAAAAAATAAAGAAGAAAAATTAGGAGTTAAAATGTGATCAAATGTAATAAAACAAGTGTACAGACAATGTGGATGCCCCAAACAAATATGGTGTGCATGATGTAACTTTGATCAATGATGCGAACTGTTATCTCTAAGTGTGGACAAACTGTCAATTTTGATGAGAAAAAGTAACAATTATTTCATAAAACAGGGTGTCTCACCTGCATCCATATCTTTAACAGTATAATCTTTGGATCTGACTTTAATACACTTAGATACAAAACTTTAACATTGTTGACCATGATTTTTAAGCAGGCGAGACAAGCAAGATCAGAAATTCTCATGTATCAGTGTATAAACTTTAGACTTATAGTAATATTATCCCAAAGTTTCAGTTGAATACAGCAACTAATGTTGAAGATATTGACTTTCAAATTTTAACACAAAACTTCAATGTTGTTTACAACAATGAAACACACTTTCTGCTTAAGCAGGTTTGACAAGACAGTAACTCCTAGCATATCAGTTTGTAAGCTTTAGACCTATGCTAATATTATAGCAAAGTTTCAGATGAATGCAGCAACAAATGTGGAAGAGATAAGACTTCTAAAAACTTTAACACAAAACTTAAAAACATTGTTCACAATGAGAAACCAAGCTTTCTGCTTAAGCTGGCAAGACAATCAAGACAGGAACTCCTAGCATATAAAGGTACAACTTTAAAACCAAAGTAATATTATCCTATAGTTTCAACTGAATGCAGCAACCAATGTATAAGATATCTGACTTTGAAAAGCTTTAGTATAAAAACTTTAACCTTGTTCATCATGGTGCAAAAAGCTTTCTCCTTAAGCAGGTTAAACAGCCAACACCCAAACTATTAGCATATCATGGCATAAACTTCAGACATACAGTGATATTATCCAAAAGTTTTATTTGAATGCAGCAACTGATGTAGAAGATATGTGACTTTCAACAGCATTAGGGCAAAACTTTATTATTGTTGAAGCCAGTCATATCGCAAGTGGAAATGTGACTACTATTATCTCACCATCTTACACAGGTAAGACAATCACCATACTTAGACAAATATCAAAACTTCACTTACACTGTCTTGATATTAAGCCTCATATTATATTTGGTTTCATCCATCAAACCCTTCAAAACTGTTAATGAGGGGAGATGAAATCTGGAACATCTGAGATGAAAATACAGTGGGACATGGGTAACACTATAAAACATTACATGTCTTCACCATATAGGAAGGGAGAGGCAAAAATTCAAGAACAAGAATTACAAGTTTAAACTTATGAAAACTATACTTTAAATTCCTTCTGTCAAAGGAACTTAACAGTACAAACCTTGATGGTAGGAAAAAAAATCAGACAGAAAATAATGAAAACAATTACATTTAATAAAATGTCATGTCCTGAAGCAAAAAACTCCTAGGTTGCATATTTGATGAGATATTATTTATAGAAATATTTAGACAGTGTGGTAGGAAATATTGACAGACAGAAAGAGCATTGGGCATGATTTTAATGACAGGATAAAATTGCAATGTTAGACATACAATAAATAATATTGTGCTAATGCTATACTCTAGATTAGGACTGTTCCAGTAAAACAATTGAGGGCCCAGGTAAGGCACTTTCAACATGGAGTAGTCTCCCATAAATCCAATTTAAAATTTTGTATCATCTTCACATAAACTCTTCGAGTAAACAGAGTACCCTGGCATATCATTTTAGAAAGCTGTCTTCCCTGCTGAGTACCATGTATGCTTAAATGGAACAACCCTTACACAGTTGTTGCGAAATTGGCATGTAAATAAGCAAATGTAAAGGTAAGGGCTAAGAATAAGACCCAATCTTTTAATCAGAATCACAGATGCAAACCCATGAGCTTCTTAATGAGAAATCCTAGTATCAATTTTTGGGAAACCCGGCAGTTCATCAGGAATGGATAACATACTTGTTAAAAATCACAAACTTCTATATACAATCATAGTGCATCTTCCTAGGAGTCTATACACATTGGTACACTGTAACAATAAAGCTCCAATGCAAATAAATGGTGTAACCATTCCTTCAATTCCTGAACCTTATATTCCTTCAACATTTTTGGGCAAAACAAAAACCATAAACATTAGTTTTCCTCATGAATTATCTGCATCTTTCTTTTATCTTCATCTCTGTTGTGATTGTTTTACTTAATTTTACGGTCTAATCAACTGTTTTTTGTTAATTACATTGTTTTTTTCACACTGAGAACTAACTTCTTTGTACCAGTCTATCATATTGGTGCTTGTGTACATGCACTTTTCTTCCTGCCTGTGTCTATATAGAAAACTCCTGTCAAAATTGTATCTGCAAAAATGTTAATTTCTGAAATTTCATCAATATAATTTGGAATGCAGAATTTTCACCAAAAAATGTGCAATAATTCTGCAAAATCTTGAAATGACAGCATCTCTGCAGAATGGTTTCATGATTCCATTTTTTATGCTGCATAATCAGAGCTGTAAAACAAATTTCAAATAAATAGCTGAGTTTTCAATTGCTAACTTGCTTGATCTTTTAGTAACAGGGATTTACCATGACAGTTTTGCACATTAGTCTTGAAGGAAAGACATCAAACAAGGTCTGTATACCCATACAGAAATGTTCTTAAAAGATTCTGAATAAGCATAATGACTGGATTTACCAAAAATATCATGAACGGTGCACTATATTTCCGCTCCCATCTTTGACAGTTCTGTGTGTAAGCATTAGCAGGGCATGTCTAACTGTAGACAGTTTTGATTGATGGGTCATAGTACCCTTGTCCTTGACCTTAAAACTTAAAGGCAATAGGTCCCTCCCTTGTCTCAAAGGCAAACAATTTATGAAATTATGTGACAGAACATGGTGTAGATCACAAGTTATAATTTAAGAATAAAAATTCTATATTTAGATTGTTGTGACCTTGACCTTTGAGCTAATTGGCCAAACATTTAAAACTTGTGTGAAAAGATCATTATTGTGTTCATCACTGTGGACATATTTTCAGTGAATATATAATATCAATTAAGATGACTGAAATTTTTTATTACATTTGGATATGAATCACTAGTGAAAATGCTGGTGAGTACTGTTTCTTATGGCCATGTCAGGAACTAGTGAAAAACAGCCTTGTACATCTGATGGTGATTCAAAACAGTGCAAAATCAAAAGTGACATAGTGGCAGAGTGACAGTGATGAAATCTGTGTTCAGCTTAAGAAACTGTTCAAGTCAGTTAATGACATAAAATTCTTGTGAATGTATCTAAGAATTCCAAAAAATGTTTGAAAAGCAGAAAACCTTATTGGAATGAACTTAAATCTTTATGGACAGATATGCATCAGAAGGAGAAACAGTTTCAAAGAACATAAATCAGTATCTGCTACCTTAAGACACTCATTCAAAGAACATAAATCAGTATCTGCTACCTTAAGACACTCATTCAAAGTTGCGCAAGATTTGTTTGATAAATGTTATCAACTGAAAAACTGACAATGTTGAGATTTTACCCTTGAAAAACTGCACAAGTTCTTTTGAAATATTTTATGACAATAAGAGATAAACTCTACAAATAGTAATGAATAAAGCTTGTAGATGCATTTGAAATATATCAAACATAATAGTCACAGAATATTAAACATATCATGTATTTGCAGGTTATTAGTGCAATTCATTCTAAAGTAAATGTCCACATCAATGACAAAGGAACAACATGTTGTATCTGAAAACAAGGTTTAACTCTTGGACCTAAAAAGACACACACACACACACACACACACACACACACACACATACACACACACACATATTTAAAGCAACCAGTAGGTCCATGAGGCCATGTGCTAGTTTTCATTTGTGTTGTATAATCTATTTTAATGTATTGTATGCACATGTTACTGTAATAACATTCTTACTCCTTCCCACAACAGCAAGCCATGCTCAAAGTCTGGTGCAATTTTGTGGCTTCTTATTAAAATATTTTACAGAAAAAAATTTCTGTTATGTGTCCAAGAGCTTGACCTTTGAATCTTGATTCCTGAATCAATAGGTTTCTTTCTTGCTCCAAGTGCAAGCCAGTCACAAAGCTGGGTTAAGGTATATAGTCTAGAAATAGATGCACTGAGTGGAAACCATTTAATCTATTTTGAATCAATGTGACATTGACCTTTGACCTATTTAAATTTAAAATCAATATGTGCCTTTCTTACTTTAAAATGCAGGCCATTTAAAAAGTTTGGTCAAGATTTGCTGCCTAAAACTAAAGTTATTGTGCAGAACCATTTTCTTCTTTGATTCAATGTGACCTTAACCTTCAACCTTTTGACCAAAAAAGTTGTTTTTTCCTTACCCCATATGCATGCCATCCACAAAGTTTGGTCAAGGTATGATATCTAGAAATAAAGTTACTGAGCAGAAAACACAAATGGAGAGACAAACAGATGGAAAGACAGACTGTTCAAAGCAGGTGACTAATCTCTGTAGGTCATACCTAGAGGATTGACTAAAACCTTGTGTCTGTACAGTGAAAATCCCTCATTTGCCACGAGTATTGAAACCTGCACAACTTACTTACCTGTGACCTACAATTATCACACATGGAACCCCTAAATTCTCCACATTTCCTGCGGTCAAAATGGTGTTCTCCAAAGTACTGTAGCAACTGGGCACGACGACAGTCGGCTATGTTTTCACAGTATTGTACCATGCGGAAAAGATTATCAATATGGACCCTCTTTGATTCATATGTTGATGTCTTGTCCACTGAAACAAATTTAGCATAATTATTTTATAAAATATGTTTTCCCATAATAAATTTCTAATACATTTCAATGATACATCATGCACATGATGTAAATGATATGACATATATTCATTTTGAATACACAGTATTTGATACTGTAGATTCGATTGTTTACATGAAGCACCAACTTCCACTGATTTTTGGGTTGCTTCAAATCAAGTTATCCACATACTAAAAATAGGATATTCCCCGTGATCAATGAAATAATCATGAATTCAAGTACAAACCAAAATGTAATTTTTTGCAAAACCATTTCAACCAATATTTGGAGTATAATAATACTTTCCCTAAAACAATACATTAGGAGTCCTTCCACTACCTCACAAATCCAGCCCAACCAATATTTGGAGTATAATAACACTTTCCTTAAAATAATGCATTAGAGATCCTTTCACTACGTTGCAAATCCAACCCAACCATTTTTTAGGAGTATAATAATACTTTCCCTAAAATAATATATTATGAGTCCTTCCACTACCTTGCAAATCCAGCCCAACCTATATTTGGAGTATAATAATACTTTCCCTTAAATAATACATTAGGAGTCCTTCTACTACCCTAAAATAATACATTAGGAGTCCTTCTACTACCTTGCAAATCCCTAAGATAATACATTAGGAGTCCTTCTACTACCTCGCAAATCCCTAAGATAATACATTAGGAGTCCTTCTACTACCTTGCAAATCCCTAAGATAATACATCTGAAGTCCTTCTACAACCCTAAAATAATACATTAGGAGTCCTTCTACTACCTTGCAAATTCCTAAGATAATACATTAGGAGTCCTTCTACTACCTCGCAAATCCCTAAGGTACTACATTAGGAGTCCTTCTACTACCTTGCAAATCCCTAAGATAATACATCTGAAGTCCTTCTACTACCCTAAAATAATACATTAGGAGTCCTTCTACTACCTTGCAAATCCCTAAGATAATACATTAGGAGTCCTAACACTACCTAGCAAATCCCTAAGATAATACATTAGGAGTCCTAACACTACCTCGCAAATCCAGCCAAACCAAGCTAAAAAGGATGTTAACCATGTCATTTGGTTTGTTTCGGTAATTACAGTGCTCAAAAGCCATCTGCATACCAAGATGAAAGTCAGACGAGTGTTCTCCCATTGGATATAGGGACTGAAACCAAATCCTGTCATTAATCAGTTACTACTATAGCAGAAGTGCATGCTCTTTAAGGGAAGTAACTATGGGGAGTTCTTGGCAGGTGTGTCTGGGTAGTAATTTTGAGAAGAAGATGTCTGAAACATTTTCTCTTTTTAGTCATGGTGGCCATCATCTGATGGTGGATTGGCATAATTTGAACAAAGCTGAAAGACCTTCATGCCAGGATCCTTTCTGTCAAATCCTGTTACACATTGGAGAAGACGTTTAATGGTTTATTTATTTTTAGTACCTGCAGCCATATCTAATAATGGATTAGCATAATTTGAAAAAATTTGAAAGACCTTCATGCCAGGATGCTTTCCATAAAATTCTGACAAATTCTGTGGAGCAGTTTTTAAGAAGTAGTTTAAAGGTTTCTCTATTTTTAGTAACAGTGGCCATGTTTGATAACAGAACTTCATCATTTAAACAAATTGGAAAGTGTTTCATGCCAAGATGCTTTCCTTCAAACGTGGTCAAATTCTGTGGTGTGGTGTTTGAGAAAAGTCGTTTAAAGGTTTTTCTGTTTTTTTTTGTAATGGTGAACATATTTGATGGTAAACCTTCATCATTTAAACAAACTGGAAAGAGCTATATCAGAGATGATGTCAGGATTTTATCTGAAGGGGGGAGCTCCCCCCTTGTCACCAAAATAAGGGGGGAGTAGAAAAAAAATGAGAAAAATGAGGGGGAGGAGGAAACAGCAATAGTTCAATATTTACCTAACACATAAATATCCATCTCTTTCGTCCTGCTCTATTTAAATCAAAATCCTCAAAAGATGTCTCCTCTAGTTGTATAAGCATTAATCTCTTGATCATTTCTGAGCTTAATTTGTTCCTTATCTGTGTATGAATATTGTTCTGTGCTGAGAACCCCCTTTCACATATGCATAGCTAGCTAAGCCAGCTTGAACAAGTTGGAAAACTGTTCTTTATGGTTGTTATGTACAATTTTCAACAGCTCATAGGTATTGTCTCTTGGATATCTCTGCTCCAAAATAATATTTGAATTTTTTCACTAGGAAGAGCTCTGCCAAAGTTTCACTTCTTTGAATCAGTGCTTTTTTGACTACTATGCCAGATTTCCTATCTGTTCCACAATGTTGTATTAGGGTTTTAAGTCCATCAATGCCAAAGTCAGCTTGTTCAGACAGAGGTATTTTGATCAAAATAAATATCCTTACTTTTTAATTTCTTTTTAGATTCTTATTTATTCAATTTATCTTAACCCTTTGAGTGGTATATAGTTTTGTAGCACAAGATCCCTAAAGGCAGAATTGTTTGAGAAAAGAAATGAAAATTGCAGTCTACTTTTAAATTACCTGTATTTTAATTAGGCTTACATTTCTGACATTTAATTTCGAAATACCGCTTAATAGGGGGTTGACTGGCATGCCGTCTGTTTTGTCATCATTTTCAGGTTCAAAATTACTCACTAGTATTTCCAGTAACACTTTCTGGGCTCCAATAATCTCATATACTTCAAAACTTTAAAAATCATTGTCATCATCGCTATCATCGACCAGTATTTGCCGAACAAAATCGTCATCTGAAGATGAACCATGTTGTGAGTCAGCCATTTTGGATTTTCTAAGAGCCCTTACTTGAAACACACATTTGTAAAACTTCCTTCATGAATGCAATGTTCAACCTCGACAATGCTTGTTCCAGGGCCCAAATGTGCCAATAAAATTTAGTTTAACAACCATTCTTTTCTAGCCGAAGTATCACAGATGTGTAAACAGTTGCCTACTGGAGAAAAGACGGATAACGAGACTCCTACTGGCGGCGCGACTTATGCCGTGAGAAGCACTTTTTGGGTTAACAGTTAAATAAAAATTGTATACTGCGCAGAGTACATTTTTATATGCACAACTTTAAACTAATTTGCGGTAGTTCTCGCGCATCACTGCTTTCCAAGTGCGCGAATTCGCACAAATTTTGCACGATTTGCGCACTCGTGCTCCCTGGAAGCATCTCTGCTACATGCCAGGATGCTTCATTCAAATTTGGTAAATTCTGTTGAGCAGTTTTTGACAATAAATTGTAAACAGTAATTGTGAATGTACAATGCAAGATGGACGACACTATGCACAACAATGGACCATACCATAAACTCACTTGGTCTTATGGCTATTTGAGCTAAAAACGGCAAGACAAAATGCAGGACAAGTTGCGCTAATGATATTGTCATACTCCACATTAAACACAAGACAAAAGACAAAAAAGGCCATAAATCTAACAAAATTTGAGGGAGCAAAGTGATTTGTCAATATACACATCTTCAGGTGATGACCATAACCTTTACCAATTTTCATGATCTGTGAGAATAGTTGCAAATATGAGATTGTGTCATACACTGTTAGAAAAAGGTCAATAAGTAACAGATTGTGGGAGCAAAGCGATTTGTCAATATGCCTAGTTTCATGTCAATCCATCAAAAACTGGTATAAAAGTGTCCAGCATGATAAATTGACAAAAATATGGATGGATGGACAGATATAAGAATAGATTTTCATATAAATCAGATGCTAATCCATTGTTTACTTTCAATAACTTAAAGACATGATTTAACCTGAGGTAAGAATTTCATTTGAATGGCAATACCAACTAAACTTATGTAGTGAAATATGACTGCCCCATCAAAGTTACCTATGTCTGATGATATAGTGTTGTACTCACTAAAATGCATGTACAAAATTGCATGACTGCAGCCAAAAATCCCTAACCAAAAGCGCTGAGGTATGGAATATAAAAATCAGTGACCTAATTTTGGTGGGTTGGTTTGTATTCACCAAGATAGAACCACAAAGTTCCATTACTCTGCAAACCATTAATGCCAAAGAAACCAGATGTATGGAAGGACAGACAGAAAGAACAGACAAGGGCTACACATTAGGCCCCTACCACATTCTTTGCAGAACATAAAAATAATCTAGTTTTGTTTATCCTACTTGCATTTATCTAACTCTAACCTTTATAAGACAACATACAATGTAATTTATTGGTAATTAAACAAAATTAAACTTATTTATCCAAAAGTTGGACTAATTGTATGATTTTAATTTGCATGGTTTGCATCAGATTAATAAAGCCAGACTCTGGTAAAAGAACTTAACGAGACTCATTCTAAGACATAAATTTTAAGTAGACAATATGGTAATATGTAAATAATAATAAATGTGTACAGTGGACATTCTGGGTGTAAATTGGAAGGGATTGTAGATCCAATTGGAATCTTGGATAATCAAAGCTGAACAGTTATCTACTGTATGTTTCAAATGGGCGACACAAGCTTCAGTTACATAAAGCAAAACTTTTCTAAACTGGTACCTCTCCCACCTGGCTTCCTTTTCAGATTGGCCACATGAGGTCCAGATAAAGTCATTTGTATACTAATCACCTCTTTATACTGACCACCTCTATAAAACAGCGAGGTTTAACAGTCTACTAATTAGTTTGCAGTAACTGGTTCCCAGTTTGATGACTGCATGATTTACACAAATCAGGATCTTTGCTTTATTTTACTCTTTATTAGCTTGCACCTGATGAATTGCTCTAAATCAGAGGACAGCAAAGACACCTATAATTAAGAAATGTTTAAAAATGATATTTTTGGGAACATATTTGTACTGGCTTTCAATAAATGTACTTACTTTCTAAGATTCTTCGCAACCTCTTTACATCCTGATAAGAGTAGTACATGATACAGTGAGAAAGAAGGCCATCTCTGCCCGAGCGACCTGCCTCCTGATAGTACCCTTCCATAGACTTGGGTAGGGAGTAATGGATGACATATCTTACATCAGGCTTGTCTATTCCCATACCAAAGGCTATTGTGGCACATATTACCTGAAAATAGATTTGAAAAAAAGAACAGGCAGATATAGGGTCAATGCAGCTCATTCTAATCATGATTTCAATGAGTCCATAATCACACTATGTGACAGTAAACATGGGTCTAAGCTATTGGCAGTAGTCTTGACTTGCCCAGACTGTATCTGTATAGAGAATTTAATTACAGTAGTCAACACTCATATCAATGTTTAGAGCCTCAAAGTTTGGGGTGCCTTGTCTTTTATTTATTCTCGTTGCCATGGTTTGGCTTTCCATTGCATAGCAATGAAAGCCAAAGAGGGCCAGGTGACCCAGCTACATTTGCAGTTTTATGTGCATTATACACTGCTAAAAAAGGTATAAAGGAACCACACACCGTTTATTGTATGCAAATATCTACACACAGCAAACCATGTAAAAAAGTAGTCATGCAAAAACCAGATCTCAATCAGCACATAGTTATGATATTTGAGTATGGCTGACATCACAAATCGTGAATATCAAACCAGCTACAATCAGTTTGATTGTGTAAGAATTGCTATATAAAAAAAGTGTAGTGCATATAAGATGCTGAACAGACAATTGACAACATGAGACCTATGTCTCACTAAAATATTTTACAGATAAAAGCAATTACCATATATACTCGCGTACAAGCTGGGTCCAAATGCAAACAACATAGACCCTGATCTGCCATCGCATAATGTGCCAGCAGATCAGGGTGTATGTTGTTTGTTCTACTGATTAGTCCTTACAAACTGCTAACCCAGATCTGCCAGCACATTATGTGATGGCAGATCTGGGTCTATGCAGTTTGCAGTTGGTATATGCTTATAACCAAGTATGTACGGTACTTTGACTACAGTGAACCAAAGTCATTTTAGTCATCAAACAAATTATGCAATCTTTATGTTAGAAAGTAATCTAAGTGATAAAAAAATTACCTGGAGCTTTGTTAAAAAAAATAAAAAAATAATAACTTTATTATATTACTACATTAAAAAATTTTGGATTTACACTTGCTTGTGAAATTGTGAAACCATTTGCAGTGATTGTGTAAGTGTATCTAGTACTATTCGTCTTCAGTTACAAGGTTTCAGAGGGTTCTATTTCAATGGGCCCTCCTTCTCTTGTATAAAGGATGATTTGTAATTTCTATAGACCATTTGCCATTTTTAATAGAACATGTTGTAAAATGGACCCTGCCTTTTCTAATCAGTGTTTGAAGCAATAAAGCTCTTTGAAAACTTAAAGAAGTACTGATGGGAGGCTAAACTTCTGATATGTATTTGACAATCTCATGAAACACCCTGACACTAGAGCTGTTTTCTTATTACTCCAACAAAGCAGGAAAAAAAAAAAAAAAAAAAAGTCTGAAGCTTATGCATTATCTGTCTCATCAATCAAAACTGAACACCTCTATCTTACAGAATGACCCTAAATTTTTAAGCTTTTCTGTCCATTCCAAGAACTGATCTTCATTTCGATTGTAGATTATGATTGCCTTCTTCAGTACTAATGCAAGCTTCAAGAGGTAACTGACTGGTCTTTTGTTTTCTTTATAAACTGACAAAGAGGGGGTGCTTTCAAGCAAAGCTGGTCTGACCGCTCAAAAGCGATCTCAGAGAAAGACTAAGATTTTTCAAGAGGAATTAACCAAACTTGTCAAATGGTAAATAACCTCGGGGTATGTTCTTTAATATAAAGAATTGTAGCATCCTACAAGTATACAGATTAAAAGCTCCATTACTCTTCCAGTACCCACTAAAAGGACACCAGCTGTCATCAGATGTGACTAGATACTTATGAGTGGAAATACTTGTCCTGGAAAAAAACACATAGACAAAGCAGTGAAGAAAGCAAACAGCACATTTGGGTTCCTGTGAAGAAATCCATGAGTCAGTAATGAACAGACTAAATCAGCTGCCTACTTATCACTGGCAAGACCCCGCGTTGTTTGTCCTTTGAGTTTGAAGATGACCATTACATTACTATCTGGTCTGATTTCTGTGAGTACGTGAGTGGCTGATCAGGCCAATTTGTGCTCTGAACTGTCTATGGCACACTTGACAGGAGATGCTGCTTGGGTTTGCTTGATCAATAGAGGTTTTGCTGCAGTTCTGAGATTTACGCTGCTTGTGCTTCCGCACTGACTCTGCAATTTTCTTCATTCAAAGTCTGTAGCTCTAGTATGGATGAGACTCCGCCAGGTGGGCGATCCTGTGCAAGATCATCCCAAGACCCAGGGTCATTGTTGAAGTGTTTCAAGGATGACTTGAGGGAATCTTTGAAGCATTTCTTCTGACCACCCTGAGATTGCTTTCCTTCCTTTAGCTTGCTGCAGAAGATCTTTGGTAGTTGCTCTCCTGACATCCTGGTGATGTGGCCTGTCCATCTCAACTGATTTCATCAGCAGAGGGTGGATGCATGGAATGTCTGTGAGAACCTCAGTATCTGCAAACCCTGTCCTGCCATCTTATCCTTATCAGTTTCCTCAGGCAGCCGATGTGAAAATGGTTCCACTTCTTGGAATGGCATCTGTACACCATCCAGGTTTTGCATGCATACAGCAGGGTTGGCAACACAATTGCTTTGCAGACCTTCAGTTTTGTTTGTAGACTGATGTGTCTGCACTCCAACGCATTTGCGCATAATCTGCCAAAGGCTGCACTTTCTTTAGCAATTCTGGCATTGGTTTCATTCTTGATGTGGACTGCACATAACAGTTTGCTGCCAAGATAGGTGAACTTGTCTACTGCCAGGTTGGTTTGGTACTTTACTGTGATGGTAGGTTCTACATAAGGCTTTCCTGGTGCAGGTTGGTGCATCACCTCTGTCTTCTTGATATTGATTGTGAGACGAAGAGAAATGGTCCATACTCTGTTGCATGTCAGACTCAGATTTGGTATTCAGGGAACAGTCGTCCGCAAATAGGAGATCATGAATAGTTACATTATGTAATTTCATTTTTGCCTGTAGTCTCCTGAGATTGAAGAGTTTGCCATCAGTCTGGTATCTTATGTCAATCCCAGTGTCATTGTCACGGAAGGCATTAGTAAGCATGGCAGAGAACATCAAACTGAAGAGGGTTGGGGCCAAAAATACTAGAACTATTGCTTGAAGCACTATTATTAATGAAACACTATGTATATGCACTAATTACAGTAGGGTATTCAAGCTCACACTTCACTGATTTTCGGACAAAGCCACTATATCAACATCGTGTCAATCAAATCTCATGGTACACACAAATGCTTGTCAAGTAAATAATCCCCAAATAAACAAGTCCAGCTTTCATAAAAATACTGATAATAGGTCCGTTCTTTCACTCATTGTCGTGTGAGCTGCAATTATTCATTCAGTGTGAATTGGCTTGATTAATGAGGTTGCAAGGTTCACTAATACACAAGTAACATCTTCCTTTTCAGTGATTGAGGCATGACCTGTTTAGCATACCAGTTGTGGAAGTGTGATTTTCATTCTTCTTTGTACTCTTTATTTATTGTCAAGTCTAGTGGTTGAAGTTGGTCTGTACATGAGGCTGGCACAAACAAAGAAGTGATTCCAATGTCTTTCAATTTAGTTAGCATCTTCACACTTTGGTATTGCCACTGCCTGCTAATTGCATTGAGCAAGGGGCAGCCGGTCACCCGTTTTGATCACTTTATGGACAGTTTGTTTGAGTAACAGATCATACAGATGTACTTTAATAACTGATTGGCTTAGTGTTTTTGGCTCCGTCAGTTTCCTTTGATGTTGAGCACTCAAACAAAAACACGGTGTAAGTGATTGATCTTGACAGGTGTTTTATTTGTGTTCATAGAGGTGGTAGTATTGTTTTAGGTTTAAGTGTTGTTGGCTGCGTCGGCTTCCATTTATGTTATTCACTTGGATGAAAAACAAGGTGTAAGTACCTGTCAGGTCTTTGATTTGTGCTCATACATGTGGTAGTATTGTTTTAAACATTCAAGTGACTGCCATTTTATTTTGGGTATTTGTAGAGGTTAAACCATGAAATTAAATACTTACTAATATGCAAACCTTGACAGGCAAAACCATGACTTTAAGTACCCACAAAAATGTCTCTTTTTTAAAAAACAAAACCATGAAAATTGAACCTCATGAAAATAAATGATACTACAGTATTCTGTCTCTCAACATTTTCTATTTTACCACATACTGTACATCAGTTAATAGTCAAGGGTGACTGCTGTAATGAAATAAGCAGATGGAGTTGAACTAGCGTCTTCATAAGAAAACTAACCATGGAATCTATTACAGGATGATGGGCAAGAAAATGTTTCCATTCATACTGGAAACTTGCCATTATGGATACGTTTTAAGTATACAGGATCTATAGCAGAATCTTTTGACACAATTCAAGCCTTTTTCAAGGTTTTTCACGACTTTTTGAGGTTAAAATTTTGAGTGAGCAACGGAATAAAGCAACATTTTCTAATACTACAAATTAAAATTTAATGTGTAATTAATGAAATACGATGCAAAACTGTATACTTACGAGCAAAGTCAGACTGTAGAAGAATGATGATACAATTTAAAATTCATGCTTTCATCGAAAGGGACAACAAATTCTTCATTTTCCAATTTTTCCTTTAGAATTCTAAAGAAGTACTAGTATGGGACTAGTCCGAAACGGGTGAGATACAAAGTTTTTCTATCTCCACATGAAAAGTTTTTAGCGATGTTGCTATCTGGGAACATGCTGGCAAAAACTTTGTTTATTCCCATGTTAGACGAATAACTGTTATGCTTTGAAACCGTGTGCAGAGTCCAAATAACTTCCACCTCCAAAGTGTCTTCTTTCGATACAAATGATGTTATCAACTGATAGGAAGACTGTTTACGGGTTGTCAAGTTTGCAGAGCTTGTTATGTTGATAGCCTTTTGAGAATCCAAGTTGGCTTTGGGACATGGGACTGAAAAAAATGATGCAACATCGACTACTGCATCCGATCATGTGCCTTTGACTGGCACTTGATGTTTAGCACCTTTTGCGTGAGATTTCAAAGCACTTTAACCAACAGACATCACACAAAATGTCTTAAGACATAATTTGCAAACAGCAGAATAAATGTCTGCATCTTTCTGTAGCCATTCTTCATATTCTTGATTTTCACGCCACGATGCTTGGAATTTTGTCTTGGTCGCCATCTTTGCATCCGGGTATGTGTACGGGCGAAAAACCACATCCAGGTAAAACCGATGATTACCGAAAATCACAAAAGTCTCATTTGTGATTGTGCTAATTTTTTTTTTTTTTGGCATTAGTTTTCATTTTCAAGGGTTTCCTGACAGAATTCCAGGATTATATTAAAATTTAAGCCTTTTTCAAGGTTTTCCAGGACGCCTACGGAATTCAAGGGTTTTTAAGGATCGCTACGGACCCTGTTTATAGTACAGTCTTTTCAGCAATCCTTTGTGAAAAAGTGGGGATAAAGTAAGGCTACATTTGTTTTTTAAAATAGGGAAAAAGTAGGGGAAAACAGGTATATTTCATAAAGAAAAATAGTATGAAATTTATGTAAATTACTGAAAAAATAAAACTTTTACTTTTGACTTGCTACTGTAAACTTTAACAAAAACATGCTCTTACATTTCTCAATCAAATAATGTGGTTAAGATCATAAAGTGGGATAGAATACAATGACTTAATTATAATGGACATAATTTGAGTTAAAAGCCAGATGAAGTTAATTTCATGTCATCAGGTGCCAGAAATCTTATCTTACAAACAGGATGGATAACTAGACTTGTCAGCCCTAACAAGACCTTCTCAGTAAGGCAGTCAATATTTTTTTGTAAGTTAGACCAGTTTTTAGTAAGGTATAACGATATATGTACTGCTATTCTCAAATTGTAAATGTACATTTGAAAAGTTCAGAAGTGTTAGCTGATGCAGCGAAGGCAACATTATGTTCAACTAAAAGGTTTATAAAGTACGCATCAAAGTTCAGTTTCAGAAAGTGCAGTTCCAAACCCCATGTAGGTCTATGGCTTCTTGCTACATCTCTCAACTTAATATTAACCTTGCTTTTTTTAAATTTCACTTGGCGGCAGCAATCATCTCACCCACTGTGAACAATACTCAAATCGACGCAACATGATGTCAAATAAACATAATTGTTGCATTTCATGCTTTTTTCCCCCAAGAATCAGAATATTCTTTTTATTACTTCTGTGCTGATTGTTTGAACTTTTTAAAAGGGTGATTGTCCCTTCTGCTATTAACATGTTTTTGTTTGTTACACAACATTTCCAGATAATGCTATGAACATAAGCTTGATCATGCAGGTATTTTGCATGAAAAACACATAGCATATTAAAGCATCTGAGGTAGGCCTGTAAAGATAGTCTGGTTCCCTGGCCATCTCCACTGAATAAATATGAAAACCTAAATCTGGACAAGCCAATATTCAGATTCAACCACAACAATTTTATTTTCATATTTTTTTGCTATTATTCATGAAGTCCATAATTTAAGGGTCATTTCAGTAAGACTTACAGTCAAATCGTAAGGGTTGCCAGGTCTGGGATAAACATGAGACCTGCATGACAATGAACAACTTTTTGACAAGGGAGACAACAACATGGATTTGTTCACATCATGGTCAAAGCATATTACAAGTCAAGACTGCACATTTTTTTTTTTAAAACTGATGCAGTGACGAAAAATGACAAATCAAAAAGGTTTCATGGAGGCAAGGAAACTATTTATGTCAGGACCTAAGTAAACTCTGATCCTAACAAAACTACTTGTTCCTCAGGTATGAATTTCCCTGTCTACAGCAAACACTGGTGACAGATTCTGTTTATCCTATATGGCTTTCTCACATAATGTATAGGCATGTGAGAAAGGATTATCCCACATGATTTTCTGATGTGGGCAAACTAGTTTAAATATCTGCAGGAATGAGGAATTTTGTGTCTAATGACATTAACTTAAACAGTCATCACTTTTTTGGAATGGTCTGGCAAATAGTAACCTTACCTTACATCTACTACCATTAAGCCATCTCTCCTGAATGGCAGCTCTTTCATCGTCCCTCAGGCCTGCATGATACGACACTGCCTGAATACCAGCCTTGCTCAGGTCACGGGCAACTGTGTCACACTCATTTCTGCAGGAGAAAATTGCTTAATACATATGCTGCTATCAGTTCATGTTGATACACAACAACAGACTAGCCAATGTGAATCAAACTACTAAGCAATACATGAGTGCTATGGGAGGCAACTATTGCAAATCACAAAATGTAAGCAATCACAAAAATTTTCAAATTTCATGAGAACACTACATTTGCAAAAATAATCATAAAAAGTTACATATGGTATAAAAAAACATCAAGTACAGTAAAACTCAAAACTGAAGGAACCAAAAATGACCTCCAGAGACAAAAGACGCCCTTCTTGTCAAGCTTGCCTTTTATTTATCAAAGTAGAAAACTTTAACATTGAGGTTAATCTAGGGTGTGGCTGGATGTATGGCTGTACGGATGGAAAATCACATGGAAGCCAAAGAGATTGCTATGTCTAGCTTCTGCCAAGGTGGGCTCAACAAAAACTGAGTTAAGAGGAGATAGTTTCATGAAGTTTCATTGTATCTGCAGAAATATAATCAAAAAAATATTCTGATTTACATTATATGAATAAAGACCACCTTATGCAAACATCTATGCAGTGAAGGGTTGCATTCATCAAACTGATGTTTTCACAACACAACTAAAGCTATTTCCATGGCTCAACATGTTAAATTCTCACGTTAGTTATTACATGTTCACAACACCCCCATCTCAATCCAGACCTTGACCTATGGATAATAACCCATTTAAATATATTGTGCGTCCCCCTCCAATGAATGCATGCACACAAAGTTTGTTAAAAAAAAATGTTACTGTACTATATTTTGGTGCATATAATGCACACCTCGTTTTTGACCCAAAATGAGGGGGGAAAATGTTGTTGACATATAATGCGCATGTTATATAATACATTTTAAAATCTTGATAATTTCGCTCCATTTAGCAGTGCAACAACAGTTGGCCATTTTGGATAGTGCACTGATCACCATTTGTTACTCGCCATTTGAATTCTTTACAATAAATCAGCACATGACTGTTTCTCTGGTCTTGATCAAGAGCAGTACTTTTTTTAAAAAACAGATATTGTAAAAGAAAGAATGAAAAGTGCCAAAATTTAAAAGTCTATCTTTCTGATTTTATGGTTGACCCTTAAAAGTGCTGTTTTTAAGTTTGCCTTGTTGAAGAAGTTCCTTCTGTTGTATATAATCCATCAAATTCCTCTTCGTCTTCATTACTCTCAAAAAGTTGCTATATGTCCTTGTCTGTCATCCTTCCTGGCATTTCAAGATTGAACACAAGATGCTATGTGGAAGTTCAGGTCTAGTATTTATACTAAGATTGAACACAAGATGCCATGTGAATGTTCAGGTCCAGTATTTATACTTGTTTGGACTATCATGAAACCTCTGAAATACATCTCAGTGCCCTAGATAGAATTTACCAAGACAATACTTTGTAATTATGTTTCACACATCAAAACTTTAGCTGGCACCAATTATCTTTAAAAACACCATCCTGAGTCAGTTAAATATTGCTCACCATAAAATAACAAAGAAGGATCAAGTACTGTGGTTTACTATGAGAAATAAAACAAAGAACCAAGCTTATTTATTTTACCTACACAAGGCATTGTAACTATGTTTCGCACATCAAAACTTTAGCCAGCGCTGATTACCATGAAAAGACCACACTGAATCAATGAAGCATTGATCACTGTATAGTTGCAAAGATATATCAAATATTATGATTTAAGATGAGAAATAAACAAAGAACCAAGCTTATTTTCTGATCTTAAAGTAAATAAATTGCAAATTTACCTAAACAAAGCATTGTAACCATGTCTAGCACATCAAAGCTTTAGCCAGCACTGATTACCGTGAAAAGAATACACTGAATCAATGAAGCATTGATCACTGTATAGTTGCAAAAATATATCAAAATACTATGATTTAAGATGAGAAATAAAACTAAGAACTAAGTTTATTATCCGAAGAAAAACAAATGTTTACAGACTTCATACATTAATTGATTATTATATTTCATGATGTTTTAGTGTTACCATAACAGACTAACAGTAATCACAAAAAAGATGTCCCCTAAATCTGCCTCTGATGAGAACATTAACACTACTTGAATTCGAAATATTATATTTCAATTCAAACAAGAGTAAATGAAGAAAAAATTTATTAGATCCAGTTATCAAATATTGAACATTTACAGGTATGGTAATCATATATTTGATCCACTGATAACCTTGAAAAGACCACACTGAGTCAATGAAGCATTAATCACTGTATAGTCACAAAGAAATATAAAATATTATGATTTAAGACGAGCAATAAAACTAAGAACCAACTTTATTTTCCAAAGAAAAAAATATTTTCCAACTTCATACATCAGTTGATTTTTATCCCAGATATGCGGCAGATTGTAACGGCCCATGTCCCTGTTCAGCGATGGTTTGTGAGCACGGATGTATATAGACTCTTTAAACCCCCACTCAAACCATGATTGTTCTCGATCTAAGATGTTTACTGAGTCCCAAGATACCGTATGGCCCAGGCAAACTGTGTGGATGTGTCGTGATACCTCAGACGAACTTGAACTTGGTCTTCTATGTTCGTTGAATCTGCCGCATATCTGGGACAATTTGTTAACATCGCTCACTATTCCCTTGGGTGATGTTAACAATTAGTAGAGAATAAATCATTCTGCTGATGAAGTCCTTAGTACAAGGACGAAAGCTTCCGGTTAGCTTTCAATTTATTTATTGTGTATGAAATTGAACAGTTTAAACATTATCAGCTATGAATAATAATACACAGTTAAGCTTTCACCCAAGTTTCTACAATATAATGAAGAAACAATATCCTGATTTTACTGTGTTCAATCTAGGTATTTAAACTTGTACTACCTGGGATGATTCTGCTATATTAATTAGGGCCACCTGGCAGTCTCAATTTCTGTTGGTGGCCGCAGCATGTTTTTTTTATGACATTCAATTTCATGCTTTTTTTAATTGAAAATGGAGTCTTAAATAGGGTTCAATATTCTTGTTTGTTAACTTGTGTCTGCTTGGTAAATATGCTGCAATGATTCCTCTCCTTTAAAACATAGAGCTTTAATCTGATGTGAAAATAACTTTTGGTACCATATGATCATACTGCACTTTATTCCAGTAACACATGTAAGTAACAAACAAAAATATTTTAATGCGGCATAAATTTATATTATGTTAGATGAATAAACTGATAAATTTGTTTCATATTAAAGACTTGTTATAAAAAAAATTGTTTACTAAGAACACAACAACAGCAACTTCTACTAACACTACTATTTAAAAAGGCAACTTTTTTACAAAACAATGAACAAAATTATATAATTACCAGAAATTTTGGTTTATAATATTAATTTGTGTATCTGCTAAAAAGGGACATCTGAAAATAAATTGCAACAAAAATTATAAATGATGAGGTTAAGGTGGTTAGAAACCATAAGACTGTGTCTTTAAAATTCCCCAAAATACTCGTTTTGCAATGAAACATTCCCAATTCTAGGGATGGGGGCCCCAAAATTTTGTTGTTGGAAACATTCCCTGACTACTGATGTAAATAGATGAAGTTAAAAGTACTAGTAACAAGGCCCATATTATAACTCAATAGATGCATGCATATAGCAGTTTGATTTAAGACATTTTTTGTAAGTGAAATAAGAGTTGAGAACAATGGTTCCACAAAACAAGGTTTTCTTGATAGGAACAACAATACTATGATATAACCTCAGCATATCTGACCTGCAAACAATTGAACACGATGTTTCATCTTGCTCGAGCAAGTGAGACAATAAGCAATTTCTTTTAATTATGTTTCTCCAATAATACTTACCTGATCACATTACATTTGGATAACTTTCTCTGCTACCTCGGAATCCAGCCCTCCCGGAAAGATGAAAAATGTTTTTGTCTATATATTAGCAACTCTTACAGATTACCTTCCCTTTCTGCCTGCTAGGTGGCTACCATTATACCCGGATGTAACCAGTTTTTACTTGAGCAAAACCTTAAAGAATGCTTGCATTGTGGGGAAGGATGGGAAGGATTATTTGTAATGTGATCAGGTAAGTATTATTGGAGAAACATAATTTACTAAAACATTTGCTTTCTTTGTCAAATACATTACCTGATCACATTACATTAGAAGAAAAGGCAAAAAGAAGAGGAAATGCTGAGCATCCTACATCTACCTGCGTCACCCAGTAGAAGCATGATTGCTCTACTAACTGATGAAATTCTCCTTATGTAGGTTTAGCACAATGCTAGACCTTTTGTTTATACACATGTGAGGGAGATCCCTGTGAGATTCTGCACTTGATTATAGTCTCACCCTTAAAGTTTTCAAAGCAAATCCAGTGAAAGTGTCTCATCTATGATGTTGGAACGTGTCCGAGATCATGGACTGGTGTCCCTTTATGGTCATCAGTGCTAACTTCTTGTCTTCAAAGAGAAAGAGAAAGAAGCTGGTCAGTTGAGAATTGGAGTCAGAGTGGTGTGACATCATTGATGTGATACCAGTCATTAAAAACCCGCCCTTTCCCTTCATATCCCTTCAGAGTGAAGGGCCTTCTAGCTGTTGAAATCCTCTCCACAAATGAAGTTCCAAACCTCTTTTCGTGCAAGGTATCACTGACAAGAGCCAGGCACGAAGGAGGAATTCCTCTGGAAATGGATGGAACAGTGGTGACCTGGTCTGCTTGAGCAGAGTGGGGGTAACTATGACTTTCCTGGGTATGTCTGTCACCAGGGCAAGCAGATTGTTGATCCAGGATTTGTACCATAATAGAGGGGTAATTGGACCTATCTAGCAGTTCATGTCCCTCATCTTCTGAACTATTTGTGGTATCAGGACTGATGGAGGGAAGGCACAGATCCACATTCCCTCCCAGCCGACTGATAGAGCATCGATGGCCATACTTCTGAGTCAGGAAAAGGGTAGACGAAGGTGGGCAATTTGTTGTTCCACCTTGTCATAAAAAGATCCATCATCAGGTGGCCCCAAAGGGTGCAGACTCAACTGAATGTGGAAGGATGGAGAGACCACTGTGTACGTCCTCTCCTTGACAGTGAGTTGCCTAAAACATTAAGTTGTCCTGATATGTGGCACATATGGATGTTTATCTGGTATTGGGCACACCACCAAAGGTAATCCCATACCATGACACGAATCTGATGATTTCTTCCCTCCCTGTTTGTGGAGGTACATGACCACTACTGAATTGTCCAACACTATCAGGATTGTATGTCCACACATGCATTCCACCTAAGTCTTAGAGGCATTGAGAATGGCTTTCATTTCCATGAGGTTGATGTGAAGAGCCATCTCTTGAAGCATCCACTTGCCACTGACCATCATTAGGTCTGGTAGCAAGTAAGCTCCCCAACCCAACAGACTGACATCTGTACAAATTGTTATTTCCAGTTGTGGGTTTTCGAAGGGTATTCCTGCCATGAGCCACTTCCTGTCGTGCCACTGGAGAAGGAAGTTTTCGATGTTGGAAGAGATCATAATGTTTTGATCTAGATGGCCTATGAAAGGTCACCATTGTGCTAGAAGGGACATTTGTAATGGGCACATGTAAATGCGACCAAGGGTAACAAATCTGCTGCCACATTGAATAGGCTGAGGAGTCAAAGAAACTCCCTCGCTGAGATAAACATTTTGCTTGAAATCCTCTCTGATGCATGAGCGATGTTTTTGACATGTTTAGGAGGGAGATGTATGAGATTGAGGCGTGTGAAAAACTCCATACCAACATGTATAAAATGTTGAGAGGGATAAAGTCCGACTTCTCAACATTTATTATCCACCCTAGACTGTGAATATGGACAAGAATGCGAATATGGGCAAGAAGGTTGTTCATATTTTGGACCAAAACCAAACTTACCCAATGTTATTAAAGAATGTCATCCAGGTACGCTGCCATCACTGTCGAGGTCATCCTGAACCTTGAGATTAGACAGTCTAAACTTTTCGTAAAGGCCCAAGGGGTTAGGTTAAGGATGAAAGGAAGAGCATGGAATTGATATACTTTGCCCCAATAGGCTAAGTGTAGATATTTGCACGATGTCATATGGATTGGAATGTGAGAATACGTGTCAGACAGGTCTAGGCATATTGCTTAGTCACGTTGCACTGAAAGACGGACAGACTTTGTCATCTCCATCTTTAATTTTGGGGTAGAAATAAATTGATTGAGCCTGCTGAGGTAGATTACAGGTCTCAATTTGCTGTTGGACTTCATCACCAGAAACAGTCTGGAGTAAAAGCCCTGTGTGTGCAACTTTTGTACAATCTCCACTGCCCACTTCAAGAGTAAAAGATGCAGGAGGGCATCAGGGCATTAGCCATGGTGTGGTGAGATGCCCTATTCACGATCTTGGCAATACGGGTCACTGAATCCCAGACGTGATTGTTTTCAGCCTTCTCATTGAGGAAAAAAATAGCCAATGATGCTAAGTCAAGTTGTAAGGAAGTTGACATAATGTTCCTCACTATCATGGAGATCGCACTGAAGACATGCTGATCCACCTTATAACAAAGTGTTGCAGTCATGCCAAAGGTGGAAATATCCTTGTCGACATTAGGTATTTTCGAACCTTATGCATCAGTGTGCGACTTGTACCAGTGAGACGTGAAGCTAGCCGGCAATTGACTCACAGAAAAGAAGACTTTTGCATTACTGTGAATTTTTTTCTGAAAGACGCCCGATGATTCTACAACTTTTGATGACTGAGGCAATGTTCTAAATGATGGACTGTTGTCATCATTGTCTATATCCATAGAGTCTTTGACCTTGTAGGTAGGGATGACTGTAGGTGGAGGAGGATATTTGGACGGAGGCAAGATTCTATAGATTTCTTCTATTGCTGCCTTAAAGCTGAATTCCATCTGTTCCATTGTCAGATCAGATGATTCAGGCATTTCCATTTCATCCCCTTGATCTATTGGGGACTGTCCTCCTCTTGTACACCTTGGGTCCATGGGTAGAGCATTCCATATGTCAGTGATGATGCCCATAGGTTATGTTGTTAAGAGTGGTGGTATAATAGAATGCCGGTTTGGCACAGTTGGTTTAGGGTTTAGCTTGGCCGAACGGCTCTATGAATAAATCTGGTTCACTATAAAGAGGCATAGTAATGTTTGGTCCGGCTGGTCAACTGTGCGGTATGTCTAGCATAAGATAATGTAGCTGTTGGAATATATGCATAGCCAGCCCATTGTATGGCTGGACTGGCTGGTTGACAGTCAGAATGGCATATGGCAGATGATAAATGCCATGAAAATTGGACAGCGGTATATGTAAAATTGTGGCTCGGTTGGTCCAGCTGGCCGTATCAATCAAAGAGTACACCTTCATGTCCATCAGGAATTTTCTCATCCATGGAGTACGGGATATTTGTGTATGTTCATGCCTCACGGGCAGAGATAAGTTTGACTCTACACCCTCACGCCCTGTAGGAAGGTGATATTTTTGTGTGTGTGTGTGAGAAAATGGTGCAATATGGTGCATTTGTTTATATTTTGGGGATATAAAAGGTCCTTATTGGAAATGTATGTTTTAGACATTTTATTTTTACTTACCCTCATACCCTTTTGTTTAACAACTGAACTTAAAAAAATACAAAATAAAAATTCATCTCTCAAAATGCAAGGAAATGTCTGCCATTATAATAATAAAACACATCCATTAAGGGTAAAATAAATCTTTTGTCACACTAGAATGCCAATAAAATGCACACTCAGAGAAGCCCTATCAACTCCTTTGTCCTTCATATGTTATGCTTTTCTTCTAAGCAAATTATAGTTATTCATTTAGTGCTTGGTTAGTGGTGAAAGTAAAACACTGATTACACATCCAAGTGCTGGCTAAAAAAGACAAACCACAATAGGGTACAGCTTCATATCACTCAAATCTGTACTGCTGTCTGTTGCAATGCTAAATGGTGCATCATGACAAAGCTTGGCCGGACGAGACACATCCTCCTATGCCAATACTTTCGTAATGGCAATGGTTTTTGTTCTGGCACAGCTGTATTTCTTGGCAATAGCCGAATCAAGAAACATCGTGCAAAACATAGGCCCGGCATTGTCAGCAACGGCTAGCAGTTGTTTATTTTTGCCAAGAAAGTTTACAAAAACTGTTTCTGCATTTATAACTGACAAATCATTTCCAGCTGAAAAAACCTTTCTAGCTTTGGAATATAGCCATGACTCTCTTGAGAAAGTGTATATAGCTCTTGTGCTTTGAAGTTTTAGTGTGTCTCTCTAAATCTGTTCATCCACCGCAAGCTATCTTAATGACAGTCCTACAACACCTGCAAAATGCAAACTCATCACCAAGTCTTTGAATACTTATCACAAAATTTCTCTTTGTGCTTTCTCTTTTTTCATTGTGATTGCAGATCCAACTCAGGAGATGGCATGTTGAGAAAAATCCAAGAGTTCATGGCCAGCAGACGACTACTTGAAGAGAATGACTGAATAAAAACAATACGGGCTAAAAAGCAATATATAATTCTGACCATTGAAAATGCAGGAATTAATATTCAACCAATAAAATCACTGGCTTTTTGTTTGCTCTGTGACTGATGTTTTCCTAAACAACAAACATATTATGAAGAAAAGACGTCTGCTTGGTAATACGAAAAAAAGCCAAACAATTAAATGAGTTTTTCATGTTTTGATCAGAGCTTGGATTTTTCTTGGAAGGATGGCATAATTCTTGGAGCTGCTCTGATGAAATCAGAGGAGTTGGTATGTCTGTTGATGACCCTTGGCTAGTAACGATGGAGCTACTTGCTGAGAGGGGCATTTGTCAAATATAAAATAATTTTTTCAAGTTGCATGTCTAATCAAACTTAGGGATTCTGTTCATCATACAAGAATTCTGAAAAATACTTACTATTACTAGATAACATTGATAAGATATTTCACTGACTCTGTCTCATCTTTTTTGATATAACATATGTAATTAGCTCATGTTACAAATGACATCATCAAGTCATATAAGAGAAAAGAATAATATCCAAGGCATCCGAATGTATTTCAGAATCATTTCACAACACCAATTTGGGGTTTTATTGAATAAACTGTTTGCTACAGCTTGCAAACAACAGAAATTATTCATTTCATAAATTCTGTTTGTAATTAGCTTTCATGCAATAGCCTCTAAGCTGAAACTTTATACCATGCATTACTGAAAAGCATAGCTTATTCACCGAATTATAAGTAAAGTTGACCAGTGAAACTGACTTTGAAGAAAGGAATCTGAAATGTGGTATGTCACAAGTCCCTCTCAAGAAGTGATAAATAGAAAAGTGATAGATAAGAATACCACATACCATTGATTTATCTCAAGTGGCTATTTTATATCAAACAGAATTGAGGGATTGGTCAGATGGTGTCAATAAGTCTGGTGAGTACGTCAATCTTTTGATTTGCCTGACTAACTAAACCCTTATTTGCCCAGTTACTGAATTATATGATATGCTTATTGTTCTCACCACTAGGAGAAAAAAAAACAAAAAACCTGCATGTCAAGCATGTCTTTGCAAAGATAACTGTAACCAAAACTCAAAGACACATATTGATGACAATGACACTGTAAAGTGCCTACTAAGTCTCATTTTTCAACTGACATGGGCTTAAAAAAATAATACAAGAAATTTGGTGCATTCAGGAAAATTTTATATATGAATAAGCTTCATCAGAAAACCCCAAACATTCTCTATGGAATACTATTACCTTGAGAGGCAGTACACAATGCCACATTTCCCAGGAAAATTGTCGTTGATTTGTTTAATTATATCATTTGTCAGAGTTGATGGCTTCTTGGGCAGAAGTGAAAACCTCAAGTTGGGGCGGTCAAAACTTTGGGTAAACCTGAAATGAAACGAATTCTGTATAATGCTGTGTCTTGCCTCCTCTACTGTTGCATAATCCAACAAGATTAAATAGAAGGGACTGATGCTCTACTGGCCAAAACAAATTTCCAGGAATCCAAGATAAAACTGTTCCTTCTTTGTAACTGATGAGTGTTGAAATCATCTCTGATATTTTTGAGTGATAACAGGATTTTCATGTTGGCCACTGTGGCAGTGATATTTGATGTAAAATCAGCAACATTTTCATTTAGGACCAACTAGACACCATAAAAAGTGTTTTGGTGACAACCCATGTCGGTATGACCATCCATTCGGAAGAAGTAGTAATAAAAAAAATTCAAGATGGATGTCAGATCGCCATAATTTTCATCTAGGAGCAACTAGATACCATAAGAAGTCTTCTGGTGAAAACCCCATGTAGATATGACTTTCCATTCAGGAGAAGTAGCAATAACAAGTTTTTTTTCAAGATGGTTGATGTAGTGGCCATAATGGATGTTAGATGGGAAGAATTTTCAATCAGGAATATCTAAACATCATAAGAAGTCTTTCAGTGAAAATCCCATGTTGATATGGCCATCCATTCAGAAGGTGTATTTATAACATTTTGAAGATGACCACTGTGGCAGCCATATTAAATGACCAAGTGGCACCATTTTCATTTAGGACCAACTAGACCTTGGGATGAATGTGTGTGTGAAGTTTCATGGCAACCCTCCTAGTAGTTTAGAAGAAACAGAGAAAACAAACTTGTAGCAATGGATAAACAGACATCAGGCCATCCCATAAGCTCTTCTGGTCTATGACCAGTGGAGCTAAAAACCTTACATAGTCAACAGAGCAAGAAAAGTAGGTCACTATGGTCTTAACAGTAGGTCACTGAGGTGATTATTATCCCTCATATAAAACAGTATCTAAGGAATTAAGCTAATTGCAAAATCTTATGCAATCACTAGAGCAATAAAAGCCAGTGAATGTGACCTACTTTTGCACATGGTGAGTAATACCCTCCAAGATGAATACACCCACAAAGTTTCATGATTGTTAATACAAGTGTCAAAGAAACTGAGCTAAAAGCAAAAATTTATCATAATCACTGGAGCATGAAAAGTAGGTCATTGTGAAATATATGTGCCTGTGGTGAGTAGTACCTCCAAGATGAATACACACCCATCAAGTTTCATGATTGTACATACAGCAGTGTTAAAGAAACTGAGCTAAATGCAAAATCTTAACATAATCACTGGAGCATGACCAGCTTTTACCTGTGGTGAGCAGTACTCTCCAAAAAGAATACACTCACAAAGTTTCATGACTGTACATGCAACAGTTCCAGAGAAATTGAATTAAATGCAACAACATACCATAATCACTCGAGCATGAAAAGTCACTGTGACCTCCTTTTGCCCACACTGAGTAGTACCCTCCAGGATGAATACATCAAGTTTCATGACTGTACATACAACAGTGTCAGAGAAACTCGACTAAATGCTAAAACTTACAGCTACAGTGACAACAATGCCATCAGATAAGTGATCCCTAATGTATCACCTTTGCTTTGCAGGCAAGACAACAAAAAAAAGAAAAGAATAAGTCATCTATATCCCCTGCCTGCCAAAATGTCTGCTAGGAAACAGAGGGATCTGTTGAACAGTGTACATACAGGAAGTTCATGTTTACAAAGTACAGAAGGAAGCGATAGGCATGTGAGTTTTCATTCAGAAAAAACAGTGTGAATGGTGGATGGATGGATGGATGAATAGACAAATGAAAACATTAAAAATGCTGATACTGAATAATTGTGAATAGCAAAAGGCACGTCTACACCACTAGTCTAATATGTGTACAAAGTTTCTTAGAACTATTTTGAACAGTTCTGGAATTATGCTATGAAAATAAAAGTGTTAATGATGGATAGATGATGGATGAACAAATTGATAAAACTAAAAATACTGAATCTGAAGAATTGTGAATGGTAAAAGGCACATCTGGACCACTAGTTTCACATGTGTACCAAATTTTATAGAAATATCTTCCATAGTTTGAGTGTTGCCCTGGAAACAAATGTGGATAATGGATGGATAGACAGACTGACAAATGCAAAAAAATATTAAAAATACTGACACCAAAGAATTGTGAATGGCAAAAGACAAATCTTGACCACAAGTCTAATAAGTGCAGCAAGTTTCATTGAGATATCTTAGACGATTTTGGAGTTATTCTCTTGAAATGAAAGTGTGATGATGAATAGAACCTGTTTCCATATCCCTCACCCAATAAGTAGTTTATAGCATCACTTTTATATCATTTGTAAGTTTGGTTTTTGTTGAAATTATAACCGAAAGTAGATGGGTATAGCTACCTCATACAAAAGGCATGTGTGTAACAACTGAATTAATATAACTGACATTTATGGATGTTTTCAACGAAACAAAAAGGTACAATTGGTAAACACGGTTGTCTATAAAACAAAAGATTTTGGTTAGCACATGGCAGAAAGAAGGTTGTTGTTGTTGTGGGTTTAACGCCATTTTTCAGCACATGATAGGCTATACATGGCAGCCAGTTTTATCTGGTGGAGGAAGGACCTGGGCAAACCCCAGGAAGAACCACTGACCCACGGGAAGCTACTGGCAAGCTTTCTCACTTATCCACATTGGCCGAGCCCGAGACTCGAACCCACGCAGACAGAGGTGAGATGGGAGTGATCGGTAAAGGCGAGCGCCTTAGACCACTCGGCAGAAAGAAGGTGATGTCAAACCACTGAACTGTGATATGATACAAGGTAATATGTGACAAAAGCTCATAAAATTTCTCTCTCTCTCTCTGAATCTAAGTAAAACACTCTTAAGATAAAGCTGATGTCCTAAATTTTCGTGAGTGTAAACATGTGTCAAAATAAGATCTGTGCTGCTGTTATGCACAAAACATGGTGAACTAGCACCAGACTGGCAGGTGTGTCTAACTCAAGTGGTGTCAGTTACTAATTTAGCTCCACATAAAAATCCATTGGTTGATTTTGCCAGCATTTCCATACTAACTTTCTAAAAGTGCCTACAATGTGTTACGACTCTATGGTCTAAGAAAAATATAACAGAAAGAAAGTGAAACCAACAAATCAAGTAAAAATCAACAAGCAATTTATTTCTAGGCAATTAAAGTGAAAATTCAAAAAGACGCTTACAGTAATGTGAATTTAAATCCAAATAATCCAATAAGTCTAAGTGTCTTAATTACAAGTCATAAATATAGAATGTTCTGAATGAATGGCTGTATCCTTGAATGTGTTGATATACCAATGGTCTTTAATGTCTTGATGTGCCAGTAGTTTTTAATGTGCTGATATGTCAAAATTCCTGCAATATAATACTCATTAACAAATTTTATCACTGTAGGGTCAAAATAAAGTTTGATTAGTTTAGCTGTATTAGGGTTAAAGATACCAAGAATGTAACAAACAAATGGCTGAAAATATAAATGTCACTCAAATGTAAGAATTATGTCAAAGTATCCTAGTTTTGGTATAATTGAGTTATGCACACTGAGATACATCCATATATTAATTTTCAATAGTGTAGGTAACGTAGGATCCAAGATATTGATGGTGTAGTAAACGAACAACCAAAATACACAAGTCAATCAAGCATGAAAATGAGGTCACAGTGACCTACTTTTATGACTGAATTAATCTTCCTGAAATGCATTTATATAACAATTTTAATGAATGTCAGTGAAATAATATTTAAGATACTGAGTGTGACACTCAGGCATGAAAATAAGAACAGTGACCTTGTTTTGGTATCACTGAGTTACTCTTGCTGAGTTTGCATCTACTTACAGATTTTCAAACTTGTAGATTAAATAGGGTTCAAGATATTGATGTTGTAATGAATGAAAAAAACTAGCTAACAATACTAAAGTGATTCAAGCATATAGGTTAGGTCACAATGACCTAGTTTTAGTACAGCTGCATTACTCTCCCTGAGACTGACATACTACTATGCTTTCATTTGTTTTCATGTTTATCAATTTTCCTAGTTTTGTAAACAAAAAATATATTTTCATGGATACTTAAATTTGTGGATTTCACTTTCAAATTTTGCATATTTATAGGTATTTTATTTTGTGGACTAATATCTACAATTATCCAAATCAAACACCTGTCAAGATCGATCCCTAACACAGTGCTTTTGCCCAAGTGCTCAACATCAAACAATGCTGATGCAGCCAAGCAACATGAAACCAAGCAATAACAAACATATCTATATGATCTTTTACTCTAAACAATGTCCATAATGCTGTGGCAACCATAGATGTGTAGTAGAGGAAAGTGGCTCAAGATAAATGTCAGAGGTTAGTCGACAAAATAAAATAACTATAAATATGCAAACTTGAATAATCTAAATAAAGCATAGATAAATGCAAACATGTATGCTTCTAATTACATGTAGAAAATTTTCCCATTAAAATTTTAATCCTTCTGAAAGCACATCTCATTTCATTCATGCATTTTTATCTAAAGGAAGAATCAGACTGATTAATACTAAAACCATTGCTTCAAGCACATGCACTAATTACCCCCCCCCCCCCACACACACACACACACATACATATATATACACACACACACTAATTACAGAACAGGAGTAAAGCCCACACTCACTGATTTTTGGACAAAACCAATGAATATACATCATGTCAATCAGGTATTTTGGTACACACAAATGTTTGTCATGTAAATGATCCTGAAATTGCAAAATTACACAGGTTCAGATTTCTCAAAGCCATGGATAATTTATCTATGCTTATGTAGAATATTTATTTAGATGGATCAGGAATGTGATTAAATCTTAAATCACAGAGAATTACAGACAATAAAGTGCAGTTTTGTCATTACAGCATTAGCAGTATTTTCAACAGCAGTTTCAAATAAATAAGTATTAATCTTTTTGTATATCTTACATTGTTCTTTCTTTCATTTTCAGTAACGCTAATTCTTAAATAGTTTATGCTCTTTCTATTTTCTCTCTATCCTTACTGATCTCATAACACATACTGATTTAAGGCAGAGTGGAAAAGACAGCTACCGGATACTGTATATAGTGAAACCCTGCTAGAGCACAATGGCTGGGGTCTACAAAAGTGCCCTCATGCTATGTACCATATCGTGCAATATCCAACCAAGTCAGTTAACTTAAGAAAATATTGCATGTGTATCCCCCAAGCTATACAAGTTGGGGAGTGGGCAGGTGGGGTATGCATAACTATGGACTTCAATCATGCAGTTACCAACTTCATGCATATTAAACTAGAAATGCTTCACGCAGTTATTATACATTTAATGTTTGATTTTTTTGCCAGATAACCAATCATTGCTACATACATATACATGTATAACAAAATTGGCAACTGAAGTGTAAATAGTTTGAGTACTTGTATCATTAATAGTAATTCCATCAAAAATGTGCACAAAGAAGCATTCATTTCATACATTTTTCTGCTAGACAACATTCAAATCTAAATACTCAATTTCTTGATTATAAACTCACACTAACTTATGAAACAGTATTTTCCAAAACATTTATATTTATTCAACATATCCAAAGAGTCTGAGTTTTGACTGACAATAAAACACACAAATCAGACATAGGGTGTTTCTAAAAATAAACATATTTAGACTTGAAAAATACTTTAACTGAAATTAACACAGGAGGTCAAGCGTATTAAACTCATCACATACTTGAGATGAACAATTTAACAAGTGTGTCTAACTGCCTGGATGATTGTGGTTTGAAGTTTTGTGGGTTTAATGCCATTTTTCAGCACATGATAGACCTGGATGAAGATCTGGAGTAAACCGTTCAGTTTCATGGGTAAAGAGTGATCTTCATAAAGACAGTAGAGTCATTCTCTAAAAGACAAAGGAAAACCCATATTCATTGAAACTTATGTTTATAACTATGACTTTGCACTACTGCAGAGCAAAAAAGTATGTCTGAATATATCATAAAATCCCTCCACCCCTACAATTTAAATGGTTCTGTTCCAGTCAATGGTTGACAACAGTACCGTTATACATGTAACTTTAATCATTACGATGACAAGGGGCTTGTCTATATGGGAGTGTTTTGTAACTGCTGTCTGCATTTTTGACTCTAAAATAAAAAAGATTAAGATGAATGGGTGTGCGGTGGGGTGGGGGTATGTGGCAATAAACTCGTTTCAACAACAGGTGTGGATGACGGCAGACTCAGCTGGCATTGGTAGTCTATTGTTTTCCCTTAAAAAGGTAGGTAAATTATTTGATTTATAAATTTGGGTGAGAAACTTTTTAGACCACCACATCTGTTTGGTGCTTAGATGTGTATGCCTCATGACTGAGCAAACATCTGTCGGCTATTGTTTACCCTTGATTTAGTGATCATTGTACACAGGCTGCATTGAAGACAAACACAAAGAAGACTTATTGGCTAATTGTTGATAGTTCCATAATAATTAAATCAACAAACAGCTTTTAAAGGAGTAAATGTCTTTCAAAAATAAGCAAGAAGCAGTGATATTTTTTCTTCTTCAAGAATACAACATGTCTTGCCAAATTATTAAATCAAACTCTGTTTATTTTGGCACTAAAGCTTTGGAGTACTTCAAGCAATTTGGTGCAATTATAGTAAAATTTCAGGACCCAAGCCACGACCATGCTATATCTGAATTCGTGTTATAACAAAGCATGTTATAGTGGGGTTTCACTCTATATACATGTGCACTGAATCAATATAAACTGCTTTACACTTTTTTTTCCAAATGGTTTAAAATAAAACAAACACATGTAAAAGATAATATTTTATTACAGTAGTGAAGTTGAATTATCAAAAAAAAGAGCTGAGATTTGTTGATTGCATGGAATGTATCAGAAAGAAAAAGGGGGGGGGGGGTCTGCATCACATGTGGCTGATTTTTCATTGGCTCTTTAATTTCATGGTTTGAAGCAACCATACAATTGTTAAAAAAATGGTACCCCATGTAAAATAGTGAAACCACAGTATTTTTTATGAGTGTCTAGTAGTGTCCAAGATATTGAGGGTGCAATGAATGATTAACTGAAAATAGACCCTTCTTAATATTATCCCACGAATATTAATGCCTAACTCAAAATGAGGCTAACTGAGCATAGCTGCTTTAGCTGCTACAGTGTCCATAGTAAAATAATGGCTACTTCCTACAGTAACAAAGATTTAGATTTAGTGCCGCTGCTTACCTTTTCATTTGTTGAAGATTATATCAAGGTAAATAAGAAATCATCTGGTGAGAAATCCATTCAAGTATTTCAGTGAAGGATACATCCATGATCTAAGAGGTAAGTGGTGTTTTCTTTATCATCTACACTCTGTTAGAAATAATTGTTGAACTAATACATTGCTCATTTGCTTAGCACTCGATTTCTTTCACTCTGCTAAAGCTATTACCCCCCCCCCCCCCCCATAAACAAAATGTGATGTGAGGAGATATTTCTTACATCAGTTTACATATTTTCCTTCCTGACCAATCTGTCCAAGATTACATCTCTCCCTAGGGTATCATTTTCCCCAAAGATAATTGCCAATTTAATAGAATGTCTTGAATCCAAGTTAGTTGATCAAGTTTCAGATTTCCAAGCAAGATTAAGGTTAGAATGTTTATGGCATTGATGACTGCCACATGTTGAACAGCTCCCTCAGTTTTGTGATACCAAATTTACCATGATAAATTGTAAAATAGTTCAAATCAAAGAGTTATAGGCAAAATGAGTGTAGAGTAGCTATTATTATTATTATTTCAGTGTAACCTGTTGATAATTGATCTGAGGTGACGGGCAAGTGCTTTAGATCTCGAGGAAAAATAAAACGCCACATCAGATTAAAGTAATTTATTTTAATTTTTTAGCATGAAGCATATCTGATTATACATGTAGTTTCAAGCATAAAATTTACAAGCTTCTTCTTAACAGGAATACTATATCTAAGAATGGATATTTCATATCTATACATTTTAATCATTGCAGGTCTCATTTAAAGAAATATCTGAGGCTACATCAACATCAATATCTGCACTTGCCCTACAGGACTAGCACGATTGTGTGGACATATTTTTGGTTTACTCTATCAGCTAGCCAAATACAAAATGCTGGGACAAAGGGTTCTTCTGGAAGATATAGCAAAAACATCCCTGCCTCAAACCTGGCATGCTCTAAGGGTGGGAAAAACTTCAAGGAAAAGCAGTGCAAGATATTGAATTAAGAGGATATGCTAATACAACAGACTTTGTCAACAGTGAGACAACACCTCAAAGGATAAAATCTACACTGTACAACAGTATTAATGGGGATAATGTGGACTGAGAGCACAATATGTCCATCCTACAAAAGGCTGACAGTTCCATGTTAATCTTACCAGCTTTGGAATTACCTTCAACCACCATGGTTTTAAAAAAAAATTTGGTTTGGTACCTCGTGGTTCTCTTCTCAGCTATCAACAAAAACTAGAGACTTATTGCATTGTAAATCTGTATGATGAAACATCATTTCCAGACCTGCCCTGCTCTAATTACATGAGGAATCATCTTCAGATAGTACTGACAAATCTGCAAAGTATAAAATTGGAGGGTCTGAAAATGACCATAGATGAAATAAAAAAGCTGAAGAGCAAACAAGGCTTCAAAACCAGTGTGCACTATGGCACAGGATTAGAAGAAATAGAATTATGGCATCAAAAGTAGGTGAGATTTACAGATGTCGCAAGGATTCCAACATCTTAGCTAGAAGGTTAAAATCAACAAGAAGTATTACAACTTTAGCTATGCACAAAGAGTTGGCAACAGAACCCGAAGCAGCAAAGGCCTATGCAATACACAAAGAAAACAAAATTAGCCTCTATCCTTGCGGAATGATTGTAAATTTCTGGTGTCCTTGACAGACAGAAAAGTATACAATCCCGATATTATCCCACCTTTTGGTTTATTAGAAATTAAGTGTCCACAAGTTGGGAGTGTCCTAGAGGTCGAATATCTAGCTAAAGATCAAAATGGAGTTCTGAAGCTGAAGAAAAATCACAAGTACTATTACCAAATTTTGACACAGCTTGCAGTTGCAGGATTACAGTGGTGTGATCTTTTGATCTGGTATCAAAATGACCAGCATTTAGAAACAATATATTTCAACCAAGCAGTCTGGCAACAAGTAAAAGACAAAGTAGATGACTTTTATTTCAATTACTATCTGTAACAAGGATTTTTAAGATCCAACATTTGACCATGCTTGAACAATAGGACCTCTAAAATTTGCAAGCAAAGAGGCAACAGACCAAAGTTGATTTATTGAACCAGATAGTGAAAGATAAATAGGGGAATCAAATAAATGATTTTCTTTTACACATCTGTTCATACATTCAATGTAAATCCTAAGTTTTGTGATTTGCTCTGTTGTTTCAATTTCATTGATACAGAACTGCCTCTAACTGCTTAGAAAATCAGGTATATTCAGTGTAATACCCTTTCCAGCCAAAACTTTACTAAGAGTAAAACTTTTGTCTGACATGACATCATCCCCTGGTTCTATAAGATCAAGTAAACCAGAAATATTTTTCAATTTCTACATCAGACATACAACAAGTATAAAGTGAAGATATGAAAGTTATAGCTCCCATGAGGTGCAATACCCAATAGATATTTAAAATTGTTTGCATTTTAGAAAATGACAAAGTACAAAGGACAAAGGTTGTTGAGTTCTTATCTCCATACAATCAATCATGACCCAGGTGCATGGATACAAAGCTCTTAAACTTTCTGGCATTAATTTTTTAACAACCTCTCTTGGTAACCAAATAGGAATGGCACCAAGAACAAAATATAGAAAGTTTGCCCAAGTGACTATTTTACGACTTACTGTTGCCAAAGAGCAACTGAATCTAACACTGAGATCCTGTTCAAGAAGACCAGCTTTGAAAGAACAAAGAAACATGAACAATTCATCCATAAGGAGCATACTACATTTTCTACCTGCCAGACTAACAGTTTCACTACTTTATTAGTAGGTACTCTGCTTGTTTTGAGCTGATGGCTGAATACAAGTGAAGAAAGCAGTAAATGTGACATAGGAGGAAAAACTGGTATAGAATAATATAAGCGAGTTGTCACTTGAAAACCTATATAAGCCAAAATGTTCTATTTGTAACTGGTTTTGCAGTCTTTCGCATTCTTCTGATTTATGCCAAAGTCTCCTCCAACTCCTCTATCCTTTGATGATATAAGGATTGTTCTTGAGCATCATTAAAGGATTTGGCTTCTGTATCAACCAAGAGATCTGTGCCAGTTACATGAGTATCCATTCTGTTAAACGAAGAAAAAAAAAACATCCATGTACAATCCAAAAATTTTTATATTGTTATAATGTTAGCCAAACACAAACATATTTCATCCCTGCTTTTTAGGAGTCTGCCATATCTACAATTACTTATGGTATAATAATGCCTCTACTAAATTACCTGACTAAAATGTGGTTTTCAAAATAAATAAACTCATTAAACTGTTGCATTCAATTTTTCCGTATATCAATACCTGTTGTTGCAATAAATTCATGCTTTATTAGCATCTGAAAAAATATTTTCTTATTAATTTTTCCCTCTCATTATACAAAAGAATCATCTTTTGTAAAATGTTTTGAATACACAACTGTTGACTTTGTAACCTAGTCAATGGGAATAAACAAAATATGTTACACAAAAAGACTAATACACAATACTAAATTGTTCTGAAAAAGTTACTCAAGCAAGAAGAAATATTTAAGGCTTTTACAAAGATGTTATCACTTTTAGTATTAACTGAAAATCTTTTTGTAATGTATACAGTAAAAGAGAACATGTCTTTAAAATGAAGAACTTTTATACCCTGAAAAATAGTAAAAGACAGCTGGAAATTTTAAATAAAATGAAATATAACAGAGTACTTCAAATTTATAAAACAAATATTAAGGTACAAAACTTCATTTAAACAAGAGCAAAAATGGATTTAATTTAGAATACTCACTTGAAAGAATGGGCCTTCATCTCTTCTTATCTTAGTTATGCACTGCTTTTTCAATGTAGGATTCTTCGGAATTGAATGAAAATGAAGTGCTGGATCATATTGTGATGATTTTCTACTAGTATTGCTAGTAGCATCCATTTCTTCAGCAGTTTCTGCTACAGCTTGCTCAGTTAGCCTCGCTCTGGCAATGGAATCGCAGGCATGCATATAATTTGAGAGGAGACTATATGTCTCATTCAAGCCATTAAATTAAATCACTGTGACCTAGTTTGGGTATGGATGAGTTACTCTTATTGAGATGCATCTACATACCAATTTTCATGAGTGCAAGGTCCATAATATTGAGGGTGTAACAAATGAATGGTTGAAAATACAAAATTCACTCAAACACAGAAATCAGGTCACAGTGACTTAGTCATAGTATGGCTGACTTACTCTTCCTGATATAAATCAAGATACCAAATTTCATGTGTAAGTGAAATAGGGTGCACTCAAGGATTTTTCAAGGACTTCCAAAAGTTTCAGCAAGTATTTTTCTTGCGGAAAGTGGGTCACACTTTAATTTTTAATTGTAACACAGCCCATTCCTACTTGGGTCACATTCCCTACTAAATTAGTCATCCATTTGCAAATGCAACTAGTGCATCACTACAGTAAAGGGACACCACTCCATCTAGTAACCACCAGTGTTGTAAGTCATTAGATCCACCCAATTTTATCCCATAGTATTTATTCTTTAGTTTTGGAAAATATGGAAATAACAAAAACCTTGAATTCAAAGTTTGATACATCTTACTCAGTTCAAACAGTTTGTATTACCTTTGATATATTCAAGGAGTTTTTGGCAAAACTGAAGAATTTAATTTTTTTTAAAAATTCAAGGACTTTTCAAGGTAAAGCCACTTTTTTGTAAAAATTCAAGGAGTTTTCAAAGTAACCTCTCAAATTCAAGGATTTTTCCAGGTTGTACAAACCATGTTCTGAGATGCATCCACAAACCAATTTTCATAAGTATACGTGAATCAGGGTCCATAAAAATGAGGGCATAATGAACAAACAAATAAAAATGAGGGCATAATGAACGAACAAATACATGAACGAACGCATGTATACACAAATGGGCAAAACACTATATTTCAGGGTTGCATCTAGGATTTAGTAAATTTGAGCACTGTTCCCCCACCCCCTTTAAAGTTGCAAATAGGGGGCCAATCTGGTCATATTTGGGACCTCTCAACTGGGCATCAAAAAGTAACTAAAAATGAAAGCAGAACAAGAGTGTTATAATGTATTCCTTGTTGAAACTTGTGTTAAAATAGGAAAATGAAAATCCATATTCTATTTCTTTAGCTCATGTTTTAACATTGTCTTTTGTTGTTTTTTTACATCTGCCAGTAAAAAACTGTAACCAGGCTGCATTTGCACTATACAATCAATCACTCATATGTCCATCCTTAAGTTTTCAAACAGCAATGAATGTTTCAACTTCGCAGTTACATGAAAGTACAACTGAAATGAAGAGTCTCCAACAACACAGCAATGAATGTTTCAACTTTGCAGTCACATGAAAGTACAACTGAAATGAAGAGTCTCCAACAACACAGCAATGAATGTTTCAACTTTGCAGTCACATGAAAGTACAATTGAAATGAAGAGTCTCCAACAACACAGCAATGAATGTTTCAACTTTGCAGTCACATGAAAATACAATTGAAATGAAGAGTCTCCAACAACACAGCAATGAATGTTTCAACTTCGCAGTCACATGAAAGTACAATTGAAATAAAGATTCTCCAACAATACATCCAGTACCGATTTGTTCTTTGAAAGTATAACAAGGAATTGTGAGTAAACTTATGGCTGAACATCATGTATGATGCACTGGCATTACTATCATTAGTGTTGACATCAGTCATTCAAATTCATCAACAAAACAAAACAGCATTGCTGGCGCATTATATGATGGTAGTCTGACAATAAAATACATATATAATGGGGGAGGGGGCCATGTCTTACTACCATAACAATCAGTGTTGTGGAGCTCTGTTTAAATGTTGTCAACAGGGAATCTGGAGGCCAAATTTTCAAGATTATCTCACATAGTTGGCAGTCCATATTGACATTGTTGTATAGTGTATACTTGGTTTATTCACACTATACTCACTCTGATGCTTTTTCCATATCCAAGTAAATCCATGCACAATCTAGTGGTTGCGTTTTTTAAATTCTGCTGACTACTATTGCAATTCTTTGAAGAGGGATGGTAGCCAAGGAATGCCAAAGTCAGTTAAACTTAGGGTGCTATTTTCTTTAATGAAACAAATATGTCTAATCAAATTGAGTTGAATGTCATCAAAAATCTTTGTTTCAATAAAGAAACTTAACTGATGGTTCAACCAACTTTGGCATTCCTTAGCCACCATTGCTCTTCTACCAACTGAAATGGAAGTCCATAATAGCAACACTGTACAGGAACAAAATAGGTAAATTATACATTTCTTGGAAATAAACATGCCTTATTTATGAAAATTTGCACCCAATCCTTAATTTCTGCATGATTATGCCCACACAGATTCCAAAATTTTGCACAAGTTTTAGATGCGACTCTGATATCCCCTCCCAACTTCACTAGCAAGGGGATAATTAGAAACTGCAAGAAAAGTAGGTAACGGTAACTTACTATTTCCAGCAATAAGTAGTACTCTTACAAATAAAATGCACCCATCTGGTTTCATGACTGTGCATGCTACAATTTTGGAGAAATGTGTAAGTTATGACAGAAGTCAGAATTTGTAAAACTTTAACACAAATTTAAAACAAATTAAAGCTTAATACAAATTCCCCGCAACCATCTCCTAAACATCTCCAGATAGAAGCTAAGTATATCAGGGTGTTAACATCTTACACCCAGTAATTTTGTAACAGAGTTTGACTTGAATGCAGGAACTTGCAAACTAGGTCAATGTGACCTAATGTAAGGGTTATATTACTCGGAAAAACTTGAACTTCAATTTTAATATTGTCGACAAAGACTTTGCAACTGCTGCCATCAGAAAATTTAGACCTGTGTTTTGCTATCTGCTAAAGAAGGCTAGACAAAGAAATTTGTCACAGGCAAGCTATAATCTATTCAATTGCGTAAAAATAATAATTTGCGATACATAGGATAAATTTCATAGCACATAAAAGATCTTTATGCTAAATTGTAGACAAACCATTTGGAGTCCCTCATACGAAGCTGATGAGTGATATCCTTGCGTACCCGCATGGTTGCTGTAGCAGTTAGTGCCATCATTGGTACACCAGGAAACTTTTCACGCAGGATGTAAAGTTTCTTGTAGTCTGGTCTAAAGTCATGACCCCACTGAAATTATAATTCAAATGAAAAATCAGGACAATATGAAGCTATAACCTATTTCAGAAGTGATGAAAAGATAAAATACCAGAATAATTTAATACATAATCTGACTTTTGTATAATAACCAGTGCTTCTATTTGAGATGGAACAATAACAGGTACATGCATGAATAAAGGAAGGAAGGAATAAATATATGAATATTTTGCCACTATTTTGAGTACAGATGTACTTCACAATCTGTGTAGTGTAGGGTAGACCTGGTGAGCAAAGGGAGAAAACTGCAATATGGAAATAATCTGGAAATCTCCATAAGATACTAAATGTTACCTCTCGATAACTAGTGTCTTGAGAAAGAGCCTATTATACCTAAATAACAAGAACTGTCAGAACAAAAGACAAAGTAGCATCTTTAAATCCATGGTGCATTTTTTCTCCTAACTGAGTGGAAAATAAGGCACAACTTATTCTCCCAGGGAAAATGATGATAAATGTCAATGAAGGCCGAGTTCCCCATAAATTCCAATTACCAACCTGAACAGAATTTTGGATATCAAAATTTGCAAAACAGTAATTCTGGCATGAAAGCACAGTATTGACTGGTAGGATCAATTGTAATTTGAAAGATCACAGAAACCACCCATTGAATGAACACAGAGACAAAGCTCAATTAAACGATATACATGTAGGCAAGAAAACCACCATCCACGTGGTATGGCCAAATTGCCATCCATGAAATATAGTCACCGTGACTTTGTTTTCACTGATGGTTATATTACTTTTCATGAAACATTTACACAACAAATCATGTGACTATAGAAGCAATAACAGCTGAGAAAATGACCTAAACACAAACCCTAACTATAGTGTTGATGCTAGATGGACAGAAGGAAAAACAGAGAGACTGATGAACAGACTTCCAGAAAGACATCATCACTCCATTAGCCTGAATTGCTTGGCAATCTGGCCAACAAACTGTTTTATGATAAATACTTAGACCATACATTTAGCCATATTTCTTTGCCATTTTTGGACATGAAATTTTGTTTCATATTTATTGCCTATATTCAGCTACTGATAGAAGACAGCTACTGACAGTAGACATTTAGCATTATCTCAGCTACTGACAGTAGACATATAGCATAATCTCAGCTATTGACAGTAGACATATAGCATAATCTCAGCTATTGACAGTAGACATTTAGCATAATCTCAGCTACTGACAGTAGACATATAGCATAATCTCAGCTATTGACAGTAGACATATAGCATAATCTCAGCTATTGACAGTTGACATAGCATAATCTCAGCTACTGAAGTAGGCATATAGCATAATCTCAGCTATTGACAATAGACATATACCATAATCTCAGCTCTGAGATGACATCATTATGTGTATTGCTTTTACCCATGCAGAATGCACATCCTACTGCAAAAAAAAACAGATCAAGATCTGCTGCTACATAATGAGCTGGCATATCAGATGGCTGTTGGTTGGTTGGTATTTAATGATACTTTCAACATAGTATTGGCTATATCAAACACAGGAAACAGTAGACAAGTGCCTTTCCCAAGGACATACCAAGGCAACCGATCCTGGCTGGCCTGAGTGTATTGAACCTGCAACCCTTGGATGAGTTCAATGCTCTACTAAGTGAGTTACCATGACTGTTGACTTGAAATCTAAGGTAGAAAAAACAAGAGATACTTTTGATCTGTGCCACAATATACGATGAAAGTTCTGAATAGATGCTGCTTGCAGCTTGAGGCGAGTTATACACAGAGATGCTGCTAGGATTTTATCTAAAGGGGGGAGCTCTCCCCTTGTCACCAAAATAAGAGGAGAGTAGAAAAAAAGGGAGGAGGAGGAAACAGTCATTGTTCAGTATTTACCTAACACTTAACTATCCGTTTCTCTTTCTTCCTGCTTCACTCTGTTTAAGCTCTACTGAAATCAAATCCTCAAAAGATGTCTCCTCTAGTTGAATAAGCATTAATCTGTTGATTGTTTCTGAGCTTAATCTGTTTGTTATCCGTGTATGAATATTGTTCTGTGCTGAGAACCACCTTTCACAGTCTGCTGTATGAAGGGGCATATGCATAGCTTGCTTAGTCAGCTTGAACAAGTTGGGAAACTATTCTTTATGGTTGTTATGTACAATTTTCCACAACTGACAGGTACTGTCTCTTGGATATCTCTGCTCCAAAATAAAAATTTTCACTAACATTGGCTCTGCCAAAGTTTCACTTTCTTGAATCAGTGCTTTGCTCACTACTATGCCAGATTTTTTTTATCTATTCCATAATGCTGTATTAGGGTTTTAAATCCATCAATGCCATAGTGTGCTTGTTCAGACAGAGGTATTTTGATCAAATAAATATCCTTACTTTTTTAATTTCTTTTCATATTCTTATTTATTCAATTTATCTTAACCCTTAGAGTGCTATATAGTTTGTAGTACAAGATCCCTCAGGGCTGAATTGTTTGAGAAAAGAAATGAAAATTGCACTCTACTTTTTTTCTCTAAATTACCTGTATTTAAATTAGGCTTGGTATTCTGCCTTTTCTACATTTAATTTCAAAATACCGCTGAATAGGGGGTTGACCGGCCATTTGTTTTTGTCCATCCAACATGTACACCTGACTTGTATTCAGCATCATTTTCTGGTTCAAAATCACTCACTGGTATTTCCAGTAACACCATCCCAGCTCCAATCATCTGATATACTTCAAAACTTAAAAATCACTGTTGTCATCGCTATCATCAGGCAGTATTTGCCGAACAAAATCATCATCTGAGGATGAACCATGTTGGGAGTCAGCCATTTTTGGGTTTTCTAGGTAGCCCATATTTTAAACAAGCATTTGTAAAACTTCCTTGATGAATACAAGGTTAAAAACTATGACAGAATGCTTGTTCCAGGACCCAATGTGCCAATCAAATCTAGTTCAACAACCATTCCTGTCAAGCTAAAGTACCCAGATGTGTAAACAGTTGCTGACCAGAAAAAAGACATATGTCGCGACAAGCACTTTAAGGGTTAACAGTTAAATAAATATTGGGTACTGCACAGAGTACATTTTTATATGCACGACTTGAAACTAATTTGTGATCCAACTTGGAATATAGGTTCATATCATCACAATCTAATATGAATTCGATAATGAGTGATATTCATGCACACTAATGAGGTGATCTTGCATCTTATTTATTATAAGCTAGACCTATGCATATCAATAAGGTGATACTGCATCTGATTGATTGATTGTTTGTACAACTACAGGGACTGTATTTGATATTTTCTATATAATTTTGATCAAACTTGAGATATAGACTTGTATTATCAAGATCTCAGATAAGTACAATTAAGATTGAGATCCATAAATATTAATGCGGTGATCTTGGTTGAGCTTGTCAACACTCTAGCAATGCTATTTCTGACCATATTTTAATCAAACTTGTTAAATAGTTTTATATCATCAAGATGAGTGTTTATTATCAAAATCTAACATATTTATAAGGTAATCTTTTATCTGATTTACTGAGATTGTTAACACTCTGTAGACTTAATTTTGATTAGATTTTGCTCCAACTTGATAAACTAGTATGTAGCAAGCAGCATTATTCCCACATTTTTCTCAATTATCACTACCACCCCCTGCACTTTATACACATATGCAGAACTTCCTCGCACCCCAGTCCCCAGCTCCACAACAACTAGGCAAGTCTCCATCTCAAATGGTGTAGGAGGAGTTTCATGACATTTAAAATGCATGCATGTACACACGAATTCATGCATTGATGGGATAACATATTCCCCATCTTTTCTTTGAAACACATAGGAATAATATGCTTGTATCATTATTGTCTTAGGTTCTATAATATGCAAAATCAGCACACATTAATGAGGTGAACTTGCATCTGATTGGCTGAGCTTGTTACCTCTCTTGAGACTATATTTCTCATCTGACTATGACAAAACTTGGTAAATTGACTTATATCATCATGATCTTGGATAAGTTCAATTATGAGTGAGGTTTATGCATATTAATTATGCTTTCATCTTTGGAAAGTATGTTTAGACTAGAGATAAACAGGTAAACACACATGATAAAAAGGTTGGGAGATAGTTTACATTGGGTTATTTTCTTACAGTACTACACAAGCCTGCTCAGTGAAATGGTCAACTGTTAAGTCATGTAAGACATGTGAGTAATATCAGGTTCACTGGGGCCTCTTGTTGAAGATAAATGATCAGTATTTACAAATGTATGAGATTTTAATATCTTAACAACAATGTGTAGCATAATATGTGCAACCATAATCTTTTCCTAGAAATATACAGTTCTCCTTTGTGATAACACAGTAGTAAGGGTCCATGACCACTGACACTGACATGTACCAAGCCTCATTATAGTGAGAACAGTGTTATTTTCCAAACTGCAATATACTGAGAACAGTGTAACATACCGAACTGCGATACTGTAGAAATGATCAAATTTTTTTTAAAATGGTGTTTTGAAAAGGAAATAAAGATATAACACTGAGCTTTAAGACATGTTCTGCTGCAGCCTCTACAACAAAATGCAGGTTTCTAATGTAGTATTATCAGGTGCAGTGGTTTTATCACAGCCATGTTTTTTGTTGTCAAAATTAGTGATATCCATTTACTTGGTCAAATATAATATGACCCATTCGCTGAGCAGTAGTGCTAGCATCTGTGTGAAGCTAAGTAACCTCATTGATCTTTACAGTCAATTGAGGCTTAATAATACACTAAAGAGTCTGCACTTTGTTTTGCTGTGGTTAAAAGCTCTAAAGTATAGGTTGGCAGGTGTTCTTTTGCATAACAGTGGCAGTAGACCTGCCTATTGGTAACTTCGACTGAAGGTAGAAACATTTACTAATATAATCCAGTTGTCAATGCAACCAATTTAAATCTGAGATTATTTTACATGCAAGCTGTGAATAAGACTTAGAAATATGCAGTTGTCCGACTCTCCCGCACTGACAAAAACTGATTTGTTCTGGACAAGAAACTTAGAAAGTTTCACTAGCCTGACCAAGGAGTTCACTTGTCCAGGATATTGAGCTATACGACTGGCTTAGTCATGTTGTGGATCAGAGAAGGGGTGCTATTCTTTCCACAAAAGAATAATTGTTGAACCTTTAAATTCATGGTTTTAGCAACCATTGATTCAGGAAAGCCTGTACTGCATGAACAAAGGTGAATTCACAGTATTAATGAAAGTTATGAGGAATGCTGATACACTAAGTGATCAGTAACTACCCAGTATACAGATAGCAGAACAAGTGCAAAGATTAATAGAAAAGTAAAAGTTACAATCATTGTGATGTTTGGACAAAAAGCGGGGATGATTCTAACAATATAATTGTAACCTGCCCATCACTAGAACTGAGAATAATTTTTCTATTGCAAAACGAATACTTTGGGGAATTTTTTACATACAGGCTTCTGGTATTTCTAACCTCCAATCCTTCATCACTTTATAGCAGATTTTGATTATAAGGGTTTGTGGTAATATTACAATTCTGATACATTATGGATATGAATGGCACAAGGGAAAAAATCAGGCAAGCAAAAGTTTATCAATTTTAACTGTGATATTTCAAAATAAAAATTCTGGGGCTGCCTGGTGGCCGCCAACTGAAATTTGGGCAGTGCCAATTAATACTGTAGAATCATCACGGAAAAGTTAAGGCTTTTGACCTTTCTGGGTTTACAGTCTAGGAAATTTAAATCATTTTTGAAAAATAAATATTTGTTTGATATTACTCAGACCTGCCAACCCTAACAAGATCTTCTCAGTAAGGAAATCGATAATTTTCTCTAAGTTAGACCAATTTTCAGTAAGGTGTAACAAAATATCATGTACTGCTATTGTCACCTTGGAAAAAATACATTTAAAAAGTTCAGAAGTATGATCTGAGACTGATGCAGCAAAGGCGAACATTATGTTCAACTAAATTACCTCCAGCACAGTTTCAGAAACTGCAGTTCCAAAGGCTCCTTGCTAGATTTCTCAACTTGACCTAATCTTTCTTTTTTTTTTTTATTTCATGTGGTGATGGCAATCATCTCTCCTGTCATAAGACATAACTCAAATCAACACGACAATCTGTCCAATAACTGCTGCATTTCCTGTTTTGTTTTCTCTCCAAGAATCTGAATATTATTTTTTATACTTCTGTGTTGATTTTTTAAACTTTTTAAGAGGATTATTGTCCCTTTCGCCTTCAACATGTTTTAATTTGTTAGATGCCATTTCAAGAAAATGATATAAGCAACAGCTTGATCCCGCAGGTGTTTCACATGAATAATATGAATAGTTTTAAGCATCTGAGGTACTTCTGTAAAGTTATTCTGGATTTCTGACCAACTTCACTGAATCTAATATGAAACCCAAATACGGATCAAACATGAACAAGTCAGTATCCAGATTTGACTGCAACAATCGTATTTTTGTAATTTTTGCTATTATTCTGCAACTCCATATTTAAGGGTCATTTCAGTAAGAGTTATGGTCAAATCGTAAGGGTAGACAGGTCTGTATTAATTACTTAGGTCATTTTGAAGCAACCTCTATATCAACTGTGAAATTTTGAAGGTTCAAATCTCCAACAGTCTCCATTATGATACATAAAACTTAGCACCTGCAGTCAAGGTTTGTAATTCTTATATATCTTCCTATTTTTCCAAGAGGTTTACTGAAGGATAAACTGTTGGAATCATTGAGAATTCTGATATACAGTTATTATGAATCTAACAAAATTCACTAAATCTACAGAATAATTTAAATAAATTGCCAATGACAACAGAAGTCATTAAGATATCTGGAAGTGAAGAACATAATTATGACCACTAACTGTGATGCAAGCATAAAGGGATTAACAAAAAACCACAAAAGTGGTATGACTAGTTTGCAAACCATGAAATATATGTCACAGTGACCTTTTTTTCACTGATGGCTGAAAAACTGACCAAAACACAAACTCTACCCTCAGTGTTTACACCAGATGGACACAGGGATGGACAGTTAGATGTACTTCCAGACAGACATCATCAATCTATAATAAGCCAAAATTACTTTGCAATCCAGCCAAAAATATGGGCTGGATTGTGCAAAGAGGGAGAATCCTCAATCTCAAATTGAATGTAAGGACAGTCAGATGGACTAACTTTGCTACTTGAAAGTGCATGTACTCAAAACATTAGAGGCTGGATCACATAACTGCAATGAATAAACAGGTGAGAATTCTGATAGTGACCTACTATCTCAGCAAGGTGAGAATTCTGATAGTGACCTACAATCCCAGCAAGGTAAGAATTCTGATAGTGATCTACAATTCCAGCAAGGTGAGAATTCTCACAGTGACCTACTATCTCAGCAAAGTGAGAATTCTGATAGTAACCTACTATCCCAGCAAGGTGAGAATTCTGAAAGTGTCCTACTAGCTCAGCAAGGTGAGAATTCTGATAGTGACCTACTATCTCAGCATGGTGAGAATTTTGATAGTGACCTACAATACAAGCAAAGTGAGAATTCTGAGTGACCTACTATCTCAGCAAGGTGAGAATTCTGATAGTGATCTACAATCCCAGCAAGGTGAGAATTCTGATAGTGACCTACAATCCCAGCAAGGTGAGAATTCTCATAGTGACCTACAATCCCAGTAAGGTGAGAATTCTCATAGTGACCTACTATCTCAGCAAGGTGAGAATTCTCATAGTGACCTACTAGCTCAGCAAGGTGAGAATTCTCATAGTGACCTACTATTTCAGCAAGGTGAGCATTCTGATAGTGACCTACAATCCCAGCAAGGTGAGAATTCTGATAATGACCTACAATCCCAGCAAGGTGAGAATTCTGATAGTGACCTACTATCCCAGGAAGGTGAGAATTCTCATAGTGACCTACAATCCCAGCAAGGTGAGAATTCTGATAGTGATCTACAATCCCAGTAAGGTGAAAATTCTAATAGTGACCTACTATCTTAGCAAGATGAGAATTCTGATAGTGATCTACAATCCCAGCAAGGTGAGAACTCTGATAGTGATCTACAATCCCAGCAAGGTGAGAATTCTGATAGTGATCTACAATCCCAGCAAGGTGAGAATTCTGGCAGTGATCTACAATCCCAGCAAGGTGAGAATTCTGATAGTGACCTACAATCCCAGCAAGGAGGAATAGGGGAAGAGTCTCCTGAATTTGATTTTGTGTTCTTTATCTATGTAAGAATTAGTAACATGAAAACGTACTTGCCTAACAATGATGTAAGAATTAGTCTAGTAACATGAAAATGTACCAGCCTAACAATGATGTAAGAATTAGTAACATGAAAATGTACTTCCCTAACAATGATGTAAGAATTAGTCTAGTAACATGAAAATGTACTTGCCTAACAATGATTTAAGAATTAGTCTGGTAACATGAAAATGTACTTGCCTAACAATGATGCAAGAATTAGTCTAGTAACATGAAAATGTACTTTTAAGAATTAGTCTAGTAACATGAAATTGTACTTGCTAGAATAAGTAACATGACAATGTACTTGCCTAACAATGATGTAAGAATTAGTCAAGTAACATGAAAATGTACTTGCCTAACAGTGATGTAAGAATTAGTCTAGTAACATGAAAATGTAATTGCCTAACAATGATTTTTAAGCAGTGTTCAATCTAGAATGTGCCCTTGTGTCAACTGTGCAATTTCCGTAAACAAACAGGTCATTTTGACACAAAATAAAACTGATGAATCATATAACTCACAGCGATTTCGCAAACTCACAGTGGTAATTATTGGAGTTCCCTGAATACAATAGCAACCAACCATCTTTGCATGAAAAACCAGAGTGCAATCAACCATTACATAGTTCACCTCTACAAAACTTTTTGTACTCTCCAGCAGCTACTGTAAACATTAATGTTCATGCAGAAAATAAATTCAAAGGGATCTTGAAAATGAAATGTTGGCCCCTTTCCTATCTAAAGTTGTATTTTTATCTTCACACTTGTATAACATACTTTATTAATTGGCACTATATAGCCAATACTGTGTTGACATGCTATTGAACCATATACATACATACATGCATAATGCAACAGGGCATAAAAGATGTAAACAATAAAAAAAACTACATTCTTTTCTATGATATCTAAGAAGTGGTACTACAATGAGTTGATAAAAGCAAGAGACTGATATTGATTTTTTATTTTAAATTATCATTGTTTTCAAAATCTACATCAGAAACTATTATCATTGTCCACCTCTAGAAACCAGATATTACTGGGTGAAAGTCACAAGCTTTGAGTAGCCTTGGAGTGATAGCTAGTATTACAAGCACATTTCATTTATCAATAATTACTCTGATTGGCTACTAAAGCTGAGGCCTCACATGAAAAGCATGCAGTATGCAGTCAACTCATCTAATTCCAATACCCATTCACATGTACAATACACCATTACCCTACTGAGAGTAACCTATCACAATATAGAATGTATAATCATTAATATGGAAAGTTAACCACTGAATAAACATATTTATTCCTACTTCCAACTACACTGGTCAAAAAGGGCCTTTTGAGTAGGCCAGGATGTATATAGCATAGAATAATCTATGTGGTCATGAGCTAAATACAGATTCTTAATCCATGTTACTAAAACATAAAATATCGATCACAATAACCTTTTTTGGTTGTAAGGGTATAGTACTAAAAGAGATGCATCCAATTACCAAGTTTCATGCTTCGAACACAAACACAACTCAATAAATGAACTTTAAATACAAAATTTCAACAAAGTAAATGAAGCATAGGTCACCTTTTTTTTGCAATAAGGATGTATTACTTATCAAGATGCATCTCCTCACCAAATTTCATGATTCTAGGAAGAATAGTATGCATGTAGCATATACAAAAATGGCCATAAGCTAAATACAAAATCTTAACCAAACCCAGTAAAAGATGAAATATAGGTCATGATGAGTTTCTTTTATTTTAAGGGTGTGGTACTAATATAGATGCATATCATCAATTTCATAATTCTAGTATGAACAGTGCCCAAGAAATGACCATCAAAGACAAAATTTACCCCAAGTCAGTGAAGTGTAAAATATGGGCCATAATGGCCTAGTATTGAAATGAGTGTTTCTCATCAAGATGCATCTCCTCACCAAGTTTCATGATTTTAGATAAAATAGTACATACATAGCATGCAAAAAACCTATTTGTTATGAGCTAAATGCAAAAATGTAACCTAAACCAGTAAAATATGAAATGTAGGGCACAGTTATTTTTTTTTTGTATAGGTGTGGTACTAATATAGGTGTATACAATCAACCATGAACAGTAAAAACATAAAATTTAACCTAATCAGTAAGGAGTGAAATATTGGTCAGCGACCAACCTTTGTAATGAGAGATTAGTTTTCATCAAGATGCATCCCCTCACCAAGTTTTATGATTCCAGGTATAACAGTATGTATACAGGTTGTAAAAAACCCTATGTGGTCATGAGTTAATGCAAACACTATACCTAAGCCAGTACAATGTAAAATGTTGGTCACAGTGACCTTCTTTTTTTTAAGGGTGTGATACTAATAGAGATGCATATAATCACCCAGTTTAATAAGTCTAGCATCAACAGTGCTTGAGAAATAAACTTAAAAACTCAACATTTAACCAAAGTCAGTGAAGCATTAAAAATGGGTCACAGTGACCTACTTTTGTGATGAGGGTATAGTACTAACCAAAATGCATTCCACACCAAGTTTCACGATACCAGATATAACATTATGTATACAGTGTGCAAAAAGTCTGAGCTCATTTCAAACACTTAGCCAAGAATGCACAACTAATGTACATGTACAAAGTTATCCCCCTTGGCTCCTTCCTAAAGGTTTATGTGCTATGAAAAGTACTCCAAACTGTTGCCTAGGACATAGAAAGAAAGAATGGCTGAGTTGCAGTGAGGCTGTACATATGTATATTGTTATGTACTAGTATATTTAATCTATAATGTGTGTTTACATTTTGTCCATGATGGTAAGTCGCACCTTAGATTCTGGTCACTTGTAAACAAAATGTTTACAATCATTTGAGTTCAAGACCAGTCTTGTTTACAGTTAGACTGTTGGTTTTTTTTCCATTGGATTGCTTCACATCCTGTTATGATATAGGTCAAGTGAAAATGTGTATAAATAGGGATCTGGTAAACAAATAATTCATTCCTGTTTTAAATCAGTCTAAAGGAAACCATTTGTGATCAAACTTTACAGTTTGTGCCATTGAAATCAGATATAATTTGATAGGAATTATTTTTTTAAGATATTCATTGGAATTACTAAAGTGCTCATTGACTTTTGAATTAATACATCACTTTGGATTTTTGTGAACTCATTCAAAGACATTCTGGATTGTATCATAGTGTTATATCAAGATATTCAAGACTACTGGAACTAATTCAGAACATTCTATATTTATTAGACTTGCTATTAGGACATTTAGGATTATTTGGAATTTGATTCACAATATTGTAAGTATCTATTGAATTTTGCTTTGTACTGTAGGGAAATAAAGTGCTTGTTGATATTACGTACATTGTTGGTTTCACTTTCTTTCTGTTACTGAGCTAACAATAAAGTTCCACATTAGACTAGCTCATTCTTTAATATTTTGCTTCACATAATATAAGCTGCAACTGTAACAACACTGAGAACTAATCTCATGCTGCACATATTATCATATGCAAACTGTGTAATATACAAATTAGTTACAAAAAGGTTAAGATCCAACCACGTGCAGGGATCATTGTTAATGTTGAATACTGGCATTTCTGATTATTTTTCTTTACTATCTGCCACTCACTGACTATGCTACTAAAACATTGCAACTGACAACATACATGTCTGACTAAAGTGCTAAGGATATATATCATAGCAATTTTAGGTGGCAATTTTTAAGACCATTTTTAACTGAGCAGATGTAAATACTTTTAATTTAATCTCAGATAATTCTAAATTTGTATTGTTAAATTCTTGTTGTAGAAAATGCAGTCACAATATTCAGTAGTAGAGCCTATATTTACTTTTAATTTCCACTGTTAAACCTCTGCCCCTTCCAATGAGAAAATAACCTCTCATTTTTCCCATGCACATGTCAATATGACCCCTGAAAGCAAAATTCTGACCTGATCACTATTTTCAGTTAACAGGACTAGTTATTATAGAAACTGTTGTCCCCTAATAAAGAAACAATGCATGATAAGGAACTTGAAGTGGCCTGTCAGAATGGGTGTCTGCTCTATAAAGGTAACTACTGTGGCAGGTTGGCTTGCAATTCTTACTTTATCTCCTCACAAATGTTCCTGAGAGTTCTTACCTGACTAACACAGTGTGCCTCATCAATCACAAATCTGTCCAGGACCTTCCTACTGTACAGGTTGTCCAGAACACTCGTTAGTTTTTCACTGGCTGAAATCTGCAATGAAAAAAGATTTAATAAACGTTGCAAACAACTTTAACTTACTGTAAAAAGCAATAATCTTGCCAGCCTGGTCTTTAGGTAGGTATTGGGAACTGAGGAACTGAAATTCATGGTTTTGTCTACTGCTGTTCAGCCCTTGAGCAAGGCATTTAACATTGCTTACATAAGTCAAACCAGCTGAAAGTGAGCATCTCCTGCTATATACTAACATCCTCTCCTATACATGAGTTTCAAAAACTTAAAATAATAATAATACTAATACTAATACTACTACTACTAATAATAAATCTTAGCATGGATGTCACAACAACTATTATCACTGAAAAAGTGACCTGTATCTCGTAATCTGCTATCACAGATGAGACAACAAATGGCCTACCCACCTTTTCTGGAGTGACATATAGCAGTTTGATCTCTGGGACTCTCTTGTACAACTTGCGATACAACATCTCTGCCTCATTTGGGGTGACATCACTGGACAGGTGACCTGCTGGGATCTACAAATCATTACATGGATGTTATTTTCATGTTAAATTCCTGTAACTGTGGTACAGATTGTATTTATACCATGTAAGTATGATACTCCTAAACAACTTAGCCACCATTTCACCTAGTGAGGAGTCACTAATTTTATTTATACCATGCTTTTTTATCGAAAAAGGGCACTAAAAAAATCAGTTGGTCCCCAAAACGTTTAAGTTTATTTCTGCACAATTTTGTACTTTTTCACCCCGTAAGACATTTAGCAAGTTTAATAGAATAGAAGGATACTTTACAAACTTAACTGTAAACATAGGGGCTCTAACTGACATGGTAAAGATCATGTTTTCATGTAAACCATTACTTTTTCTGAAATCACTGACAAAACTGTCAGCCCCTACCAATATGAAATCGGTGTGCCAGATGATGAGATTTAAACAAGTCGCTTTAAGAGACTGATGATCTACTGGCCAAAAAGAATTTCCAGGAATCCAAGATAAGACCATTCCCTCTTTTTAACTGCTGAATATTTTTGAAAAACTCCAACATACCAATTTTGGTCACATACATATTTTATTACATGCTTGATTTAACATGTTCACAAGAAACTTTCAAGTGCAGAACAAAATTCTTTGCCGTGGTCACTGACCTTGAACTTGATATCATGGAGAGACAATCATTCAACTTGTCTCAATAATTATAAAGATTTCTAGTCATTTCAATATAGAAATAATTATATATTCCCAGCAAGGTTGTTGTTTTTTTTTTAAATGTTGGTATTTCCATCTGTTTAGGAAAAGCTGCTGTTATGAGATTTTTCAAATTTTTTGAGGTCACATTGGCATCCTTTTCATTTAGGACCAACTACATATCTACATATAGTGAGAAGTGCTATAGTGAAAATCCTATGTCAATATGACCATCCCTTCAAAAGCAGTAGTGATAACAATATTTTCAAGATGGCCACCATTGATCAGCACCATTTTCATATATAGGACCAACTAGACATCATAGTAAGACTTTCAGTGAAAATTCCATGTTGATATGACCATCTGATCAAGAGGAATGGCAATAATTAGACTTTCAAGATAAGTGTCATAACTGCTATACTGGATGTCCAAGGGGGACCATTTTCATTTAGGACCAACCAGACATCGTAAGAACATTTTTCATGAAAACTCAAACTTCAAGTCAACAAGACCATCCATTCAGGAGGAGTAGCAATAATAAGATTTTCACGATGGCCACTTTGGTGGACATATTGGACGTCAGATTGGCAACAATTCATTGAAGACCAACTAGACATCATAAAAGTCTTTTGGTGCAAATCCCATGTTGATAATCATCCATCCAACAGTAGCAATAATAAGGTTTTCAAGATAGCTACCATGGTGGCAAAATTGGAGGTCAGATCGGCTTCATTTACATTTAGGAGCAACCAGACATCATAAGAAGTCTTCTGGTGAAAACCCCATGTTGATATTACTTTCTGTTCAGAAGGAATAGGGATAATAAGATTTTCAAGATGTCTGCCCTAGTGGCCATACTGAATGTCAGACTGACACTATTTTCATTCAGGATCAACTAGATATAATAAGTGAAAACCCAATGCCAATATGACCGTCCATTCAGGAGTAGTGATAAAAAGTTTCTAAGTTGGTTGCTGTGGAATCCGTATTGGATATCCAAGTGGCACCAATTTCATTCAGGACCAACTAGACCATGGGATGAATGTGTATGCAATGTTTAATGGCAATCCTCCAAGTAGTTTAGGAGGAGTAGTGATAACAAACTTGTGCTAACAGACAGACAGACGATAGATGATGGACAACTGGTCATCCCATAAGCTATGCTGGTCTATGACCAGTAGAGCTAAAACTTGGAATCTGAACATAAATACCTATATTTATGATCAGATTCCAAGTTTGAGCTCTACTGGTCATACTTAGATTGTTATCCAGCATTTATCTTAAGCGTTAAATCATACTGATTTAAAGTGGTTTTTGGTTGAAATGTAGTGTGGGGTTTTTTTTTGGGGGGGGGGGGGGTAAACTAATTTTAAGTACCTGTATATAATACTTACCTGCTCTTATTGCATTGCTGTCATTTCCTGATGCTAGTCTACAGTCCAAGGAGATTATTCCCTTCTCCAATTAGAAATTGGAGAGCTAGAATAAACAAAACAACATGATCCCAGTCTAGTAACTCAATCCATTTCTGAGAATTGGAATATCATCCTTCTTTGACTTGGTCAGAGGCTTAAGGAGATCAGAGCAAAGATGGAACTGGGCAATAATAGCAGATTAGTATTACATAATTAGTTTTACCCACCAAAAAACTACATTTTAATAGCATTAACATATTACCTGTATTACATTACTTGTATCACGTGACCATTATAAGTCACATAATCAACAGTAGTTGCTGATGAAGGCAGTGTGATATTGCCGAAAATTTCGAACTCTAACATATTTATACTCTGAGTAAGGGAAATTCCTAGTAATCACATTACCTGTTATTATTGCATTGCTGAATTTGCCAGCCCGGTGGGAGGCTGATATCCTAAAATAAGCTGCAAAGTGAACTTACCACTGTTGTCAGTAGAATGTTCTACTGCAGACAGGAGGATGATATGACAACTTGCGGGGCTGATAAAATTGGACCAAAAGTATAAATACCCTCACTCTGGTGTGCCATTGATCAAAGGTAAAACGAAAAGAATGTGGAGTGAGATCACCAGAAGGCAGCTTTCAATACATTATCCAAAGTGGAATGATTCAAAAAGGCCCAAGATGCAGCAATAGCCCTGATCTCAAGGGCTTTCTTTTTCATGAAAGAGAGATCTCTTTCAGTGAGAGATTGATAAGCTCTTTTAATAGTCAAAAAAATCCACCTCAAAATGGTGGCTGCTGAAATATCAGAAGTACCTTTTAAAGGGAGAAAAAGACAGTTATGGCCCTTTCTTTTTTCTCTTGATCAAGCTAAACAGAATTGTAAAGCTCTAACTGGGTAAAGAAGTCTGTTTTGATCATCTCCAGAACAGATACCACTGAGACTGGGGATTTCAATAGGAACAGGAGCTATTGAAGGTAGCTGATTCTTGGCCAGAAACCAGAGACTCAATCATAGTTACCATTGAAACGTAAACAACAGTTTTCCACTGATGAAGCATGAATTTCACTCCTTCTCCTCAGTAATGCTAGGGAGAGGAGAAAGACTGTTTTAAGGGCAAGGTTCTCAATGAAGTTTCACTTGAAGGTTCATAAGGAAGTTTGGATAACAACCAAAGAACACATGAGAAGATCCACCTGGACATTAATGAGTGAGAAACTGGTCTCCTGAGCTCAAATTACCTGATCAGTTCTGAAAGATGTGGATGTGACCATATAGTGGAGCCAACAGAGAATTAGGAGTGTTAGAGATGACTGCTCCATAGCCCTTAATAGTGGATACTGGGCAATCTTTTTTGTTCAAGAGTAAAAGTAGAAAATCTGCAACTGCAGTCTTAGTCCAATTTTTTTTCATTATTCATTAATGATCCTATTGAAGTGATATATGTAAAATGTCCTCATTGCATCTTTATAATGAAAACACAGAGGATATATGTGCTATTTTATATTGAATACCTTGTGATTGTTCTCGTTTCTCTCTATCCTTACTTATCTCACAACATATTGATTTAAGATAGTGAGTGGAAATTACTGCTACTGGATACCATATACATACGTGTGCACTGAAACAATATAAAATGCTTTATTTTTAAAGAGATGAAATAAAACAAACACATGTAAAAGTCAATATATTATTACCAGATTACAGTAATGAAGCTGATTTGTTAAATAGCTTTGTTGATCTCTAGGAATGTTTCAATATGGAAATGGGGGGGGGGGGTCTTTATTACATGTGACTAATTTTTCGTTGGATCTTTCAAATCATGGTTTGGGGCAACAACAAAATCCATGACAATTTGTGAAACCACAGTAAATTGGGTATTTTACTCCCTGATTTGAAAGTAACTGTATTTTTTTAAATTTGATGAGCATTTTGTGAACACTGCAAAACAAGAAAGTTATGCTATGTGACTGAGTCTTACTCATCAAGATGTTAATCATGACTTTCTGAATGCATCAAACGGCTTGGTGACCAAGACTAGTCCAGGGTGCATTTGTTTATATTGCTCTATTTTAGTGATAGTTCTTACAGTGATAAATTAGTGTCCCTTCAAAGGTGCATGGAACTTCTGAACTTGAACTGACAGCATTGTTTATATTGATTGAGCATGCCATCATACCATATGGACTGTGCTCATGACAGGAGCAATACACTGAAAATTTTGAACTAAAGGCTTAAAATTACATTGTTTTGCACATCTGAATGCATTAAAAAATTTCCTTATGCATTTTTAATTGAATTGTCTGTGTAAAATACGCAAATATGCTGCTTATCTAGAGTTCGTATACTCTTTATATTCCATAAAATCGGTCTGCTTTCAAGCACAGGGCAGTTTTCATGGTTATTCACCTTTCTATTAAAACACTAAATTGTCAACTATACGAAGAATTTTCCCAGCACTTTTCTCAGTGTCACCTCCCCTAACTTCATTCCATGATCCCGATCCTCCTAGGTGAAAGATTCATAAATTCTAAATGATTTTACTTACATTGAAATTTGATCTAAATTAATCAGTCACTTACATTGAGAGAGTTGAGCCTCTGAACTTGATCCTGTATCAAAGCTCTTAGAGGGGAGACGACTATGGACACTCCTCCAGACATTAATGCTGGCAGCTGGTAACATAGACTCTTCCCTCCTCCTACATTCCAACAAATAGTGTATGTATGTATGTATTATATATATATGTATAGGATTTAACAGCATATTAGCTATATAATGCTGATTCAAATCAAGTTCTAAAAATGTAAAGATAAAAATTGAAAAAAAAACGTTTTAGGAAGATAAACCCTTCCAAATAAATGTAAACAGGTACTCCTACAAGATAAAAAGTAAAAATGTTAACATTCTTTAAAAGGAATATAAAATAAAAGATGAAAGGTAAAAATATAAAATCCTTAAAATATCGTAAGGACTTGTACATTTAAGTCTGATTTCATTCAAGTGCTAATTGATATGAAATTTGTGAAACTAGTTAAATAACATTTTGTCAAGAGTTTCACATTTTTTATTTTAAGAATTGAACTTCGTATTTTACAGCCTTCATTAAGCAGTGAAGCGAAGGCCATTCATGTATAGTGGGTAATCGATATTCAAAGCTTCATGACTTCATGAAGCCTGTAAAATATGAAGTTCAATTCTTATTATTACAAATATTTGAAGAAATAATTGCAAATCTCAAGAAATTAATAACAGAAGTATATTTTAACCTTTGTTTACAAATACTGTCAAAGCACACAAGAAGGGTGCATGAGTACATAAGAAGTTCCTGGTGTTATGAACCAATAACTTCTAGTTTTCTGCATCACATAATATGATTTTAACCAATCTATATACTTGTTTTGTCAAGTTACAAAAAAAGGGTGACCTTAGTGACTGTTACAGGTTCCGCTCGACAGTTTCGAACTTTGCATAGGGTTAGATTTTTAAAGAAAAAGAATTTCCCAAGTTTTCCTCACACATTATCCTGGTTATTTAAAAAAAGACCATGTATATCTTATGTATTGTTAAAATAACTTTTAATTCCCTTTATTTTGGTGCATCATTGATGGGTGTAATTTGGGTCAAAGAGTATACATCTTGGCCTTACTTCAGATGTGCCCCTCTCAAATGACTGCTAGCTCTGCTTGGTCATTTTCACTTCCTGGACTTCAAAGGTAAATTGGAAAAAAACGAACTGATAACCTTTTTAATTTTTATATATTTTATAATTCATTTATTGCACTTTCAGAAGCTGGTACTGTCTACTCTGGCAAATTGTAATTTCCCTATTGTAATAACTGATTAACAGGCTCTCTTTTCAAGTACATGGGAGCAGCCATTTTGATCATATGCCTGCTTTAGATGGTGCATAGTTTCCATAATTACCACATGCAAAAACATTTCAGTCACAGTACATGAAAGTAGCATTGAGGTATGCCACCATTCTCTCCACTGTGCATGTTGCCAATGCAAACAACTTCACCTTATACAGGTCCCTCTCTCAGAAGTACATAACTGTAGAGCGGACTATAAAGACCAAATAGTTGTTATTATTGTATGATTTCATGTTGGTTATATAGCTAAAACATTTAAGTCACAAGCATCTAAACAGCCCTTTTGAATAATTATCATATAGTTCGTCCACAGAACAGTATTCATCAGTAGCAAAGTCTAGCCCCCCCCCCCCTTTCACCATGATGAAAAGTGAGCCATTTTAAAAATGCACATTGCATTTTCTCAACATAGGAACCAATGTCAATCTAAAATACATGAACATGGAACTTACCACAATTATTCCTGAGATGTCACTGATCAATTTTACAGTTTGAATCGGGAGGGAACAGACCAGGTTCATAGAGATCAAAGGGTAAAAATTTGCTGATTCTTCTAACTAATATATAGAAGCAAGCGAATCTGCTTTGTCACCATTTTTCCCCTAATTTTATTACAAATGAATGAAATATATTTGTCCTTCACTTAATCCAACAGTTTTAAATTTAAGTTGGTTTTACTTCTGTGTTCTAAGACTTTAAATTTCCCCATAATTAAGGTCATTGCACACACAATACTAACACAAGGCATATTGTACAAGCAAGAGCAAAACAGACATAATTAGCTTATTTTTATGCATAACATCAATATTAATGTACCATTTTACTGAGAAAATCATACATGATGATATGAAAAAGAGAAAACCAATTGCACAAATGTTCATATTTGTCTTAAGGTGCTGCTCTACAGTTTCATACTTTGCATAGGGTTTGATTTGTAATGAAAAAGAATTTCCCAGCACATGGGAGCAGCCATTTTGATCAGCTCTCAGTTCTTGGAATTCTGTAACCACAGTCTTGATGCTACTTTGCTCAATGTGAAGTGTAGCACCCTGCAATGAGACAGTTTCAGTTCTAGTTTGCTTCTTTTTTATTTTGTTCTGCAGCTCTTATTGATTGACTGATTCCCTGACTTTGCTCTGTCAGCAGGTGAAAAGAAACCATCAACTACGGGTTGATCTGCTGCAATACTCGGTGCAGCAAGTGAAGGAATGAGGTCCATGATAAGATACAGAACTGACACAAACTTATAGCAGGTCAGACACTGCAATAAGTCGTTACATCTTTTGCTGTCCTTTTCATGTTTATCAAAATATGTAACCAATGGTTTCCAGGACAAAGCCTCAAGAGCACAATAAAAGGCCAGCCATCTTATTTCACGCACTTCACTGTGTATCGAGGGATCTTGAGAATTTTTATGACTCTCTTTAAGTTTAAAAGTTCTTAATGAAGATTTACTAATATAATAAAATAAGTCCTTCAATACTTCCTGAGATACTGATTTCAGATATGGCACTACATCAGCTGCCCTGGCTGAACAGAGATTTGGACAGTGTGCCATCCAGTGTTTAGCAATACAATCTGTGCTAACTTCCTTACTTTTACTTGCTACACCACTTTTGCTTCCTGTCATGGTCGAGGCTCCGACACTTTCAAAGTCAATTACTTTTTTCAAACTTACACCTCAATAGTAAAGAAATGCACAGGGCATTGAATAACACTTCTGCAGAGGTACTCACTTCATTGAGTTGAATACTGCACAGAAACAAATTTTCGGGTAATAAACTGCCATTCAACACCCTATCACATACCATTAGTTTCTTATTCACTGAAACACTGATACTTTCATTCATCATTACAATAAAATAATCAATTTCTTGGGAGTTTTGTCTGCATCTGACTGTATGACTTCTTCACAAAACTGTACAAATTCTTCAACAGTACATCTGGATTTGTAGGTTGCATTATCCACAACCTTTGATGAGAAAAGTGCATCACAACCATCTACACCCTGTAGTTTCAATAAGGATGGGTATTTCGAAATAGAAACATTTTAAAATGCGGTGTAGTTTGCATTGCACAGGTCATTGCATCCCATTTTTCAGACATATTTGGGGCCCTGGGTGGCCAAGTGGTCTAAGGTGTTCACCTTACAGATCACTGACATCTGACCCCTCTCCGCATGGGTTCAAGTCTCGGCTCGGCAACATGGATATGTGAGAAAGCCTGCCAGAAGTTTCCAGTGGGTCAGTGTTTCTTCCCGGGTTCTTCCTCCACAAAATATACTGGACACCATGTATAGGCTATCATGTGCTGAAAAATGATGTTAAACCCACAAACCAAATCTGCTCATATTTGATGCTGCAGGCTTAAAATCAGTCTCTATAGTATTGGCCTTCAGTGATTGCATCTGTTCCTGTAAGACTGCATGACATGTTAGAGTTGAAGTCTTAAAATTCAGACAACCAACTTCCCATATAAAAGGACTAGTTTTCCCACATTTTGTACAATGTTCACAGCATACCTCCAGTAGTAAATTCTGTTCTAACCATTTGCATCCAAAGTATTAACAGTCTCCAAGTTATCAATGATCCGAGTCAGAAATCCAAGCAGAGGGAATTTAATGTAATCCATTATGAACTTCTGACCTGCCATTGCACTGAGCATGCCTGCATGGATTTCTGGGCATGTGCAGCCAGGCAGTATAAATGACGGATGGAAAAGGTCATCAAACACACACAAAATCGCATTGAAGACCAAGACGAAAGCAAACAACCTTGTATGGAACAAAACATGGCTCGACTTCGTTAAGATTATTTGCACATCGTAGATTATTTGCAGGGGTTTAGGTTTCACTGTGCAAGTTCTCACACATAGCTAATTTCAAATTACATGACAGCCAGCCAGTTTTGCATTATTAGCACACTCGCATGGCCTGGCAGCATCACTGAAAAGACAATGCATTTACCATCGTTGGATTTTCCATTTTTGAGACTGTTAAAGGGAAATACAATATCAAAACAAGAGTCCCTTGAAAGGATTAACACTCCACTGGCTGAAAAACATTTCCAGGAATCCAAGATAAGACCATTTCTTCTTTTTAACTGCTGAGTGTTGAAACCATCTCTGATATTCTCGAGTGATAAGAAGATTTTCAAGCTGGCCATGCTGTGGCCATAATGGATGTAAGATTGGCACCAGTTTCATTTAGGACCAACTAGACATCATATTAAGTCTTTTGGTGAAAAGATGACCATCAGTATGACCATCCCTTAAGGAGGAGTAGCAACAAACAAGACTTTCAAGATGGCCATCATAGCGGCCATATCGGATGCAAGATCAGTGCCATTTTCATTTAGGAAGTATTATATATCAGAAGCCCTTCTTTTGCATGAACACCCCATGTCGATAAATATGATCATCCATTCAGGAGGAATAGTGATAACAAGATTTTCTAGGTTGGCATCATTTTCATTTAGGACCAACTAGACACCATAAGAAGTCATCTGTTGAAAATCCCATGTCAATATGACATTCTATTTAGGGGAAGTATCAATAACAAGATTTCCAAGCTGGTTGCCATGGTGGCCATATTGAATGTCAGATTGGTACCATTTTCATTTAGGACCATAAAAAGTCTTTTGGTGAAAATCCCATGTCAATACGACCATCTATCTATGAGGAGTAGTGATAACAAAATTGTCAAGATGGTGGCCATATTGCAGTTCAAATCAGCACAATTTGCATTTAAGACCAACTAGACATCATATGAAGTTTTCTAGAGAAAACTAGATATCAATATGACTTTCTGTTCAGAAGGAGTAGCAATAACAAGAGGCATGGTGATAAAAATATTTTCAAGATGGCCACTGTGGTAGTCGTATTGGATATCCATGCAGCACCATTTTCATTTAGGACCAACCAGACTTTGGGATGAATGTGTTTGTAAAGTTTTATAGCAATCCTCCAAGTAGTTTAGGAGGATTAGCAATAACAAACTTGTGCTAACAGATGATGGAAACAGGTGATACCATAAGCTTTTCTGGACTAAGAGCAGTAGAACTAAAAATTATCACACTGTCTTGCCTATACTGAACACGCAAGACAAAAACTATTGTATGTACACCTGCATACAACACCTAATCATAGTAAACCTTGAAAGGTGAATCAGAATATATAAATATTTACAATTTCATCTGTCAGTACTCACCCCTAATGTGTATATGCATATATGAATACATGTGAAAAGTGAAGTTCCATTATCTTGTTACGATTGACCCACTTGATGATAAAATACATTTGTGACAAAAGCACTTACCAGTTGGCATGAGAATAAAGCAGTCATTTCCCAATATTGCAGCATTTATGGCTTCCAATTGATTTTCCCTGAACCTCTGCAGTCCAAAAACAGTTGTGAAGATCTTCATCATTTCTTTACAGTGGGGAAAGCTATAGCTGGCATATTCACTGTTTTTGTTGACAGCAGACCTACTACTGTTAAGGCTTGTGTCCAGCTGTGAGGTAGATGCATCTAAAGGAAGAATTCAGTTTGAAGAGCACATTATTATATTCGGTCATTGATTATTAAATGACATCAGACTAATCACTGTGTATTATACTAAAAGTTATTTCAGAATTAAATGCAAAGAGCGGGGAGGAGTTTTAAAGATATTTTCTCCGAGACTGCACTATACATCAAATTTTAATTGAACTGGCCAACATAATACACATGGAACAGTATTTATATCTCCGCACTTCTTAAGTATCAATACATATATGACTGGGACTCCTGTTTCATACCCCAGAGGTTTTTCCCTACCCTAAGAACTTAGCCCCTGGGTCATAACAAAGAAACAACTGAGATACCTACCCTTTAACTACATATGCACTTGCTGGACATGAAAAGACAAATTTATCTGTAACTCATGAAACTCCCGAGGGCCATCAATTCTGCATTGGACTTAGCCTGTGTGTCATAATTTGGAAACTATTGAGATCCACACCATACAGCCACATGTACACTTAATGGGCATGAAAAAAATGTATACATGCAACTGATTTTGACCATGGGGTCCATCCGTTCCTCCAGGGACATAGCCCTTGGGTCATAACTTGAAAATTATTGAGATCCCCACACTATAACAATATATATACTTTAATGGACATGAAAAGGCAAATTTATACATGCAACTGACTTAGCCCACAGGGTTTGTCCTTACTGTTTGCATGTATAGGTTTGTCTTTTCATGCCATTAAGTGTATATATGGTTATCAGATGGGGATCTCAATAGTTTCTATGTTATGACCCAGGGGCTAAGTTCTTGGTGGGTAGGGAAAGACCCTGTAGCATCACCCAGAGGTCCCAGCTTAATATATGTTGACACCTGCATCTTAGATCACATATTCCAATTCTCAGACATTGAAAGGGATAAGTACTATAAGAGTCAATTTCTGCCCAATTTAAAAAGTTCACCATATTTCCTAAAAAGACTCCTGTCTTGGTTTTGTGTAAATTTATTACAATTTTGTTGAATTTTGTTGAAATAGATGTGCCATAACCATTCCAAGTTGTGTTCTCCTAACGTGAAATTACTTTTGATTCAGTGACATGATGCATTCTTATAATTTCTTTTCTGACCTTGTTGCTTGACAAATAATATGTGCATCTATGTTCATTTACAATCCAATAGGAAGGCAGTTGGAAAAGTAGATTTTTGGGGGATGAGGGTGAGGGTGGTGGTGGTCTAAATGTGACTACATTGTTATATGTATGCATGTATGTATGTAAGAGAGAATAGCTACAAAACCATTTTGAAGATATTTAGTTATTCTCATTGTTTCAATTTTCATATCCATACACTATTAGTGACCTTATTGGCTTTTATAATCCTTTTATTTCTTTATTATTAAAACCTTTTATTGTAAAAAAGATATTTAATGTGTAAATATGATGCCCTATTGTTCTTTCTTTAACCCCCATCCCCTCTTGTTATTAGGTAAATACTGACCACGCCCTTAAATCTTTAATATTTTAACCAACTGAAATTTGTTAAACAAAAAAAATCAGATTTTGATATGTTTGCAAAATATATTGTATGTGTTTGTTGTGTGTGTATGTGTGAGAGAGAGAGAGAGAGAGAGAGAGAGAGAGAGGCAAGTATAGTCATGAAATCGAAAAGAAGTCAACATGGTAATGCGGAACTTTAATAACAGAACATAAACTTTATTCGGACATAAACTACACTCTTTATCCATCCATCAGTATGAAGAAAAATATGAACAAAAAATTCCAAATATATAACACATGATGAGTGCTACATCTAAATACAAAAGTAACATAATTGTACATAGAATGTGTATATGAGTACTCCTATACAATATACAAAATATTACACAAGGTTCAACTTAACAAAGAATGAGTCGATTCTTGCAATGAATTTGCAATATGACAGATTTCAGACATGTATAAACTATAATAGAGACTTTCTTAAGTCAAATGCATCAAGGATGTATTTTGCTAGTTTAAACCTAATATTCCTTTGTTTAACTTGCCTGAGTACCATAAATCTGAAAACATCAGGTCTTGCGTAATAATAGGAACGTATATATTTCCTATGAAGATGGTGGTACACAGGACAAACTAATACAAAGTGATGCTCATCTTCTAAATCATCTTCTGAAATGATGGACTTTACAGAAAGAATTGATAGCTGTAGCTAGAATTGCATATGTTCATTGCATCTCTAAATGCATATAAGACATTGCGGTTACTCAAACATACACTACATATGCCTGTACACTATGCCTCGATTCAACTTCAACACCTTAATAGTAAAAATTCAAGATGTTCTCACAACATACAAAATCAAAAATACATTTCACATGAACAGACATTTTTCATAATAACAAGTGAATAAACTGTTCCATCATAAGCAATGCATCCATCAAACACACATTTATCTCTTGCTCTATCCATCCACTGAATGAAAAAATACATGATTACCATGATACTCTCAAGCACCATCAGAATGGTATAAATGAACCAATGCACTGCCATCTGTAGCATTGGTTGGAAATAGATAATAAATCTTTTAGAAGACAAATTAGACATGAAAATGGACCCAATATCAAATCATACATGAAATTAAATTCTATTTCAAGTAATAATGACTCTCTCTCTCTCTCTCTCTCTTTCTCTCTCTCTCACACACACACACATGAAGTCTCTGCCGTTATTCCTTGATGGCTTGATGGCACTGTCACTGTCCTTGCACTCCGACTCATCCACTGGGCTAGGCATGTCTGCAGCATCTTCTAGATAGTCACCCCAGTCCTTAATGGCTTACAGTTTGGCATCTTGGTGTCGAGCATGTCCTAAAAACCAAAGGACAGGTGTGATATGTGCACAAGTCCCAACAACACGGGGACTTGTGTGACGTTGGCAGTACCAGCCAATTAGTTGTGTTGCATTGTATTTGATGAATAAACCATACTTTTTTGGATGGTGAGTGCCTACTCTGTATTTGGGCCTTCAACAAACCAGACTCTTCATCACTAATGAAGATCTCATAGCTGCCATCATTTGGAAGATGATCTAGTTTACAACTTTTTGCAAGGTAGAGCTGATAAATCCCAAAATGTGATATTTCTAAGCTCTTCGCTTGAAAAGATTGGGAAGTTAGGTGCTGCATTTGCTGCATCCATTCTCTGCCAGTTGGGGAATGCTTTGTAAGCCCCTCCCTCTCAACCCTTTCCGTCAAGGCATTTCCTCTCCTAGCTAGGATGGACATTTTACCAGCAACTGCTTCATCTTCCTCTTTGTCCCCAGTGTTGAGTGGTCTTTTATATTTATTGCATATCGATACTATAATACAAATATACTCTCCGATAAATGGTATCTGTAAATTAGGAAGAATGTGTCTTAAAAACCTCCATTGCTTCAGTCTGCTATTGGAAGACTCTACGACCCAATGGATTTTTGTAGCAAGGTGACTCAAATTTGCTTCTTCCACAGTGTACTGCTTTTGTCCCTGTACATAAATGAAGGCATTTCCACTTGTATCCCCAGCTCATTTAACATCTCTATGGAGTCCCTGAATCCGCAATCTACTACAAAAACATCATCTTCTTCCACCCATTGTTTGATTTCCTCTCTATTGTTCTGAAGTATATGTTTTAGGATGCCTGCGTCATTGTTTTTGTTATCAGCAAAATAAAGTCTTATTACAGAAACTATATATCCAGTAGAAGTAACAATCATCATTGGGCTGTGTTGGTGCATGCAGTAGGACCTATGCTGTAAACTAAAATTGCCACTCTTTTGTACATATATATAAGTACTGTCTAAAACCAGGATCGCAGACTTTGATGATGAGTTTCCAAACAGAGACTCTGCCAATCGATGAGTATATTTCTGTATGACTTCTTTCCTAGACATGTGCTGAAACCCCAAATTCAGGGGAGTACAGGAAGCCATCAATGCTGTACATGCTGATGATATCTCCCACCTTACATTACTTTGTGTGATGATGAAGAGAGTGGACAAAAGCTTATTTGACATTCCACTTCTTAGTTTACACATGAGCAAAGCAATGCATGTACGCAAACTTCTGACTCTGCTCTCTCATAACCCTGAAATGGATACATGCTTGCAAATGTCTGAAAAGTCAGCTGTCCTGAGACTGGTAAGGGTTAAATACTTGTCATCATCCAAGGCATCGGGATAATCAAAATCTATTCTACGCTAGCTGCTTTGTAAGTCGATATTATGCATTTTATTCAGAATGTCCATATTTCCAGTGCGGTTAAAATTTGACCCACTCTCTGACACTGCAGTTCTGCAATCATCTGCAATATGTCATCCTTGAAGGACCTGTCATTCAGATGAACTGGACAGCAGTAAGCCCCAGTTGGGACAAAATCATCTTGATCAGAAAGAGGTCTTACTGACATTTTTTGTAACGACCACCAATTTTGGACCATGCCATCTACAAATAAAGCAGGTTGAATGACTACGTCCAGTAGATGGAATGGGCAGAGTGATGTTCATTGGACTCCGACTGTCCCCCTTACATCGCTTCTCTTCAGGCCTTTACTATGGATCTTGTTGTCACTTCCTGGTAGCTGCGTCTGTCATAGAGCAATCAGGGATGGAGTCTCGGCTGTTGTAGTATTTCTGTCTACAGTGCTTGCATATGATATCACCAGTATTGATGTCAATAAGGAATGTCTTCCTTAGGAATTTTCACAAATAACTGTTGCAATCGCCATCTAGGCTCCTTCTTTCATTAGTCTTGAACAAACTGTGCTTAGGAACAGTTGTCTTCTTGTTTCTGGCATTCTGAAAATAAATTGGTCAAATAATTACAAGTTTTACTGAAAATATTCCTACTTGCGATTATCTATCAACAAGTACTTGAATTTTATTTTCATTACATGAGTAAACTGGGAAAACCATATAATCTATTTAATCTGAGGAATATTAACAAATTATGTCATTCAGCAAGAAATATAAAGAGGATATTAGCTTGTATCGAGTGAATAACAGATATAGTTCATCTATTTGGTTATAATAATAGAGTTTTTCAACCATGAGATATCTTTCATCAGTATAATTAATCAAGTTGGTAAAAATAAAATTTGTACATGCTCAAAGAAAATATGAGTAGTAACATAATTCTCTGTCCAAATTCAAGGTAAGAAAGCACATACTTTGGGGAAGAAAAAAATGTTACCAAAAAAATTACATTAATAGTGGCATTCTAACTTGTTTCTCTTTTGTGACAGGTCGACATAATGTTGTCGATGGAAAAAATTCTTGAGTCAAGATATAAAATGAAAAATAAACTCCACTCCACTAATTCATGGACTAACATAAAACAAAGTAAAATATATTTTTTAAAAAAAAACAAAGTATATATACTGTGGTGGGACTCGATCAATGACTGTGTGACAAACATTTCTTTTAAAGTCAGTGCTTTTACCCTCATGGCCATCGATCTAGTATACAGTACATACACATAAACTAAACTATCACTATTTTTTCTCTACATACCAGCAGCAAATGTACAATTACAATACAGCATTCATTTGTTTTTTTCATCTATTTCTCAATGTTTAATTACTTCCGTTCATAGACTATTATACTTTTCATGATATAAGACAACCAATTTATATGAAACTTTCAGATATATTCCGAAGATACACATAAAATATAACTGGATTGTTTACAGACAATTGATTTGGCATTTATTATACCTGTAGTGAGCTTGTCTTGAATGAATGGATACAGTATATAATTCCGATTTTAAATACATCAAAACAGATATAAATGGAATATTTACCTCCAAAAAGCTTGCTCAGACAAATTTTCAGCAGCTTGGGAACTGAAGCCTTGAAGGTAAAGCCAAAATGTCATACCATCACCAATGTAAACACTGATGTACACGGGTCGTAGAAACCATATCAATTTACCGAACACGGACCATGAACATTTCTTATAAGAGCGGAATTGAAGTAATTTCAGACACCAACCAAAAATTGTTAAAGTGCTTAAGATTTCTAAAGGATATAATTTGTTTCTGCAGTCAGTTCTCAAGTAACAATTAAACTTTGATGACAATATTATCATCCATGCAAGAACTGCTGTCTCCATGCAATCATTAAACGTGCTGGGATAATTCTTGAGAATAACAAATATTTTCATCTATAATGCTGGTTATTTCAAAAGAATAGCCCCGTTTTATGTTAAAATCATTGTATGTGTTCATTACAGTAGAATCGGCAGTTTAGATGTAGTTAATATGTGATCGTTACAGAGATGCAAGATACCAAAGAGCGCTAACGGACTTAAATGTTCTCATTTTTCACATGGTCCACATGCGGCAACCAAAACGATATTCTAACAATTCATTATTCACGTATACCTTCATATTCTGCAAAAATATGAAATTGGTTGTTGCATGTGGACCACTTAAAATTTCAGAAAATAGCACCAATTTCAATGTAAAATGACTATTTCATAGCCAAATGTGATGTCACGAGCAGATGCCTATGATGTCATATAAAAAAAATGTAAGCATCAATTGCAATTTTAAGTTTGTCAAATGTTGATCACTTTTTTGCCATGGTATTCTCAATTCAACTACTTTTCTGAAAATGTGTCATTTTTGGGGCCAAAAAGAACCCTTATAGTACCTACCCCCTTATGTAAAATCACCCCTAAAAAGTGTTGGCACAATCTACACTCATAGGACTATCACTGACATTACACACATACAACTGTATGTATGTACACAGGAACAGTATCATAATATCTCTGCACTTCTTTAAATGTGTGGGGTTAATAATTAAGTGCCTCCCTCCCCCCTTGATTCTGGAACTGTTTTAATTTCCAATGTCTTGCAACCTATGAAAAGTTCTGTATAATGCTCCATTACTATGCAAGTTCTGTCCATCAATATGCAAGTTCTGTATAATGCCCCATCACTATGCAAGTTCTGTATAATACTCCATCACTATGCAAGTTCTGTATAATGCCCCATTGGTATGCAAGTTCTGTATAATGCCCAAAAACTATGCAAGTTCTGTATAATGCCCCATTGGTATGTAAGTACTGTATAATGCTCCACCACTATGCAAGTTCTGTATAATACTCCATCACTATGCAAGTTCTGTATAATGCCCCATTGGTATGCAAGTTCTGTATAATGCTCCACCACTATGCAAGTTCTGTATAATGACCCATCACTATGCAAGTTCTGTATAATACTCCATCACTATGCAAGTTCTGTATAATGCCCCATTGGTATGCAAATTCTGTATAATGCCCAATAACTATGCAAGTTCTGTATAATGCCCCATTGGTATGCAAGTTCTGTATAATGCTCCACCACTATGCAAGTTCTGTATAATGTCCCATTACTATGCAAGTTCTGTATAATGCTCCACCCCTATGAAAGTTCTGGTGACTAAAAGTAGAGCACACTACATATGTTTTACTACTCTATTGTCTTCTAATTTACTTTCAGTTTATTTGTAAGAAACTGGCTACGTTTTTACCACATATATCTCATTTCTGAGTAAGAAGTGAAACCATATTGTTATTGCACATAAAAATTGTATCTGCAAACTTCAAAAGAAGCTGTACCTACAAATTCACAGCTATGTACTTCAAGCCTGACTTAATAAATGAGAGAACTGGAAGCAATACTACACAGATTTGAGTCTAGACAAAATATTTAAATACTGAACATTTAAAACATGAGATAAAAAAGTGGGAACAACTCAAAACCTGCTATATCAAGGTATCTACAGGTATCAGGTATGTGTTTTGCATCTAATTATTAACCAGATTTGCTTGAATGGAGCTATTGACACAATAGATTACTTCTTTGGCACGAGTCAGTATTTTTTAAGCAAAGTTGAATGAAGCCTGGAAAGTAGGTCGCAGTTACCCAGTTTGGGTGAATGTCATACATTCATCCTAAGATGCACACATATTGCAAACTTTTATGATGAGTTTAAAGGTATTTGAATTACAGACTTAAAACACATTTTAAGAAATATTGAATAAATCCTGGACAATTGTTCACAGCAACTTAGTATGTAACACACCTTCATCACAAGCTGCACTCAGTTTGAAACTCTGGTCTCAAGAAGTTACCAAAGTATGTATGTATATACATATTGGGTAAATGGCATGTCAGCACAATACTGGTCATATGGTGCTATTTAAAAGTTAAGTTCTAAAAATGTAAAGATAAAGAATTGCAAAAAGGAAAACACCATTGAATGATGACTCCTTCCAAATAAACATAAACATGTAGTAAAATAACATAAAAGATAAAAGGCAAAGATGTTAAAACTCTGTAAAAGGTACATAAAATGAATGATAAATGTACAAGTATAACATCCTTAAAATAATGGTTGTAATGAAGAAAAGTAAAAGTTACAGTCTGAACAAAGGGGATGTGTTGATGGATGGATGGACACACTATCTCACAGACAGATGGACAAAGGCACCTCTTGGGGAAGAGGAGTTTAATAAATGAAAGAGACAGAAGAGGTACTTGACAATTTTTAGAATTCTAATGGGTGACAATTCCAATATCAACCTACAGGCCTGGCATTGAGGATACATGGCAAGCCATATCCAAATTGAAATTTTTGTGGCAGAGTTTTAAAAAAATTGGGCTAGTTACATTAAAGCTTACTAGCCAACAATTATTTTTAGTTGTGTGGGCAAAGTGGGCATAGAAATTATCATCCCCTGGTCTTGAAAGGGCTTACTGTTAGTGAAGTTCCTGGGTGTATGTGTAATCTTTGGAAGATCACTGGTCCTTGATTGCTGTGAGAAAACTTCCATTTCCTCTGGCATCATCTCGGTAAGTTCATCATCAAAATCCATGATTTCAAATAATTCCTCATCTGAAAAGTTGTCTTCTTGTGCTACAGAATTTGAACTGAATCCTGATGGTACAACTTTAGTTGATGATGAGTTTTTTGTCCTACTGTCACCAAAGGTAGATTTGCTGTCATCTAGTACTTCCAAGTGTTCTTTATTTTCATTATGGAATTGTTGATGTGATGGTTTAGCTGTGCACTCAGATTTTGAGGAGTCCATTCTATTAAGGGATGAACCAGTATGTCGCACTACATGGCTGAATTCAACAGAATTATTTCCTGGTTGGAATTCAGCAGATTTTGGTCTTTGTGAAGGCTGAAGACTTTTAACATCACCTACTTGACCTGAATCATCCAAAGGGCCAACATTATACACAAGAGGGGAAGGCAAAGAGCTTCTTCGAAAGTTTGACATGAAACTGACATGGGTTTGTGTAAGAACTGCATCCTCTTCGAAGAAACTGTCACCACAAGGAATGGGTGATCCAAAAGAGTTTCTATCTGAAAATGAACTGGGTGTCAATGATTCCTGGGCAGTACTTGTGATAGGATGTCCTATGGCAGTAGAATTGTTGGATTGATGGGCATCAGTTGGTAATAGAGGACTTTTACTTGGCCTAAATAATGGAGTCCTGCATGGTCTTTGTACATGTGATAATGCAGAGAAAGAGGATCTGCCTAGGAAAGATACATCATAGTCCAGTGTGTGGTCCTTAATCTTCTTCCTAGTAAAACAAGATTTCAGACGCATGTAAAGAAAAACTAAAAAGTTTGAGAAGAAAAATTACAAAGCATAAACTTGATTCAGTCTTGAAAAAAGTAATTTTTTAAGTAAATTATTTCTTTGAGAATACCTACACAATCACATTAATATCAGGAAAATAAACTCAGCTGCTTCTTGAATCCAGCCCCTCCCAGAAATAGATAAAGATATTTCATCTTTCCTGTCTGTATACCATACAGATAAAGGGAAGAAACTCTTACCCATTATCTCCCCTTACCACCAATTAACCAGTTGTTTATCAGATTAAACTGAGCGATATATCAACAAGGATGCTCCCATTTGCAGGGAGGAGTGTTTTTTTTAAATAAGTAATGTGATCAGGTAAATATTCTTGGAGAATCATAATTTACAAAAAAAATGTTACTTTCTCAACTGAATACATTCCACAATCACATTAACATTTGGAGAAAAGGTAATAGGAGGAGGAAATGCACAAGTATCCAACCTCAACCATGGGTACCCTTCGAGGGAAGAATGGCTGAATTCATTATATGATGAATACACTGCTCTCCTAACAGAACAACCAATGGTCATGTAACTCGTAATGACAATACACAGATAAAATATAAAGAATTATTTTTCCCAGAGAAAAATCCTGCCAAATCCCATGAAAATGCTAAATACATCCATGAGGAGGTTGTGCTTACATCAATTTGGTCTTGTGGTCGTTTTGGTTGCAGCCACTGAACTCACCAGATTCAATTCTCATCTCTGCAAAACTAGATCACAGAAATAAAAATTTCAGAAGGTTGACTAAGCATGCCAGCCAACAGCTTCTATTATGTCTCACATCAAAACATTACATTCGAAAGCAAGGCTTGCAGAGACTGCTCTAATATCATAAGCTGAAAACTTCATGAGACATATCTAATCTTTTGAGATCATAAGTACACCGAGCATATTACCCACTTCAGCTACAATGCTAGAGCTACAGGAGCTATATCCTCTTCCCTTACCTTTGCCGGAAGAAAAAGACATTGCCGGGTCCCACAACCCTTCGCAGTGCACTTTAAGTATTGCATCACCACCTCTTTCAAGCATATCAATCAAGGAGAGGGAGTGGGTGACCACTCTTTGATTGCCTGCTGACGGCAACCAATTCATAGCTACTAAGCCCAGTTGCATTATTAGAACCACGGAACCATCTGATCTGAACTGGTGATAGTTTGGTCCATTGAAAGGGCTTGCAACTCGCTCACCCTGCATGCCAAAGCTTGAGCTATCAGAAAACATGTTTTATATGAAAGCAGCTTCAGTAAGGTTCTGGCTAAATGCTTGAACTGATCCGAGTTGAGCCATGTCAAAACCCACAAAGGATTCCATTTAGGAAACCGAGTGAGAGATTTTGGCGGCCTATTCAAGTCAAATTTGGTTAGCAGCTTGATAGATCCTTATGATGACCAATATCCACTATACAATGATGCCTGAAAGTGTTGGAGCTCATGTAGCAGTAGCTTTTTATAGTAATTGGGGCCAGAGGAGTTATCTCTTCCCAGCAAAAAGCCAGAGAAAAAAGTTAACCAATTGCATGATTGTGGGACTCGAAGAAACAATGCTTTTGACCTTGCACCAGTCCCTGAAAACCTGCAACTTTCCTTCATAAACCTTTAAAGTGTAGGGCTTTTTAGCTTGTGAGATTATCTCCATGACTGAAGGCTTAAATACCTTGAAACACAAGGCTCTCCTGACAAGAGTCAGGCATGAAGGAGAAGCCTCTCCCAGCAGGGGGGAAACACCCGCAACCTTGGCTGTTTGAGCTGGTTGGGTCTCGGTAGGATTTTCCTGGAGATATCTGTTGCTAGATCAAGCAGATTGTTCACCCAGGGCTTGTTCCACCTGAGAGGGGCTATCAGAATCACTTTATAGTTCTGACCCCTCATTTTCTGTATTATCTTCAGTACTAGAACAATGGGAGGGGGACATAGCTGCAAAATCCCTCTTAACTGGCTGGTAGTGCATCCACGGCCCAGGCTTCTGAGTCAGGGACTGGAGTGGCAAAGGTGAGGAGTTTGTGATTCCACCTCAATGCAAAATGGTCTGTCACTGGACGCCCCAAAGTGCACAAAACTGCTGAAAGACCAACAGATGAATGAACCACTCAGTGTGAAAGGTCTAGTCTCCTCTTAACAGTGAGTTGACCAGGACACTGAGCCTGCCGGGAATATGCCTTATCTGGACCATGATCTTTAGCTGGGAGCACCAGTGCAGAAAGTCCCAAACCAGAACGCATAGGTTGGGTGATTTGGTCCCCACCTGTTTCAAAAGGTAGGTCACAACCACTGAATTGTATGACATGATGACAGCTACCTTCCCATAGAGCTGATCCTCCCAGAAATGAAATGCATTTACTAAAACCTTCATTTCCAGTAGGTTGCTGGGAAGAGATAACTCCTCTGGCCCACCCCCCCACCCCCCTTGCCAGTGACCATGGTGAAACAGGGCAACATGTGGGCTCCCCAGCCATATGAACTGGCAGCCATTCAGACAGTAACTTCCGGTTAGGGTTTTCCCACAGAAATTCCTGCCATATGCCAATGTTTGTTGCACCATTGACACAGGAATAGTACTATTTCTGTCAAGATCATAACTCACCAAGTTGATTAGAAAAGGGACATCACAGGGCCAACAGGGCCAGTGATATATCTAGGTCTTCAAAGAAGAAGGACAGTGTCCCCCTATCAAAAATTTTGGGGGACATTAATAACTTTAAGGGGACAGGCATTATTTAAAGGAAAAAAAAAAAAAAAAAAGGAAATAAATCACAATTTATTTAAACAAGGTAAATATGTGCACCGACATCTTAATGAAAAAACTTTCTTTTGTCCATTCTGCACATTCTGAGTGCAGGCTGAAAGTCAAATTCTTCTAAGGCAGGTTTGAAAGTTTGATCATAGCATCAACACAAACCTTACAGAACATTCCAGATTTGGTACAAGAATCCAATGGAAGCCATGTAAATTTTGATTTCCAGTCCGTCAAAAACGATCTTGATCTGGTCGAAGTACAAATTTTCTTCGCAGTCAGCTCTGGATTTTGATCTATATCTAATTATTTTTCACTTAGACCTACATCAGGCAGTGAAGCTTCATTTTTTTCTCCAGAAAAAGTTGAGGTTTTGCCATTTTGAAAGAACAACCTGGATTAAGTGGCAGTTACCGTCCTTGGATTCTTGTTTGGCATCACTACCAGTACCAGAAATCGGCTAACTGGATTAGTTCAGTCGTTATAATCTGCTAATCTACGGTTGTTCATAGGAATGACAGTGGATAGAGGGCACTGAATTATTCGAGTTAGAAATCAGCTGGAGAGTTTGTTTACATTTCCGTTGCAAGGATGTAGATGCTGTCGATTGCCAACAAATCAACTTAGGTATGTTTTATCGGAATTCGAGAATCTGGAGAATTGAAATTTATTTGAAACAATTCTTGATCAAAATAAGGATTGACACTATTGGTAGAGCGTGATGCACTAGATGCAATGTATTTTATTCTGGGGAACATCTGTGCTAAAATTGGGGCATTGCCGCAATGCCACACCCTAGATACATCACTGATTGCTATCTGCAAAGGGAGCATGAAAAAGTGGCCAAAAAGAATTGAATCTGCTGCCACACTAAGCAAACCAATGAGATGCAAAATTCTCTCACTGAAATCCAATCCCTGTTGGAAATTGACTCTGTGAGTTCAATAATCTGTGCCACATTTGCATGAGGGAGGCAAACAAGACTGAGATTGGTCAAAAACTCTATACCAAGGTGGACAAAATGCTGGGATGGGTTGAGAGCTGACTTGTCCAAGTTCGCTAAAACACTTAGCTGACCTAATGGGAAAGAAGATTGTTCCTGCCCTTCATCAAAGATGATCTTACCATCTGTTTTCAAAGGATGTCATCCATATACACTGCCATCACTGTTGATGCAGTTGACCCAAACAGCATGAGAACACAGCTGATGGTTTTGTGAATGCCTACCGACTGATGTTGAGACCAAATGGGAGTGCATAAAATTGGTATATCATTCCTTGGAAGCCAAACAGATGGAACTTGTGTGGAGCTGGGTAGACAGGGATGGAGTGAAACAAGGATGTATCCTTTCGCCCTTTCTATTCATCCTAGCAATGGACTGGTTGATCAAAGAGAAAATCAGGGACAAGAATCAAGGAATTCAATGGTCACTAACATCCTTCTTGGAAGATTTGGACTTTGCAGATGATGTTGCCCGCTTATCTATTCTCTATCAGGACAGCGAACAAAAGACACAGGCTGGCAGCTTTAGCAGACACAATGGGTATGATAATAAACATAGGAAAAACTAAGCTTTTCAAGAAAAACAACACAGTTAAACAAACCATAACCAATCAACAAGCAGGAAGTAGAGGAGATCACTAGAGTTCACATACCTTGGCAGCAAAGTTACAATAGATGGTGACAGTGAAGCAGAGGTTGTATCTAGATTGATAAAAGCCAACCAAACCTTTGCCTTGCTACACGGAATATGGAAATCAGAACAGCTCTCTCTCAGGACAAAACTAAGAATCTACAAATCATATGTAATAAGCATTCTATGGATCCGAATGCTTGAAAACCATCCAAGCCATGAGCAAGAAACTGGACTCATTCCACACCAAGTGCCTTAGAAGAATAAGAAGAATTTTTTGGCCTAACATGATACGGAATGATGAACTGATGACAATGTGCAATGCAAGGTCTCTATCAGAAGAAGTTAAAAAAAACACAGATGGAGATGGCTTGGACATGTCTTAAGGATGAATCCCAACAGCCAGCCCAAGATGCCACTAAAATGGACACCAGATGGGAAGCAGGGAAGAGGACGCCCAAAAGAGACCTGGAGACACTCCATGGAAAAGGAACTCAAACAGATCAATCTGACATGAACAAGAGGCTGATAAAAAGCAGCAGACCGCCAGGGTTGGAGAAAACTCATAGATGCCTCATGTGCCACCTGTGGGCATGACAAGAACTCGAGAGAGAGAGAGAGAGAGAGAGAGAGAGAGAGAGAGAGAGAGAGATCTAGACCAATTGCAAATTCATCCCTCTTTATGGAAAGCCTGACTGCACATGCCATTTCCATTTTGAACCTCAGTGTGGCTATGTAATTGTTGAGCTGGCTTAAGTCTATGACTGGCCTGAGTTTCCATTGACGTTGGGCACTAGAAAGAGCCTGGATTAAATCCCAGAGAGTTCGGCTTGTGAAATCTCTCCACTGCCTGCCTATCAAATAATAAACAGATCTTTCGCAAAATTTCTGCCTTCTCCAGGTTGGATGGCATGTCTGCCATGGAGGGGAATGACAAAATGCAAGTGGGCTGGATAAACAAATCTGAAGTCAAGATTGTCAAAAATGAAGAAGTCTGGCACCTACAGGCAGCTTGTCAGTGGGCAGTGGCAGGTCATGACAATTGATGGGAGGCTTGGGGAAAGAGAAACCTTGCTTCCTTTCCTCTTTATTGAACTGCCTCCAGAACTGAGGGGACTGTTACTGCTTGAAATTAGACTGAGGTCAAAATTGTTGCTGTTGGGCAGTGTTTGACCACCTCTCTTGTTGCCAGTGATCATCTCTCCATTGCGACCAAGAATGATTTGGCCTGAACACCGGTGCAGGCGGCAAGGCAAGCTGGAGAGGCAGTTCTTGTGATGCCTGCTTCCGTGCATCCTCAATTATACTGCTGAAAAGCAATGAAGTACCAAAAGGCATAGAACAGACAGCCATGGAATAATGCAGCTTCAGAGAAGATGAGCGGAGATAGGCATCCCATCTCACCAGATCTAAATCTGCCAAAGTCATCAAGACATTAGACATTGAATGGTGAGTGGCCCTGTTAACTACCTTGGCAATATGGACCATGGACTCCCATGCATGATCACTGCCTGATTTTTCATCAAGGCAAAAATTCACAAGCAATGCCAGACCAAGCATCTAAGAAGTTTCCAGCCTATTCTGCACTAACTTGGAGGTGGAATTGAAAACATTCTGATCCACCTTATAAAACAGCGGGGTTGCCATTTTAACTGTCACAACGTTTTTGTCCAAGGTAGGTAATTTGGTACTATACATGTCTGAATGCATGCAGTACTAGTGTGGCGAGAACAAGACTGATAGCTAGCTTTCCGATAAGAAATCCTTCAAGTTCCCCAGGTCCCTGATCTTTTCAGACTGATAACTGGAGATCTCTCTTATCTTTACCAACTGCAGCAAGCGACATGGCTTGTCTTGCCGGTACAGGCAGCTGGAGAGTATGCTGGATGGGTGACTGGAAGGTAGGTTTGGTGGCTGACCTCAACAGTAGTGTAACTGCCTTGGCAGAATGTGCAACAAAATAGATAGACTGACTCGATGGATACACTTATAACTCTACATACCATGGAATGGACGGATAGTATGCAGCATGGTTCACCAATGTGATGCACCTCTGGTCCCTAGTCAAAAGATACAGCCAGCTGGATGGATGAACTGGTGGTCAACAGATGGAGCAGCTGTGTATTGGCATGAAGTATAGATCATCAATGTCCAAGAAATACCCCATATGCCTGGACTTACAGGCCCAAAGGCAATGATTGGTCATATGGAGGGTACTTACACCCACTGGACTACTGAAAGATGTGAGAACAATTGCCTGTTTTAAACTGCAAGCCACTACTGGAGATTTGCAATAGACAAAGGGACATAAGTTTGCCCGAGACCAGAAATTGTATCATCGCTTCTTACACCAATCTTCGCATCTTTTACTGCAGCTGTGGCTGAAAAGGATGCAGGGCCAGCATCTCTGAAACACTCCTTGCTACTCCATTATGAGTTATCCAGATCTAACAGTTGTAGCAGGCATCATACATATCTTTTTGTAGGGGTGGTAGGTGGGGGACATGCTCATCACAATCACCAGTACAATGGCAATTGATGACTTCTTTGGGTGAAGACTCAAGATGTTGCATTCTGTCCACTGGGACTTAATCAGTCTCTAATTGCTCTTCCAGCTTTATGCAGAACTGTGGGCCAAATCGCTTCTGACCACACTGCACATACACAGCAGGTAGCAGAGTTTATTTTCCTAATATTAATGTGATCAGAGAATGTATTCAACAGCAAAATAATTATTGTAAGTTCTACAATCATCTATTTTATCACAGAGTGAAAATAAGATCAGATTACACAAAAGTTCTGAAGAATACTATGTCTCACCTACAAAAGTACTGTAATGTGTTAAATGACTTTCAAATGTGTTAAATGACTTTCTAATGTGTTAAATGACTTTATAAGTTAAAACCAAAATCTTAAGTGTTTGTTACTTTTTATGCCAGTGCTTAAACTAATGTCTCACTACTGTATGTGGTAATGCTGGTGAGACCAAATAGGTCGTTGCAAAATGAGTTACAGTAAAACAAATGTCACATAAGTTACTCAAATTGTGCAAAAGAATCTTTTCTTTCATAAAATTTATCTGCAGTTTTTTTTTGTTTTTTATTTGCTTAAGCATTCATATATGTGATTGTTATGCTTTGTGGCCTTTACCCTGCTAAATTCAAATGTCCTAAATAAACGTATATACCAGCTTTCAGTCATCCCTATATTTTATATAAATCCATATAAAATCCATCTATTTTTCCCCATAATTACTGCATATTGCCATTAGGTACTTATTTCTCTATTACATTCTATATGTTGGTATATTAGCCATAAGCTCTTGGTGAATAAAAGCTTTGCTTGAGTAAAAGTTGCACTTAAGATAGTTTTAATATACTTCATGTAATCGTCTATCTACCTTCAAATTACTAAGTAGACATTTGTCTACTGTTGTATAAAAATGCTGCAAATTTTTGTGTACTTGGGTTTAAACTTTCCTACCTTTTCTCATGAAATTAAAGCGTTACTGTTAACATGCAAGGAAAACTGCACGGAAAACTTGCCAATGAAATCTAGTTAGGAAGGCTATCAAACTACAGTTGCAATTTATGCTTTCTTAAACTCTTTATATATGGACTTTTTATGAACATTTAAATTTGCAATAGGCACTTCCAGCAAAATGAAACTGGAAAATCTCCAACAGAATATGAGTAAAACTGACAATATACCTCAATGACAGTAGTGTCTGCAACCTATCATGGTTGTGTTTCACTGATGACATTAGATCTCCTGTACTGACTTGGAGAATAATTTCACAGATTTCATCCATTACATGTAGTAGTGATGTGTGCAAATCAGCCACATCATCTGCTGTCAGCTGAAAATAAAATAGACAAAGGGAGTGATCTTGTAATGCAGTGATACACTAATAAATTGAAAAGCTATGGAACTAACAAGAGGATCTCACATATGGTCATTTCAAATGAAATCTGATATGAAATTTATGAAAGCAGTTGAATGATATAACAGAATGAGCAGCTTACAGAAAGTGTCATACTGCATCATTCAATGATGCAACAGAATGAGCTGCTTACAGAAAGTGGCATATTCTATCATTCAATGATATAACATACAATGAGCTGCTTACAGAAAGTGGCATATTCTATCATACAATGATATAACATATAATGAACTGCTTACAGAAAGTTGTATATTCTATCATTCCATGATATAAAATACAATGAGCTGCTTACAGAAAGTGGCATATTCTATCATACAATGATATAACATATAATGAACTGCTTACAGAAAGTTGTATATTCTATCATTCCATGATATAAAATACAATGAGCTGCTTACAGAAAGTGGCATATTCTATCATACAATGATATAACATATAATGAACTGCTTACAGAAAGTGGTATATTCTAAGTGGTATATTCTATCATTCAATGATATAACATACAATGAGCTGCTTACAGAAAGTGGCATATTCTATCATACAATGATATAACATATAATGAACTGCTTACAGAAAGTGGTATATTCTATCATTCAATGATATAAAATACAATGAGCTGCTTATAGAAGAGCTGGAGAATGCAGACTTTGTGTTTCTTAGTTATGTTGCTGAATGACATGAACATGTTTTTTGCCACATATTATTTAAGGTAAGATGTTATGTGATACAATGTAATATTAGGATAATAAGACTTGTTTTTTTTTTTTGTTTTGTTTTTTTTTAAACGTGATTTCCCCAGGATTTTCACAGAGGGGGAATTTTCAATTTTTAAGTGGTGAAGTTTTTATATGAGAATAGTATCTATGAATACACCCTTTATGTTTCAACAAATGTGTGATAAATAACTTTTAATAAATATAGATAAAACTTACAGTTATCTTCATTATTGCCACAGAGGCATCAATCATGTGGTATGACAATGTCACAACACTGCATGCATTAGAACTGCATGTAACAGTAAGGACATTACCAATGAGTACCAAAAATTGCATGTCCACCACCGTACAACCTTGACAAGTGCAGTTGCTAAAATGCTTTTTATAACTAGATAGTCAATGAAACTCATTATATTAAGTGGGAGAAAACACTGAAACACATCTCCTTCTTTGCAGGACTGTTATTGACAATCCATCAAAATCTGGTTCATAAATGGCCATTCACTCCAACAACAAAAATATGACTTGAAGATTACATTTCTATGCAATGATAACACACACACACATGCATATTTATCATATATATATATATATATATATATATATATATATATATATATATATATATAGAGAGAGAGAGAGAGAGAGAGAGAGAGACAGAGAGACAGACAGACAGACAGACAGACTTGCTTACAATCTTTTTTGGTCAAACTTTTAAATAAAAAATGTTGTCAAAGAATAGCAAGGGGTAAAAGTTTTGAGTTACCTGGGTTTTCTCTTTCTTTAGTAACTGAATCTTAATCTCTGTTAAAGACTCATTATCTCTTTCTGATTCATTGACTGTCCCACTAGAAAGAACTAAATCATAAGTATGGAAAAATTAGATTTGTACTCAAATTGGGTAACATTAAGCAACTTGAAGGTAAGGCATATCCACAGAACTTCTTGCCAATAATAAAATGTGTAGATCAGGAATATTACAGAATATTAATGCCTATTTATTTATTATAAAAGAGTCTCTTTTTGGGGGGGAGTTACTTTTGGGTGTGTATCATTACATACTATCCATCTATACAGAATCTTAGGCAAGAAACATCCTTAAAAAGATTAAGATGTCGATAGGGATATTAAACATCTTGTAGCATCCACAGTACGAACAAAAACTGGAACTGAAATCGTCAGCCTTATTAAACTGTTTCAAGAATCAATATATTTTTCCCTTTCAACAATTAAACTATTAACCTTTATCTTTTTTAAACCTGGACTGAGTGCTGAAAATAATATGTGGTTCAGGTAATGTACAATAATACATCCATCAGGCAGACTCATCAAAAAACACAAATTTCTGTCAGTGAACTGGCCTTAAACATCTGAAATGTTTTCCTTCATACACCTCTCCCTTGATAACACGTGCACAATGTGGCCCGAAAACATAGAAAGCGAATTAAGTGACAGTGTGAGTTACTGAGGGTCCGGTGAAAAATTAAGAACGGGATGGACATCGATAGTGAGAAGTGGGGGTTAAGTGGTTGAACTCTCATTTAATAATTCCATTCAGAATAACTGTCAATAAATAGGCTTTTCTAATGAAGTTCTTTGCTTTTCTGTGAAGATTACCTTTATTTTCAAATACATCAAATTTCTGAAAGATTGTTTAAAACATTGCTCTAAGTGGTTACAACACACATCACATGTGTACCAGCGAAAACAGTGCTTTTTGCATATGAATGTAAATACATTGTAAGGTTACTGTAGATTCAGAATAAAACAAAATTCTTTTTTTTTAAAAGAGTGACATTTATTTGAACAACAACACTGAAATTGTATTTTTTATTGTTATATTAGTAAAATACTGATGCTGTGATCTCATTGCATCTTATAGAGTACTTTTTGCTAATTCTTGAGCAAACCTCTGAGTGCTAATTCAGGAATTTAAAGTTCACTATAAACGTTGGAACTCACTTCTCCATAATGAACCCTATCTGTGAAACTAAGCTTTTCATGCACCTAACGCCTTTCGCTTGGTTCCTTTGCTATAGTTGATCAGATTTGCAAATGAGTATGATAAACCACTGATTAATGTTAGATGCTATAATTATGTTACATGTACTTACAGTGTTGGTTTAAATATATTTTATTTGCTAAATTATGCAAAAGGGTCGGGTTACAAGTTCTCACAACATTAGATAAGCCCTTTTCCATACAGATATAGTGGTACAAATTAATCAAACATGACAAGCGGCAGAAGATAAAAAAAGAAAAGAAAAATAAACAAATATGAAAAACAACAACAACAAATTAGGTGTGCTGATAAATAAAGGATAATGGTTCAAAAAAAGGAAAAAAAAAGAAAGATATCTAAGGTAAGTAAACAATGATGTTACCAAACTTTGGAAGGAATAGCATTTAGTATGTAATGCACTGATATCACTATCAATTAGTCATTATACAGTCTAAGAAAGAGTAATAATAATAATAACAACAAGAATCCTCGTATATTTAGAATCTAAGGAAGAAACAATAGTTAAAATGCCTCGTATCCTTACTGTACTTTTGAAACAACTTAAAGATATTCAAATTTTGCTCAGTTGCAAGATCAGGTGTGCCAAATAGAAGAGTATTTGTAGAGATTGGGATGAGTAATTTGTTAAGACTAAGTATTAGATTTTGCCTTTGAACTGTGTATTGAGTGCAAATGAAAATATAATGCACTTTCTGCTTCTACCACACAGTTGCATAAGGGATTGTCTATTACATGGTTGTCATACTGATTGTTTTTGAGGTCGCTACATTGGTTTCTGATCCTTGTATGAATAATAGAGTATCTGCAATCACCAGAAAGATAATAAGAAGGAACGCTACTGTTTAGCGGGATAATATACTTTTTAAATCTTAAGAAATCACTTTCCAATTTGACATTTTCAGGTAGGGTATTCCATATGATAATAGAAGAGTTAAGTAAAGTTTTTTTTATTATTTCAAGTCCGGCATTTAACAAAGAGAAGTTTTGTCGATTATGTAAATTGTATCTTGACGTTTCTCCCACCAAAGGAGGAAGTAGTTCATTTAAATAACTTGTTGAATCATTGTAAATAATTCTATGAAAAGTGCAGAATGTGTGAGATTTTCATTTTTCTGAGAGCAGTAGCCAGCCACATTCCTCATAAATATTGCGTGCGTCGGTATTTCTGGTTAGAGATGTGACTATCCTAGCAGCCTCTAACTGAAATCTCCCTAATCTATCTCAGTCTGCTTTTGAAGATCCATCCCAAACAACATTTGCATATTCTAATATAGGCCTAATATATTATGATGAGTAAATTATATCTAAGCATTTTCTACTCAGCTTGTATTAGAGGGATCTTAAAATATTTAGCAATTTTGATGCTTTTTCAAGTATATTTTCAATATGTAGACTCCAAGTGCATATATTACTAAGTGCAAGACCCAAATGTTTATGAATGTCAACATATGCAAGTGATTCGTTTTGGAACTTCAATTTGGGAAAGAGTGGATTATTCTTTTTGCTGAAAAACATGACTTTGGTTTTTGCTGAGATGAATAGTTTCTAAGTTGGCACTGAGTATATATTGGATATCTTGCATACTTCTAGAAGCGTAAGAGAGAGAACTGTCATTGGCAAAAGGTCTGGAGAGACTCAGAAGATCACCAGCAATATCATTGATACATGCAAGAAATAATAACGGTCCTAGAACTGAATCCTGCGGCACTCCAGCTGAAACAGACTGAATTGTAGATTCTGCGGTTTTCACAACAACAGTTTGTGTTATATTGGAAAGATAGTTGATAAACCAATTAATGACATCTGACTCTATTCCATAGCTTTTAAGTTTATGGATTAGACCTTTATGCCAGACTCGGTCAAATGCCTTTGATACATCGCAAAATATTACATACATCTTCTCCACGATCAAGTGCTTCACAAATACTATGATACATATCTATCAGTTGGTACACAGTTGAGTGATTTGGATGAAAGCCTGATTGATATTCGTAAATAAGATCATTTTCATGCAAGTAATTGTATACATGTTTGAAAATGACCTTTTCCATGATTTTGCCTACACAGTTAAGTAAAGAAATGGGTCTGTAATTGGTGGGATTATTTTTGCTATCTTTCTTGTGTACTAGTAATACTACCACTTTTTTCCAAAGAACGAAGACAATTTTCTCATAAAGAGATCTGCTGAATAAAATAGATATAGGTCTTATAATTGCTGGTGCTGCACCCTTTAGAAGATTGTGACTTGTCTTATCTGAGCATCAAGCTTTATTTAGAGGAATTGTTTTTATAACGTCTAGAATTTCCTGTTCACTTATTACAATCCTTGTCAATTTGTGCAAAGTGGTGATTCCGGAAGAGCTATATTGGTATCGTTGATTTTAGAGACAGATGTGCAAAAACGAATTTAAAGTGTTCTCAGTGCTGAATTACTCAATTGAAACGAGTTGACTTAACACACAACCATGATTGCTAGTTCTTATGCAGGTAGGATTTGCATGCCTTTCAACGTATTTTCATTCTACCCCCTTTATTTGATTTGATACAAAAGACCACTTAACCTAATAATATAATGCAGGTCAACTTTTAATTGATTGTAATGATGCAACCAACACTTCTCCAAGTTGGAGATCAAAACACATATGGTACTCAATTAAGTTCTCAAAGCAATATTCGCGGACATCGCTGTGACGGTCGATTGCCACTTGTCCTGTTTGAATGGAAGAGGGCATGTCACATTTATGATGATTACACAGAAGCCAAATTAAAAGATAAAACTGAAAAACAAATTTCACTTGACAAAACTTATTTGTTATTTATTTCTTAAAGAATTGTTACCAATAAGCATTACTGACATTTTAACTGATCGATATTTTGTTGTATATTGTTATTTACAGTGTACTGAGAATTTTGTTTTTTAAAAATTAAGCAAAATATATGATTGTATTAAAAAGTTAGAAATATCATGATTTTTAATCAAATTTGTTGTCATTAATCAATGTTTTCAATGATAAAATGAGCTATATATCAAGGTTTTATTTACGAATATTGATCACAATTTTATTCACATTCAGCAAATAGGGGCCAATTTTTGGGGTATTTTTTTATAACAACAAGAGTCCCTACAAGGGACTGACGCTCTATAGGGTGAAAAGAATTTCCAGGAAATCAAGATAAGACCATTTCTTCCTTTTAACCATGTCTACCATTTTGAATGATGAAAACAAGTGGTTTCACATCATTTCATTCATGCTGCAAGATGGAGGCAAGGTAAACAATTGCTTAAAAGTACTTTGTCAAAATCAGTGAATAAACTAGACATCATAAGTCTTTTAGATTAAATCCCATGTTAATATGACCATTCAGGAGTAGCGAAAACAAGATTTTCAAAATGGCTGCCATGGCAGCCATATTGGATGTCAGATCAGCAGCATTTTTATTCAGGACCAAGTAGACATCATAAGAAGTCTTTTAGCGAAAACCCCATGCTAATATGAACATCATTCAGGAGGAGTAGCGATAACAAGATTTTCAAGATGGCAGCTGTGGTGGCCATATTGGACCCCAGATCAGCACCATTTTTATTTAGTACTAACTGACCATCCATTCAGGAGTAGTAGTGATAACAAGATTTTCAAGATGGCTGCCATGGTGGCCATGTTGGATGTCAGATCAGGACAATGTTCATTTAGGACCTATTTGACATCATAAGAAGTCTTTTAGTGTAAACCCCATGTTAATTTGACCGTCCCTTCAGGAGGAGTATCGAAAAAAAGATTTTCAAAATGGCTGCCATGGCAGCCATACTGGATGTCAGATTGGCACCATTTTCATTCAGGACCAAGTAGACATCATTAGAGGTCTTTTTGTAAAAACCCCATTTTGATATGACCATCCATTCAAAAGGAGTAGCGATAACAAGATTTTCAAGATGGTTGCCATTGTGGCCATATTGGATGTCAGATCAGCACCCTTTTCATTTAGGACCAATTAGACATCATAAGAAGTCTTTAGTGAAAACCCCATTTTGATATGACCATCAATTCAAGGGGAGTAGCGATTACAAGATTTTCAAGATGGCTGCAATGTTGATATGACCATCCATTCAGGATTAGTAGCAATAACAAGATTTTTAAAATGGCTGCCATGGTGGCCATATTGGATGTCAGATCTGCATTATTTTCATAGAGGTCTAACTAGACATCATAAGAAGTCTTTTAATGAAAATGCCATGTTGAAATGACCATCCATTCAGGAGGATTAGCGTTAACAAGATTTTCAAGATGGCCATATTGGATATCCGAGCAACATTTTCATCTAGGACAAACTAGACCATCGGATGAATGTGTGTGTATAGTTTCATGGTAATCCTCCAAGTAGTTTAGAAGGAGTAGTGATAACAAACTTGTGCTAACAGACGGCCAGACACCGGACATAGAGCAGAGACCATCCCAAAAGCTCTTCTGGTCTATGACCAGTAGAGCTAAAAAATGGGATCCACACCTACCCCTGTGTTATAAGTGGGTTCACAAGTTATCCAGGCATGCTAAAATGAGAGAGCAGTGTAATGAGATTATTCAATTTCTCTATTTTCTTTTTTCTCTTTAATAGTGATATTTGAACACAAATATATCATACAATTCTGATTTTGTATTATGATCTTAAGCAGCAGGTAAATGCTCATTTCAAATGTAAATTATGAAATGATTCAATTAAATTCCATCTTATGCAAGTCTTGGTGAGCAAAATATTGAAATTATTTAAAAAGTTTCATAAATTTCATTTGAAATGAGCACAAAATGTACGAACATTTTCCCCAATAAAACCACAAAAATAGTGTAGTGAAATGACTTTAAAGTACATTTGGATGCATTCGCCTTATATGACATCATGCCCTTTGTGATGTCTCAAAGTGTTATTATACATGTGTAGTTGGTTGGTTGGTTTTTAATTGCACTTTTAACACATTATTGGCTATATCATGCTGAGGAAATGACAACTAAGTACCTTTCCCAATGACACCACACCAGGGAAGCCAACCTGGGCTGGCCTGAGTGGGTATTCAACCCATTACCCTTGTATTATGAGTCTAACATTTTAACAACTGAGCTACCATGGCTCCCTATACATGTGTAATATGGAAAAATATATGGGTTTATGAGCCTAAATAACACAGTAGTCATATGATAAATTATTTTTTTGTTTAAAAAACTAGTGCCATACTTTAGAGCCATTTAAGTTTAAATTTTATTTATTTAACGTATATTGCAGAAGTTCTGCCGATTTATATGATATGCTCTAAGTGGCTCAGTAGTTGGTGTAATGTGGTCTTGGAGGCAAAAAAACTAGAGTACCCAGTGGAAGAAAATGAAGTACCCAGGGATCAAACCCAGTCCTGTAACGGTGATTAGCAAACATGTTTCCGCTATGCTATTCAGGCCTAAGCCAGTTTTATACCTTGCCCATTTGGTTCAACCTGTGTAGTTATTTTCCGCATTGATATTTTAGTTCCATCTTCTGCCTTTCTTTCCTCTTCTTCATCATCACTGTATAAACACTGTTTGGATCTGCGTTTCTTTGGCTGCGGAATAACATCTTCCTCTTCAAGATCACTTTCCTTCAATGGGCTTCCTTCAAACTATACAGAGAGAAATTGCTTGCAAATATTTTTCAGAAACTATATTAGGAAATGTTGTCAGCCATATCAACTTTAATGAATCTTGCCTGTGTTTAAGCGTGACTATGTCTTGGCCATAAACAGTATTATATTACAACTCTCTGCTGATGCAGGCAATGCACCTGAAATCCTGGCATATCAGGATTCAAACTTTAGAAACATAGTAACAGTGTAGCTAAGTTTCAGTTGAATAAAGCAACTTATATAGAAGATGTATGAATTTCAAAACTTGAACAGAGACTCTTTACATTATTAATGATACTGAGGCCAATTCCGTCACCATTGGAAAAGTGATATCTATGTCTCTCCTTTCACAAGTAAGGCAATAAATCTTGTGACTGCAGTACAATTTTATTCTCAATAATGGACAAATAAAAAAAGATCAGATCTACTGCAATTAGATAAATGGACATAAAGTTGTGGATGTTGGTTTGACAACTTTGATTTCTGATTATAGTCAATTGCTGTCTCAATTTTTCACTCTAAATGAAAAATGTCTCCAGTTTCTTCAGACCTAATACCTAAGACATTAGCAAAAAATTACGTAATTAAGTTATTCTAAAGGAATTCTAAAAGAACGTGTTTATCATGACTAACTAGAAATCTGTCCTGGATGCCACAAATACCCCCTGAAAATATGGTTTAATTAAAGGAACCTTGATTTACATGTAAGATGCAAGTGCAAACTTATAAATCAAATAGGGGATTTAACTCAGTCAAATTTTAACGGAAAGAAAGTACAAATTAAATTAGACCCGAGTTTTCTTGATATTAAGGCCCATACCAAATTTAGTTTAATCCCAAGCAGTTGTTCAAAAGTTATAGTGTGGAAACAAATTTGTGAATCAAGGACAGGCTGCGAAGGCACACGGAACCATAATTCGAATTTGTATTGGAAAATGGAGGGGGGGGGGGGGACTTGACTTAGGTCCTTCTGATATTAGGCATCATGCCAATTTTGGTGTCAATCGATAAAGTTCCTCATAGTTATTATGCAGAAACAAATTTGTGATATACCAAGCAGATATACACCTCTCCCACAATAACATGCGCACAACGGGGTCCAAAAACATAGACCACACTATAAGCGAGGGCGTGACTTACCGAGGGACTTAGAAAAAAAATTAAGAACGGGATGCCATCCCTGCTGGACAGTAAGAAAAAACTGAAGGGGGGAAAACAGTGTTGTTTAATAGCAGCCCCCTCCCCCCCAAGGTTTTCTTGCTGGGGGGGAGGGGGGTAACGGGGACTGTTTAATGGACCAATACTCGTTTTATAATCGTCTTGGGAATAATTGTCAATAAAGAGCTTTATCTAATGAAGTTATTGGCTTTTTTGTATAAATTACCTTTATGTTCATGATACCCAACCTCTGCAAGATCATTAGCAACATTACTCCAAGAGGTTTAAACAACCATCACATGTTCACGAAAACATTGTGTATTATGTCATTGCTTTTTGTTGTTCTTGATTCGCAACAAAACAAGATTCCTGTTTTCAAAAACTAGGGACATTTATTTTGTGAAACAACCATCAACATTGAAACTTTTTTTTTTTTTTATTGTTGTATTAGTAAAATAATGATGCCATGATTTCATTGCAAGTAATAGTGAAACTTCTTCTCATCCTTGAGGAAATCTCTGAGTGCCAATTCAGGAATTTTAAGTTCACTACAAAATCGGGAACTCGCTTCTCAATAATGAACCATATCTGTGAAACAAAGCTTTTTATTCACCAAGTACTCATTTTGCTTGGCTGCCTTGCTATCTTTGATCACATTTGTGAATGAGTAGGCTAATTTTAGGTAGTTTAATTATATTACTTACATAATAATATTTATAAGCGTTTGACTGATCAATTGAAATGAGTTGACCTGACACACGACCATGACTGCTAGTTCTTCCGCAGGTAGAATTTGCATGCCTTTTAACTTTTCTTTTTTTCCACCTCCTTTATTTGATTTGATACAAAAGACGTAATTAACATGATAATACAAAGCAGGTCAGCTTTTAATTGATTGTAACAATACAACAAATACTTCCACAAGTCAGATATAAAAACACGGTCTGCACTTAATTAGGTTATCACAGAAACGCTCGTGGACTTAGCTATGACAGTAGATTTACATTTTTCACGTTTGAATACAAGAGAGCATATTGCATCTATGATGATAACACTGAAACCGAATTAAAAGATAGGATTAAAGCATGAATTTCACTTGACAAAACTTATTTAATTGGTATTTTTTATTTATTAAAATGTTGGCACCAGTAGGCATTAGTGACATTTTCATTGATCAAAATTTTGTCGAATATTGTTTTTACAGAATACTGAGAATGTTGTTTGGAAAGAAAATGTAACAAAATATATGACTTCTTATTAAAAAGTTGAGAATTTCATGATATTGATTCAAATTTCCAGGTACTAACCAATCACCATTTTTGACAATAAAACAAGTGATATATCAAGGTTTCATTTACCAATTGTGATCACGATTTTCTTCACATTCAACAAATAGGGGCCAATTTTTAAAAATATTTTCTAATTAAAAAAAAACAATGGGATCCATGCCTGACCCCGCATTATAAGCAGGTTATTGAGTTATCCAGGCGTGAGTTATCGAGGGAGTGGTGTACATAGGTAACAATATTTTGTTTCCTCCATAGTATACGGGGTCCATTGCAAAAGCATTTATGACCTGTCCAGCACACAGCCTTAAACTCTGTTTGTACAGACCCTCTACATTTTGAAAATAAGTCTCAGCTTATTTAAAGCAGTAGAAATTGTGTAAGGTGGTGGTGGTGGGTCTCTTACTGAATTGGTATTATTTTTGTTTGCTTTTTTCAAGTAATCAATTATCATTAAATGGTTGTAGGTTTTCTTGTTGTACCTAGAACTGCAAGGATTGAAAAATGTAAAAAAAAATCCACTTGCCCAGTCAGGAAAGTACTAAACAAATTTACTCATCCAAAATAAACTCTTACTCAACCAGCTAAAATTGAAATATAAAACTTGATGATGTTATTAACTACATCAATTCAATCAAGTGAAATGTTGTTTTCCAGAACTTATTCTTTAACTCTTCTAACACCAAGTTGTAATTACAAACCAGTTGTAATTACAAACAGAGAGCAGTCTGCTCTCCCTCTAGTAAGCATTTAGCATTTATTAGACATAAAGAATGAGAGCAAAGTGCTAGTATGAGCTTGATCGAAACAAAGGGAAAACAAACTTCAGGTACAAAGTATGGACTTTCACGAACAAAGTCAGCAATATTCTAGACAGAACATTTTTTGATTAAAATGAAACACTGGTCAGCCCTGAATCAGCACTAGCCCCATCTCATTGGGTGAGTGACTGGAAAATTCACTTGACTGCCAGAAATTTTAACTCTCCATTTCAAATAGGCCAAGTGAATTTTCACTCCCTGAATCACAAGTGTATACTGCATGATGTCCATGTTGCGATAACTAAATAAGCTGACAAAACTGAAGTAGAATAAATCTTAAAAACTTAAATCTTTAAATTGAGGATCAAGGAAAAATTGTTGGTGGACAGTGAAACCTGTATATAAAGGACATTCAAGGTAATGACAATATTGACAGGTGTCCATTATATACAGGGTCAGTATTCTTGATGTGCTTTACAGTTTGTACAGTTATGACTGAGTATTGCATAAAATGAGAACAAGCTAATTTTTCTATTAAATTATGTTTCTCCGAGAATACTTAATCGATCACATCAACATTAGGAATACAAGTCTGCTACCTCCCGAATCCAGCCCTACTAAAAGATGAAAAATTGTGTCTTTCTATATCATATAGACAAAAGGCAATAACTCTTGCCCATTACCTTCCCTTGCCACCACTAGGTGTCACTAGTTTTTAATCTGATCAAAATACCAAAGAAGATGCTCGCATAGAGGGGTGGCTGGGAGGGTTTAAAAGTAACGTGATTAGGTAAGTATCCTCAGATAAACATAGTTTACTAGAAAATTTGCTTTCTCCTTCGAATATGTTCCCCAATCACATTAACATTAGGAGAATAGGTAATAGGGGGGAATGCTGAGCATCCTACCTATACCTCGAGTATCCTTCCAGGGAAGAAAGAGTGGACTCTCTATATGACCGAAAACCTGCTCTCGTACTTAAAGCAACACAAGCCTATGGAGAAAGAGTCTTTTGCGGTTGCCATGACTTGTTTCTGTGTGCTTCAAGTAGTGCTTGAGGGCGCAGAGAGGATCTTGCATGGCCGCTGCTCTTGACTTATCTATAGACAAGAGGGAGCATATGACAACTCTCTGATTGCCCACTGATGGTAACCGCTTCTTGTCTACAAAGCCTGGTTGTGTCATGAGGGTCACCGAACCATCTGATCTGAAACTGAAGTTAGTTCAGGTTGACTGAAGAGCATGCAACTCACTCACCCTGCATGCTGAAGCTAAAGCTATCAGGAAACAGATTTTGTATGATAGCAGCTTCAGCGAGGTCTGGGCCAACGGCTGGATTTTATCTGAATTGAGCCATGTTTAAGACCCAGGCCAGATTTCATTTTGGAAACAGGGTGAGGGATTATGGCTTATTCAAATCAAAATTGGCTAGCAGGTCTGATAGATCTTTCTCATGACCATATGCCTTCTGCCATGATGCCTGAATGTGTCAGATATTATGGAGTGGTGGCCTTTTGATAGTAATTGGGTCTAACTTTTTCTCCTGGTAGAGCTAGAGTAAAAAGTCAGCCAGCTGAGAGATCAAGGCACTCAACGGATGATGTTATTGATTTGGCACCAGTCCCTGAAAACACGCCATTTTCCCTCATAAGCCTTCAGAGTGGAGGGCCTTCTTGCTTACATGATACTCTCTATGATGGAAGGTCTAAATTCTTTCTTTTGCAAGGCTGTCCTGACAAGAGCCAGGCATAAAGGAGAAGATGGTCTGGGCAGAGGTGGAACACCTGCGACTGGTTGTTTGAGAAGATTCAGTTTGGTCAGAATCTTCCTGGGTTTGTCTATTGCTAGATCAAGTAGATCATTTACCCAAGAGGCGCTATCAGAATTATCTTGCAATTCTGACCCCTTATCTTCTGTATTATTTTTGGTACTAAAACTATGTGGGGGAGTGGTAGGCAAAGGCCCATAACCCCTCCCAGCTGATTGAAAGTGCATCCATGGCCCAAGCTTCTGGGTCCGGAACCAGTGAGACAAATGTGGGCAATTTGTGGATCCACCTCATCGCAAAAAGGTTGATAGGACACCCCCAAAGTGTACAAACCTGATGAAAAACCAATGGATGAAGGGATCATTCCGTATGAATAACCCCTGTCCCTTTCTGAGAGAGTCGGCTAGGGCATTGAGTCTGCCGGGAATGTGTTTGACTTGTGTGTTGATCTGAAGTTGGCATCACCAATGTAGAAACTGCCAAATCAGCAAACACAGGTCGAGCGATTTGATGCCTCCCTGTTGGAGGAGGTAAGTCACCACTACTGAGTTGTCCGACATAATTGGGACTGATTTCCTGCAGAATTGGTCCTTCCAGAACTAAAAAGTTCATTTCAAGGAGGTTGATCTAAAGAGACAGTTCCCCTGGCCCCCACTTGCCACTGACTGTACTGAAGTCCGGCAAAAAGTGGACTCCCCAACTGTATGTACTGGCATCTGTAATACTGTCACTTCCGGTTGGTGCATCTCTAGAGGAATTCCTGTCATGAACCAACCTTGGTTGCAACACTGACACAGGAATGATCGTACCTCGTTTGTGATATTGACCTTTTGGTCGAGTGGACTGGCAAAAGGGCGCCATTGAGCCAGGAAAGTCATTTGTAATGGGTGCATATAAAGATGGCAAAGCAAGATCAAATCTGCTGTCACATTAAATAACCCAAGAAGTTGCAAAAACTGTCGCTGAAATCCACGTCCTGTTGGAAACTGACTCTACAAGTTTGACAATCTGTACGATGCAGACATGAGGGAGATATATAAGGCTGAGGTAGACAAAATGCTGGGATGATTGAAGGTTGGACTTTTCCCAGTTCACAAGAAAACCAAGATGATTCAAAAGGGATAGGAGATCGTTTCTGCCCTTGAGAAGAATAGAACTTACCATATCTTTTGGAGGATATCCTCCAGATATGCCACTGTTGCTGTAGAGGAAGTTGACTACAACAGGGTCACAACACAATTCATAATTTTGGTAAACACCCAGAGGCTGATGTTCAAACTGAATGGGAGAACTTGAAATTTATAAACTTTGTCGCAGTAAGCAAACCGAAGAAATGTTCATGATGCCAGGTGAATAGGGACATGAAAGTATGCGTTGGTCAGATCAAGACTTCTGGCATACTTGTTCCTTTGAGTGGAGAGTGGAACAGATCTCGCAGTCTCCATCTTGAACCTCAGCAGCAAAATGAATTTGTTCTGGTGACTCAAGTCTATGATCTGCATCAACTTGCCATTGGCCTGTTTGATAAGGAACAGCTGTGAATAGAACCCTGGAGATTATGGTTTTCGCACAATCTCCACCACCCATTTGTCAATAAGCAACTGTATCTCCTGCTGAAGAATATCGTCCTTCTCCTGATCTGATGGCACATCCATTAGAAGGGTAAAGGAAGAAAGAGGATGGGGTTGGATAAACAAAATCTGAAGCCCCTCCGAAATGACTTGGATCACCCGTTCGTTTTGCAGAAATAGGTTGATCCAACATGATTGAAACTGAAAGAGTTTGGTGCCCACTGGTAGACTGTCTGCATGCGGTGGGGGTGGTAAATCAGCGATGGGGGACAGGAGGCTTGGTGGTGCAGAAATTAGGTTTCTTAGCTCCCGTGTAAGGGTGCCTGGTAGGACAGTTCAGCTGTCGTCTCCTGGCTTAAGGTTGAGATCTGAATGGCACTTGGGATGTAAAAGATCCCTTTTCCTTGGCTCGCCTATCGTCCCTCCGTCATGGCAGGGATGGCTGGGTTTTAAACATGTGGGTGGGGTGGTGAGTTGGAGGGGAAGTTCTTGAACTGCCTACCATCGAACTTCTTCAATTTAGCCCCCCAACAGCAGTGGCAAGTCCAATGGAGTCATCCTTAAAGCCTGAGCATGATGCGGCTCGAGTGATGTGGAGCGCAAACACACATCACGATGTATCAGGTCAAGATTGGCAGAGGTAGTCAATGCATTCACCATTAAATGATGAGCTGCCGTGTTAATGACCTGAGCAATTCAGGCCGTTGACTCCCATATGTGTTAATTAGCCAATTTTTCCACCAGACGGAAAATCGCAAATGAGGCCAAATCGAATATGGAAGACATGACGACAATGTTCCTAACCAGCTTCGATGTGCCACGAAACATATCATTATCCACTTTATAAAAAAGTAGGGCTGACATGTAAACAGCTGCTAAATTTTAATCCAATGCTGAGAGTTCAGTATGGTAGGTGGTGGAACGTGTTTTGTACCAGTGTGATGAAAACATCGCTGGTACTTGACTCTCAGAAAAGAAAGCCTTAGCATTACCAGGGTCACAGATACGTCCAGACAGCATATCATTAATCTCTTTGATTTTGGTTGACTGGGGAAGCAGACTCATCAATGCCAACCAACGCTTTGACTTTATAGACATGCGTGGTGGTAGGGGGTGGATGGCATTCCAAAGCTGGCAACACCCGATATAGGGCTGTTGCTCAGGAGTATCTTCACACTAACTGTGTGAAGTCTCCTGTTCATGGTCTGCTTCCATTTTGGGATAAACTATTCCCTATGGCAACAATGACCCAATGCCATCGTCTCTATATAATTCAAAACCAATACCCTGTGGGTAAGCAGTGAACATAGGAAAAGCCAGCTCTGCTAGACGATTTCATCGTACTGGGACAGATGGCTTGTTAGCTGGGACAATGGTCGGCATGGTTGCTGGCCGTGTAGAAGCCAGTCTGGTCAGCTGGACGGACGGATTATGCATGTGTAGCCATTGGCCTGGCTATACAGAAGTATCTGTCACTAAGATTAACATAATTATATACAGAAGCCCCCGTATGCATTGCTAAACGGATGGATCTGTCAATAAGATTCCTGTAGTTGAGGCCGTGCTGGGATGGCTGGACCGCTCTGGATGATGATACTGTACTGTATGCTGGATCCACTGGATCCGAAAAATACCCTATGCACCTGGATTTACAGGTCTGAAGGCCATTCTCAGACATGCGGAGGACTTACACCCACTGGGCTGCCTAAAAATGGGGGGATACTCCTCCATTGAATCAGAAATAGCTGTAGAAATGAGATTAGGAAAAAGTGGCAAAATTTGGCCTGAATTAAGAAATTGTGTTGCCGTCTCCTGCACCAGTCACCATGTGTTGTATTAAGGACAGCATATCTAATTGTAACGGCAAAATATCCATATTTGGCAACCCCAAATCTGCCGTGGTGATAGTGGTAGAAGGCTGTATCCATCTCGCTTGGGGGGAGGAGGGGGGACATCAGAGCTGGTCTTGCACAAAGTTCCCCTCTTCTCTTTGCCTTTGGTCGACTTTTGAAGCACTGTAGATCAGATGTCCTCAGATCATAAAACACACACACTGCAAGAGGAAGATGTACATTTCATACACACAAGGAATGACTCATGTGTGTCTTCACTCGCTTTAAACTTCTCGCATTTGTTGCACTTAGCAGTCATGTTTCACTGAAATGATAAACAGAAACAAAATAGATAAATTACCACCTCAGTGTGTTAATAAGTTGCTAAACAACACCCATTCTTAACAGAGTGAGCAAACAATTGGCAGCGTGTGCGAAAGCTTTAATCACAATATGCATCAGCGTAGCATATTGCACCATGCGGTCTAAAAAAAACAAAACAAGTTGGAGATAGTGACAAAATTCACAAAATATTTCGCGAATTCAAAAAATAATGTATACCACCTGTTAAGGGATGAATATTATGCAAAATAAATCCAAAATCCTCTATGTATGGTTAGAATTCACAACAAATTTGGCTTGGATTGACGGGAGGTGTCTTGTACAATTTTGCTGTATGGAAGGGAAGCTTAAAAACTAGTGACACCTAGTGGAAGGAGAGGTAATGGACAAATGTTATTGCCCTTTGTCTATATATAGATAGAATGACGATTTTTGGTCTTTTAGTAGGGCTGGATTCAGGAGGTAGCAGGCTTATATTCCTAATGTTAATGTGATTGGGAATGTATTCGAAGGTGAAGGTAGAGATTCTTAGGAATAATAGGATTTCTTCAGAAAAAATGCAATGCACTATTACATTAATAAGAAAGAAAAAAAAACAATCCATCACAAAAAATGTCAAATCCAGTATCAGTGAAACAAAACAATCAAATGCAGTGTTATTTTAGAACAATCAGCCATTTGCAACTTCGCGGTCAATCCTACGAATCGTAATTTACTCTCGCAGAAACAGCCGAGGTAATTCCGAATGAACAATCTGCATGTACTCTAAGCTGGTTTACAATCGCTAACATAAAACACTACATGCATGACCTGTAATATTTACAGAACCGGTAGCCAGCCTAATTATTATTATTTTTTTTGTTTGTTTTGTTTTTGTTTGTTTTTGTTCGGAACAATCTTTACTTTTTAAACGGTCACTGCTACAAAGGATTAAATAAAGGTCAGTGGTATTTGTCTCAGTTCTCGTGATAGGGTTGTTCATAGCAGTGTTATTTGAGAACAATCAGCCATTCGCAACTTCACGGTCAATCCTACGGATCGTACTTTGGTCTCACAGAAACAGCCAAGGTTATTCCAGATGAACAATCTGCATGTACTCTAGTCTGTTTTACAATCCGTATCATATAACACTACATTCATGACCTGTCAAATTTACGAAAGCGGTAGCCAGCCTACAGTCTTTACTTTTTAAGTGGTTGCGGTTACAAAGAATTAAATAAAGTTCAGTTGTGTTTATCTGTTATTCCGATGCGGTCGTTATAGCAGTGTCGAAATGCATATTGTGCCAAGAAATCATGGTCGCTGGTCGTGTTCTGCAGGTGGTCGCTCACGACAGTGCGTTTATATAATAAAATCAATCCGTGCATTACGATTGTGGTCATAAATGACAGGTGGTCGCTCATAGCAGAGGTCGCTCAAGACAGGTTTTACTGTATCTTGTTTATCAGTATGGTGACAATCAGTGTAAGTGAACCCTTTTTTATCTGATTGAAGAAAGATCATATCAGTTAAGAAATCAATGCTAAGCCAACTCAAAATGTAATTAGACATAGTAGAAAATGGCCATTGTCCACTGAGCAGTTAACTATCAAAACAAACTAGACTTCATAAATTCGTGTACATTCGATAGTGCCTGTGGCAAGCTGCAATGGGAGCTAATCTCCGAACATGTTAGGAGCAACTTTGTTGACCAGAAACCATTGTCTACTGTCTGTATTAGACAGTTGAAAACTATATAAAGGACATTTATAGAAGGATTTAAACGGGGATCCCAGAAAGTGTTCATTATGAACAAATGTCTGCTATATGGAGGCATTCACTCAGCCAAGCCACACTGTACTTCATCCCAAGCACAGTATTATTTCATTCTTAACTTTACCTACATAAATAAAGCAAGTCTTTTCTACACTTTACCATCTCTCTCTCTCTCTCTACATGTGCACATATAAAGTATTTAGTAAGCATCTAGATTTTTCACGATTGGCTTATCTTTAAAAGAAAAGTTTGTTGGGGAATGGACAGGTGATTTTTGAGATAGGCCTCTCTCCAAGGCTGACTTAATCTTTAAGGGGTCTATTCTACTCAAAATATGTCAAAAAATTAAGATTTGCTATATCTCACCTTTCTCTTTTGTCCTCCTGTGCTCATTCTCTTTTTGAAAGCTGACGAACCTGTTAATTGAAACCAATAAAACATCAGAATTATTGTGATGCAATTGTTTTCTGTAATGTAAAGAACAAGATTAAAGCAAGTACAAAAAAAATCATTGCATTCAGTATGTAAACAAAATGGAAACTGAAACAGAGATTGGAATTTGATCTTTCAAACAAAAATATTTGATTACTGCACTGTTTTGTCAGTCATTTTGGTGTCCATTTCAGAGACACATTTCAAAGATCTAAAGAGTTATCTCCATTAACATTTGCGAAACAGGCTGACAATATAAGATGCTCCTCTAAATCTGATGACCATAAAAACTACAAAGTTTCATTTTGCATGTTAAAACTGTTTCCATCAGGACAGCATCATTTACAGAATAAATTCTGTAATTTAAAAAGTGTTATATCATCCAGATGTTTCAAAAAGGTGTTTATTCGTTAAAATGAATACCCTCGCCAATAGGAGTACATTTGGAGTAGTCGACAATCTACAGACTGGTATGAAGGTTTTGGATACTGAAATGATAGGAGTTAAGATCCTCACAATGAGACATGCCATGACAGCTGATTTAGGCTGGTATGGACAGGATTCAAACCTATTACCCACTGGTTGTAAGTCTAAGCTAATGACTAAGCCACCATGTGGAGGAAAGAAGTATTACTGCAATATAATACTCATTAAAATACATCAAAAACATTTCATCAGTGTAGGGCTGAAACAAATTTTGATTAGTCTGATGTAATTGGGTTCAAAATAATGAGGATATAACAAATAAATGGCTGAACATACAAACATCACTAAAGCATGAGAACAAGGTCACAGTATTGTGTGCACAAAATTACAAATGTATTATATTTTAATGTAAACATAGTATCAGTATTATTGTCATGAACAGCATTACCCATGGTGTAGTTCTGTCAGGCAATTGTGACATGCTCAGTTTTATTCACTTGGTTGATCGACTTACTATGGCATGTGTAAAGTGTTGGCAGTAGGAACCACTTGACTCACTTTTTCTATACATGGTGCCTCCCAAGTACCAGTATATACAGCTCTAATTTTTCTCTCTATGCCTCTGTGCATGTATATATATATATACATAGCACTGAATATCATTATCGTTATTATTATTATTATTATTACGTTGTCAAAATTGTTTTATGTGCACTGCACAACAAAATCATAAATTACGCATATTTGTTGGTCTCTCCCAAATTTATGTTCCACAAAAGATTAATGTTTCCTACTCACTTTAATCCATGAAATAAATGAAATCATCACTGACTTAATATCTATGCTGATCTTTGTTAATTCACACTTTAAAATTTTTTATCTGGAATAGTCAGTTGCTCAAAACTTGCCAAGATCAAAAGACAATTGGTTTATTTGAGAAGCCTGTAATAAATAGGAAATCAAAAGAAGCTGCATAAGGCTATTCTTGTGACCCATGAACCGAAACTTCACCTGCCTTGACAGACAAGTTTTCAATATTGAATGACCCCGACCCTAATGAAAGGGGATGTAACTTGTATCTCTTCTCAAAGACAGACTTTTTTCAGAGATAGCTTTAATTCACAGGCAAATAGACAAAGATATCTAACTATACCTGTCACACTGGCACAAAAGGTGACTTCCATTTCTGCTACGAGAACACAACTACTTTTCACACCATCCAGCAAATAAATTACTTAGACCCTTTACCCTTATGATAAAAATTGCCTCACTTTCGAATTTGACACAGTGACACCTTTGAGTTACACTATCAACGTGCCTGGAATACAGTGAATACAAGCAAGATAAGAAATGTTTGCACATCAATTCACATGATATTCCTTTATCTAAACAATGCCCTCCTCATGAAGCAAAAGACTGAGTGGTCACTGCTGTAGATATGCGCCAATGACTGCATAAGGCTGGGAGAAACCATCGTTTGGTTTGGAAACACCTGGACTCTGACTGAGGAAGCATACCTGCCAACCCCTACAGAGGTATAAGCGTAACCTAAGTGGCAAAAAAGCGTAATCTCAGCATAAAAAGCGTAATATATATATTAAATGCCATAATTACAATAAACTGTATGGAAAATGTATGTTTAGTTTTGCTACTAACCTGGATCTGCAGCTGGTTAAATTCTTGTCACAAATGGGCAAAATCCACGTGAATTAGGATCAGAATAAAAACCACAAAACATATTGACAAATTATATATACACAACATTCACTTTAACCATTCCATGTGTCTAACTTTCCCTGAGTGATCGTAAAGTCAACTACACAAATTCTGCAATGATCATTACCATGTGCTCAACCCGAGTGTTGTATTACTCTCTCATGTTAATCTTTCTAAATTTGTAAAGCACTATTGATTTGTCTTTCTTCTGATTCGACATGTTTTAAAGTTTAAAAAGATCTGTCTCATCTACAAATTTTCAGTCATATATAATATCCGAGAGTCACATCGATAAAGCCTGTTTCAATTTACATCTGCCGCCATTTTTTTTTAAAAAGTATGGTAGACTGGACCGTTACCATATTCAGTACATTAATATAATGAATCTGTGAAACAATTTTATAATGAAAAAACCCGTCTGTTTTCTTGGAAATGGGTCACATATAGCTGCTATAAATAGAAAATAATGAAAGTACACAGGTCTATAACAAAGGTATTCTTACGCTATTCTTAAGCAGCAGTCTTCTCTTTTTTTTAGAATATTCTCAGATTTATATGATGTGTGGGATTAAAGAGATGATAATAAAAATGACAAACACAACTTTTTATTGCTTTATTATTATTTTTTTTAATGTTCCAGAGAAGCGTAATCCATATACAGACAACCGTAAGACGTAATTAGGTGAAAAAAAAGCGGAATTATTACGCCAAAAGCGTAATGGTTGGCAGGTATGCGAAAGACAGGTGACCATTACATACAGTACATTTATATAGGAAATTTGCTGTGGGGAAATTAGAATAGCCATTGTGAACAGTTGATCGCTGATTAAAGGTGACCATTAGGACAAGTTTGACTGTATATATACAGTAAAGATTGTTTATTACATTCTTGGATACAACGTTTTCTCGGTTTGAATGTCTGAATTTAATTTCCCTGGCTAAATTCCTAATTACTATGTATTCCTGAGGCTTTGCTATAACATTCCTTTGTTTTCGTAGGTTACAGCATTTGTGTGGTCTGCCTGAGAAAATGAGCTCAATTACAACATTTTTTTCATCTGACACACCAAAGCCAGATAAACAATGGCAGTCATTTAAATAAGAAAGGCATAACAGCAAAGGCACCAGGTAGCAAAAGCATGATAATCACACGCCGTTCATAATTGGTAAATAACAAAGGCTTAACAAAGGCACCAGGTAACAAAGGTGTGATAATCCATCATGTTGCCCTATTATGTCAGTTTCAGTTCTATATCAATTGCATCATATGCCAAAAAAATCACCACCAGGCATAAATTAAAATTCATTTTTGACCCCATCATGCATATTTTATAAATTAAAAAAAACCACAACAGGTATGATATTTTAACTGTAGTGCCGTTTGACCCTCCCACATCATCATTTCTGGTATAACCTTAATCAAATTCTTGACAGATGGATGGAGGTACAGATGTGATTACTACAAGCTCTGCCAACTTTGCTGTTAGGGGCCCTAATTATGCAAATACCCTAATTCAGGAAAGTCCAACACTCCCAGTAATCATAGCTTTACCTACAGACTTTATCTGATGCCTACTGGACAAAAAGTTTAACAAGATTTGTATTTGTGAAACATGTATGCCTATACTATAAACCAAAAAGTCCAAGTAAAAAAAAAACCTTTAAAAATCTTGAAATTTTTTTTAAGATAGAACAAAAATCTATTCAAGTCATCTATCTATATCAGGTTATCTACATATGCATACAAACATGCCTGCCAAATTTCATTTATGTCTGCTGAGTGGCTTCTGAACAATCTAGCAAACAAGTTTTTCAGGAGGGATGGGTGAAAAGACATACTGACAGAACCAAAAATCAAGACAGTAAGAGCATTAGGTGAATTAATCTATTAGAACTTTATGCTGAAAGAACAAAAGGTAGTCATGTTTCATTCAGTACCTGGAGATTTTGTGACATCAAAGTCTGCAATGTCATCCTCTCCATCACAAGAAGCAAACATGGCACTAAGGTCTGACATGTGCCAGTTATCAGAATCTGTTATATTTCTTGGTGTTAAAATATCTGCCTTTTCCTCCGTCACTGGAGACCTTTTGACAAAAAATAAAAACTCAGTAAGGCTTTCATTGGATACAAATTTGCGTTGAATTTTGTGCTTGCTACACGCCAAGAACCAACAAATAGTAAGTCTACTCTGGAAGCTATAGGACTCATGTCCAAATCCACTAATGTAAGTACAAACAAAAATGTCATTTTTCATACAACCAAAAAAATTAATACTAACAAAAATAAATGCATTCACAGCATTATACTTAATTTATAAACAATACCTTCATTTTTGGGATGTGCTAATTAAAACAGATGATTGGAACTTGCTGTGAGAGGAAAATAAAAAAGGATAGAAAAAGAAAGACACAAACCATCATGAGAATTTGATGACAGAAACACAAATTTAATTAAACTTTGATGGTAAATTTTAGCCAGAAATAGGCCACAGAAGTAAAATTATGTTTGACCAGAACAAGAATCTTATTAAATCAACATATTATTTGCTCAAACATTAATTTATACAAATTCACAAGTCAGTATTAAATGCATATGATGACATCAAACTATAATAACTTGCTGCAAATACTAATTTTCTATCTTACTTAGTATTAAAATATTTTTCAGCTTTCTTTGAGAGTGACTAATCTGCATCCAAACAATGAGTGCGAGTAAAGAGGTTTTAGTTCTAGTCTGACCTAGATCCCCTGGAATTTAGCCCTGTACTCCCCCACATCCCTGCCAACCAAACATCAAGTATAGCTCTCAAGACCATCTTTTGGGTCAATCTCCATCACATTATCACAGACAGAAATAGTAATTTGATGCATTAGTTTGTGTCATAGAAATACAACTTACTTTATATACGCATATACATCCAAAATATTATGCTTTTTTGTTGTTAAGATTCACTTGTTACGTACTTGAAACCATTTAATTTTTGGTGGAACTGATCTCTCCCATATATTTGTTACAGGATGAACTCTCAAAAGATAATGGATGCTGTTTTTACAGAAGAAATTGTGAAGGTCTATCATGTCATATGGAATTAAAAGTAAGTTGGTCAGTACAAACCAATGTGGAGCCACTGTTGCAACTGGTTTTGGATTTTTCTGAGATGTGAATGCAGTAATGGAGGTCTGGACCTTACTCTTTTGCTGAAATAGGAACAAGAAAACAGCTTCCACAGAATGCTTTGCCACACATATAGAATGCAGTGTGCCAAATATTATATGACTTTCAAAAGGCTTCACATGCAACCTGAACACAAAATCTAAATAAAGCTATACTTCATGACTCACCATGGCACAACCACCACTTTTATTACATGATTCCACCCACCCATCCCATCCCATCCCAAAACCCTGACACTGCTCCATAACACAAACTCCATGTAGAAATTTTGGTGTAAAAAAATATTTTAAGAAGTCACTGTAATTGCAGTTTCTGTATATATAACCTTTTATTCCCTCCCTGGGACACCAGGGGATAGACCTAAAAATAAATCCCCTATCAAAGATGGTCACCACATGGGCAACCTATGTACCAAATTGGGTGAATTTCCACCCAGCAGTTTAGGAAGTGATGTAGTTATGGACAGATGGATAGACTGACAGTTGATTGATTCAATGATTGAAAGGTTATAACATGCTGAGGTGAGTGGAGTAAACTGTATTGAGACACACTACAGCAGCTACCCCAGCCTTGTCTAAGCATGATTTGAACTTGTGCCCTTCTTGTTACGAGTCTGGTACACTAACAATTGAGCAACCACAGCACATAAGACAGACAGACAGGTTATCACAATATCTCCGGCTGCCATATGATTGATACACATATACTACTGTGGAACAGGTACATTCCACTCTCAGCATCCGAATTTTCGGGCAGGAAATCGGTCAAACCTCATTCCTACCCACAAGTTCTGACCCTCGGGTGCAACTTTCCTGTCCAACACCAGCACATATAATGTATTCTATTAGTCTCACTATTTGCAAACAAAGGTAAGTTAAATATGCAGAGGAGAACAACCGTACTAAGCAATCATCTATATTTCAGAGTACCCATGTTAATAGTATCGAGGAGATGAACCTACATTTAACAAAAACCTGTCTCAAAGAAGCCAATTATCCTCTTACATTAGGTGACAGCTTAACACAGGTTTGACTGAAGTTTGTTTGGAGCACATTCAAGACCAAATTTTGCAGATATGATTTTGATAATCTGGTTGTCACACAGTAGTAGAGGTTCTTACACTACTCATAAGATCCATGTACATTATACTTTTTGTATTCAATATAAGTTATGTTGCAATTTTGCATAGAAATTGTAGGAAAATTGAATAGAAATTGTAGCAGAATTTTCTTTTTCTTCCCAAGTCTTATGTTATGTTATGCAGGAAAACTTGTATAAATTTATTGAAATCATAGTAATCTTTATGTAAAAAATAATCGATAATATTACAATTTAAAACAAAAGTAAAATCACTCTATTACAAACATTCTTTGGGTTGTCTTTTTCTACATATTTGAAAGCACCCTGTTAACCATTTTGCTAGAATTCTAGCAATAAGAAAGCAAGACCGATTGATTCATTAAAGCTAAATGCTGTGGTTTTGCATCTCGAGGTAGTACCCTTGTTCCAGGATCTGTGACATTATCCAATTCATGACAGACCCAAGTGGGCGGTATTAGAGAAAACAGGAAAGATGTAGCTCTACAATGATGCCAAGTAATGTAGACAAGTTAAAAAAAATACTTCTGAACAAGCAAAATTTGTTAATCATATTTTTTTTGGGGGGGGAGATACAATTTCCAGTTCTGGAACCAGAGCTTGTGTCCAGATTTTAGAGTTTCTCTTCGTAGATCTAAAACAGACCAGTCCAAATATCACATGGACAGATGAAACTTTGCAAAAGTAGTTTGAGTTGGCAAAAAAGGGGCACAAATCGTGGGTACAATATGCCAAGAAAGTCAAATTTTTACCCATCTACTCATATGCTGGTGAAATAGCCAATCCAAAAAAACCCACTACATATGTAACCAATTGATGATATGAAAGTATGTCTAAATCAGATATGCTTGAATTCAATCAGAAGTAACAAGGAAATTTTGTCAAATACCCTCATCTCAGGTGAAAATGAAAATGATCTCCCCGTCTTTATTGAGTTAATGACAAAGATAACATTACTATTACAGATAAACTTGTACTCTGGATGATAAACTTGTACTCTGGATGATAAACTTGTACTTAGGATTACCTTCCTGTGATGATATAAGCAGCCTTCAAATTATCTTTTAAAGTATTTGGCTCAAATTGAAAGTACAAGGGTGACCCAATTCAACAGTGTAAAAAAACATACAACTGCATTTTAAAAATAAAATGACACAATTCTGAAATTTGTAACAGTATGTTTTCAAGCCAGCTGTTAATGAGAACACTGCATAAGAACAATATTAATTTTATCTACATATGAATGATCTTATTGTCTCTAATTTTTCAATATCATGCAACTATCAAGCTTCAAATTCTATCATGTGCTTTTTAATGTCATACCATTCTCTCACCTTGCAGTAGTAAGGAAAACTGAAACAATGTATAGATGATGTGCCTCTTCCAATTTTTGCTAATAAGCTTTAGTCACAGAATATGCACAGCTGTAACTTTTTTCTGAACTTGGTAGGAAACAAACAAAATTTGTAAGTCAATTTGCTGAGATATGCTTAAATCAATGACTAATACCTGAGGCTGACACAGTGAGATCCTTATCTATGTCAAAATAAGGTAGACACAGTAATGGTGACTGGGCAGGAAATGACACATGACTTAGAATTGTTTCTCCATTGTTTATTGTAAATCAAATGTTAGGAACAATTATTTGACTCAGGTGCTAGAGATAATTTGCATTTTACAACGGTTGGGACCACAGGGGTTTAATATTTGGGTGGATAGGTTGAAGAAACAAACGTCTTCAGGCCGTCCAATAGTACAATTCTGGACATCCTGGAGTAAAACTCGGGCAAAGCTCTCAGCAGTGAGAATCCCTGCTTCCAAGACCTCCTGTTTCTGATCCAGGACCCTCAGTTTTTTTTTAAAATTTATCTCTAGTTTTTATATACTGGACTTTTTGGGGAGAAAGTAATTTTTTTTAGTAAATTATGTTTCTCCAAGAATACTTACACATTCAATATATAGCATTAGGAAATAAACTTTGCTACCTCTCAAATCAAGCAATCCCATAAAGACAAAAATTTTGTCCTTCATATATATATATATATATATATATATATATATATATATATATATATATATATACACACACACACACACACCTGATAGACAAAGAGAAGAAACTCTCACCCATTACCTCCCTCTACCATCACTAGGTGGCTGCCTATCAACTAGATATTTACCAGTTTAAGCTGAGTGATACAGCAATGAGGATGATCATAGCTATGAAGCTGTTCTGTGTTATGAGGATTAGGGAACCATCCCATCTGAACTGGAGATAGATCTTGTCCACTGAAAAGGCATGCAACTCACTCAACCTGCATGCCAAGGCTAGAGCTGATCAATATAAACATTTTGGCCTTTTCAAGTCAAAATTAGCTAGCAGGTCTGATTGATCCTTATTGTGATCAATATCTTCTCTACCATGATGCCTAAAAGTGTTGATCGCAATTGGGATAACTTTTTCCCCTAAAAAAGCCAGTGAAAAAAGTTAGCCAACTACAAGATTGCAGTACTCAGAGGGACCATGTTGTTGACCTTGCACCAGTTCCTGAAAACCCACCACTTTGTTTTAAGTATTTATGGTGACGAGCCTTCTAGCTCATGAGATTCTCTCATGACTGAAGGTTTAAATTCCTTGCTAATCAAAGCTCCCCTGACAAGAGCCAGGAGTGAAAGAGAAGCATGTCCGTGCAGGGGTGGAACACCTGCAATGGTGTAGCTGTTTGGACAGGTTGGGCTTTGCAGAGATTTTCCTGAAGACGTCTACTGATAGATCAAGCAGGACTTGTTCCACCTAAGAGGGGTTATTAGATTTACTTTGAAGTTCTGACCCCTTATGTTCTGTATTGTCCTTGGTATGAAAACAGTTGTGTGTGGGATGGGTAGGGGTAACCTAAGAGTGGATCCACTGTCCAGGCTTCTGGGGCTCAGGCCAGAGAGACAAAGGTTGGCAGTTTGTGATTTCACCTCATTGCAAAAAAAGCATGTCACTGGACCTCATAGCACAAAAAAATTCACTAAAAGACTGTTGAATGAACAGACCACTTTGTATGAAGGGTCTGGCCCCCTTTTCAACAGTGAGACGGCCCGGGCATCAAGTCTGCCAGGAATATGTCTGATCTGGACCATGCTCTTTAACTGGGAGTACCAGCGCAGAAAGTTCCTAACCAAAATGCACAGGTCAGGTGATTCTGCCCCACCCCACCCGTTTAAGCAGGGTGGTCACAAACAACAAGTTGTCTGACATGATGAGAACTAGCTTTCTGTAGAGTGGATCCTTCCAGAAATCAAAAGTGTTTACTATAATCTTCAAATCCAGAAGGTTAAAGTGGAAAGACAACTCCTCTGGCCCAACTTGCCAATGACTGTGTTGAAGCAGAGCAACAGGTTAACTCCCCAACCATACAAGCTGGCATCCATGCAGATCATTAACTTCCACTTGGGTGTTTTCCAGAGGAATTCTTGCCGATCTGACTTGTCCCAGTTCACTTGAAACCCTAACTGACTTGAAAGAGAAAGAAGAATTGTTTCTGCCCTTCACCAAAGATAAACTTACCAAGTGTTTTTGAAAGATACTGTCCAGACGCTGTTGATGAGGTCGATCTATAGAGAGTGATGACGCTATTTATGGTATTTGTGAATGACCATGGACTGATGTTGAGACCAAATGGGAGTGCATGAAAATTATATATTGTTCCTCGGATGCCAAACCAAAGGAACTTGCAGCTTGTGTTAAGGCAAGTGGATAGTGATGTGGAAATATGTGTCAGTTAGGTCTAGTCTGGTCTCAAATTCACTGAAAGCTGGACTGACTGTGCCATTTCCATTTTGAACTGTGGAGTGGCTATGTACTTGCTGAGTTGGCTAAGGTCTATGACTGGCCTGGGTTTTCTGTTGGCTTTAGGCACTAGAAAAAGTCTGGAATAAAACCCTGGAGAGCTCTGCTTGTGAACTCTCTCCACCACCCACTTGCCAAATAACGAACAAATCTCCTTCTGCAATTTCCACCTTCTTCAGATCAGATGGCATGTCAGTCATAGAAGGGGAAGATGAAAGGGAAGGGGGCTGGATAAATTAAATCTGAAGCCCCTCCAAAAGAATTTGCTTTGCCCATTCATTTTGTGGTAAAGGTTGATCCAAGATTGCCAAAAATGATGGAGTCTGGCATCTACCGGCAGGTTGTCTGCGGGTGGGAAGTCAGCAGGTTGTCTGCAGTGATAAAAGTCAGCAATAATTGTTGGGAGACTTAGGGAAGTAGATACCTTACTACCTCCTTTACTGAACTGACTCAGGAACTGAGGGGGCATCTTGCCACCAGAAATTTTACTGAGATTGAAACAATTGCTGTTGGGCAGTGTTCAGCCTTGTCTCTTTTTGCAGACGATAGTCTCTCCGTTGTGGCTGAGACTGATTCAGCCTAAATGCAGGCAGCAAGACAAGCTGGAGAGGCAATTCTTGTGATGTCTGCCTCCATACATCCTCAATTCTACCACCAAATAGCAATAGCATACCAAAGGGTATGGAACAGAAAGCCAGGGAATGATGCAACTACAATGAAGACAAGCGGAGACAGTCATCTTGCCTCACCAGATCCAACTTTGCCAAAGTCGTCTGGGACTTAGCCATCGAGTGATGTATGGCACTGTTAATGACCTTGGTAATATGGACCGTGGACTCCCATGCATGATTACTGCCTGATTTTTCTACAAGGCCAAAAAATGCTTGTGATGCCAGATCGAGCACCAAAGTTGCTGCCATATATCACACTAACTTAGAAGTGGCATGCAAAACATTCCAATCCACCATATAAATCAGTGGGGTTGCCATGTTAACCATCGCAAAGTTTTTGTCCAACTCTGGCAAGTGTGTGTGGTACCAGTGTGACAAGAACAAAACTGGTAGCTGGTTTCCTGGAAACAAAGCCTTCAAGTTTCCCGGGTCCCGGATCTTGTCTGAGAGATAATAGGAGATATCATTGATCTTTGCCTACTGCATCTTCCAAGTCTACTGAAGCCTTAATCATACAGGGTTGGCTTGAAGATTTCAGTGGTGGGCACTTTAAAATTGTCAAAGCTTTCTTCCACACCGCTTTGAGCTGAACTCCATATGCTCCCTGCTGGGGTCCTAGAATGCTAATTGATCCAGGTTGTCCACACACTCACTGTTGGGGTCATACTCCTCAGGCACTGTTTCCATGTCCATGTAGAACATAACAAGCAGCATGGCTGAGGCAGTGCCATTGTCTCTGTGTGCAGCAGGGTATCTATCTGTAACTGGCCAAATGGTTAAATTCGCAGCCAGGCAAGCAACATGGCTTGTCTTGCCTGGTAACGACAGCTGGAAAGTGTACTGGAAGGTAGGTTCAGCAGATAGCTGGATGACTGGCTTGAAATGACTTGGTAAAATGGATTGACTGACTCAATGGATCCCTGTATGATTCCACATACTAAAGAACGACTGGTTGATATGTAGCACGGCTCACCAATGTGACAGAACTCTGGTCACTGGTCAAGAGATACGGACGGATGGAATGCTCAACTGGCTGGTTGACAGCCAGAGTGGCAGTGTATGGCATGAAAGGATGGAAGTATGGATCATCAATGTCCGAAAAATACCCCATGCACCCAGACTATTAGGTTAAAGGCCATGCTTGGGCATGAGGGGACACGTACACTACTGGGCTGCCAAAATAAGTGAGGACATTCCAGTTAACTCCAGGTCATTAATGGAGATTTGTGACAGATGCAGGGCATAAATTCCACACACCCTCCCCCCGAGGCCAGCAGCTCTGTCATTGCATCTTACATCTATGACTCCAGGCAGAAGACGAACACTTTGTGCAGAGAGACACGTATCATCAGCTTTAAATTGCTTGCGCTTGGTACATTTTGTCATCATTGTTCAACTGAAATGATAAGAACCAAAAAAATAATGGAAAATAACAACCCCAAAGTCTCAACATCTAACAATATGAACACTTGTTTCTTAAACAAGTGAAAAATACAGGTATGTGTGCAAATAAACAACCAACAGCATAACTCAACGATAATGTGCTGGAACACAATGTCAGAATAACGCAGTCCACAACTGCAAACAAATTCACACAAATATTGATCAAAAATATAAAGTAAAGATTGCAACATAGCAAATATATTGAAACACAATTCTATATGACTTCCTAGATGGATAGGTCAAAATAATGAATATATCCTGGGATTTGGAGAAGCCAAACGATATCATGTTGACAAATGGTACAATGCTGAAAAGCAGGACGATGCTGATCATACCAAGCAAAACCTGAATGTGGTAAACATACAGTCAAGAAATCCACATAGACCAAAAAGCTGAAATTTTCATCTTCCCAGGACTGCTGGATTCAAAAGGTAGCAAAGTTTATTTCCTAACATTGATGTGATGGGGGAATGTATTCAACAGAGAAACCTGGTCCTGGACCTCCATTTCTAAATCCTACAGAGAGCTCTGTTGGGTGCATAATATGTGGGACATCCATTTGGGCTGTTCCAGTAAAACATACTTGGGGCTCAGGGAAGGCACTTTCAATGTGGAGTAGTCTCCCATATATGCAATTTAGAATTTTGTATCATCGTCATATAAACTCTTTGAGTAGACAGAGTACCCTGGCATATATTTAAAAAGCTGCCTTCCCTGGGTACCATGTATGCTTAAATGGAACAACCCTTAACATAAACTTTATAAAAAGATACCTATAGTTTTCATCTGGTGAAATACACTTACATTTTTCTCCTCCTTTGATTTTGATTGCAAATTGAACAAGTTCTTTATGCCATTCTTGGGCTTTGTCTTCCCTGCAATCTCTGACACAAATTTAACCTCTGGACTTCTGTCCCTCGTTTGGAGTGGAGGTGTAAACTTTGATGGAGATTCAGGTACTGAACACTGGGTTTCCTCATTGAAAATGGCAGAATGTTTATTTTTGCTTGAAGTAGATAGGGGTGGAGTTGGTTCTGCAAATGCCTGCACATTCTGCTTCACAGGGGTTGAGATAATTCCTGGCGTCCTGCTTTCTTTGTTCAAGCTTAGTGAGGTACCTGGTCTTTTGAAAGTGAATCCTCTGCAAAATAAATAGAAATACTTATAAACAGCTTGATGGGATACTATGTCTCAACTGTGGATCACACTACAATGTAAACAGGGGTTGAAAAATGTCTACTTGTCTACATGCCCAGTTAGGCAAGTACTGAAACATTTTACTTGCCCAGATACTGTAAATTCACCAATTTGGTTGTTTGATACCAGTTTTCATGGTTTTCAAGGTTGCTAAGCAAAACAAATTCAAAGATCCAACAAACAATAATTCTCACACAAATTTAAGTACAAACAAAAAAAGAAACAAAAATACAGATATCGATGAAATTAAATGAATTAAAAACATTATATATATATTTAAAAAATTTACTTTGAAAGAATTTGTTTGCAAGACTTTATTGATTCATTTCTGCTTGCTTACTATAGATCTGGGAGTTTATTAAAAAAAATAAGTTTTTGTATGAATACTATTTTCTTTCACTCTCTGCTATCCCTTTTTAAATTCTCCGTATGCACTGCTGAAATCTGTATTAACAGGAGATCCCCTTTTTGTTCAGCCCACCTTTTAGCTAGAAAGAAAAAACTTTAACACTGAGCATCATTTAAAGTGTGGACGGATGTATGGATGTATACATGGAGGCCAAAATAACCGCTATGTCGAGCTTCCGCAAAGATGTGCTCGAAAATAAATCTTTATATTATGCAATTTGCCTGTCTGGACTCCACTAATGAAAGTTGGCAATGTTGAAAATGTTAATACTAATCATGTACAGACTGTTTTATTCCTACCAGAATTTATTTATATGCACCTTCTGACCCCAATTTCTATTTACTGCAAACTGAAACCCATCTGATCTACCTCTAATAAAAGCTTATCAATATTGAAGACTGGAAAGGAAAGCTCCTGTATAAGCTGAATCAAAATGGATGATATAAACCTGTTATAAAGAAAGGAAGTTTCAATGAACAAAGTCAGCAATATCCTTGTTGAAACAGCGCTTTTAATTATAAATAAAGATTAGTCAGACCTGAATGAACACTTAATAGATGTACACAACAATCTTACATAGCTTAGGATTTTGATCCAATGGGGGTAGCATATGAGAGGGAAGTGATTAGGGTTAATGCGACGCAGGTGAATAAAAATCCAAGAAATGTATGGGGATATGCTTTTTCATGTCAGATTCCCAGTACAACTAATTCATAAAAACATAGATAAGCTTAGTCATCAAGGTTTCATGTGTATATAAAAATGAATTCAGTCTCAGATCAATTTTTGCATACCTTTTGGTAACAACTCTTGATTCCATTTCTGTGATGTTTCATTAACTGGATTTATACACAGGCATCTTTCTGGATACATGCATTAAATAAGAACGGCAAAGATCTGTAGCTGGACACAATGCAGCTGAAACAAACACATCATTTGTTTTTAGTTCACATTTGAACACGATATAAATGTATTCATCTATATCTTGATTTCCTTCTTTGAGCACTGAACAACTTATGAATAAAAGCACAGCAATTAAAAGAGCCAAGTGATTGACCTGTACATTACAGGTTTTTTCTTACGACTTCAGCACTGAGAGTCCGATTGTGAGTCCCAATGCTATTTAGCACATTTGAAAAAATGGGAAGTCCCAAACACTTTATAATGCATTTCTGGGGATGAGGGACTACCGGTAGTCTTGTTCAAGCATATTCTCATGTGACTCCGTGAGATCACTGTCATACAAGATCTGGTAAATGCTTCATTGATTGCTGTTACCGACAGAAGGTGCTTTGGTACAAAGTTTAAAAAGCGAAACTATGAAGATCATGTGTACATGTATTAGAATATGAACTGCAAAATTAACTAATGTAATATATATTTATCCTGTATGTAAGTTAACTTTACGTGTCCATAAATTTCAGAGTTACTTCAATTGTTGCATAAGAATTGTACAGTTAGCTACGATAACACTTGCTCATCCTGTGTATGAATTTCACTGTAGCGGTTTTGATCAGGCTTTGGGTAAATATGGAATATGTATGTACCAATTATTGAAATAAAAAGACAGAATTAACCCATCCAGAAGCAAAATAAATTTATTTAAAGACAAAAACAAAATGTTTAATTCACCAATGACATAAAGATATGAACTCAATAAACAAAGGGTGTAACCAATTGCACTACACTGAACAGATGACGGCATCCTGTGTTTTAATAACTGTAACTAAAACAAGCAACAAACAACATGAACCCATTACAATGACACTTGAATCCAAAAAATGATAATCACTTATTAAAGACAAACTCATTCATCCTATTCATTATGAATTGACTCCAAAGACAAACAATGTTTTCAACTGCTACAGTGAAGCCCTTTAAGATTTCTCATTAGGACATTATTGGCATTGTGCACTTTTTCACAAAAGATAAAGAAACATATGAACGTTTTAATTGAATTTGTACATCCATAACCGATTCCTTTGAAGAAGCAATGGTTAATTGTAATGGGAATTTACATAACTTTGGCACTGCAATGGCGGTTTGTAATATGTACTTTAGTCTGGTTTATGGTCTGTAGCATATTACAGCTACCTGCATGACCTGTAGATTGTAGAACCTGTAGCCAGACTCAACATGTTTCTTTGTATGTTTAGCACAAACCCTCATAAGCAGTTGCACCTACAAAGAATTAATAAAAGTCACTGATGTTTATCTCTGTTTTGCGATATGATCGTTCATAGCAGTGTTGTTTCAGAACAATCTGCACTTTGCCTTCAGACTCTCCTAAGCGGTAGTGGTAGGATTAAATAAACAGCAGTGTTTGTCTGTTTCTGTGATGCACTTGTTCATAGCAGTGTCTAAATGCATATTTTGCCAAAAATCATGGTCACTAGTCACATTCTGCATGTGGTCACTCAAGATGGTACATTTATATAATAAAATCAATAGTGCATAACGATTATGGTTGTAAATGACTTGTTGTCATTCATAGTAGAGCTCACTCAAGACAGGTTTTACTGTAACATTTGTTTCCTGCAGTATATCTTTACAGTGCTAAAAATCTTGTCTCCCATGCAGAAATGCTGGAAGATAGAAATGGGCCAAAAATGCCAAGACATATAACATGTTTGCACAGTTCAGTAGACATAAAATAATGATGAGGCAACTTTGAATGTTCACTTGCTAGCAATATTTGAAGCAGAGTTCAATGTTAGCAGAAAGGGTGTGTAGAAAAAAGTACTTTTTTAAAAGAAAAATAAACATAAACATACAAATACTTAAGTCTATTCCAACAAAAGCATTAACAAAAATAGTATGCCACTAGACAGAATGTTATACCAATGCGATGCAGTATTAATTTCATTTGCTGTCTTCAAATCAGTCGAACAAGAGTAAAGAGACTATTCTTTTTCTTTCATTAAAAGGTCAACAAGTCAATGATGACTTTAGGTTGATCAGATCTTTTGTGATGAAATGACATTGCTTATTCTTTAATTTATGCTTTATAGCTCCCCTGCAGCAGAATGGAAGATTCTATATACTGACATCAAATATTATATAAATAGGAATGTTGTATATACTTAGCACAATAAGTGGAATGAAAACACAAACAAGCTTCAGAACATCAAACCCATCTTTGGAGAGTAGCACTGATATAGAACAAATCGCAGATAAGAGGTGGTATTGCGTTGCTAATGTATACGGCACACATACATTACCCATACATACTGCCTGAAGGGCTAACCTCAACCAGAATGCAAACCTTTCCAGTCTGTTGACAGTGGAACACATTTTTATTGCGCAGAATGATTTCCACCCTGTGAGACATTAAATTTCTTTATGTGAACTCAATTAAGCAGCCGTCCCATGTTGTACTGGTAATGCAAGAGATTATCTTCGACTTTTTAAAAAGTGGTTTATATGAAAATAATTTACCCTATATATTAAGAATTTTACAATTGTTAACTCTATCTTTCATTTTTTATATACCTACAAAAAATTAAATATCATTACCAGTTAAGTTTCATATAGTAGGACCACATGTTTATGTTCATTTGGAAGAGTTTATCATTCTAAAATCACCAAGTTTGACCTTTACACTTTTGGCACTATATAGCTAAGCTTGTGCCGACATGCCATTAAACCATATACACCACTTCCTTGATAACTTGTGCCCAGATAAATCGCGAACACGCATACAACGCGGGGTCTGGCGTGGATCTCATTTTTTAAATAGAAAATTGGCCCTTATATGTTGAACATGAAGAAACTTGCTATCAAAAATTGGTAAATGAAACCTTGATATAGTGCTTGTTATATTGTCGAAAACGGTCGTTAGTATCTGGAAATTTCAATCAACATCATTAAATTCTCAACTTTTAATAAGAAGTCATATATTTTGTTACATTTTCTTTCCTAACAACATTCTCAGGACACTGTAAATAACAATATCTGACAAAATTTTTATCAATGAAAATGTCACTAATGCCTACTAGTTTAATAATATCAATTAAATAAGTTTTGTCAAGTGAAATGAGTGTTTTAGTTCAATCTTTAAATTTGTTTTCAGTGTAATCATCATAACTGCAATATGCCCTCTTGTATTCAAACGTGAAAAATGTCATTCTTCCGTCTTAGCTATGTCCACAAGTGTTTCTGTGAGAACCTAATTAAGCGCCTACCATGTTAAGATCTCCAACTTGCGAAAGTATTTGTTGTATTGTCACAATCAATTAAGAGCTGACCTGCTTTGTATTATAACATTAATTACGTCTTTTGTATCATAACCAAATAAATGGGGTGGAATAAAAGAAAAGTTAAAAGGCATACATATCCTACCTGCAGAAAAGCAAGCAGTCAGAGTCATGTCAGGTCAATTCATTTCAGTTGATTAATCGAACAGTTATCAATATTATTATGTAAGTAATATAATTAAACAACCTTAAATTGGCCTACTCATTCACAAATGTGATCAAAGATAGCAAGGCAACCAAGCAAAATGAGTACTTGGTGAATAAAAAGTGAGTTCCTGAGTTTGTAGTGAACTTAAAATTCCTGAATTGGCACTCAGATTTCCTCAAGGATGAGAAGAAGTTTCACTATTACATGCAATGAAATCATGGCATCATTATTTTACTAATAGAACAATTTTAAAAAATTGAGTTTTGACATTCACGGCTGTTTCACGAAATAAATGTCCATAATTTGTTAAAAAAAAGGAATCTTGTTTTGTTGTGAATCAATAACACAACAAGCAGTGACATAATACACAATGTTTTCGCGTACATGTGATGGTTGTTGAAACTACTTGGAGTAATGCTGTTAATGATCTTTTAGAGGTTGGGTATCTTCTAAAAAAAGGTAATTTATACAAAAAAGCAAACAACTTCATTAGAAAAAGCTCTTTATTTACAATTATTCCCAACGCAATTACAAAACGAGTATTCAGCCATTAAACAGCCCCGCTACCCCCTCCTGCCCCAGTTTTCTCGCTGATGGCACCCCCCTCTTAATTTTGTTAATGTCCCTTGGTAACTCACACCCTTGCTTATAGTGCGGTCTACATTTTTGGACCCCGTTGTACACGAGTTATCAAGGGAGAGGTGTACATACATACATACATACAGTACACTAGAAATATTTACACTGATGCTAACATTTTGAAGAGGTATTTTGTGATAGTTTTAAAACAATATGCCAGCATATGATCATACATTTTTTTGCAAATTTGGTCCTAAATCTAACTACTCTCATAAGGTAAAATCCAACGTTTTCCAATTGGGTAACTTTATTCTTTGATAAGAATTAACAGGTTCCGGAATTATGCACACAGGAAACTATTAAGTGTTCAGCTAAGAATCTAAAAAAACAAATATAAACATTATTTTAATATTTTTTCAAAGCTTCCATGACAATACTGCCTTTAAAAATTGACAGGATATGTGTAGATACTTCTTTGATTACCTTCAGCAGTTTTTCTGACCTTTTCAAACTACTGTCATTCTTGTATTAATGCATTATAAATAAATGTGCAGAATTGTAATTTTTTATTTCCAAACATGGTTACGGAAATTTTCATTGCAGATAATGCAAAAATATTATTTTTCCTATATTTAATGACATCTGAAATCAATAAATGCATATCAGGGGTCCACACATGGGGGCCATTCTGGCAAAAGTCATCCTCAAGTCTGTCATTTTGCATAAACACACCCAAAAACCGAAGTTCACTTCACCTTGCCTGGATTTCATGCCACCCCAACCCCCAATATTTCAATACAATGCATTCATAATCAAAGTAAAATGTCGACTTTTATGTCAATTTTCCCCATCAAAGAGAGAGGTGGAAAGTTAGAAAAAGAAGTGTTATGCTCTGAGGTCAATTCTGATGCTAATTTGAAGATCATAAATGATAGAAATTTCATTGTTATCTACAGAGTGAAAAATGAATATATTTAGCCCAATCAGAAAGAAATTATGACACAGTGGACATATCCAGGTCTATTACGTTAAAATTATTAATTTTATCCAATATTCACTCCATAAACATGAAAAGATGACTTATACTGTGAAAGCAGTCACTAATTTTCGACTGCACCCTATTTTCAAGGTTGCCGTTTTCTTCAATAAGTATGTTATACAACTGTGGTGAAGCAAAATATAAGTTTCATATTTTTATAGTTTTAATAGTATTTTCTCAGTATTTTAATCATCTGGCATAAGAAAGAATATCCCAAAAGAAAGTTTAAGGTTACAACTTTTAACATTAAAAATGATTATAAGTTTTCAACTTTCTACGTTCACTTTTCCCTATCTTCAACAAATACACCCTATTCTGACTGGAGGGAGAAGCTGTTTTGCCCAAATATTAGAGTCCCACATTGACCCAGTACATTTGCGAATGAAAATAATATTTACACTTCATTCGTCCGTCACTTCTCTCTGAAACTCTCTATCTTCTCCTTGTTTTATCTGACAAAGTTACTTTTTGTATATTTATAACCCAAGTTTGAGCCCTGTAAATAAATATGTGACACTTTACTCAATCATCAGATGTTAAAGTTTATCATCACTGTCCACAGCTCCTACATTTTTTGCATTGATCATGGCAGCACTGTGGGTGTCTTCCCAGCCCGAGTTTCCTCTGGCCCTCCCAACTTTTTTACAATATATTTTCTGTCTGAGAGGGCCAGAGACTGCTACATAACAAAATCAGTAGAATTTACCTATGGAACACCTCAGAACATACTACTACTGACCATGACATAAGCTGAGATCGCATGAATAATAATGCTATCAAAAAATGCACTGGACCGTTATTTACAATGAAGTAAGTAAATTCTTCCAACTGATGGATCACAGATTCTGCCCATCAGCCAGTCAAACATTTACAGATTACAACTAACATTGGCCTGTGGACCACTGACATCACCGGCTAGATGTGATTCTTATGTAATTTACAGCCAAGTGAAAAGCTTTTCACTTGGTTTATCCGAGTAGCATGTACAGGGATCTTTCTGGGCTGAGCTGGTATGAATTCGCAAGAAAAATAACAGATACAGTTAAATTGAATTCATTTTTGAATGGGCCCCATATACAACCAATTTAATTAAAGCATTTGTTTTGCTCAAAGAGCAATATTAAGAGACACTCAACCTATGACATTCTGGGTGGCCCCTTAAATTTTCTTAATTATGCATTGCTCTTCACAAGAGCCCACTGGTTTTCTGAGCTAGGGATATCCTTGATATACAACTTCAAATAATCATAACTTCAAAATGTCCCATTCAATTTTCATGAAATTTTCAGTATATACCAAGAAATCATTTTAGTTTCAATTGAAGTTTTGATCAAAACAGAGACTTTGATTTTTAATTCAGCTGCCATGCTAATAAGAAGGGAGAGTTACCTCCACTCTGGCAATCCATAAATCTTATTATGAAGCAGTCGATGGCCCTCACAGTCAGTAGAAAGCAAAATAAGCTGGGATGGCCGGAGTAAACTCCTACTGTCACCCGTGAAAGCCCTAATATTCAGATAAACTGCTCTATTAAATGGTATCATGTTGCAACAATCAACACCAAAGTGTACAAATATAAAATGCAACACCAGTATCCAAAACTATGCAAATGTTTTAAACCTCTCTGAGGTCAAATAGACCAGTTTAAAAACTCCTCTGAGACTGTCTACACCAGTCAACTCACTTATTCTTTAATAGTCCTTTTATGGCTTATGTGACATGGTCATGTGACTAGTCATTCAGATCTAACCACAGATGGAAGGATTACATACACTGTAGACTCAGTTGCACTGTGACATCATCCCAGTCAATCATGATATTCTAAAATGTGTGTAGTAATTTTGGTTGGCAGCAGAGAAATATGAACATTAAATGTAGGTATTTTTCTCCATCCAAAAACAATGCACAGAATCAAGAATAAGTATGCATTGTGCAGCAACTAGTTTCATGTGGCAACTGGTGCTGACTCTTTGAAAAAAACTGAAAACTGTAATTCTTGCTACATAAATTGGATCAATACAGTACAGATCACACCATATTCATCTACTGGAGATCTAGTAAAATTTTGGACAACGCATGCATGCTAAGTTTTCTGGAACCAAATTAGGGTGATTTGTGTTCAAAATCAGGGAGATTGGGTCCAAATCAGTGAGATTAGCGTAACGACCATTTTTCTTATAAGTTTCAGCGCGAAAGTGCAGATCGTACTAAAACCAAGTACAATAACTATAATGAATAATAGTTACTCAACTTTATTCATTTTGTTATATGTTATTTTCTTAATCTCACAAAAAATAATTTAAGAATCTTCACAAGAATCATTGTCTGTGCTTCAAAAAATAATGACACACTGGTACCACAAACACTCAAACAAACTCAAGTTTTTTTTCAACATGTGTTGGTTGTCTTTCAGTCTTGGTGAGAAGCTCCTTTTGCAGCGATACACAAATCAATTTTTCTTTCCAACTATTACATTTGCATTGTCACTGCTAAACCCTACCAGGTTCTTCCGTGGGATCTGTCTGTTTGTTAAGGCTTCTTAAAGACAACTGAAAGGTTTTCACCAGTTCCAATATTGCAAATGGGCATAGCCAGGAATTTGGTTGTCACTCTGTGAATGTCATCGTCAAACACCCTTACAAGAATTGCTACACACTTTTCATCACCGCAGTCATTAGACTCATCCATCATCACTGAGAAAGGGTTTTCCTTGCATAGTAAAGTTACTTGATTGTCATACACTGGACCCAGTGCATTGTTAACAATGTTTGTTACCTTAGTTCTTTTGCAGCGAAATTTCTGAGCAATTTGTGAGTCAGGAAACATAACCTTACACAGCTCAATAAAATGATCAGCAACCAAGAATGGTAAATTATGCTCCTCCACAAAGTTAGCAAACAGAACCTCTGCTTCAGTGACACTGTCTACATCTACTGATGTTGGTGCAAACATTTGCGTTACTTTAGGCACATTATGTGACAATTTCTCATTTGCAATGTGCTGCATACTTTTTAAGTGCCTTGTAAGATAATTTTTTCCTCCACTAGAAACGTTCAAATGTGTGTTGCAAGCTGTGCAGTACACAAAGCTTTCTCCCTTTTCACTATGCTTCACACATTTAAATTCGCCTATCCAAGCACTGTTGAACTTGCAAACATATTTCTTTTTTTTCGACGGCATATTTTCCATTGAATCAGCTAGCGGACGTTTTGACATGGTACCAGAATGTTTTAAATAACCTCTAAAGTAGTTGTAGGAATATTCATCAATTTTTATGTGTTTGGTGATTCGCCTCCAGCGGAGCGCACTACATACTGTACAACAGCAAAGGCCGATGATATTCTGATCGTGATGTCTCCTTCCACTGCCATATTGCTCTATGTGAACAAAAGTAGTTCAGAATATAGTTCTCAATGGCAACGAATTACATCCGAGGTTTATTTCTCGAATTGACAGAAAAAGCAGAGAATATTCCGATTGTAACAACTTGATTGACGGATTACGGTAGTCATGAACAGTGTATTGAATGTTGATTTAGCTGGAAATACATATGCTTGGCAGTTTTTTTATTTCCAGGAGATCTTGTTGGCAAATCGGTAGATCAAAAGATGGGGTCAAAAATCAAAAGACTACCGGACAATTCGGGAGACTTGGCATGTATGATAATGTTGCTACTAGGAAACAAAAGTCTTGGAATCTGAAATTCACTGATCCTCATGTGCAGGTGCAGCAGTGATGCATCTAGGTTAAGCTGTTACGGAGACAATTCTGTACCTCTGTCCTTCTAAAATGATCAAGATATGGGAATTTTTTAAACTTAGGGTAACAATGGCAGTTTGTTGTGTAAAAATGTCCCTTTAGCTCGTTAAAGGGGCATGGTAGTTCTATGATGTAAGACGTCGACCCTGATATTTATGATGGTAAGTGATGATGTGTCACTCCTAACACAAGCGGTGCTGTGTAGCGTGTTGCAATGTCAGTCAACCTAACAACAGGCAAAATTTTCGAGAATATCTCCGATTTATTTCGGTAATGAAGCATACTTGTACTTCAACTGACTGTGGCATTCCTTGGCTGCCAACGCATTTTAGCTAACTGAATGTATGTCAATGGCTCTTGAAAACGCATCCACTTGACTGTGCCAGGATTTGATTCCATCAAGAAAAAGACATGTGAAGTATAGTCTGACTAAGGCAATTACACTCTAAGCTGTACAGTAGTTTCAATATGGGCTCCCAAGTGCGTAGAATATTCTTAATAAATTCACCTGTAGTTGCGAGGTCGACTGACCTTGCAACGCACTACAAGGCTTCCCATCATAAATATCTGTGTCAAAGTCTTAAATTGTAGGACTATGTAGTATCAGTTAATGAGGCACAGCCAGGTGTAATTGGAGATGTTAATTTCAGAGGATTTATACAGAAAACTGCATAGAGTTAAACTCATCAAAGCTGACAGAATCTTGTTTGGACCAGACAAAAAAGGCTCAATGTCCTTGGAAACTTAAGGTGTCACTTAAAAGTGAGCAACAGAAGCACAGTACAGGATGTATATGTAATCAAATTCAGCTACGTTCAAGTAGGTCTACAAGAGTGCAGGAAAATACAATCTTCCAGTTAAATGAAGCCAAGGATGGTTTGAACAACACTGAGAGCGGTGATGACTCTACAATAAGTAGACATGAAAAACAATGTGTGGAAAATGGAAATAATTCTTCAGAAACACCAAAGACAAGTTCTAATCATAGTTATAGGACAAGATCAAATCGACTTGTTATTCCACCAAAAAGGCTAGACTTGTAAAGTGTATTGAATAAGCTAAAATGTTCTATTACATTTCTTTAGTACTGATAGAACTGTTCATATAAAAATTAGCACAGACAACTATATACATATAGTACATTCAGATTTCTTCAGGTCACAGATTTATTGTTCTCGAGGGGGAGATGTAGTATCAGTTAATGAGGCACAGCCAGGTGTAATTGGAGTTTGAGACACAGATAAAGGTTAACAGCTTTAAAGTTAGTAAGACCTAGGATCAGTCTAATTAGAGTCCAATTAGTTACAGAATGCTTGTGATGTGCATCATTTATTTTATACTCTACCACCTTTATGTTCACTTGGTGTTGGGCCTTTATTTAGTTAATAGCTTTGTCTATATATAATAAAAGTAGTGTAGAGAATATCTTGTGTTTGTTCCTACATACCCACACAACAGACTAGGGCAGGGTATCGAGAATTACAGTAGTAGGGTGGCAATTTGTTCGGTGTTTATACCGGACAGTCCGGTTTTCAGCTGGTCTGTCCCCTTATTAACGTGGCTATTTTTGCGTGTGTGTATAGGAGTGTCTGGTATTCATTTCCATCAGTGGCCACCCTTAGACCAACATCTTGTTCTCCACCTTTTATTAAAAAATAAAAGGTGGAGAACAACTTGTTGGTCTATGTCCACCCTATACAGCAGATATCTATATGCATTAAAAAATATCTGTCACAAAGTTGAATTTTAGTTTTGCACTTATGACATGTAAAAAAGTACTTTTGATTGTAATGAAATACAAAAGCAAAGAATATAATTTGCCTCTTAAACATTCAGACGCTGCTTTAAGTTGGTGATCTGCCGCCTAATTTAATCTTTATCTACGAAAGACTTGCAAAGTGACTGTGCCTATAAAGAAAAGCGTTTCTGGGTACAGAAACATATGATTGAGGTTTTCCGAATGATTTATTTCCTTTTCCGACTCCATCCTAAATAAAATAAGTGAGTGAACATACGATGACATCAATCTCCGCAATCTTTATAATTTAACTGGATAATCAAAAGTGACATTCTTTCTCTCATAAGACTAAACCTTAGCGTTTCATTTAAACAAAATATTTAGGATGTAAAACCGATATATTCAGCGGAACCAAGTTACATCCCATTTTCAGAGGCTAGGCAAGGTCCATGGGTGACTTCATAGAGCTTTCGTAGGGGAAAAGTTATCGTCATAGTCCTTTAAGCTATATTTATGCACAAGAGCTCGTTACAAACGAAATTAAGGCTATCGGTTAATACACTATAACACGAGGAAAGACGCAATTCCACTCGCCTGCGTATTTCAACAAAAAGATTATAGTATTCACTTGCCCTCCCGTTTCTTTGTACCCCATACCGATTTTAAAAACGAAAAGCATCAAGGGTATTAAAATAATGTACACAACTTGGCCATATTCATTTTTGGAAAGAAAATTAACAAACCTACTTAACTTTGAGCAATCAGTCTTCTAATAATGTGTCCCCCACCCTCCAAATTTTGGGGGACAACATTTTAGAGGGACAAATGAAAATAATAGTACATAATGCACTATTAGTGCAATAAAAATGAGATGTTTGCTTTGACGGTTTTGCCACATTAACATTGTGCTCTGCACTGTACTATCATGCTTGGGTAACTCTGAAAACGTTAACATGTTTGAATATCTGGTTAACCTGAAGTGAGCTGCACCATGGAATTATCCGTTCTGTATCGGGCTGTCATTTAACTTTACACTTGTGATCTAGCAGCATTTATTGTAATAAATATACGTTTTCTGAATTACTTTTCTTTCCAAACTAACAAATCATTAATTAAATGACAGTTTGTATATCTGCATACATTTTTTTCTCATTTGTAATTATTTCAACCTCAAAATAAACTAAATCTTCCTTTCCTATGGAAACCCACAAGCCTGCATTCAGTGTGCAACACTATCAGTACACAATCATGTTCTGTTGACCTTCTGGTTCACCAATCAAATCACGGCTTTGAAATTGCAGAAAGCGAAAAATGTCATTCAGAACATGTCATTACCAACCATAATTCTCCCTAACACAAAATGCAACACTTATCTGATAGGCTAATAAAAACTGTTGCTTCTAGGTCATGGAAATGTGGGATTTGGCAACAACAACAAAAATGAGTGTTTCGAACTGTCCCTATTTCTCATTGCCGACCCAAGCACTTTTTTCCCCCATGGTAAAAAAACCCTAAACAAATTGTCAAAATTGATTTGTGCATCTAATTGAGCCGGTTTTGCCCAGTACTTTGAAGCGCTTGGAATATTATTTGATTTATATGTTTTAAAAAAATAAGCCTACCTGCCTACCCTAATTTTAAAACCAGTGCAATAGGAAACATGGGGGGGGGGGGCCTTTCTGTATTTTTCATAACATTAATGCAAATTAAACCACTGAAGATATCAGACAGCACACGTACAATAGCATGTTTATTATATACATCAGTTACCTGGTCTTCATCGGTCTAGGAAAGAAATTACAAATATTGGAATAAATATGGTTTTTTAATTCTTTACTCAACGTCATTCATAATTGAATTTCTGGCACAAGTGAATATATATGGGGCGAGTTAATTGATGTCATTATGTAAAATATTCTTTGACATTGTCATAACATACATCCTTATCCATGATGTATACTGCTCGACAGCAACTTGTACAGAAATGTATTGTTCAGTTACCTCCCATGTTAAGTCTACTGAAAAAAATCAGTATAACTCGTACTTTATTGTCATAAAATTTTTGCCGAATGCCATCAATCCAGCATCATGGTTACAAAATTGTAGGGTGTAACTGATTTACAAGGGCTGAAACGAATAACAATATTAAAATCAGAATACCTTTATGTAGAAAATATTTCCTCTAATATAGCTTCCTTGCTAAATTCGCTAAAATTTTGTGCTCACTAAAATGTTGTGATTTACAGTATTCAATATTTAATTGATTTATTAGCAAATATGTTCTGAAGACAATGAATAAGATTTTCATTTTTATTGCAGGAATGGGGATTCGATATGATATGGCTGTTGGCCTTAATAAAGGGCACAAGGTTACTCCACTAGCTGGGAGGAAAAATAAACACTCCAGGAGAAAGGGCGTAAGAAGATATATCAATTTTTAAAAAATTCCAGCAGAAAGGTTTTCTAGTTGTGTCTGCTCATCCAATTGTCCATTCATTAACAATTTGATGAAGGTATGTGAAGCAGAACATTGCTTCACCAAATTTTAAAAGTGGGTATTGGGAAAAAAAACCCTCTTGATTTATGGGTCACAAAGCAAGAGGTCAAGATCTCCCTGACTGACCAGAGCAAAATGGTTGCTGTGCAGATACTTTAATTATTCTTTATACACCATGTACCAAACTTTGCAAGATTGGTTGCCCTATAAAGAAATCTATTAATATGGGGGTTCTGAAGTTCAAAGCCCAATGTCACCATGATCTAAGAACATAAAATGGTTTGCACAAATAACTGGAGTTACTAAACATACCTGGACACAAAACTTGAAGGGTTTCTATCAATTGTTTTTAATTATTGTGTATTAGTTTTTTGCTAGTGTAAATATATATTTACAAACCCCTTCCATGCCTACTTGCACCTGCAACCACTGTAAAGGTGAAAAAAGAGCATCCTTACACCTTGCGCGATTAATCAAATCGCCAAACATTAAGGAGACATCCGTAGTGTTGCTTATAGTATCCCAAGGGCAGGGGACAGTGTCCCCCATCCTCCAAATTTGGGGGACTCGCAACATTTTTAGAGGGACAAAGGAAAATAATTGTATAGTATATAATGCACTAATAGTGCTATAAAAATGAGATAATCTTATTTGCTTTAACAGTTTTGCCACATTAACTTTGTGGTCTGCACTTTACTGTCAGTTTCCTTGAACACTTGCATTATTGCAATAAAAGTTTTATCATGTGCACAAGTAATTCGTGAAAACATTAACATGTTTGAATATCTGGTTAACCTGAAATGAGATGCATCATGGAGGAATTTTTCGTTCCGTATCTTACCCTCGTTTAACTTTAATATACACTCATTATCTACAATCATTTATTATAATAAATACCTGTGTTTTCTTAATCACTTTCCTTCACACATTAACAAATCGTTAATTAAATTACAAAGTGTGCATTTACATAAATTTAGTATCTTTTGTCATTATATAAACCTCAAAATAAATTAAATCTTCCTTGTCCTATGGGCAACTTTAACCTTAAAAATAGGTTACACTAACAGCAGTCAAACACTTTACATTGCAACTCTGCCAGCCACCACAAACCTTGAATGTTTTCATTGCCAGATAAATTGTTTTAAAATACATATTCATTGCCATCTTACAGTTTTTATCACCTTTCGTGACTTTGGCCATTGCTAGTGCCGACAGAGACCTGGATGGACAGTCACTAATGAAAAGTTTTAGGCATATTTTTCAATCTTCTGATGAAAAAGTGTACGGTTGGGATGGGGGGGGGGGCACAGGGTAAAGATTTGGGGGACATAGGACAAAAATTTGCTGGACACCTGTGAGCCCGCGCTTAGTGTGCAACACTGCATCCAGTCACATGATGCTATGATGTCAGAGAAGGAACTCTATGAAATTCCATAAGAAAAGTGCATGTACGTCTATGTTGTGTTTTTGTTCAGATATGTGAACTATGGAATTGACCACAATTTGATCATCTAGCAATACAGTCATAAATGCCAGTTTTATTTGAGATTGTTGATAATGCTATATAAAGTACAGTATGTATTGTGCAAAATTGATATGGTAACTATGTATAGTAAACCACTTTGAACGTGGTAATTCTTATACTGTATCTTTTAAACATTGTAATCAGTTTTAAACTTTATAATGTAATCAACACAATGATTTCCAGTTTCACTTAGAATTTTCTGTTTATTTATATTACAAAATGATAATGATGATCGATGATATTGATGATGATAGTTACAATTATATAATGATTATTATCATTGTTTTATCATTATAATAATAATACTAGCATTGATAATCATCATCTACATCATCATTATCATGATGCACATTTTTAGCTTACACCATGCACATTTGGTTTTACTATGTTGTTCATACTATTGTCATCAAGTAAAGTTTGCATGTGAGCAAACATACGAGTTGTTGAATTTTTTCCTTTTAATTTGCTGATTATTTCAATTTTGGCATCACCACTGTGTAATTTGCAAACTGGAATATCTGGGGTGGGGGTGGGGGTATTTTAGAGTTAAAAGATTGCTGTTATTTTGAGTGTGTATGTGCGTGTTCTGTAAATGTAGATCTCTGTGCACTGATGCCATCAACATGTTCGATGGTGGTATTCTAATCATAATAAATTAGTCATTACCAAAATATACATTAGGAGTCCACAACTTTCATTGTCAAATCAACATAATGGAAACTGTTAGTTCAAATCTGTAACAAGGTTTTAAAATAAATACAAGTGTTTATTATGGAATGGGCAAATACTAAGTATAAAGATGTGCATAACATTTATGAATATTTTACAAAGCATGATTATAAATGAAGGTGCAGAGTTCTCATGTGATTTAAGTGTCAAAAAGTTGGAGTCTAATACTGTATTTACATATAAAATTATGTTTGCATGGATATTATACCAAGATAAAGTTATTAGATAAGTTTGTTTTAAAGGAGCACTACTGCATACATTTTCAAAAATCTTAACTTTGCTTTCATTTATTTTGTTTGATTTGAAATGTCGAACAAATTTGAAATTAAGCTCATGTTCAATCTAAAAAAATCTATAAATCAGATTTAAAGACAGTCAAACTTTGACATCAAAGGGCTTTCCTTGTCTAAAAATGACTTGAATGTGTAACATGGTCACGTGACAAATTTAACAATTGTAATCAAAGGCAAAATTGGCATTAGAGCAGATGGTTATGTTTCACATTAATTTGTGTGATAATAAATGACTATCTACTGCTGTCACCATGGGATGAAATAGTTTTACTACATAGTAATGTATTCTCCTGGAAGTAAAGCAGTTTTTATATGCAGTTTTAGAGCAGTGGATAAAGCAAGTAATTTGTTGTTTAATGGGATTGTGGGCATCATCTCAAAGTGTTGTGATTGAAAGTTTACATTATAACATCTTCTCTCCCCTGCCCCCAAAGTTCACCCATAGTGAAAGTTTAATATTAATAAATGAAGCTATATACGAGTTTCAGCATGGACATGGAAGACAGATGGAGCCATATATATAAATGGTCAAAGTTAATCCCATATACCACCAGCTTATTGACATAGAAGTATAAAAGGAAATATTTTGAACAGGTTGCAACTTTTGACTCCTTTTAAAAAAATGAAGCGAATTTTATTGGCGTTAATGACACATACTTTAAAAGAATCCAGTATGGATAACTAGGCTAAGTTTAAAACAAAAGTAATTTTAAAAAAAAAAAAAATAGTAATTTGCAGGTTAAACGAGGTTTAGAGATTTTTGTCCTGGTTGCATTAAACTTTGGAACTGCTCATTTAATTTCAGAAGAGGGTGGGGGGGGGGGGGCTGGGAATATTGTACCCCCCAAAAACTACACATTTCCAGCCCTCAAATAGCTTGAAAAAATTCTCACTCTGATTTGTGGACAAAAAAACATTATATTAGTTGAAAAGAATTCTGGTTTGAAAGAAAATCCAAGGTATTAAGTGTTTAAAAATCGGCAGCCTAGATAAGGGAACAGACCACTGACTTGCCTCATTTTTGACCTTATCCATGGAGGCAGAGGGTATGACTGAATACATGAGACACTATCAAGTTCAAATATATTGCAGCCTAAGTTATATGAACATACCTTCATTGGTTCAAATGTGATACATGCAAATGGACAGAGATGGGTGATTTATATTTTCCCTAGCTGTGACCTTAACCTTGAGACTGAAGTCATGGCTATGCTATCTCTAATTATCATATATAACTGGTTCAAGTTTCATTATAATATCTTCAGTTGTTTAAAAGTTGTCCTCCAGAAAATGTACAAAATCATGAAATTACATTTTCCCTTTCCTTACTGTCAACTTGACCTAGTGGCAGGGGGGTGTGGGGGCTGTATATGGCATGTGACACACCATCTAGTCGTGATATATAAATGGGCCGAGGGTCATGAAATCTCTCCAGCTGTCACAAAGTTATGGGCTGGACAAGCAAATATTAACAGAAGGATGAACAGATATGGTGTTGACATAATTTTTCCTGATTTAAGATGGGTGTAAAAATGCATCACTAGTCGTATCATAATTTTGTTATTTCCTTGACCTTGACCTTGAAAAATGACAAAACATTGTATGCAGCACACTCTCTGTATCAGTATACATACGTTCTTCCTAATTTCTTAAACAGCTTTAGAGTTTACAGCCAGGATACAAAAAATGAATCCTGTAACATTTAAGATATAACCATGAAGGTGGTAAACACTCAGATTATCGTGGATATGAGCATATTCAGTTTCATCTGTCTAAATATGGGATTTAAGACTTAGCATGAAATATATTTATATTGGCATGTGACCACAACTTTGTGGCTAAGATTATGGAAGTCACAGAAAGTCAAGATGTAAAATTGTGCAATATTTGATAATAGTACTATTAATGGCTTATAGTTACAGCCATAGCATCACAATAAGTAACCTTGAGTTGACTGTGTCCTTAACTTTGCAGATAGGAACTTGACAGTGGTACAAGACACACCATCCAAAATATTTTATTTTCATTACTTAAACAGCTTCTGAACTACAGCATAACCATGAAAAATAATATTTTCCTTTAAAATTGAATCATAAAAGTGTGTTCTGTGACATGACCTTAGGAGGCATGACACAGGATGTGTTGGATGAATAAGTGCATCTATTCCCTTGTGCCCATTAAATATATATATAGTTCTAGGATGGAGATCTGAACAGTTTCCATGTTATGAGCCAGGGCCAAGTTTCCAACCACAGGGGCACAACAGAGGGTCTGTGCTGGATATGTCTAATTTTGTCTCCTCGTGCCCTTCAAACTTTTATATAGTTATAGGCTGGGGATCTCAACAGTTTTCAAGTGATAACCCAAAAGCAAATCACCTTCCTTCGGGTCTGTATGGGAAATGTGTCTGATTTCTTCTCATGTCCTTCAATCAATATTTGGTTAGAAGGTGGGGATCTCAATTGTTTCCAAGCTATGACCCTGGGATCTCGACAGTTTCCAAGTTGTGATCCAGGGGTAACATACCCATAGGGACCATCCCTGGGATAAGAACAGATAGTGTAACCCAAAAGTCCAGTGTATATGTTATAGCCCTGGCCTTGATGACACAAAGAAACTTTTAGATTTCCACCTACAATACTTCTAATAGTTCAAGTTTTTGGAAGAAAAATAAAAATATCCAGACACTGGTCCCATCCCAAGAGTCCTAATTAACATTTTAAAACCACCGTGTACATCTAAAAACTACCCCCAATCATATCTCAAAGTTTCAAGTCTGTGTCTTGAATGGTGTACATTACTAATTGAGGGACCGACCGACAGACAGGCAGGAAGACATAATCCCCACTTTTTTAAAAGATGCCTGGGGATAAAAGTCCGTTATTTGTTTTTACTGATTTAAACATTATGACTGTCAAAAAAATAATTATGAAAAGATTTCAAACACTATCAATACTTTAGAGAAAATCTTTGATTGGTTGACAAAGTATACCTTTTATAAAACAGCTTTTCGTGAAATGAGAAACATAAAACAAATTTACATACATATATGTTTGAACTTAATGATATAACTAAGAACTACACATTACGAAACCAGCAGAACTTTTATTTTAATTTTCAATACTAATTATACTTTTTCTACAACTATAAACAACAGAAACTAGCTAAAGCATTATTTACCATCTACCCTATTAATATGATGTTCCAATTGTCTTCAGATGTTTCATAAAATACAAATTTTCCATTCAATTGTTATGACTGTAAAAAATAAAATTTGAGTAAACTTATAAATAGTGTTGTCTTTGTAAAAACACAACAGCCACAGTTCGAATATGTATACATTATTCCTGTGTGCTGTTTATAGAACTCAAACACAATGTCGATACTCCTCAAATCTGAAAGTTTGGCTTAGATTATCTATGAAAGTCCAAATGTTTGACATGTTCTTTATGGATCAGAAAGTTGTGTTTTTACAAGGACAACACTACTTATAAGTTTACTCCAATTTTATTTTTTTCATATGCATAAGTGCTCCTTTAAGTATCAATATAATTGTGCTGATGGACAGAGATGCTTCTTTAACACTGGACAGATACATTACTTATATACTCTATCATTGAAGGTCGTGAGAAGCAGACTCCCTCCGTGATGCCACATGACTTTGGTTTCCGAGTAGTTCAGAAAATATGCATACACTGCAGGCCTGATTTTCGGGAAAATTGGATTTAGACGATAGGGCTTGATGTTCTTGATATAATGGCCTTGAATATTTTAAATGTTACAGCCAGGAAAAAATGTTGAAACCTCGAAAGAAATTTTTTAAGATATGTTGCCCATGGTGATACCAAAAGTCTGTTAATCAAGTTTATGGCCAACTTGAAAGTCAAAGGCCAAAGTCACTGTGATCTGACAAAATCGAAACAACTTTTTGCATATTAACCTGAGAACTTGTTGGACATACCTTCATCCTACTTTACAGATTGGTAGCCCATGATAAGACGAAGAAGCCTGCATTTTCTGGAGGTTAAGGTCACCAAACCCTTAACAAGACAAGCAGGGCATATTATGTACTGTTCATGATGCTCCAGTTGAGCTTGTTTCAGTGAATTGACAATATTTCTCACATCACAGCTTTGAATATTTTGTTTACTAAACTTCTAATCCATTTGAGCAAGTTTTTCAGCAATAAGTTTTTTACTTGTAATCAAATAGAAAAGTGCCAGTGACAAATTTTATTCAGGACAACTGCAGACAACATCTCAAAAAGGTCATATCTTGATAGAACATAAATGTGGATCACTGATCAGATAACTGTTGCACCTTTTGACATTTTCACAGGAAAACGAAGTTTGTAACCATGTCTAATACTAGGGATCGGTACTGCCAGCATTTTTGTATTGCAATACAGGACAGTGTATAGAAGTATGTGTTGTAATATATTGGGAAAACCTGTAGAAAGTGAAAAATAATATTAAAAGGGGGAGTAAGAAGTCAAATTTTCATATAACTTTAATGTTTTTATAAGTTAACAATGATTGGGAAATGTCCTTGCATGTGTACAAGTCTGAGGTACATGAGAAATGCTACTGTTATAATTTCTTAATTTCATCTTCTCAACTCTGGTCTTGACAGTTATGAAGAGATGATGTCTGTGAATGTGGATTGTTCAGTTCATCATCCCACCCGCGACAGTTGGCATGGTCAATGATTAATTTTACAACTTTGTTACGAATTTTCAGCCAAAAATGCTGCCAGATAAGTGATTTTGCCTGTTTATTTGGTACCAGCTTATACAAGACTTAAGGCTCCAAGTCCATCAGGTGGAATACAATGTGCAGTTCAACCATTTTCTCAGCGGACATATCTTTCAGAAATATTTTTCTGGTTTTAGAACAAACATTGAAAGAAACAAATAATTCATATGAAGCTAATTGAGGCTGAAATAAAAAATTAAGCTGTATGCAATTGACAGAAATGCTGCAAAAACTGGTTTGTTGGCAGTGTACCGTGGTACATGTATCGACAGGATCCATACCGCCGAAGAAATTGCAATAGAAAGCATCCTACTGACTGAGATTTCTTGCGCAACTTCTCCAGCGTTTGGGTGTTAGGCAGACATCAGCCAGGTGAGCAATCTCGTGCCCACTTGAGCCTTTTGTTTTAGTCTGTGAATTCTTTTTGCAAATGATTAAGCAATTCACATTTTGTAAAGATTGCAATGAGAAGAAAGTTTGAGCTTTATAATGTTTCTTGAGTAATCTTTATTTCTTTGACAGGCGTGCCATGTCATTAGAAATCGTCTGTGAACACAAGGGAGTATGTGATGTTTAAGTGGGTAAATCCTTGTCTTGTGCTTTCTTTGTTATGATAATGTTCTTACATGGAATCTTATCAGGAGTAATGTAATTAAGGGAAAGACTTTATATTTTATGTCAAATAACATGGGTGTTGGTACAGACTTGTTTGTTCTGAAAATGTCAAAATGTGTAAAATATTTTATCTGATTAGCATTGTAACTTTACATTCTGTTAAGACATGACCTTTTTGAGAAGTTGGTGGTAGTTCCTGAACAAAGTGTGTCGGATTACAAATCTATATCCTACGATAATACATTTAGCACTGGCAGATTTTGGTTAGTGACTTTGCCAGCGGATCAGTAAAACCCAGCAGTCACTAATCCATTGGGGAGGCTATTCCTCGAATGGTTAATTGATCTGTTTATTGTGGTTATTGAGTACCTACCAACATTCTGTGATTGATGAGGTACAATAAATGTTTGCGGTGCAGATGGACAGGTATTAAACCACTCATCAAGCAAATTAGTGCAATTAGTAATAAATGTTGAATTACAAACTGGACTGACTTCTGTTTGATTTTTAGCAGGATCAGTAAAAATTTATTTTAGTGATCCTGTGGCTTGTGGGGAAAAAATCCCAAGTTTGCAACCTGGCAGTGACTTGCAAAGCATGAACAAGAAATGAGTATTATTTTTATTTCCACCTAATAGCTATCGCTTTGTCTGTCGATCTGTCTGTCTGCCCATAAATATATTTCCGAAACACAACTCTCAAACCATTCATGGTATTTCAACCAAACTTGGTACACATTTCATGCAGGTTTTTTAGAAGTTCCTTTTCATTCTTGGAATTTTCTGCGTTGAATATATTTGATGTTACCATGGAAACAAAGTGTAGTGTAAATTGTATATAAATTTTTGGTGTAGGATCACCCAGTACTAGCATAAGTAGTAAAAAATGTAGAGTGTTGGATCATAGGGTACTTTTGCTAGGAGTCCTTACATAAGCGAGGGACATGTCATCTGACTTTGTTTTGACAAGGCCGTCTTTTTTTTCTGCCTGTATAACCAAAAATGCCTACATGTAGCTTCAGATATTGTTGCATGTATAATAATTAAGCTTAAAGAATACATTTATCATCAGGGGCACTACTGACATACTAACTGTATGTTGTATATTTTAGCTTTTGACAAAGAAGAACAAGTTCATCAGAGATTTGGTCAGGGATATTACAGGCTTTGCACCCTATGAGAGACGAATTCAGGAATTGTTGAGGATTTCCAAGGACAAGAGAGCTCTCAAATTCTCTAAGAAAAGAGTAAGTACCAAGCTTGATATATTTAAAGATTTAGTTACCTTTTGTTAAACACTGGGGGACTGTAGCATATTGATCATTGTTTTAGCCCTGCTTTAAAAAAGACTGTCAATTTTGAGTGTACTTAGCACAGATTTTTCATACTTTATGATTTGGAAAGAATGATACATAAAACTTGCATTCTATAAGACACTATTCATAGTTGTAACTGCAAGAAACTTGGACGAAATCTTGTTTTATGAGATTATCTGTAAAGATGATATATCAAGTTGAATTTGTAATCCATTTGAAGTGTTCTATGAATACAAAGCTTAATTCCCACTTTGTACTAAAAACTCCAAAAATCATTTTTAGTCTGTCAGTTCCATTGAATTTGGCATGTGTGTAGAGAAACAAGCAGTTTGATAACAAAGAAAAATGTGCTATTATAACCTTGCTTGGAATATCAGAATTTGTGCAATTTGAGAATAGATTTAATTTTTTTTGTACTCCTTTTTGTGATTACAGGACTTGGTCTTGATCATTTATAACCAGTAGTCCTAGAGTTGAAAGTTGATCTAGACTCTGAAATTCCATGTTTTAGCTGTTGCATCTGTCAGACCCTACTGATGGCTCGTTCTAATGGAGTAAAAGCAGAACTTTCCTTTTCTAAAAAAAAAAAATGTCTAACAAATCTTATTTGTTCGAATGGTTCAACTTCACCTTTCTTCTTTGGGTCAGTGCAGGCAAATGCATCTTTGTTACCTCCTTAAAATAATTGATGTTCCTATTATTAAAACTGCTTCCTTTGGAAAGAAGGAAGAGTTTATATTTAGAAGATTAGGTGACCACATGTGACCAAGTAAACTTATGGTATGGCCTCATGGTTGAGCAAATTTCATAACATCCCAGTCTCAGGACCTTTCAAGTTTGTATAGAAGATGCCAATCTGCCATCAAATGTAGATACTCCGGTGTCAAGCTATCAGGTGAAGTAGGCAACCAAGTCACTGAAAAAAATGTAGACTTTGCCTTCTTTTATTAGGAAATCAAAAATGACTTCGCCCTGCGAGTTTTTTAGATCTACATGGAATGACAGTAGTTTATGGCTTTTGAGATGGTCCCTCGATCCAGCCCCAGGCGAAATGTATTGCATGTCGCCAATGCAGGGGCTGACATCAGTTGCGCTGACAAAACAAACTCTTGCACATTCATAGGCAGGCGTTTTAATAGCTGATTGACCATTAACCCATTCCCTCGCAAGTTATCATTTGATGATGAAAACATACCAACTTGTGTTTTGTAACTTAAAACATCAATATGTAAAAAAAACAATTTGTGTTTCAAGAACAGTATTGGTGAAAGCACTTTCTAAATATACTTTTTTTACATTTTAACTACTGTGCTTGTGTTATTTTCTTCATAAAATCAGTTTGAAACAGTGAATGAACTTGACAACAGGATTCTCAATAGATGCGTACCCTCGGGTTTTGATGCATGGAATTTGAATTTTACCCATTTCTGACGCATGAATATTCCAACCTGTGCGTTTTTACGATGCACATTGATTTGGGCCGGAGAATCAGTCTTAATTACCCTTCTTTCGCCTCTGGCATAATTTCCAACTGAGCGCACGCTGTCCATAACAAATTGAGTGTATGCGCCAGTGATCTACATTAGCTAGACTCTTGTTTACACCATATTGGCCCCTGTACAAAATCAATATGAACTGGACAGAGCTAACAGGTCACTGATATCACGCTTATGTGGGCATAACTGAATCAAGGTTAGATTGTTTTGGGATTATCTTTTGACGTTTATGATAGAGGAAGAGGGAATCAGTTACGACTTGATTGGATTAACTTTTGAATCAAATATGAGTGCATGTTTGATTGCCCATCAACATACATGAGATTCCTCAGCAGTAGGGCAAAAATACCGCTTTAAAGCCATCTACTGCACATACAAGTTTATAGTTGATATCTATCAATTTTGAAAATAAAAAGATTATTATTATATTTTTTAAGAGATTTAAGAATCTGTATATTTGTGCTTTCTATCCCCACATTACAGAAACCAGTGGGAACCATTCTACTGGGGACCGGAAATGTTATACCGGTAATCAGATTATGAAGACTAACATGTGTACACAGCAAACTGTTAATTGATTATCTTACTGTTATAATCTGGAGAGTTTAAGGCCAAATGCAGGATGTTTTATGAGGTGTTATAAGTAATAAAAGGATCAAAGGTGGTCCATGGTGGCTTTCAAGTCTTTTAATAAAAATCGGCTGACCTTTGGCAGAGGTGAGATGAAAAGGGGAGACCGACCCAAAAATGATTTTGGCGGAAACTCTTCGAGTAGGTATTTTGATTTTTTGCATTGTTTAATTGTTCGTGGATTGCAGAAGATGTTTTTAGAGGAATATTTAAGGGCAGTTGCTATATGTTTTAATTTAATTCATTTTAAAAATGCCGAAACATAAGCTTTCTCTAAATGCTTTAAACCCCCCCAAAAAAAAAAAAAAAAAAACCTCTGGCTAAGAAATATGAAATTCAGGAATACATCTCATGTCCAACTGAGAAACTTTCTTCTCAGGATGAACTTAGCTTGGATGAGTATTGAAGAGCAGTCAGCAACCTTAAAACCCAGCCACAGGAAATTTCAAGTTTGAACATTCTTGCAGGCTGGGTGTGGTTGTTTTGTCAGGGTCACATTCTAATGCTGATACAGATAAGACATTCTCCATTCTTCGCAAAATAAAATGATTCAAGTGGAAATCTGGACCTGAAAACTATTGAGACCCTGTTAAGTGTAAAATTTAATAATCATAATTAATGTGACCAGTGGTAACCAGTCTGTGATCTTGTGAATGAAACTGAAAATGCTCTTGGAATTTTTTTTTTTAAAAAATCTTTGCAGTGAAATACGAGATGTACACCTTCCTTCTTCATTGAATTGTCATACACTGGCTTGTATTAACTACCATAATCACGATGGCTCAAAGATGTATATTTTATTTCCTGTCACAGTCTCAGAAACGACCTGCCAGTGATGATCATTCTGATCCTCAGACTCCAAAGAAACAAAGTTAGTAAAAATTCTTAGGAGAAGGAGAATAAATCTCCTAAAGTTGTAAGAAATCTTAAGCATTAGTTTGCTCCACAAATAACAGATAATCCCAGCTATGAGATCATGAATCTAAAACAAATGACTCTTGAGATTTAAGTTTTAACTCCTGAGATTTTCATTTTGACTCTCGAGATTTTGGTGTCAAGGGTAAAATGACTCTTCAGTTTTGAAATCTATTGAGAATCTTGTGTCAAGGGGTAATAATGGCGGACATTGCCGTGCATAGGAAGTACCTCTTCATTAGACTATTTTCGTAATTCATCGGGCACATAAATTAAGCAAAATATACAATTTGTAGAAGCAAGTTCTAAATATTATGGAATAAAAGATTTTGTCTAAACATAAAAATGCTAAGGTCAGAAATGTATGGGATAATGCAGCTATGTTATGCAATTCGAGCAGCTCTATAAGGTCAAGGCTGTTTTCTAAAATCACTCATTTTTCGTGAAAAATAAAAATAAAAAATAGTGAAGCAAATAAAATCTAACCAATATACGATGTCATTACAAGCATCTAGACCAGTGGTGCAAGTCGATTTTAACTCTTACCGGTACAGTACCGATCCCATCTTTCCGGTATGGCCGTACCAGCAATAAATGACTTAATGGTATGGCATACATGACCATACTGACTTATTTCATGCTTCATTGACTTAAGGCAAATGTTGTGTTTTAAGTTCATTTCTTCAGCTCTGGTCTGGCTAGGATCATCAAACAAGATGATTGTATGCATCTCTTTTAGTACCATACCCTTACCACAAAAGAATGTCACTGTCACCTACATTTCACATTTTATTCGGCTAATGTTCAGTTTTTGGGATTTAGCTCAAAACCAAATAGATTTTTTTGGTACCCTGTATACATACTGTTTTACTAAGATTCCTGAAATTTGGCGAGGGAATGTATCTTGAGTACTACACCCTCATCACATAATGTAGGTCACTGTGACTTATATTTCATGCTTCACGGCCTTGGTTTCAGTTGCAAGCACTGTTTATCCCAGAAAAATAAAAAACTGATGATTGTATGAATCCCTATTAGTACCACACTCCTATAATTAAAGGTCATTGTGACCTACATTTATATTTTACTGGCGTTACACTGGCCCTTTCTGACCACGGCAGTTGGATGTAGGAATAAATGTTTATTCAATGGTAAACTTTCTATATTAATAACTATAGAAAAGAATATAACAGAACAGAGCAAAACTTTTGTTAATGAAACTAAATCTCGGGCCCAGGCAACATATAGGTGGCATATGAGAATACCACAACTGCTACAATTTTGTAAGGTGATGTCACTAACCAATTGAGATACGCATCACATCACTGGTCAAAGTTTACAATCAGAGCAAGAATATTAAACATTCGAAGGAAAGGTGAGAACATTTGTGTACATAAATAAAACATTTTTAGGACAGAATACAATAACTATCCTGGAGTGTACTCAAGTTGTAAAAAAGAAGAAATTGTGTATCATTATGAAGTACGAGAAATTTCCAATTCCACAAATAGCACACAGTTTATGATATTGTATTCATTATTAGAGTAACAAATTTGCCAAGATTTGGGAGAAATTTGCGATTATTGGTGGCGTCTAATGATTTGGTGTCAATCTGGATAAACATCTTTGACAGGTTTATCATCCATGCTAAATAACGGAAACTGGATGGTAAATTATGATTGTGGGTACTTTGTTTCAGAATTTTTTGCTCACTCAACAATTGCCAAGCAACTGTAATTTATTGCTTATAATCGCAACTATAGTATTCGCTTACCCTCCCATTTATTTACCCCCTTACCAATTTTAAAAGCATCAAGGATAACAAATGCACAAAACTCAGTCATTTCATTCATCAATTTATAATTTCTAACCTGATAGCCACCAGGGGGTTCCTAACACTGTCATCTTCTGCGCATTTAAAACCAAACAGAAGTTTCTATACTTAAACGGTGCCATATTTGTGTGGGTGAGTCTATTGTTTTCAGACAACAGATGTTATGTAGTTTGCCATCTTCAATAATCTCTTAATAATTCCTTAAATTTCTGTAACTTTGGGAGTTACATCCCTTAGAACACATGTATGTAAGAGTTACACTTTTTTATTTGTTCAGTTCTTTTTAGAAATATTAAAACTAGACATTGCAAATATTGGATGAAGATGAATTTTTCTTGAAAATGGACCAGTCTAGAAAACCTAAAAGGACAATGAGTAGTCTTGTTTACAATGATAGCTTATGTTTGATTTGAAACGTGAACAAGAGGACAATGTTAGGGCCACTGGCAACAATCAGGTTAGAAATTATAAATTGATGAATGAAATGACCAAGTTTTGTGCACTTTTTATATCCTCAATGCTTTTCATTTTTAAAATTGGAAGAGAACAAAGAAACGGGAGAGTAGGCGAATACTATAATGCCAAGTTCAGTGTCCTTCATTTTGCAATCATTTGATAATGTCAATTCAACATCTTGGTAGTCATGCAAGGCTGCTCTCATTGGTCTGTGTCTCGTTTTAACAGAACGACTGTTAGTATTTCTGTTGCTATCACTATTGCTACCTCTCAGCTGTTTTCCAGTGCAGTGGGCTCTATGTATGCATATAGCGTCTGGGTCAAGTCCTAATTTGTCGCCAAGAAAGTCCTGCTCCACGCCCATCCAATCCCCATTGATGGCCTCTGGTAACCCCCAAAATATCAGATTGTTCCGTCTCTGTTATGTTTCAAAGCCGATTGATTTGTAAGCCAATAGTTTGATTCTATCCGTGTTTGAGTCTGCCATATCACTGGCGGCACTTGCAACCTGTTCCACTGCAGAGATCTGTTCATCTGCATTTTTTTATTCTTGTAAATAAACAAAATTCTATTCTAATTTATTGTTGATGCTAAAAGTCTTAAAATGGTCAAGAGAAATGTTGCTCACATTTGAAATTTGCTCACCAGCTGGTGAACCTGGCTTTCATGTGGCTTGTCTCTTATGTTTTGAGACTGGGCAATATTACTTTCCAGACAGGTCATGTACAATTCGTGGCTGCTGCCTCCTAACCACTGTACTCCATCCCACAGAATCAGAATTTTCAGCCATTCCTGAATGGTCAAGTCCAAATTATGAATCTATACCCCTTAAGTTCATAAAAGAACACAAAACTAAAGGATTAACTGAAAATGCTACTCCCCTGTTCAGTCACACATCTCACTACCAGAATGTTATGATGTCACCTATACATTGTATATTGTGATATGTTACCCTCAGTAGGTTAACTATATATTGTACATGTACAGAATTAGGTGAGTGGATTGCATGATTTTCATGTGAGGCCTCACCTGTGGTTAATCAAGGTAATTATTGATGCATGAACTATGTACTACTGGCTGTCACTCCAAGGTTTTGTGTGCAGATTGTATGGGGAAGATACTTTGTAATTTCCTCATAAAAGAAAAAAAAACAATCATATTATTCACAGTAGTGCATGATGTACTCATCCCTACTACTTTGTCCTTTACAGTTGGGTACCCATGTACGTGCCAAGAGGAAGAGGGAGGAGATGCAGACCATGCTGCAGAAGATGAGGAAGGCTGCGCAACAGCAGCAGCAGCAACACAAATAAGTGTTTGAAAGATCTCAATAAAGAAAAAATCAGTGATTCAGTTTGTCTGTCATTTTTGCTTGCCTGTGACTGGCAAAAACATAGCTATCACTTCTCTGTTTCCAGTGTCAACAATGGTAAGGCTTTGTGGTCAAGTTTTTTTCAAGTCAGATGTCTTCGACATCAGCCGCTTTACTTCACTGAAAGTTTTGTTAAGTTTTACTGCATGTTGAAAGTTTGTAGCCAGATACACTAGGAGTTCATGCCATCTGCATATGAAGGAAGCTATGTCATAATAATGCTGTTCAGTTTGTCTCGTCTGCATTAACATGGTGAGACATAATTGTCTCACTCATGTTTGCATGTTGAGATATAGGTATCACTTTTCCAGCAGTGACTGCGTTATTGTTGTGAACTGTGTTTATAGTTTTATGCCTCACCATGACAGTAGTTTGGACATGTTTCCATTATCCATCTGTCTAAATGTAACACTTTGGTTCAATTCTGGGTTTAGATAAGTTTTCAGGCGCTGTGGTGGGAATCCATGTTACATGAACACATTTCTGTTTTATTAAAATTTTTGATAGTCATATACAAGAGGCATACATCAGTGCACAGACACAAGAAAGACACAAGTTCTGTTAAACTTACTTATTCTACGACCGCTAAACTTGCTTATTCTACTACCACTGCAGGTGCATTGTGGCATCTTCAGGTGAAGCTGCCCATAGTCTATCCAGGGCCTAGCTTGTAAGTACAGTTGCATAGAAAGCACTTCATCTCAACAAATGATGTTTGGTTGGCATGTTCCAGCTCTATTGTAGATCAGTTTAATACATTTTCATACTGGGGCACCAGGTGGCCAAGTGGTCTAACGCACTAGTCTCGACAGATCACGGAGAAAATTAAAGTAATGTTTCGGCAGACTCTTCTAAGAGAACAAATTTCCATCAGAATGGCGGGAAAAGTTGTAGCTCATTAATGTTTGATGCATCTTCCAAGAGTACATTCTGTACTTCATTAAAAACTGTGGAACTATCTATAATATCTGAAATACACTAAGATGTGACAAGCTGAAGATGTGCAATTACTACAAATATGAAGACTTCTGGTCATCAATTACTACCCTTGTTGAACAAACTTTAGGTGCTATGGATGTCTTTATAAGCATCAGAACATGAATGAGTCTATTGATAGACATGTGAAAAACAAATCGATGTTTAATTATGATCAAATCTTTTAATTAATTTCTAATGGGAATATGAAGTACAATGCAACTAGGTGTAGACACATTATGAATTTGTACTCATTAATGGTTGGATTTAATGTGTATTGTTTGTCCACGAATGTATTATCAGAATGTAGAGTATGGACTAAATGTGGTTGTTAAATACAATATTTTTGCAAATTTTGCCAATGATAATGCTTATCAGTGTTCAAGTAAAATGTATTGAAACTTATGTTATCTTTTATAATTTTTAATTGAAAAGTATTTTACAAAAGCAATTGTTTTGTTTTCAAGTACTATAATCCTTCTATCAATTAGCAAAGAATCTTGTTAATATGTTTATCTATTGCATACATGCATAATACATGTATATACATTCAAGTGTATCTCTCAATTTTTATGCCAATTCATCTGCCTTCAGGAGACCTTTTTAAAAGAAAATGAGAGTTGATCTAAAAAAAATTCCTAACCTATGACTTTTAAAGAAATGTTGATGATGTCACAGGAGGAGTGTCAATCATCATAAACAACAGAAGTTCTCACAGTCAATCAAACTCAATACTACATGTCAGACTTCACGTGTCAATACACAAAATGGGTACAAAATTGATAAATATTCCAATCAATTAATCTGATCTTGGTGATCTGATCAAACAGTTGTCAACACCTTTTCTTCTACTTCGTGAATTAAGTGGCCACAGTACACTTGGGGGCTGCAAAGATGTCAATGAGAAGAAAGAAAAAAGAAGACTTGATTTTATACATTCTATATCTTTCAGGTTTCAGGAAAAAGTTTCCCATGCACTCGTCCCCGTCCCAGGGACCAGTCAGTTCCAGGAGTTGCTAGTCCTTGTCCTCATTATATTTGACACAATACACTTCTCCACTACACTGCTTATGCTTTTACTAAAGAACCGTAGGTACCTGATGCAAGCTTAATACTAAAATGGGTCAAAACCATGAAAATAGTATGTTCTAATACATGGCTTCTTAGATAAACATGTGATCACAAGGTTTGTAACTCGAGAAATTGCAGTTGAACACATACCCCATGATTAGTGGTTTTTGCATTTACAGTGAAACCTTTCAGTAATCTAGGTGTCATAATTTTCCTTTTCAATGAGCTATCACACATCTTTAAGAGTTGGATACTTGAGAAGTTAAGGGACAGAGAATGCCCAAATTGTATGATTTTTGTCTGGTCAGATGTTATGCTTGCCCCCAGATCACCAGTATTTTCAAGACTGCAGGTTTATTAATACAGTGTAATGCCAAAGATTCTAGCATATATTTATATGAGTATGTAATTACTTTTCACAAGAAAAATGTTGGCAACAAGCACTTGAAAGAAGAATCCCAACAGTCTGAATCTCCACCAACTTTTGTACTAAATGATCAGTTTTGGTCAAGCCTCCATTATAGAGAGCTACACACGGGTAGAATAAAAGAGAAGATTGTTGATTGGCCAAAAGAATTGGAACATTTCTAGATCATTACCCCATCTTGATTTCTGCCAATCAGCTTTTGTCTCGACATTCTCTGCTCTATAAATAGATTACAACAGCATGCATTTTGTGAAAGTTGGTGGGAATTGGCTGAGACCATTCAAGTACTCGTTTCGAATACAAGTTGGCAAGATTTTTCTTGTGAAAAGTAATTACATGCTTACAGATATTTGCTGGCATCTTCCCTTCGGCATGACGATGTATCAATAAAGCTTCAGTCTTGAAAATACTGGTGCAACTATAACTTTGCCTGACCAGATTAAAACATTTTGACATTCTCTGTCTCTTAACGTAACCGAGTTCTGGTTCATTAAGATGTGTTATAGTTTGTTGAAAGGGAAACTTTCTCTGCATCAAAATGATGCCTAAATTACTTAAAAGTGTCGCTGTAAATGCGAACACCATTAAGAAATCTAGGACTAAGTGAGACACTGCAACATGTGTTCATAATATTTATCCATTTTAGTATCGAGCTTAATCCGGTACCTGTGTAACAAAGAATGAAGTCATTTCTTTTGCAATGTGTTCAACACTGACAAGTCGGCAAATTAGGCATAGGTTATTTAGAACTGACACAAAATGTACAGCGATGTTGAACTTCTGAGCTTGTTAAGGGTAGACAATGCATTCAGATTTATTCTCGAGTTGCGAATCGGCATCTACTCGGCCAGGGACGAGTACATAGTGAAGTTTTACTCTGCCGAGCCAATTTGTACCTGGTCAGGATGACCCAGATCTTTGCCATTGTAATGATTGTTCATCTATCACAGAATTTTACTTACTCATCTCTAGAACTGGCCATCTGCAATCCGTCTCTTTTACTTTACTTTTCTTGGGAAGTTGGGGATGACCTCTGTGGTAGTGGCCACCTTCCAGTATACTTGAAAACTAAAATAAGTACTCCCAAACATAAAGTGCAGAGCCACAGTTAGTAATTAAACGAGGCAGATTGGGAAACGTTTAATTCCTTCTTCACATAAAATTTGACAGCTGGTCATTTTGAAAATGTAGTGGCTCAGGTACTGGTACTTACTAACGTACACCAGTATGTTCCGGGGATAGAATACCAAATACTTCACAATTCCTTAACCTGTCAACAGACCATGGTAGGACGATGTTTGCAAAGATACCATCAGGGAATGGAAAAAGCTACTTCAAAATTGAAATGCCAATCCAACAGCAGAAAATCGAAATAAATACCATATGCAACAAGCTAAAGCTCGTCATACCATTTGAGAGAGCAAGAGGAGAACGTTGAGATCGAATATCTCGAGGTTGAACTGCTGGATTAAATTTGTATGAATATAGTACGGAAAATCAGTAAATAATAAAAGAAACCGTATCAAACACAAATAAATCTAATGAATTGGCCATGCCCTTGCCAGAAATGTCAAATACATTGGCTGAAACCTATGCCAACAAAAATATCCCCATGAGAATTATTCTGTAAACTTCTGCTGTGTCAAAAACGAGAAGAAAAGGTCCCTTTGAATTTCAAATCTGCCAACTCGGAAGATAATAAACTATTCACTATTAGAGAACGCCAAGATTCTCTTGATAAAGCCCATGACACTTCATTAGGACCAGATGATGTCCACTATCCACTTTTGGAAAACTGGAAAGAAGCAAAATTACTCTTCCAACTATCATCCCATAAAAATAACATTGTATTCTTAAAACGAATAAATGACGAACTTCTCTGGTATCAGGAGTCCAAGAAACTACAGTACCATCAGACTTTAAATGTAGATTCGGACAACAGAGTAAGACTATTGTCCATCTTACTAGTGTAACTATCCCAATCCTTCCAGATAATCACAGAGGACATGGGGTTATAAGATGTGACGTCATCAGGTCACAAACTGCTCCTCTTGGAGGATATTTGGGTCACATACCAATCCATAAGGTGTTGAGTCATCAGATCACGTAAGGTTGCCCACATGAGGTTTCAGTGAGTAATAAAATATAAGTCGAAGGAAAATGTTCTTTTAGCGATAAATTCTCATTGGATGTTAACAAATGGACAAAAGAATTTGTCGTCATTAGAGACGGGCAGAAACCTACTTTGAAAAGTATGCTTAAAATTTTAGAAGCAGTTTGTGGTTTAAATTTGAGCGTTCATCCTTTTAAATTACTTTTAGAATGAAATGCAGATTGTTGAAATGTTGATTTAGAAGTAGATTCTGCTGATGCTACATTCGCTGAAGATGATATGTTATTTTGTGGAGATGGACTTGTTAGTTTTATAAACCGGCCTGAACAAATAACACCCAACAAGTATTCCTTGGCAAAGGCTGGATTTTACTACACGGGACAAGGTGATTGTAGTACTTGTTTTGCTTGCAAAGTAAAGCTTGGTCATTGGGAGCAACCCGATTATCCATGGGCAAACCAGATTTGAACAAGAAAGATAACACAACGGGTGTCCTTGGGCAACACACGAGAACAAGGTTCTTCACCCGAGTAATATGTTCTTCTGGTTCCTCTTTCCCTAACGCCAATAACCTCTTTAAGAACTGTCATAAACCTCATTATCAGCTTGAGAACCCACAACACCTTATAGGCGGGAGTAGACAAGAATGAAGATGGAACATGCTAAGTGTTGATCCGACATGTTTTTAAGTGCCGAGTCGATTACATTTCGATAGTTTGAAGGTTCACTGATTTGAAGGGTCATCAGTCCGAAAGAGCAGTTCAATTTCCCTAAAGTTCAGTGGTCCGAAGATTCATTGGTTTCAAAGAAGGTTTCAATGTTCCGAAGGTTCAGTGGTACAAGGGTGCATTAGTCCAAAGGTTCATTGGTCCGAAAGAAGGGTTCAATAGTCCCAAGGTGCGGTAGCCCAAAGATTCAAATGGAATGCAAGAATAGTTATTGGTCCAAATTTGATTAACCGGATATAGTTATTTTAATTTAAAAATTCAAACACACACTTGAGGAAGATATAGTCTTATATTTTTGGTAGGGATTCTAGGCCATAAAAGCAGGTGTCGTGTTTTGGCTTGCAATCATGTATGTGTTGCATAATATTAAAGTTTTAGTCCTTTTACACTGGATCTGGACAGGAGATTTTCCCCAGAAATAATAACGGGCAAAAATGAAGCAAATATTGCTTTCTGGTTAGCATTTTTTTCCCCGCCATTTTTATTATCTGCAAAGTTATCAGGATGACGGTGTATCTGCTGCAATCACATGTTCAGCAGCTCTTAAAGTGGATGTTTTTTTCGTAAATATCTACAAATCGAACGATAAACAAATCACCACTTAATGGCTGGCTGACAAATATTACGGATATTACACGTAAGGTCATTGCAGTCGTGTAATTGTCTGACAAAATAACTATAGATTTATTCTGAATCCGCCAATTTCACTCGAGTGACATTTTTATGCACCCGCCATATCACGGAGCGTACATTAATTTGGTTTTCCGTCTGTACATCCGTCCCTCTGTGAGTCCGTACATTTCCCATATTATCTTAAGTTCTGTCTGCTGGACATGAAACTTTACAGTTGTTCTCGTGTAACGAACGAAAACTATTCATTTGGAGGTTAGTTCATTAAATGTGCAGGTAACAGAGGCTAAAAATAGGTCTGTCCGTCAGTAAACGTTTTGTTTTTTGTTTTTTTTTTACTGGTGGAATGTCAGAAAAAAAAAGAAAAAGAAAAAGGCGGAGAACAACTTGTTGATCAACGTTTCTCAATGATAACTTAATTTCTATCTGTCCGATGGTCATGCAGCTTAATAGGAATGTGTCTCATGTGCAGAGGACGGACACTGTTAATTTGGGGGTTGGTTCAGTCAAGGTCAAGATCACGGCAGCTAAAAATAGCTTTTCCGTCTGGTCCGTCCGTAAACTTTTCGTTTTCGGATGGTAACATGAGTTATATTTATCTTATGGTCGTGAAACTTCACAGCAACGTTGCTTTTAAATAGAAAACGACTAGTAGAGTCTTTTTGGTAATAATATTATAAATGTTAAGAGATGCAAGGATGACCCAATATCAAGCATACATAGTTGATGTTATAGACAAATAAGCAAAGTAATACAAGTTGAAGCAAAGTAAGAAAGTAATACCGATATTCTCAGTGAATACTAGTTACAGTAAAGCAATATTTAATAGTACAGAAATAAGAAGATTTGTATTCCCTGATGACTGTACATTGTTTTAAAAAGGCACATACACAAATCGTACGTAATAACTCGATGCAAAAATAAAATGTTTAGATTATTTATCTTATTATTAAAGAGAACGTAATTTACACTTTTATATCAAGTTTTGAACTCCATGGAGTTTGATTAATGTTTTCTTTTTCTTTTTGCTACATTAACAAACATAAATATAGTTGAAAGTAATTTAACATACATATTATTATTGAATATACATTATTGTACTGTTTTTCAGGCAAGTGTTCAACAGCACCACGTGTTGTTGTCATCAATGATGATAACATAAAAAAAACAATTATTAGGATAACTCATTATTCCATAGTTCTCATAAGTTTTTCATTGGATGGATCAATGTCATGTCACGTGATATTTCCTACTGTCACATGGTAATTGTTTTATGTCACATGGTCATTACATCATTGTCGTTTACGTGATGTCATGATCTTAAGTTTTTAGCATTAAAATTTCTTGCGGAGACGACAGGAAATCATCCAAAGCTAAATTTAAGTCGTCGTCTTCTGGAAGAAGAATACTAGCTACAGCCGCAGTAGTAATCATGGTACTATCACCCTGATTATACGATGAATCCGCAGTAGTAATCATGGTACTGTCACTCTGATTATACGATGTATCCGCAGTAGTAGTAATGGTACTATCACTCTGAGTATACGATGAATCCGCAGTAGTAATCATGGTACTATCACTCTGAGTATACGATGAATCCGCAGTAGTAATCATGGTACTATCACTCTGATTATACGATGAATCCGCAGTAGTAATCATGGTACTATCACTCTGAGTATACGATGAATCCGCAGTAGTAGTAATTGTACAATCACTCTGATTATACGATGAATCCGCAAGTAGTAGTAATGGTACAATCACTCTGATTATACGATGAATCCGTAGCAGGCACAACCCCAATAAATTGTCGTAGTTTCTTTATTTATTTGTGTGAACACTTGTCAGGCCTCCTAGTTATGATTACCTAGTCGGCTTTTGAAGTGTGCCCCGATTTGGTCGAAAGTTAATAAGGGTTTTTATGTCTGTATGTCTCCCTCTCGGATCTGTAATTGTGGGTATATTTTATAAAATATCAAAAAGAATTTTGAAAGGAAAATGACTTTATTTAGGTATTTTGATTCGTGTTGATCTTTGTGTTTTGATAGGGACGTACTCGTTAAGATTCCCGTTTCCAGGTTTCCATTCTTTCCGTCCTCAAGCCTAAAATGTATTTAAAAACTGGTTTGTTCTCACCTCCTCAGGTGTAGGCCTGATGGTTGGTTTCCTCCCCTTTTTGGAAATGTTGTGATCCTTGCCAGGGATCGGTCTATGTTTGTCCATTTATGTATGCAAGAAGATCATGATGTATTTGCTGAGTTCATGTAAAATTAACCCTTTGTGCTTTTGTCAGGACTGGTCTAGCTGGATCAAATCCATGTCAAGTTTCTTGAATTTTGGGGTTTTTTTATTATGTTAAAAAGGAAAGAAAAAAGGGGAGGGGAGTATTCGTTATTTAGATTTTGTAATTGGATTCAAGAGCGTGAGATATTTATAGCTTGAGACAGTGGGTGGTGGGCCGTTATTCGTACCTTTTTCCCATAGGTGAGGGATATACCCACTTTCCTCCGTCCCAGTATCCATACTCTGTGCCTCCCTCAATTTCATTTAGAAGTTAATATATATAGTTTTGGTGCCAAAACCAATAGTAAACTTGATATGTTTTTCTCTTTTTCCTTCCTTCATTGTTCTTTTTTCTTTTCACGCGCATTAGAGAGAGATAGAGAGAAAAAACCCGGTTTTGCTGTATTTTCTGTCTGCATGCTATGCATATTTCGCAATTTCATTAGTTATTTGTATGTGTTTTGTCCCAGTTTCTTTGTTCTGCTCTGTTGCGTGTATTTTTATGCTACACCTTTTTTCTGAGATTTCTATGGGAACCTGTCTATCTCGCGTGGCCCCTTGATAGTATAGCCTCCCATCGTCATAACCTCTTACTTAAGGCAAAGGCCCCTTTTGTTTTGTATTTGTACATCTAGATATGTTACATATAGTTAGTTATTGTTATATTAGGTATTGTACTTGAACAGTTCCACAATGGTAAACCGTGGGAACGTTCATGCGCATATATATTGAAAGTGACGCCACGCGTCCGCTCTCTTCTGATTGGAAGAGAGACCACACACTCTGACTGAATTTTGTAACGCGCGTTGCGATTTGTGGAACATTTCAATCCGTTTCAACCCGATCCAGGCTATATATACAAACACATTCTCCTATGGTTTAACCTATTCTCAAGACAACCCAACAAGATGTGGACACGCGTAGATTCATCGACCATTGCTTTGGGCATGCTGTTTAACCCAGACTGCCCAATGTATGTGAAAGCATCGTGGGCGATCACACGAAAAAATGTATGTGGAGAGGCAAGGGTGTCTGAAGCGGGTATTAGTCTGCGGACCTGCCGTGAGAAGAAGCTTCTAGAAGACCAGTGAAGCGATGCCATTTGTGTTAACCCTCTTGGGTTAAAGAAACCCAACGGCCCTTTTCCAAAAAGAGAAATTGTAATCAAACAATTTTAACATTACCATTCCCGTTTGTCCCCAGAAACATTTTTGTCTCCAGAAACTTGTATGTCCCCAGAGTACCATTCCCATGTTAAACCTATGGACAATTTTAACATAGGATTTCACGTTTGTCCCCAAAAACTTTTTTGTCCCCAGAATACCATTCCCATGTTAAACCTATGGACAATTTTAACACATGATTTCCCATTTGTCCCCCGAGTGACCCATAATGCAAACCTATGGGCTAATGATAATTCCCGTACTACTCCTTTGCACACACGCAAAAATGATCATGTTATGAAGGAGACAGACCAGCTGAAAACCGGACTGTCCGATATAAAACCGGACGAATGGTCACCCTGTGTTTTATAGGTATACGGTTCAAAACGGACACATGCTAATAAGTAAATTCAAAATGCACCGTGACATAAGTAATTCAAATATTATTTCAATAAAATCAAGGGGGATAACCCCAAAAGTACTGCTCTGACGTCACTGGTTCTTGCACGCGACACATCTACTAGTGATGACCTGTAAGTATATAGGAGGCGCTTTACAGATATTATGTACTTCTGAGAAAGTTACAGGTGTAAGGTGAAGTTATTTGAATTTGAAACATGCACAGTGAAGAGAATGTTGCCAAACCTCTATGGTATTTTCATGTTCTGTGGCTGGTTTTTGTTTTACATATTGTACTTGTGGAAACTGTACATGATCTAAGCACATAGTTGACAAAAATGGCCACTCCCATGTGCTAGAAAAATCAGCACGAATTAGTCCAAAGTACATTATTTTTAGCAGTTAGTAAAATAGAGAAAACGAAATTTGCCAGAGTAGGCAATACCAGCTTCTGAAAGTTAAATGAATGAATTACAAAATATAAATAAAGTAAAAAAAAGTTATTGGTTCTTTTTTTATAATTCACCTTTGAAGTCCAGACAAAATGAGAAGCAAAGAGCTTAGTGTTGCATAGTAAATTATGTTGATGATATCTTTAGTTTGAGTTCACACTTTAGTATTTTTGTACCTAGAAAAGTTCAAGCATATCTACTAATGGATAACATGTAAATGAAGTCTTGTCCATTTGATTGTTTAGAGTCATTTAAAAAAATATGATGTAATTAATAAATTATGTCATGGTATAAATGTCAACATCTGACAGTGATTTCGAAATTTTAGCATTTCAAGCATTGACAAAGATTTGATATGTCTTCTTGAATTGTTCTCGGCCATATTTTTCAATTAAATTTTTAATGGTCATCTCTTTGTGTATTCCACTTGCAATAGCTATTTTTAGTTCCTATTTGTACTCTTGTAATTCTGGAGAAATGAAGATATTGCTATTTGTATCCTTGATAAAGCACAATTCTTTTACCAGTTGGAAATGGCGTAAACCCATGGTGCTGCCTTGTCGCGCAACTATGTCAGGTGCATTGTGCAAATTCTGTGCAGATTTGATTGTGCAATGTACCACAGGGGCATGTTGTCTCCTTGGGACAATTTTAAGGATAATAAATGGCTGGGGGCAGTGTTGATTATGAGTATTCATATACAGTGTTGATTATGAGTATTCATATACAGTGTTGATTATGAGTATTCATATACAAATGTATGAAGATGATGATGTAATAGATCCTTAGGAGCCAATTTACGTTGCTGATACTGTAAATATGTAAATCTTGCACATGATTTTGAAAAGCAATGTGTAGGACGTTTTGACCATGTCGCACCATTTTGAGAATCTAGACGAGAATAATGCAGCATTCTCGACTTGTACAACAAGTACTCAAAGGTAAAATTTGGAATAGGAGTATACTACTGGTGCACTGCAACCAACATGTAACATCAAACAAAACAAGCACAAGAGGGAATAAAGACGTGAACAATAGACACATATGAGTCATTTACTGAACAGGTACGAGATGCTGATACTATGATTAATGATTACCATGGACAAATTCAAAGTGGGTAGCTTCCAGCTGCAGTGAAAAGTTTATTTATTGATCAAAAAGAAAAAGCATTAAGCAATTATGTAAATGCTGTAGAAAGTCTTAATTCGAAAGTTCGACATATGAAAGCTGATGTTCAAATATGGGACAAACACGATGAGTATATAAAACAAGACATCAGCCCAGAAACACGTGCAACGAGAAAGGTTAAATTGCAAGAAGTGTTGGAAAGTGTTGAAAGTAAAAAGGTGCAGTTAGCTTGACATATAACACAGGTGGATAGTTTTCAGCGAAAACATTGAAAAGATTAATGGGAAAGTCGAAGAAAAATTACCACCTCCTGCTCCACCTCAACCTCATATTGCACCACCTCCTATTCCATCTCCTCCTATTCCAGGCTAATCATTGTTTGACAAAATCAAGAAAGGCTTGGATAACTTAGAGCATTATTTGTTTGTGTCCATTAATAATGTAGCAGTAACAATACCTGGCATTATTGGTAATCTGAAGAGTTGGTTACTTAAGAGTGCTGGTCATAATGTTTCTTCTTTAGCCGATAATGTTATTGTTTAAGAATTTCTGGGTCATATTACTTGTTTTAACATTTGTGGGTTTATTGTTTGCATTTTGACCACAATCAGATATTGCCATTCACAATGCCCAGTTTACGCGATTATGCCAAAACTTCATGTTACATTGTATATCTGTTCATAGAGTCGTCATTCTAAAATTGCAAGGCATAAATATCAAAACTATTGAATGGTTTATATCTGAGAAAAATTCTTTTTCAGTGCATTACATTTTAATTTTGTTAAACACATTTGATACAGCAGTTGTTATCTATGGTTAGTCTGGGTAGGGAGCATACAACTGAATTGCATGAGAAAGATCAGAGTACTGTGTGTTAGTTTTTGAACCTGGCATAATTCATCTATTTTATCCAATTTGACATATCATCTAATATTATTACTCCAAGCCTGTCATCCATTATTTAGGTCATGTAAAATGCATCGTCACTTTGAGTTATGAGGCCTTCCGGAGACAGAACAAGAATATCTTTGGCACAATTTGGAAATTTATTATCAAATTGGTTTTTCTTATGCAAATACATTCATACTCTATTTACAGTTTATCCACATTTCACATGTAACTCTTTGCTTGTTTTTCTCTCTAATCTGTTCATTTCTTCTACTGTAACACCTTTTTATTCTGCTTGATTTAACACACTCTTTACATCCCTTGTATTGCGTATCTCTTTTTTCCATTTCCTCAATCACTTTTTCTTTGTCACATTTGTAACATTTTACAACTGATTAGATTTTGTCCACAATATACCATGTAGATTGTACAATTTATTTCAGTAGTTTAATTTATACTACTGCTAGATGTGAAAGGAAATTTCTGACAAAAATTATACTTTTAAAATCTGTATAGCTACATCTGTGAAAGGTGCATTGAAGTTTACTTTATCCATGTTGTGTAAACTCCTCCTATATTAACTGATTTTAGTTATTTTGTAGTAATTGTTTATAACTGAAAGTTTTATTGAATGATTGAAATCGTACATGGTATATCTTTCCCCAGGCAAAATGTGTAGTTGATGGTGTAGATGACATGATTTCTGTACCTTCTTTGAATGAAATTTGAAAGAACGTACATAGTCCTCATGATTGAATCAGCATTTATGTGATATTCGTTTCTTTTTTAATGTTCACAGTCTCCATAGACAAGCATATAGTCTTTTATATTGTATTTGTCTTTCAGCCATTTTGAGATGTAGTTTAACCTCCTTGGACATTTTGCTTATAATGTAGTTGTCTTGTCAAGTTTTTCATGTGTACCACTTTTTTGCTTACTATGATTTTTCTGTATGTACTTTCTTATTTTCCTTCTGCTTATGTAATAATCATAAATTCACATGCCTTGCATTTTGTTAACTCCTCTGTTGTCTAATGCACAGTTTTTACTAGATCTCTCACATTCTGGAAAATCGTTGTCTTTCAAAAACTCAAAGCTTTCATGCTCTTTAATACTTCTATGTATGTATTGTTCTTCCTCCATCATTTATTTCAATGTCCCAATGTTTTTAGCTTGTTCCCAACTGTTAAATGATACAACATTTAAAAGTTCATACTTTTTTCAGTTTATTCCTTTCGTCTTCAAAACTTGTTCAGCTTGGTACATGTCATATTGTCTATCGTATAGATATGACACTTGCTAGTAAAACACATCCTCTATGTCCTTTACCTTCAAGTCGTCCAGTTTGTAAACTATTGGAATAACATACAGTTGTTGGCTGATTTTAACTATATCCTCAGTAATGTTAGGAAGGTAACACTTTTAAAAAAAATTGTTTTGTATTTCGAAATTCAGATTGTTTCACCTATCTTTGATGTAAGTTTTCCACATTTATCTGTTTTCAAGTAACCAAATAAATTTATCCACACTTTTGATCTGTTTTTTTTCCCCGTTCTTGCTTCAAACGGAGTCATGTCTATTGATCTGTAATGAGTATTTGTGTGCATCAATTAGATTTGATAAAATGTCAACCCATTTTCTGGTTTCATTTTTGAATGAAATACTTCCACATTACTGTCTTTAGGGTTCTATTTAAGGGATTGGATGATAGCAGCTTTTTAAGTTACATTTTCTTTCACTTTTAATATAAATGCAACATCTACTGGAGGATATCTGTGTCATTTTGTGAATGATGCTGCAGAAAGCACAAAGTCATGCAAGCACAAATGAAGTTGAAAGTGTACAACTCTTACCCAAGATTTTGCCTCTTTCCAACCAGAAATATTGACAGTGGTGAATAGATTAGATACGACTCTGGGGATAGAAAGAATTTGTACTGGCGGAATAAGGTAGCACATTCATATATATCCCCTTTCAATGAAGCTGTGTGAGATATAGAAGTTTACTTCTTCGTATATTCATCATGTCTCTGTACAATATCGCTTTGATGCAGTTATGGCATTTTAATGAAATTTTGTATTCAAGTTTATAACCACAAGACCCATTATGAGTTTGATGGCCATTGTTCTCCCATTTTTTAAAAATATATGGCTTTGTTCAACTTGGAAGTACATAAGAACATGGGCACAGTAACTCCTTGTGAGATAATGGTTCTTTGCAACATCTTCTGTGTTCATTGGTTTTATGCTGGTTTATACACACAACGAATTAAATGGTCATCTTTATGTACCTCATATTTATGGTTATACCTGAAGTTGCATAAATCATGGTTTCTGCTCAGCATCTGCTCATGTGGTTATTGTTGTACAGTGAAATCCCTCAAAACCGAACCTTCTGTATATCGAAATCCCCTTAACAATTTAATTTGTATTTGATCAATTGGCAGTGTCAACACTTGGTTCGGTTTGTATGTCAAAGTTATTTCAGCTGTCATAGTTTTCAAACCATTTGAGGGATTGATTTGTATTTTGGACTTGAGCTGCAATGGGCAGTACCCATTAAGATGCTGATCCTTGTATAGGTTCTCTTGCCTGGGGACAAGGGCAAGGTCACTTGAAAAGCTTGTTCATTTTTCAGTTACATTTTGCTTCATAATGCCCAAAACCCTTGAAGGGATTGCTTTTATATTTGGACTGTAGCTTCACTAGACATTAACTATTCAGATGCCCACACAACTTGGGCCTAAGGGTTATGCATCAGGAGTAGCGGACCTGCCCCTGGATCAAAACTTAAAAGTTGTTAAGAACCTTACCCCTGTAACCATATGTACATTGATGGGTATGAGGAGTTGACTTGACACTTGCATCTATCAAAGGCCCCTGGGTCAGTCCTCTGGGGTAAAGGACCAGCCCCTGGGTTACTTGCAACTATTAATGACTCCCACCCTTTAACCACATGCATGTATACATCTGATGGGTATGAGATGAGTTCGTACAAGCATTGGTAGGACAAGGTGAATATCATTTAGAATCTTCGTTAATTTGTGAGTTAAAGTTTTTCATATGAGAAGTCTAATGTTTTTTATGGCTTCTGAAAAGGCAATACCTTATTTGACAGAATTCTTGTTAAATAAAAATATCTGGTATAATTTAGTTTCAAATAATCTCCAAAGTAAGTTAAACTTTTGAATCACAATATAGCACACTGAAATCTCATTAATACAACATAATTTACCAGAGCTTGGATACGTCAGAAATGTGGCAAGCACATTTCCTCTCGATCATTACAACATTAAAACATATTCTGACACTGACATTTGTTTATCTGTTTACAGGAACTTACACGTGTAAGGAGCAGGAGGTTCCAAAAAGCACTGAACAGCAATATCAGATGAAATATCATAGAGATGGTTGATGAAAATTCATCAGATGACTGTAGTACCATAATCATTGATATGGGATAATCTTACCAACCTGGAATTATAATTCAGACCACAAACACAAATACTAATGAATCCAAAATGCATGCTTGCAGTTTCTGTGGTAAATTAGTGGGGACAATTGCACGCTATTATGAAGCATGTCATTGAGATCAACTGGAGGTTGCAAGCATACTTTTACTTCCAACGAATTCATAGGAGCACAGACATGGTTGGAAAGTGCTGTGCAATGAAGGTGAATTTAAGCATAACTTAGACATATAAAAAAAAAAAAGTAAGGAGTGTTGATTCCTAAATATAGACCATCGAATAGTGCGTTCACTGACGGAAAACATGATCCATCTGAGCTAGTTCCTTGCCCTTCTTGCAAAGGTTTATATTGCAAAAATGAACTGGCAGAACATCAGAAAAAGTATTGAATCACCAAATCTTCAGAGAGTTTCAAGAGGAAAAGAAGAAGTGCCGTGAATGGAGGGAAACAATTACTTCCCATTCCTAAAAATGTGACAGAAACATTTTACTCTAATGTAGTGAACAGCATGAAAAATGATGAAATATAAAAAATAATACGAAAGGACCTTCTCATAATTAGCTATGGCCAGTGCCTATGGAATAAAAAAGGATAATAAGGAGCACACAGCAAATTTTGTTTCAATCAAAATGAGGGAACTTGGTCGATTCTTGAAAGAGGTAAAGGAAATTGCAGGTGTTAGAACTTTAGAAGAATATTTTGATTCAGGACATTCTGAATCAGACACGAAGAGTGTGACAATAATGGCAGAATATAGTGAAAAAAACTAATGCATATAGAAAACCAAGTATGACTTTGAAACTATGATATTCTCTGAAGAAATGTGCCGAAATAAATCTAAGTGAGGGGCAGAAAAAGAAAAATCACCTAAAAATGGAAAATGGAAATACATTTATATTCCAATTGTGTCTGCCATGAAATATGACTCATTATTTAAATTAGAAAAGCCTTTAAGCTACTTCTTTTTAAAACCTGCTGAACAGAATTTGATGAATTTGACAGAAAGCATCCTGACAGGAAGACCTATCAAGTTTATGCAAACGATGCTGGTCTGTGTACCAAAATAGGACTGTTACTAAAAATAGAAAACCCTCTCCTGAACAATTGCTATTTTCAACCTTTTCTCAAGACCTGCTTATTTATGTTCAACTAAACTTAGTACAGAGCATCCTGGCATAATTGCCTTTAAAGTTTGTACAAAATAATGATGCCAATCAGCCATTAAATATGGATGTCATTACTACAAATAGAAAAACCTTTAAATGACTCCTAAAATAATGAACAAAATTTGATCATATTTGACAGAAAGCATCCTTTAAACAATTTCTTCAAAACCATTGAATAGAATTTGACCCAACTTGACTGAAAATATTCTGGTATGAATACATATTTCAAATTTGTGCAAATGGTGCTGATCTACCAGCAAATATGGCCACCAATAATAAAAATAGAAAAACCTTTGAACTACTTCTCAAAAACTGCTAAACAAAATTTGACCAAGCTTGATAGAAAGCATCCTGGTATGAATACCTTTAAATTTTATACAAACAATACCGTTCTGCCATCAATCATGGTCACCATTACTAAAAATAGAAATACCTTTAATGACTTATAAAAGTCCACTCAACAGATTTTGACCAAATTTGTCAGAAAGCATCCTGGCATAGAGGGCTTTAAAGTTTATACAGTTTATACTGATCCACCATCAGATAGTGTCACTGTTAATACAGTTTATACTGATCCACCTTCAGATCACTGTTAATAAAAATAGACAAACCTTTAAATGGTTTCTTCACAAAAACCACTCAACAAAAATGTGATACAAATTGACAGAAAGTATTCTGGCATAGTGGTCTTTAAAATTTATACAAATGCTGCCGATCTGCCTTCAGATATGGCCATCACTGCTAAAAATAGAAAACCTTTCAACAACTTCTGAAAAACTGTTTGGACAAATGTTGCTGATGGCCCATGAAGATAAAAGAACCAGAGAAACCTTGAAACAGTTGTTTTCATAACAAATGCAATCAACAGCATTGGAAGAAATTTAAACGAAAGCATCCTACTGATGCAAATTTCTTGGCCAGCTGCGCTTGCCTTAGCTATTAGGCAAATATCAACCAGTTGAGGGATCTCAGGCCCACTTGGGCCTCTTGTTTGATTGTTCTTGTTGAATCAGACCTGGATTTCCCACCCCAGTTTCAAGTATGTGTTTATGGGACCACTGTTTCAATTGTGTGTTTCTTTGACCCCACTTTATTGCTTGTATTCTTGTATATATCTGATACCCCAATTTCATGTATCTGTTTATGGAACCCCACTTTCAAATATGTGTGTCTGAGACTTCACTTTCAAGTTTGTGTACATATATATTTATGACCATTGTCTGTATTATAAGCCAATACCTACTTTAATCTATATTTGAAACTGAAGTGGGATTAGCTCAGTTGATAATGTCAGACTAGTAACACTATGTAACACAATTTTTGTTCCTGGGTAGTAAATGTTATTTTCTAATTGCTTATGCCTCAAAAGTATAGAAAATGGCTATTATTCCCCACAAACTTTGCTTTTGTGACCAGGACAGTGATATTTTGAAATTTACCTATTTCCAATGAGAAAACGGGCGAATTTGTGTCTTTTCGTTCTCATAAAGTCAGATAAAAACAACATATGAATCCAAATTAACATGTATTTATACTAAAGTAATACAAAAATGACTACAAAAGATTTAGAAGTGAGTAGTTTTTCGAGATTTACGATTATACTGTAAATCACTTTCACGAATCAGCCCCCAAATGTAGTCTCCCATCATGTTCTCGTTATACTGTCCTTGGTAGCGGCGTTCAAATTCCAGGATATCCTGGTGGATTCGCTCGCCTTGCTCCTCTGAGTACGCTCCCATGTTCTCCTTGAATTTATCAAGATGAGCATCAAGGATATGGACTTTGAGGGACATCCTACAGCCCATTGTGCCGTAGTTCTTCACCAGAGTCTCAACCAGCTCCACATAGTTTTCGGCCTTGTGATTGCCCAGGAAGCCCCGAACCACTGCGACAAAGCTGTTCCAAACCGCTTTCTCCTTACTAGTGAGCTTCTTGGGGAATTCATTGCACTCCAGGATCTTCTTTATCTGTGGTCCGACGAAGACACCGGCTTTGACCTTTGCCTCAGACAGCTTAGGGAAGAAGTCTTGAAGGTATTTGAAGGCTGCCGACTTCTTATCTAGAGCTCTGACAAATTGTTTCATAAGGCCCAATTTGATGTGCAGTGGTGGCATCAGCACCTTCCGGGGGTCCACCAGTGGCTCCCACTTGACGTTGTTCCTCCCCACAGAGAACTCGATCCGCTGTGGCCAGTCCCGCCTGTGGTAGTGTGCCTTGGTGTCCCTGCTGTCCCAACGGCAAAGATAGCAGGGAAACGTGATAAAACCGCCTTGGAGAACCATCAGGAATGCCACCATTTTGAAGTCTCCTATGACCTCCCAACCGTACTCATCATACTTCAAGGCGTCCAGCAAGGTCTTGATGCTGTTGAAATCCTCTTTGAGGTGCACCAAGTGAGTCAGGGGAAGAGACGGGTACTTGTTACCATTATGGAGCAGCACGGCTTTGAGGCTCCTGGATGAGCTGTCAATGAAGAGGCGCCACTCATTATGGTTACAGGCGATTCCGATTGCATCGAACAGACTGGTCACATTGTGGCAGAAGCAGAGCCCATCTTGACGGGTGAAGAAGCTGGAAAAAGGTTGGTGACGCTTCCTCTGATCTGCGACTTGCACACTTTCATCAAACAAGTTCCACTGCTTGAGCCTAGACGTCAAAAGCTCGGCATTGGACTTGGTGAGACCAAGATCTCTAATCAAGTCGTTGAGGTCTTTTTGGTTGGGGTAGTATGGGTTTCTCTCCTCAGCTCCACCTCTGAAATTGTCATCTGGATCTACAACATCTTCCTCGCTCTCTGACTTGCTGCTCTCTTCTAAAGACGGCTGCTCTCTCTCCGGAGGAGTGGGTACGGGGAGCTCATGGCAGTGTGGCACATGGGCGATGGATGAAGGAAGGTCCGGATACGTGATAGCAGGTGCATTCTTGCCAGTCCGATGTTTGGAAGGGTCCACCATGCAGAAGTAGCAGTTGCTTGAGTGGTCAGTGGGTTCCCGCCAAATTCTTGGGATAGCGAACTTCATGGCTCTCTTTTCCCCTCTGTACTATCCTACAAAGATACATTTATACATTTATTTCACCCATGACTAATGTGTAAGAGATTCTCGCAACATTTTTCATATATGATATATTTTTTCAATAACATTGAAAAGTGTAAAACATTTTAAAATTAAAAACTTTACAATTTTAAAAATTTAAACAAATTTTATAACATAAAATTCCGAGCAACAATTATCCATCTTTCCTTCCAGAGTTTTTTTGCAGTGCTCGCAGGTGAAATGAGGTGCCCATGGTTTGTCTTGATCCCCGACAGGCATGCCGAAACATGCCTTGTAGGCCTCACACATCTTAGCAGATGCTTCTACGGAGTACTTTTTCGCTCTTGTCTTGATACATTGGCTGCAGACATAGCAAAATGCGTCTGCCGGATGCTTGCAGCCTCTTGATGCCATCTAAGAAAAATGCAGATATGTATCCACTTAGGCAGCTGGAACTAAACTGAACTGGTGGGTTTAAGGCCCCTGTATTTATACTAGTAGTTATATTACTGGAAAGTTCTAGAAGTTACTCCAAGTTTACTCAGCACTGAATCTATCTGGAATGTTCTGGAAAATAGGTAAATATCAAAATATCACTGTCCTGGTCACAAAAGCAAAGTTTGTGGGGAATAATAGCCAGTTTCTATACTTTTGAGGCATAAGCAATTAGGAAATAACACTTACTACCCAGGAACCAAAATATTTTTTTTTTGTTACACGGTGTAATCCAAGAGTCATGGGTTTGATACCAGCCCAGGCCAGCCCGGGCGGCCTCAATGTGTCCTTGAGAACAACACTTAGCTTCCATTTCTCGGCATGGTGTAGCCAATGACGTGAAACACAACATCACAACAAGACAGCCTTTTATTTTATCACATACTTGATATTATGATAGGATTGTGTACTTATATATCACCACACACCCATCCTGCTGATAACCTCAGATTTAAGATTACTTAGTAGTAAAGGCAGTAGCTGTCACAGTGGTGGATGAGACTCCCATTTGGACATGGCGTGGTTTCATAAATTTGCATAACGGCATTAATTTACTTTGTAATAATGCACATGGAAGACAGCAAATGCAAAATAATTACAGTGCAACATCTTTTTACAATCCATTTATGAGAATAAATTTGTAGGAATTTGGAAAGGTTCGCACATTTTCAAATGTATTATAGTATTTCTTGACACAAAGGAGCATGACATAATAATGGCTACAGAGAAGTATGTTTTATTTGTGCCCACTAGAAATACACTAAGTCCATGTTTAAAACTGGTGCATGCTCAGCAGGTTTGTTTTCAATCTTATTTATCTCTAAATTTTGAACTTTTTTGTATTCTCGTTTTTCTGCTGATATAGACTGATATGTACGTGTACAATATGGTTTTTGATGACATCACTCCACCATTTTTTTAAAAATATCCAATAACAAAGTCACTTTTCATTGAGTTAAGAGTTCATAATTCATATCAAAGTCAGTGTTGTTCAAATCATGACAAGGCAAAGTAGATGATGGTGTTCTAGAATAATTAAAATAAATGCATATATATCATCTAATCAAATAAACTGTGTTGTTTTTAAATGTAGAAAAGGCCTCTGATTTTATAATAATACACAAAATTGTTCAATCTGCTAAATGGAGTGCAATAGAAATTATGAATTAGAATTAGAACCGTAAGATGTATCATTGATCTAAGTTTTGATGCTGAAGCTGGAGATATTATTGACAAATAGTGATAATTCAAAAAGTGTATCTGGGGACACGCCCCATGTTAATAACTTGAAAGGTAATCTTTGTAACGATGTTATGTTTAAAATAAAAATTTAACTAGCTATTTGTTTAGGCAATGGTAAAAATGTACATGTACACATAACTGAAACTGGAGTTCAGAGAGATGTATACAAGTTTGAAATTGAGGTTCCGGAAACACCGATTTGACACTAGGGTCCAAGAAACACAACAATTCAATTACAAATTCCTACACAGCTTCTCTCATTAAGTAGTGTCCAAGGTTTTTTGAGAGCCTCTTGTATATAGGTAATGTCGTGCGTGTACATAATCTGGAGAAATTGTCATAATGGCAAACCTTTCAAATATACATGTAAATGTAGACAGCCTATTAGCTTTACTGTTTGGAGACCAACAGTGCTTATGCTATATAAGCATCCTCCAGCATCTGTCTGTCCGTTAGACAAGTTTTGTTATTGCTACTCCTCCTAAACCACTTAATGGATTTTTAAAACACTTTTGTCAGACAATCACACTAAAATCTAGTTGGTCCTAAATGAAAATTGGGTCTGTCACACATCCAACATGGCAGCCATAATGCCGTGTGATCTTGAAAATCTAATTGCTACTCTCATAAAAGAATGGTCAACATGAGATTTTCGTTATCTAGCTTGTCCTAAATGAAAGTGGTGCATATTCAACTTCCAATATGACTGTCATGGCAGCCATACTGAAAATCGTGTTACCCTTCCACATAATCAATTGTGTAATCAGTTTGGGGTTTTCACTACAACATTTCTTGCATCATGTAGTTAGCTACGGTAGCTTAGTTGGTAGAGCATTGGACTCGTAATCCAAGGATCATGGGATAGATACCCACCCAGACTAACCCGCGTCAGTTGCCTCAGCGTATCCTTGGGAAAGGCACTTACATGTAGCTCCTGTTTCTTTGGCATATTATAGCCAATGATGTGTTAAAAGTGCCGTTATAACCACAAACAAAAATGAAAAGGCAACATATAGTGCTGATTCAAAATCCAATATGATTGGCATGGTACATATCTTGAACATCTTGTTATAGCTACTCCTTCAGGACAGATGGTTGAATAGATTTGGAGTTTTATTACAACACTTCTTACAACATACAGTTGTTCCTAATAAAAATGCTATTGTTCTTATGTCTAATATGGCTGCCATGGTGGCCATCTTGAAAATCTATTATTGCAACTCTTCAAGAAGGAATAGTTGTTTAGATATGGGGATGTTACTTTATTTTTTCCCGTTTTAAAATAACCTACCTTTCCATTGTTGAAGAGTTACATCCATTTGTAAAACAACACGTGTTGCAAATGCTGTCTAGAAAGATTTTTAATGCATCAAACAGTAACTTCAGCTTGATTTTAATTCCATTTTATTTATTAATGTATAAATATTATTTATTTATGTATAGTATTAGATGGTCTGTGCTTCTTCTGAATGATCTCTTGCAAAATAAAGCAATTCATTGTAAATGGAATTAAGTTTCGAAATTTTGTATGAGCTGGGTTTTTTTTATTATATTTTTTTCAAATTGGAGGTTGTTACCTTGACCAGCTTGACTGTTAGTAGCTTGAATCATATAAGTATTAACAAAATATCTTTCATTGTTATTTTATGTAAAGGCAAAATTATTAACTGTTTGATGTGCAGCTTAATTCTGAAATGTCAAAAAAGTTGAGAAAAATATAGACTTCAAAATTATAATTATTTTATGCAAAAGTGAAGGCATAGTTTGGGATCTGAACATGTACTTGAAATGGGACCTAATTACTGAGTTTGCGTAAAGAAACATTTATTGATTTTGCTTGACATGTTAATATTAGTGTGAGGAAAGTGTAATGAAATGATTAGGCAGGATTAATGAGACAATAAGACATTAGGAGCAGAAAGAAACTAGTTTTATCAAACTGTTGTTCATGTGACATTTAACCTTTTCTTATGCCACCTATGGAGAAGGACTTCTAAATAGCTTTTTCAATTGTACTTTCTTGATTGTATTGCTCAACATGAAATTATATTGATTCTACTTGATTAACAATTAGTTATGCAGGGGTGAATATGTAAGGATCCTCTTGTTACTGTATTAGTCATTTTTAGTTCATAAGGCCAAGTGAGCTCATCGTAATGCCATACTTTCATCGTTTGTTGCCCGTCGTGAATCGTGGGTCGGCCATCAACACTTGCTTGTTACCACTCTGGAGTCCATATTTCTCATTCGATATCAATCTAACTTGGAATATTGGTTTATTTTGGATGAGTTCAGTAACGAGCAACATGCATGCATTTTAATGAGGTGATTTTGCAGTTGATTGGTGAGCTTTGTTACCACTCTGCAATCCAGATTTCTGATCCAGTTTTGATCACACTTGGAATATATGCTTGTATCATTGAGGTCTCAAATGAGTTTGATAATGAGTGAGATCCACGCACACTAATGAGGTCATCATGCATCTGATTGGCTAAGCTTGTTGCCACTCTTATGGACACATTTCTAATCCAATTTGATGAAACTTGGAAAATGTGCTTATATCATCAAGATCTCAGACGAGTTTGATAATGAGCAAGATCCACACATACTAATTAGGTGATCTTGCATTGGATTTGCTGAGCTAGTTGCGTCACTTGAAGTCATATTTCTGATCTGACTTTGATCAGACTAGAAATATAGACTTGTATCATAATGATCTTGGATGGGTTCGATATTGAGCGAGATATATACATATCAGAGGCGACCTTGCATTTGATTGGCTAACCTTGTTACCACTCTGGAAGCCCGATTTCTGATCCAGGTTTGATCAAACTTGAAATATATACTTATATCACCAAGATCTCGGGCAAGTTCATCAAGATCCATGCATATATTATTGAGGTGATCTTCCATCTGATTGGCCGAGCTTGTTGCCACTCTGGAAACCATTTTTCTGATCCTATTTTGAACAAACTTGAAATATCGGCTTATATCATCAAGATCTTGGATGGTTTTGATAAGGAATAAGATTCACGCATAATAATGATGTAATCTTAGATCTGATTGGCTGAACTTGTTGCCACTCTGGAAGCCTTATTTGTGACCCAATTTGATCAGACTTGGAATATATGCTTATATCATCAAGATCTTCGATTGTATCAATAATAAGCGAGATCCGTGCATGTTTATGAGGTGATCTTGCATGTGATTGGCTGAGCTTATTACCATTCTGGAGGACATAATTTTTATCAAAATTGGAATAATGGGCTTATATCGTCAAGATCTTGCACAGTTTTTAAAGTGGGATCCACACATTAATGTCAGAAGTGTTCTTGCATCAAATTGGCTGATCTTGGTACCACTCTTTAAGCCATATTTTTGATCTGGTGGATTTATTATCAAGATCTGAATTACTTTGATTATGAGCAAGAAACTGTGTATATATGGCTTTATCTTTTGAAAGAACGTTTATCAGAATATATTACAATAGGTAAAATCAACATGATAGAAAGTTTGGGAGAGTTTACATAGGATGTGTTCTTACAATACTACATAAACCTGCTTAGTGAAATGGTTAACTGTTAAGTTATGTAAGCTAGGTGAGTGATAACAGGCTACTTCAGCCTCTTGTTAAATCTTGATTGACATGTGTCATCATAATGTCAAACACATAGGTAGTAAACTGGCATTGGTGTGAGAATCATATTAACCAGCTTTGGCAGCATAAGCGAGTGGATTGTTAGATTATGAAATATATCAGTCCGAAATGTTTTTCCCGATATTATCAGTTCTCTGGTGCAATTTCAGTATGTTTTTTCAAATGTTTAGGTTCAAATGATGAATTTGTTTAACACAAATTGATTGCAAGTTGTATATTATTCCTTTAAAATTACTTTAAAACAATGAAGTATTATCATATGATTTACAAATTGATGCATTATGTCAGTGGTCCCCAACACATTGCACGCTGTCGCGATGGCGCCCGCCAAGGTTTTTTTGTATGCCCGCGGGCTAGGTCATTCGGAAAAAGGTTATAATGAATAATGAAACAAAAATGGGTTAAGTTAATTGATTGGTGCCCGCCACTCTCTCATAAACTCACAAATGTGCTCGTAGGCACAAAAAGGTTGGGGACCCCTGCATTATGTAATATGTTATTAAAGGAGTAGAAGTTTATTTTTTTATTATTATTCATAATCATCTATCCATACATCATAGAACTTGGAAACTATTATTGCTGTAAGCAGGTTGTTAGCTCTGTTCAGCAAAGACCAGATAGCTTATGTGAAAATGTGTTGTCCATAAACAATCTGTATTTGTTATTTCTCTTGACATACATTTCGGTTGGTTTAAATGCGATGGTAGTTGATGAATGCCTAGGTCGGTTAAAATACGGTAAGTTTCTTTAACGAAACGGATATATCTAATCGCTTTCGTCAACATTAGTGTGCATCTCTTGCAGATCAGTCACCTTGCAAATTTAAATTTCTTTGGTTATCATGAAACAAATAATAAAGTAGTTGTGCTTCAATTGAGAGAAAGAAATAAAAGAGACAATATTCGAAGAAATGTGTAATCAAATAAAATGAAAAATAGATCAAACTAAAATACTAAAAAGCCAAGCATTGAAAAACGATTCTTATAGCAAAATGAAAGAAAATGAATGGATCATGTATGCAATGTTGGAAAAAAAAAATGATAAAGGGAAATCAATGAAAATGATGAAAAAAAATAATTTTAAAAATCTTATGAAGGGTCTAGAGCGTTTAAAAAGAAACAAAAATCTGACCTATAGTAAATCATACAAGTAATTATGAAAGACACCAGCCGCAAATGTAGCCTATTGCCACATCTTTCTCGGTGCCCCAGCAACAATATAGACTCATAGGTTTATTGTTATTCCGCCAATGTTTATATAGGTCTAGATAATACAACATACAGCGCGACCTATTGGGTTTTTGGCACCGATTTAAATAGTTCCGATATATGACGCAAGAAAACGAACACACACACACACACACACACACACACATTATTTCTCACACAAAAAACCACCTGCAATTGTTACAAAAATCTTGTATGTATGCCACTGTTCATAATTTACCTTTCGCGAATACTGCGTTTTGAGAAAGTAATGCCATACTTATTCGCGACTACACTGATTCACAAAGGTGGAGCAGACAATTCTTGCGACTGTGCGCTCTAATGAATATAGGGGATCGACCATTTAATTTATGCGGGACGGGGATGGGGGTGGGTTGGGCTGGGCTTTCTGTCGAGCCGGGATATTTTTTTTTTCCTTTACCTTACAATCTTTGTTTTCAACTAATATAATGGATATACTATTTTTGTTGTTGTTGTTGCTATAAATCAGAGCAAGAAGGTTATTGTCAAGCTATATGAGAGCCGTAATTCTTTTTCAAAAAACATCCCAGACCCCAACTCCCCAAATTGAATGGTCCGTCCCTAAACAGTATGCATCAGTTCTCACTCTTAAAGGTGTAAATGCAATTTTAACATTTCTAATCGTAATAAATAAGAAAATAACATTTCGTGGAAAATATACACATCTCAGCAATCGATAGAATGTAAACTGTCTTATTTTACAACAAGTAACTTATAACACATACGGCACAGCTAGTGGAGATCTTCTGAGGTATAGGCAACCGGAGAACCAGAATCCTCTGGCCATTGATGAGAGAAAAGGAACCTTGCACTTGGCGGCATCATCGAGCTACTCTGGGTACCAGACTGGTGAAAATCAAGTCAGGTTTGCATTCTTCCAGATGGAAAGTCCTAAGTCTCAACTGGTCTTTGACTCTCTCTCTCTCTCTCTCTCTCTCTCTCTCTCTCTCTCTCTCTCTCTCTCTCTCTCTCTCTCTCTCTCAGCTGGTGCAGCATCCTGGCACTCATCCTGACTCGAGACATACAGTTAATGATACTATGATACTATATGGGATTGGTAACATAACTTTAGTAGGCTAAATTCAAAGTCTGAGAACGAGTACAACTTAGATAAATCAGATTTTCCTTTGGACTTGAACTGTCGGTTGACTGAACGCTACTGACTCATAGTCCTTATAGGTTTTCTAATCGGCTGATAAAGGAGTTTAAATGGTTAAAAATCAATTTAAGGAATTGTTTTTATGTATTTGTTTAATTTCTTGTAATAATTGTTTATACACGAAGACGTAAGCTCGCTTTCGTTACTTCATAGGCATCTTGACATGAACAGAAATTTAGAATAGAAATGTGCGTTAAATGAGGCAACAGCCTGCTTCTTTATCTCAATAGCCAGCATCCGTTTCACATATTGTCCTACCCTCGAGTTTCCGTACTTTGTCAGATTCAAGATACCGACTCAAGAGCCGGAAACAGGAAAAGAAACTGAAACCCTCAGTATTTGGCTCGATGTGTTAAGTTGCAGATCCGTACAGGCCATGTGTTAATAGGAGATAAGTGTCTCCACAAAATATGTCTTTCTGAAAGCTGCACGTTTGAGGTTCACGCATATCACGTGATCTTGTGAAATGCTGCTTTAAAGATCGTTTATGTTGTTACAGCTTCCTTTTGGACTTTGTACCATGCATATGCTTGAATATATACCTGCTTCTTGAGCGAAAAGAGGAAAATAATGGATACAACAGGATAATTCTACAATTGGTAAGCTTCAAATCGATCATTTTCCTTGTCAAAATGTTGCATATAGTATTTAAAATGGCTTTCAAATAATCTTTGTGTAAAAAACAAAATCTTTATTTGTATTCAATATCCGTAAAAATTCATATGCTGTATGAATTTCCAATCATTTAAATTATTGAAGTTTATCCTTTCTATAATTTTCTTCCTTTTATATGTCAGCGAGTACTGACTGCTGCTGTAAACAATTAGAGACTGACTAAAGTTACTGAAAACCTATTGGTAATTTAAGGTGTATACAAATTATGTGAAATCTGTGTTTTGCTACTGAAAAATTGTTTAGGAAGAAGCAAACGGTGGGCACATTGCATGTTTTAACCAATTATAAATATCAGGGTCCAACTCTTACATTGTAGGACTAATACATGTACCGGATAAGTAGCCACGACCAAAATCATAAATGTAAAATATAACTGGGCAAAAAAGGTTTAAAGAGTAATATGTGCATGTATCTGGTACTTTTCTAACGCTAACATACTTTCTAAAGATGAAGATTACACACATATGGAGCACAAACCCTTTGCCCCTTGTCCAGGCAAGACTTCAGCAGGTTTTGTCTTGGTTTGGTGACCTACATTTTTACGAATACGATAAATGCAAAAGGATCGATAGATACAATAAAGAATATATTATTGCACCACTCTGTAAATAAAAACGTCACTCTTCTTCAATAAAGGAGAAGTAACAGGCATAATAACTCACCATAATTCACAAAAAATGATACACACATTTTTAATTGCATCGAAACAAGGCCATCTTGGCTCTACCTTCACTGTACTTTAGGTAGGGGGCGCTACAAAAGATGTATGTGCGATATTTGGACTCTTGAAAAGTGTATATCTTTAAAATATTTTATATGTCTGCATATTTATACGGAAGATACACTAATTTAAAAACAATTAGCAATGTATTTATTTATGAGCAAGATTAGACAACGATATAAACCTATTTTCACCGAAACTAACGCAGAAATTGGGCATTCAACATAATATACTTTTTTTTTACACTAGCCAGATATAGCCCCCTCTACTTTTAAAGCAACAGTTTTGAACATTTGGGGCTTAATTATTGGAAATAGAGTTGATTATTGTTTTTCAGGCCAGTGGGATTGTTTCTAAACAAAATATTTCCGACCGAAAAAGAAGAAAAGAAAAGAAATCGATCGTGAAACATTAGGTCGCAATCCATTTTTCGACCCAATCCACACTTCGACACAATATCCGGTTCTTATACTCAAACTTTGACTAACTATTGACTATTGGTGGGGTCGGTGTTATATATATATATATATATATATATATATATATATATATATATATATATATATATATATATATATATATATATATATTTTGGCGAAGGGGTGGGGTGTCCAACGTGACCATATTAAAGTTTCCAGCAACTGTTTAGTTGTATATACTTAAAATCATTTAAATCCATAATACAAATTAAAAATTACTAAAATTAATCCATAAGCAACTTTGTAATGTCATATTTTGACTCGAAAAGCTGGAAGTTGAGATCACTGCAGCCAAAGAGTTTGACGTTTCTTGCTAAAAAAAAAAAAGCGACAGAAGTTAAGAAAAAGACGAAATACCTGTATATATACTAAATAGTAGACAGTTATTTGTATATATTTATAGTATCGATACAGGTATTTCGTTTTTTAGCTCTACTAGTCATAGACCAGAAGAGCTAATGGAATGGCTTGTTGTCCGTCTATCGTCTGTCTGTTTAGCACAAGTGTGTTATCAATACTTCTCCTAAACTACTCGGAGGGTAGCCATGAACTTTACAAACACATTCATCCCAAGGTCCAGTTGGTCCTAAATGAAAATTAGGGCCTCTCATACGTCCAATTTGGCCACCACAGTGACCATCTTGAAAATCTTATCGCAACTCATCCTGAATGGATGGTCATATCAACATGGGGTTTTCACTAAAAGACTTCTAATGATGTCTATTGGTCCTAAATGAAAACGGTGCTTTAATGAAGTCCAGTGTGGCAGTCATCTTGAAAATCTTATCGCTACTCCTCCTGAATGAAAATTCATATTGAAATGGGGTTTTCACTAATGGACATCGTATGATGTCTACTTGGTGCTAAATCAAAGTGGTGTCGATCTGATGTCCAATATGGCCACCACAGCAGCCATCTTAAAACTCTTGTTATTTCTACTCCTCCTGAATGGGAAGTCATATCAACATGGTGTTTTCACTAAAAGACTTCTTGTGGTCTCTAGTCTTAAAAAAAGTTGGTCGATCTGACATCCAATATTTGTATCCTTACTACTCCTTGATGGAAAGTCATATCAACATTGGGTTTTCACCAGAATACTTCTTATGTTGTGTATTTGGTACTAAATGAAAATGGTGCCGATCTGAAATCCACTATGGCCGAAACTCATATAGAGTTTTATCAGAAGACTTCTTATGGAGTCTAGTTGGATCTGAATGTAAATTATGCCGATCTGATAGCAATATGACAACCATGGTGGCAATTTTGAAAATCTTGTTATCGCTACCTCTCCAGAATTGATGATCATATAGACGTAGGGTTTTCCCCAAAATATTTCTTACGATATCAAGTTGGTCCTAAATAAAATTGTGCCCCGCAGACATCTAATATGACTGCCAAAATGAACATATTGAAAATCTTTTCACTAATTCTCCTGAATGGATAGTCATATTGGCAAGGGGTTTTCACTAAAAGTCTTCTAATGATGTACGCTACCAAACTATCTTCCACTCCATCTAAACCGCATATGATACTGTGTTTAGGCCCAAATACGAAACCTTGTACGTTCAGAAACCAAACTTCATTCCACCTTTTGGCATACGAATTCGTCCCCACTTAGAAACAGCAAAAATCAATGTTGGAAATATTGCAAAATTCTGTATTCCCAAATCACCTCCGTGGTTATCAAAACCTCCTAAAATAATTTTTGATATTTGCCAATTCAAAAAGTCTTCAACAAATCCGCTCCTTTTTCAGAGTAAATTCAATGAAATCTGAGCCTCCTATTGTAGCCATACGTCCCTGTATACAGAGGGTTCGAAAGATGGGAGCAAAGTTGGAGCTGTCATAGCGACACCTCATGGCACCATCTCGAGCCGATTACCGGATAAAGCCTCAATTTTTAGTGCAGAAATTACAGCCATACACAAAGTTTTTAACTATATTGATACCTCTCAAAAAATAACTTACATCATCTTTTCGGAGTCTCTTTCCGCATTGTAAGCCTTGCAGAATCTTAAATCTGACAACCTGTTAATATCCCAGATATTAGAGAAACACGATGTTCTCATAAAGTCTGGGAAAAGTGTTCTGTCCTCTTGGCTGGTCACATTGGCATAAAGGGTAATGAAAGAGCAGATAAAGCGGTCAAAGCTGCCCTGCAGTCACCCGTTTCCAAATGGAAGATCCCATATACTGACTTGAAATGTTGTATAAATCAGCATGTTCGTCATATTTAGCAAAATATGTGGAATTAAAACTCCACAAACTTAAGGACATCAAACCCACTATAGGTGAGTCGTATCCCTCGTATAGAACAAACAGGAGAGATGAGGTGGTGTTGTGCCGATCGCGTATCGGACACAAATTCCTGACTCATACCTCCTGAAGGGTGAACCTCGACCGTAGTGTGTACCCTGCCAGTGTCCACTGACAGTGGAGCACATTCATGTCGAGTGTGTCAATTTCCACCCTGTGAGACATAAGCATTTTGACGCGAACTGCTTGAAGAAACTGTACGAGGATGTACCACCCGAGAAAATCTTGGAATCTTTAAGGGATTGCGGTTTATACAAGAAATTTTAATCACGTTTTAGGGATTATAAATGTGTTACCTTTATCTGTTATTTTATATACAGTTTACACAAGTTTTACATTTTTACGATTTATATTTTATCTCTTTGTGCTTAGTTATACATTTATTTGAAAGGCTTTATCTTCCTAATTTTTTTGCAATTCATTTTGACAGTATTGGAACATAAACTTTTGTTGACACTACATAGCAACTTTTGTGTTGAGGTGCCGTAAAGCACTACTACATACGTACACACATACTAGTTTATTCTAAATGAAAATGGTGCCGATTTTACGTCCAATATGGCCCCTACAATGGCTACTTTTGAAAATCTTTTTGCTCAAGAATATCAGAGATGGTTTCAACACTCAGTACTTAAAAAGAAGAAATGGTCTTGTCTAGAACTCCTGGAAATTCTTTTCGAACGGTAGAGCGTCAGTCTCATCGAGGGACTCTTGTTTTCTTAACTTTTCATCCTTTTCTTTAAATGCATGAAAAACATCCAACTCCTGAGCTGCATCTGTGTGACAAACGTTTTTCTCTAGAAAGTTGAGCGTACGGCACCCGATACTATAAGTGGTTTTGAACTAGTGCTCGACGTGAGAAAAGGTACATTATTGATAGACATTGTGAAATATCGTCATATCTTCATCTGCCTTATCTAATACTTTGTCGAACATAGTAAGAAAAGTGTTTGTTGCATTTTGCCACTGCTTCAGCTTTTGAGGAATGTATATGTTCATTACATCCCATATGGTCCATGAAAACCTGACTTTCAAAAAAATATTTTTACACCTGTACTGACAAAAGTGTTATTTGGCTTGTGTTTTCGACATTGCTCGCAAAACATCGCATTAAATGTTTTGTCGTATCTCAGCCATGAGAACTGAGTCGACGATATACTGTTGACACTTGTTTACTTCTTCTGGTTAAAATTGTCATCCCGATTACATCTCTTTCTCTTATTCATGATGGTTAATGCTGTCTATGATAAAAATAGTGTCGTTTTTCCCCCTTAAGATCTTATTAATTGACAAATAGTTAACCAATGACGATTTACACTATCAAATTTATTTTATTGGCTGTTTTTACTACTGAATAACAAATTAACAAATTCAGACAGGTGCTTTGTTTGCTTGATTCGTCTGTACTTTCCTATTGTTCTCTGCGTCATTACTTATGTTTGAAACAAAGCCGTAACGGTATTTTTTTTTTTATAGCAATAGCAACAACATCTTCGCTAGCCAAGGGACGTCGATCCACTTCGTCGATAATGAATGAAGTGGATCGACGACCTTTGACCTTTGGCTAGGGAAGATGTGCCGGCAATTTAAAGTAGCGCATCTGTTTGATGCCTGAAAGTATGTATAGCAGTATAGATGGGATCAATCCAGCGTGGCAGTGTAAACTTTAATCAGCTTTCTAGGCAGAAGTATTGAGCTAGGATTAGGGAGCAATTATGACCGACACTCAAGACAGTCTGACACATGTGATACGAAGATTTGACATCCGGTGCTTGTTTTGTCAGATAAATGGTTTGAAATTATTTGATTTTACAGTTGGGAAGTTAAATATAAGCAAAATAGTAATTGATACAATCTGCAGTCGCTTAAAATATCAATATAAATCAGTATATTCAAATCACATAATAATATGAATCATAATCAAAACGTTAGACGTATGCGTCAAAATATGAATCGCTATAAATTTTGAGTATGTGTTAATTACTGCGAACGAACTAACTAACAATCCGGAGAAGAAAAAGAAAAAAAGCAAAATACAGACAATCACAAGAAAACTAAAAAAGTGAGTTCATTATTAGTAACAGAAGCAGTTAAAGAAACAAATGTAAAAAATATTGAATTATGATCTTTTATAGTAGTTAATTGAGACTGGTTAAGAAAGGGTACTTTGTTGAATGTACAAGAAGTTAATTGAAAGATTATGGTGCAGACTTTAATAATTTAATGTGAAGTTGAAAAGATCTTAAAATAAAAGCTTTCATTTGGTATAATATTCTGGTTATTTCTTAAAGTAGATCTATAAATTTGGCCATATTTGGATGCCTCCAATAATATTTAGGTATATAATTGCGTTTATATTCCATGTAACACTGACATTCTAATACAAAATGAAATTCATCCTCTATCGTATTACAAAAACGACATGTTTTATTTTCATATGATACCGCATGCGCATCTCCCTGTTTGAACATATCCAGAAATATCTTTTCTTTGGGGGGGGGGGGGGGTAGGCGTGAACAAGTAGGCGAGGGGTCTGTGGGGGCGGAATCCCCGCATTTTAAGTGTTTCCATGGCATAATTTTAACAATCTAACTGTAATGAAAACTTGAGTAGTAGGGGAAAAGGGGATTTCTGGCTAAGGGGATGTTTTTCATGGTCACTCAAGCTCGCTTACGCTCGCTTTCGAGACCATAAAAAAATCCCCTGATCCATAAACCAACCCCTTTTCCCCTACTGCTATAGGGATACTGTAATATAATATTTTTATTTCTCTATTATTATTGTTAAATAAATTTGTCTAATTGATTTTAGTCCTCTCCGTGATGATCTCTTTTTTCTATAACCCGTTTTTTGACATCTCGCGGCGGGCACTTTTTCAGACCCCATTTTGCTAGATCCATTTATTCCTTTCATTGTATTTTCTTTTTTCTTATATCCATTTTTTTAATTTTCGCGGTCGACACTTTTTCAGACCCGTATTATACAGGTCTATTTTTTCTTCTCATCACACTATTCTTTTCTTTAATACCCATTTCTCCCCTTGCGATGATGATCTCTTTTTTCTATAACCCGATTTTTGATTTTTCGCGGCTGGCGCCAAAAACACCATTTTCTTTATATGATCAGGTCTTTTTCATCAGGGTACCCTCTGAAGACTTTTTCATGTAGTCGTTATTTTTTTTATCATTGGACCATTTTACCCTATGATTTCTGACCTCTCACGGTGAGATTTGTATTCCCCTATTATTATTGTTAGATAAAATTCTCTAATTGATCTTTTATACACCAAGGTGTTCAAGCACATCGAGCTCACTTGTTTCTTCTATCACTATTTTTCTTGCTGGATCATAACCATGTGCATAAGTATTTATACCATCAGAACAGTACCGCTTATCATCAAGATAACAGAGACATTTTTTTTATTAACCACATCTGTCTCTATCTTGTGTAAACGCGATCTTATTACTGACATCTCAACATGTGTTTGTTTTCCGTTTAATGCATCAAGATAATTATCAAACGATAATACTTTATCAACAACTCTTTTCTTGATTCCTCTAGCCCGTTTTGTAATTTTTCATCATCTAGTTTGATACAGTACATCTTACTTCTTAGTCCAACAAACTCTGAAATTGGAATACAATTTGTTTCATCCTTAAATGTACCAATAACCTTTTCGTTATCATTACACTGGAACCCACTGACACCGGGTAATCAGAAAGATCAAACATATCTCGTTGAGCGAAGATATCAGAATAAATATCTTCTGTTTTTATCTTATAACACAAACTATCTGTATCAGTTAACACCAGTTCGGCCTCATCATATCTCTTTTTGATAAAATTGTAATGGAAATCATACATCAAATGTTTTGATAGATACAGAATGGCCGCCCCAACATAGATAGGTTTATTAAGTTTTAAGTCTGTTTTTCTTCTGTGAACAGCAAGCAAGTTTTCACTGAAGATTTTCATTGATACAAAACTGTCTTCTGCTACTACTTTATTTCTTCGCTCCACATTATTTATTATTTCTACATCAACTCGTTTTCTAATGTTTTCCATTGTTTTACTAAACACACTATTGTTCATCAGCTTAAAGAAATTATTTTCAAATTCATTTGTTGCTACAGCTCCTTTACTCGTATTAAAATCAATATATCCTTTTAACCATGGCGTATGTTTACACTTTAGTACCCTATGAACCCTCCTCAGAATAAGTCCGTGTTCTAGAGCCTGTTTTAATACCTCAACATGCAGAACATAATTTTTCTTATCAAACAAATTTGGAACTAATTTCTCTAGTGTGCTCGCTCCAATACCATATTGCTGTTTTAGTTCTATTTTTTCAGGTGAAAGCATGTTATCTGGTACCAACATACTTTCAGCGCAGAAATAATAATCGTTATGTAACTCGTGCAATTCACCCGGGTAATCTAAATCAACCTCTGCGAAATATCCAGTGTCTTCAGGTATAATCTTATCGATTTCTCTGAGAAACTGTTCTAGGTAGTGGTTGTGACATCGCATAATCATAAAGATTAATTGGATCCAGGTGAATTATGTGCGAGAAAGGTTCCTCAGGATCATAATCACTTAAGTATTTATTGTTGGTTCTAGCATACTTTTTTGCTATATCTGAGATCCCACTTCGTACTCCTTTTTGGATGAAACAAAACATGTCTGGATCCGTCAGTAGTTCCAATTTAATCTTACTAACTTTTAATGCAGCATCCCATGATAAACCTGGTGATGAATAATACCAAGCGGGATCAAGATTATAATTTTGTAAACACACATTTCTAAATTCTTCTAAAACATCAGCTAGCAAGAGTACGTCAGTTATCAGATAAAGATCATGATAATCACCAAGAGTTCTACAGTTAAATTTGTTCCAGTTCATCCGCGCGTACTCATACTCCTCATCGCTTATTCCTTCCAAGTTTAGTTTAGAGTAAAACTGTTCTTTGCTCGGTAAGCTCGTTTCATCAAACTTAGACCAACAGTTCACATACTCATATTGGTAAACACCCTTTGTTTCAGATCATCTGCTTGATTACCAAAGGGATCTGTTAGATTATTAAACACGTTACATCCCTTAACGAGTTCCTCAAGAGATGCCAGAGTAAACTGGAAACTATCATTGAACCTGAGTTTACCAAGTGAGAAGCTCATGTACTTTTCATTGTTGTTTGGTATACTTTTAATCTTGCTGTTGGCACTAATTTTTGTCGCAGCAATTATATCAGGATCACCAAATGCTTCTACAATGATATGGCTATCATATCCTCGCAAATTATGAAAGACAACCGTAACAAAGTTTGGATACTTAAAATGTAGATTACAATTATCATGTGCGGGTCCCCTGTACGCTCCAGTGATATGCCAGTGATCCCATACTCTGTCCAACCCGAGCTCGTTACCACAAATTGAACAGTTAGTGGCAGATTCAAAATCAGTTTTTCTCTTGGACTGTTAATGGTAACATTGGAACCGTTCTTTTTAATATTTTTTCAATTTCACTTATCTCTCTTATTAGATTTTTTAATAACCATTTTGCCGAATTCATACCACGATAAACTCTTATTGGTCTGCTAAGTTTATCGTGTACAGAACTAACAACCTTATAAGCGACACCACAAGGAATATGATTTTGAACTCTTGTCGTTTAGGAGACATTAGGATCAATAATTACTGTTTCAACCGTTTCAAGGAATGCCTCAAAGTCGGCATATATAATAAATGAAATTTTCATTTGGTGCTTATAGGTTTTGAAAAATAACATTTTTTCATCTTCACTAGGTAAAGTAACTTTTTGTACGTCTTTACAGTACTCAACGTGTTTGTCTAAAATCATCTGTGTTTTGCAACCGTGCAAACACCTGTAACAGAAATACTTTTTATTTTTACTTTTATTGTACTGGCCGCTTAAAAGACCAATACAATTTTTGATCCAACAATAATGGATTTTGTAAAACAGCAGATTAATTGTACTCTGCGATGCTTGCTCACTAATAAATCTTGGATAAATTTGATCGTTCTCACTTATACCAAAAACATTAATAGTAATATTATTTTGTCGCTCAAACTTTGAAATCTGTCTTTCTTCCGCAAGCAACGTAACACCACTAAAGTTAAGTTTGTTAACGTGTTCTAAATAACATGATGTTCTACTTTAGTTTTTACCAGCTGGCTACAACGCAGAAAGAACGGCCCATATAAAATACTTATCATCAGTATTCTGCACGTTAATACAACACTGCTGCTTTTTTTTTATTTTGCTCGGTAAATCAATATAAGAGGATCCTCTCAAAGGACTATATATGACTGTGTGAAAAATTATTTCGCTGATTCCATACTTCCAACCAGAACCTCCCTTGGTATGCTTATCAATTTCTTCTTCATTTTTTTCTAAAATATCTTTAACTGAGATAGCACACACAATTATTTAGATTTAGCTATTATGTGGGGCTCAGCTGTTTGCTCAACAACATCTTCCTGTTCAGCAATTAATTTTTCTAAATAAACATGATACTGAACAACAAGCTTAATACCTCAATATTTTCTTAGCTCAAGATCAACAACAGGTTTTATTTTATGCTAGTCAGTGAATTACTGGATTTTCCGAGTGAAATAAATTATAATTGTGATATTTCACTGCAGTGAAAAAATATGATATTTTTTCACTGGCCGTCAATAGAGATTGATAACATTGTGATTAAGAAATTTCAAACCTTTTGCAAGATTCTTGCTTGGTGTAAAGGTTAAGATGTCCGCCTCGTAGCCAGGTGAACCGGGTTCAAATCTAACAATCTAACATTTTTTCATTTTCTTTTTATCTGCTGTTTTACCTTGAATTGGGAAGGAGCATTATGTAACTACTGATATCTACTGATATTTTATGTGCAAATATACACAAAACACAGCTGAACATAAACAGTACACCACTGACATTTTCACGTGGGATACAGTAAGAATCAGCAACTTCAGTGTGTTATACAAATTGCTAGACAATATGCTTGAGCATAAAATAAAAAGAATATTTGCATGCTCAGAGTGAATAAAAGATATATTTCATCTCATGGGTGAAAAACCTAAGTATTTTCATTCGTGGCTTCGGCACTCGTGAAAATACTGAGTTTTCACCCACTCGATGAAATATATCCGTTATTCCCTCGTTTCAAGCAAATATCCTCTCTTTACTATCTGAACTACGCGGTCTAATGATATACCAAACTTTAACACATTATAGTCGTCAAGGGTCCAGGTATTATCATACCCTGCAAACGCAAACCTTATTTTGTTGTTGTTGTTGTTGTTGCTCGCATTATACTATCTGTTGTTATTATTTCTCTGTTCACTTTATAGTAATATGATTTCTTTAATTGAAAATTTACAATTAGAGATTACCCTATATTATATAATGGATCAGTACGAAGCACATCCTATCTACGATTTATATGAGGCCAACCAGTTTGGAGATATCAGAAATAAAGTAAATACAAATTCTGTTGGTTATCCAGCACATGATGGTTACGATAAAGTTCGTGTGAAAAGAACCGGATGCCAAAAAACTGTAACTTACTTGCAGCAGGATTTTGTTTGGGAAGTATTTCATGGAGTGATACCAGATGGTTACTTTGCTAAGCTAATTGACATCAGAAGACACTGTTCACTTAATAATCTTTTATTACTGACACCAGAGCAAGAAAAAAGTAACGAATTTGTTACTCATCCAGTGTACGACGATTATGAGTGTACTTTTTCTGGTGTAGTCAGAAGAGTAGATACAAAAAAGATTGTACTAGGCTGCTGTGTAAGAGAACACAGTTATGTTTCGGTAAGTGGAAAAGATACCGATCAGGTACTCTACTCACATTATAATTTCAAAGATTGTTATTATAGTAATATTGATGATTCCACAATAACACCAATAGAAGCAATTGAACCTACTATTTCAGATTCTGTTGGCAGTGAGAGGTTTGCTGTTAATCCCATCTTTAATGGTTATGAGGCTTCAGGCCTCTTTTTCCTCGCAGGATACTAAAATGAGGTTTATATCTGTCAGCGGAAAAAATACTAAAGAAGAAATGATAGCTGCACTTCACATTTTTGTTTTCAACTTCTTTAACAAAGGGATTAAACGAGAACCTGGAGAATTTATCACATGGAAGGACGGGGACATGAATAATTACCATTATGAAAACCTTGTTCTTGCAAAAGAAAATAACCATCTTGGACAGGTAGGTGATATGAGGTTCTTATATAGGGAAATAGATGAATATCACTTAACAAGAGAAATGAAACCAGTATTATCCCTGAACCTGACCAGCGGTGATGAAATGAAACACAGATCCGTGTCAGCAGCTGGCAACTACTTTGCTATTTCAACAGCTGTTGTTAAATCATGTTGTGATGGAAAGAAAAAGAAAGTTTTCTCATATAAGTTAAATGCCGAAATAGATTTTTTCTATATCTGATTTTCAATTAGACACCAAATATACATATAGTATGGCCCAGGAAACTAGTACTACCATAACCATAAATGACAACGATGATTTCAGAGAGTATTTTAAGTATGATAATTATGAAGCAAATAGGCTCGGTGAAGTGAGACATATAAAAAGTAAGAGAGCAGTAGTAGGGGCAGAAACTAATACAAGATATAAAAGATTTACTGTTGGCAGCAAGAACGATGAAAGAAAAAACATGTATGTGCACAGATTTACATATGAATGCTTCACAGGCCCGATACCAGCTGGTTTAGTTATCAATCATCTTAACGGCAAAATATCAGATACCAGATCAATTAATTTGAAGCTGTAACACCAAGAGAAAACAAGGAGCAAAAGGAAAGAATAAGAAAACACCGCGACCTGTTGTCTCTATAAATCTTTTAAACAACGAGGAAAGACCGTGGCAGTCAATGTCAGAAGCAGGAAAATATTTTGGTATTACTCCAATGTCTGTAAAAAAAACGTTGCCGATGGAATCAATAAAACAGCAAGAACTAATAACTTCGTTGATACCAGGGTAGATTTTCTCTATCTTGATTGAAGTACACGAATCAGCTCATCTTTACTCATACAACAGTGAACGTGATACATAAAGTCTTTTTTAGTGTAAGCAATTCAACATTTTTTTTATCAAAAAATAGTCTTCTGTTTTCTGATGATAGAAGGACATTATCTAACACCTTCTATTATTCCAAAGTAGACTTTAGTATGTCACTTATATGAAAGCTTCTTTAAGTTTTTCTTAAAAATTATATTTACTAACTAATTTGCACTTAGTGATGTATAGTGGTTCATCTGGCATTTTATTTAATTATTTAGATAACATTTTGTTATATAATGGCACTGTTACAATTGCTAGATGATCTTTATAGAGCGGAACCGATGAGACAGAGTGATAATCTGTTGTTTATTAAAAAGATCCTTCTGATCAAGAATATCATTATCTAAAAGAACATATTTATGAACACGGTGAAGTTGTTGAAATAAAAAATGATGATTACGTCGATTATCCAAATAGAAAGCACTACTGTAAATCAACAAAGGGTCGATATAATGTTAAATATCATCTAAAAAAAAAAGGAAAAAAGTTTGATTTTACATTTGATGAAAAAGAAAATTTGTATGAACGACTAAAGTTTATTATGAACATTACAATACACGGAAGAGAGAAGAATATTAAGTTTGATTTTATATTTGTAAAGATATGTAATCTTATGGATATGCTGCCTGACCCCTCCCCCCCTGCAAAAAAAAAAAGTTGTATTGAACTTTGCAAGCCAGTAAATGTAAATCGGTGCTGGTTCAATATGAAACAAAATTACCAGAATATAATTAAAAACTTGTAATACTACTTGTTGGTATCCAGGAGTTAAATACATCAGAATAACCTTTCCACTTGACTAAACTCTGCTTACCCGTTGTTCCAATTACCTTTTCAATAACAAATACATCCTGTTCTGTTTTCTGTAATTCCTGTTCATAAATGGAACCAATTATATCTTCACCATTTAAATCCTTTAGTTTGTAAGTAACAGGTATTGTCATTAACACTTTATCAACAACAAACACTTCTTCTGACCAGTTACGGGTATAGCCCTTCTCAAATATTTTGTTTGTTAGTCAAATTCTGACTCTATCATACTTCTTAAACTTATGGCGTCTGTAGAGATTTTCATTTGTTAGTACAGGATTTTTTACTGCTTCACTAGGTGTCATTCTATCAACATAATTATTTGTGTTAGCAGTTGTAAAGTGCTTGTAGATCTTTTCTTTTAACGTTCTGTTAAATCTCTCAACGATAACACTTTTACCCTCGTTACCTGTTGTGTTCTTGATAACGTTATTCTGCTTAAGGAAGTCCTAATATCTCTTGTTGAAAAACTCTGCTCCGTGATCTGTCCAACTTTTATTAGGTTTACACTCATATGTCTTTATGATATTATGAAATGCATCTGTTATTGTGTTTCCCATTTTATCTTTTATCGGTACACTAAAAGCATATTTACTCAGGACATTAATAACATTTAGCAGGTACCGGTTGCCACCGTTTTCATTAGATACCTGAGACATATCAGCAAGCTCAACTGCCCAAATATCATCTACAGACTTCGCAACAACTTTTCTCCTAACAAACATTTTTTTTGTTGGTCTATGAAGTTCTCGCGCAAGAACCGCACTTTCTGAAATACTGATTCCAAGTTTATAATTTGATCCTATGATTCCTTGAACGAATCGTCTATCAACACGTTCTCGTAAATTTTGCGGTCTCATTTCGCGCAACTCATCTAGCATCAATTTGTCAGTTGGATTATCTATGTAGCAAATATCGTGGCGCATCGCAACTGCGTCAGCCTGATTATACGGTTCCTGACCTGGTAACGGCTGATCATTATCATCTAGTTGTTGATCAAATGGGTTCCATGGACCAGTGTACTTATATTTTTGTAGTGTCAGCCGCCTTTAGGTTTTTTGCAACTTGCCAATTAGTTTGTGAATATCTATTGCGCCGCCAATTATTTCACGATTTTTTTTACATCGTTTACAGTGCGTAACAATCTTATTTCCTTCCCCGCAAAGATGGTAGCCTTCATCACAGTTACACATTATTGTGTTAGTTTTTATTATTTTTGCTAACACGGGGAATCTGGCCGCACTAATACTACCTTAGCAAGTGCTTCACCTGTTTTCTCAGTATCCATAGAAATTATAGGATCAATTGCGTTCTTAAGAAACAAACTCTTTTTTTCTGCCGCAAACTGGGCAAATGTTTGTAATCATTCTTCTGTTATTTTTTTTTATCACAATTTTTTCATCATCATTAGCCGTCTTAGTTCTACACTTAAAGCAGTATGAGCTCATATTATAACCAGTGTTAGATAAAATTACGATGTTGACAAGACTGCTAAGTTATCGTTCACCAATGATGGCTGTTGTTCAAACCGTGTAATGAAATCAAGAAAAGATTTTGTATTGGCCATTTGTCGCATAAACATTATGCAATAGTTACCACAGGTTACTGTTCCAATTGGTTGTATTTGATTTGACGAACAAATTATTTTTTTACCAACATATCTTTTGATATTATCACACGGTGGTAGCCCAAATGAATCAAAGTAATAATTTTTGTAATGAGATACCCATAAAGAGTGTCCCAGAGCCGTCATTGAAGTCTTGGATATTAATTACAGAACATGAACATGGTGACTGCTTTTCTGGCAACTGGTCCTTTGAAAAGACTCCAGTAAAATATTTTATATTCCCCAGCTTATCTTGAATCTCAAAATTACTCAGTGGCTTTACCGTCTTGTCCCTGGTAACGTTAGTCCCCTCACTATTCCCAGCAGGCCTGGCAAAAGACACCCTGCTATTCCTGCCAGCAGTGGGCCCATAAATCCTCCTTTCACCTGTGTTCGTTTTCCTGTTCGTTTTCGTTGCGGAATTATTATTTATTGGTTTTAGATAAAAATTTCTTACGCTGTTTGTTTAATTCTGCTCCATTTCTTTTCATAAAATCACTAAATATTTTTGCAATTTCTGACTTCACCTGCGTAGAGTTTTTCCACGTGACATACGCTCCACGCCTGCCTCTATACTCTGTATCCACCTCCACACTGACTCCCCCTGATTTTCTTTAATAATATCTGCTATATTGCTTCCGATATCAGCAGGATTAAACGGTTCAACAGCTCTTTTATACTTTACCCTTCGTGATCTTTTGCCCGTACCATTAAAGCGCTGTATTCCCTTTCCTTTTACATCTTTTTCTGTTGCACCTGATATTGCTCCTGATGAGGCGGCTAATCCCAGTGTACATAGTATTGGCACTATTTTGGGCACCAATGTGCTTATTATTGTTGATATTGAAGGGCGAAAAATTCCACCTGTTTTACTCATTGCGATTATTTCTGACGCTGACAGATTAAGAATAAACGGGTCTCCTTTTGTAATCTTTTTCATTTGCGTTTTAGTCAACATTAGCGATGTCATGTTGTCAGATTTTGTATCCCTTGGATTCACTTTCAAAGAAACCTCTTTTCTGGGCGCAACAGCGGTACCTAGTTTTTTCATTTGTTCTCTGGACAGGTTTACTTTGTGTATTACATAACTCACAGTATGTATTATTATACAAGATTATATTTGTATCATTATTTTTCCATTAATTGCGTCCAAGGTTAGGTATCTATCAGAAGCGATAAGCGCGTATGAATAATATGCGGCACCGTTGTAACCACCAGCAGCAACATAATTGGCTCCAAGATTCCATAACACCTCGATTTCAGCCGGTGAATCTGACAATCTCTCTGAATGTTTTCAAACATCAAAATGAAATATTGGATCAAGTGATCTAAACTTCTCTATTGAAATCTGTGAACCACTATCAGTATCCTGATATTTTTGCATCGCTTCCATAAGCATCACATAAGCACGTGAAATATTTCTTGTTGCTGGATTGAAGTCACACTGTAGTTGTCTGTCAGAATATTGCCTTGAATTAATTCTTACGTTAATTCTGTTAACGTAGATGTTATCAAAAACCTTGCTGTTTTGAGTCTGATTATTTTCCCTGGCTTGTAGCTGAAACACAATAAAAATATGTCTAGGAAGCTGTTTACTGGGGGCACTTGTTATTCTCCGTGAGTAATTTGTTGTACCAGCAGGTATATTTTGTTTGTAAGTCCTATTCTGCTCAAAATAAATTTTTCTTGTATAAGCTTGAAGAGCGATGTCAAGCTCGAGCTGTTTTGTCAGTAATGGTATAACTTTTGGCATCCAAAGTGATAAATTGCTGATTACAAACTGACCATCAGCAGCAGCTGCATCTTTAATCATGCAAACAGCTTCTGCGGCCCTGTTAAGTATAATTGTGTGCTTAACACCTCTAAAAACTTTATTAAAATCCCTGCAAAAACCGAAGATTGAGCTAAGAGGAAGAAACATCGATATTGTGTTACTATTATCTGTGTAGGGTTTTCTTTTCGAGAATCATTCGTTGTACGTCGCTCTTCTAGCGTCCCGTAATGCTACTTTTATTGCATTAATAACATTTGTTGATCCTGCAGCATCTGCTGTCATAGCTGGTATTGTTGACTGAGCAGAAGCGTCTGCGCCAGCTGGAGTAAAGATTAGCCTGTTACTAATTTCAGCATCATTAGTGGCTCCATTTCTAAACTCGCCTGAAACGGCCGCACCGGTTCCTGTGTCCTTAAACCATAGCATATTAGTTGCAACGCTTCTTGAGTAATCTTAGCTAAATGAAATAATGTCAAGTATTATGCTAGCAACTGGCACACTTTCTGAAATATCCTCTATTGTTTAATTCGCAATCTGATAACGAGCACTTTTAAATAGACTCCAACCACTGTTTTCAAGTGTTATTTCAGCACCTGCAGCAAACGGAACTGCTGGATTAGCTACTGTCATAACTCTTCCACGAACCTCAAGAAAGGCCTTATCTGGCAGCAAATAAATATCTTCATCTCGTGTATTACTTGTTCTTGGTCCACATGATTAGGATTATTAGAGATGTCATCAAGATATCCTACGTACTCAAACTCTGCTGCTGAATCGTCATACTCTGTTATCTCACTAAGATTTAAGTAATCTCTAGTTGACATCTTTTATTATTTTATTTTTCACAAAATTATTAAACTAAAATAGTGCTGGTGATGTTAGACTCTGAACATGAGCGGCGGCTCTGTTTCGTAATTTTTTTACTATTTCTTCACCTTGAGGCGATAACAGTTTTTTTTGTTGTTGTTGCTGTAGCTATCATTGCTCGCGCTGTCTCGCGTGTTGGAGCCACCTCTGAGATCACTTCTTTTATTTCAGCATTTGTTGGCATAACAGGTACCACTGCTGGTGGTATTGGTGATCCTTTTATGTTATCAGCTATCTTCTGACCTACAGCGGAGCCGGCTGCAGACTCCGTCCCTGTTGCAAATGCTTTTCCAGAATCAATAGCAACCGGAGCTATTTTTCTACTGATCCCTGGTAGCGCTCTATTAATCTTTGAAAAAATATTAGTAAAAAATCCTCCTCCAATTATTTTTTTCTGTGAATTTTTTGTCGCCTCATTATTTAGTAATTTTATACAATCTTGCGAGTACAAGCTAAGCTTGTCAATGCTTGAATTGCTATGCAAATTCTGCGCAGGCAACTTCGTTGCCAAGCTAGAGTTACGCAGTTAGTTATTTAAATCATATTGGTTACCAGACTGATATGATAGTGACATCGTGATAGTTGAAATCTGTGTTTTAACATTAATTGGATAATAAATCATTTGTCGAGATTGTATTTGCAACAGAGAACCTGGCGGCACATTTGGACTAAATAAATAAATCGTTTGTCCTCTACTTCCCTCTGATGTGTAAGATCCGTCTGCAATTGAACAGTTTATTAGTATTGCGCTCACCTCAGTAATATCGACAAGTCTCTCACCTTCATATGAGACAGATGAAACAGTAGTTGAACCGTACTGTTGCCTGTTAAATCCTAACAAAGAACCAATTGTTGTTGGTGTGGAAAAATCAACAAGAAAATTATTTTTCAGTGTGATCTTAGCTCGTAATGTATTATAGTTCGGTTCAAGTGTAAATTTTTTTAAAAATCTGATCCCTGTGTTGAAATCAGCTGTTTTATTATAGTATTAAGATCTGTCATGTTGTAAGCACCGGCTGGTATTGTAACGGATGACCAGGCTAAATAACGAAAATCATCATTAACACCTGTTTTCACGTTAAAAATTGATTGCCACATTGTTGCTGAAATCAGACCTATTTAATACTGTGATGTAGGTCCAATTTAATTGGTGGCGTGTAAGCAACAGAAAAATTTGTGCAGTTAACTGTTGTCTGTTTTGAATCAAGAAGTAATGTTGTCGATAACAATCTTTATACTTTTAAATATACAAAAATCTATTTGATCAGATTATTATGCAGAACTGCGTACTCATCTGTAGTTAAGCTGACATCGGTTCTAAGGTGATCTAGTATTTCAACGATCTCTTTGTCAATCTCTGATCCGGTGTTTCCAGCCTCTTTGATGAGATCAGTAACATCAGTCTTTCAATGAGCTCGCTTAATAGTTTTATTGATAATTTGTTCATAGCGGCCTTAATGGTTTCAAGGTTATATCTATTAAAAGCTTCATTTGGTGACAACCCAACATACTTTATTATTTTGTTTATTGTTTATTGCGGCATTAAATTTTTTTAGTAGTCCAATGCACGCTGAAGCATAAACGTATCTCCTTGCATCCTGATATTCACCACCCATATCTTGATTAATCTTTCCAACTATTAATCTTCTGACAGTATCATAATATTTTATCTCTATAATTCTCAAGTTCTTCAATAAGTTCATTTCGACCGGCTTTAAAAAGTTTTAGGTAATATTCTCTGTTAAACAATTTTTTCCTTGTTCTTTTGCTAAATATTTCTTGCAGATAAAATTCGTTCTCCTTATCATCAAACCTAAGACTAGCATTTACCATAATATCGATAGCAGCAGCGTCCTCTTTATCTTTTTTTTTTTTCTTTCTCAGTCCTCATTTCGGTAATATAATCTTTATCTTCTTTTGCTTCATCTAGTTTATTAATTATTTATTTAATATCTCTGGCCTGTTGTGTTGATTGTGCTGTTAGCTTATTGATTATAGCATCCTGTTTCATGTCAATAGCTTCATGTTTTTCATCAATAACACCTTTTAGTCCTTGTTGTTTAATTCTTTTATTGTTTCAGGATCTAATTCTGTTTTATCTAATGATCGTTCTCCTAGAATAGCTGTTGTTATCGGTCTAAACAATTTAGCAGTTTCCTCTTCAGTTTGTTGATTACCGAGGCGCGCTTCTGTCAGAGCACTCATGAGAACTTTCTTTTGTGCAGTAAGCTTCGCTAGTACTTCTTGCTTGTTCATTATTGTATTTAGTCGCACAAAAATTTATCAACCACAACGAAACATATGTTTCTGCTCAGATGGAAACCTATAAAACAAAAAGAAATCATGCTGGCCCACGTAACCTCATGACAGTACTGGGCAATTTTTTCCTTGGAATAATAACCACACTGTTTTCTAGCAATATTTTGTATATCAGTGTTATCTAGTCCGGCAAATAAAATAAAACAACCCGTGTTTCTCCTAATAAATCTGTCCACGTTGTAAAATGCTTGTACTAAGTAAATTATGTTTCAGCGCTTATTTCTTGACACAGAAAAGTAGGATTCGATTTTTTGCATTTCGCTGTGATGAAGTGGAATATTATCAAAAACCACTATTTTATTTTCTGACAAATCCAGTTCAGAAACAGGTGTTTCCTGATCAGGTTCTAGGATAACAAAAAAGGTCATCGCGAGCTCAGAATTCTGTTTTCATTTAATCATTATATTCTTGCAACAGCTCGTACTTATCCTGCTGCGAGTTTATTGTGTAAATGTAGACCTTATCGTAATTAAAACTACCGTTGTGCAGCAGATTCATCAAAGATTGGCTTTACCAGAACCTGTTCGCCCAACAATTAAGTAATGGCAGTTTGGTAAGTTATGGTTGTGCTGCTGTTTAATCACCTGTTCTGTATCAACGTTTATTATACTCATTATGTATAATTTTTTATACAAAATAGTGTAATAATGAGTTATTTTACAAAATTCGGAACTCTTGTTGGTGATGGTGTAAGTAATGGTGTTGTCAGTGATATTTACGTCTTGCGAGCTGGAGACGCAATGTTTAATATGACCGGAAAAAAGATCATTATTCTTGAGACAACTTACCCGCTACCAAGTGGTAACCTATCGCAGGCTGCAAGTTTACAACAGTTAAACACAGTAAACAATAGCAAGATTAGTAGATCTGGTGATGTGGTTCCAGGTGTCTTAACATTTGCAAATAGCGGCAAAATAACAGGAGTGCCAACAAGTTTTCCACCAGAAGAAAGAGATGCTACAAGTTATAGTCAGTAATCAAGAAAATAGTGGTAAAAGATATTGGCCGTAAAACAGCTGTAAAAACAAAATCTGATACTGACTCACAGTAACAAGGTCATGGATTTGATCTGGCACGAAAAATAGTGATAGAAGAAACAAGTGAGTTTGATGTGCTTGAACACCTTGGTGTATAAAAAATCAATTAGAGAATTTTATCTAACAATAATAATAGGGGAATACAAATCTCACCGTGAGAGGTCAGAAATCATAGGGTAAAATGGTACAGTAGTAGACATAAAGTAATGATGAAAATCATAGGGTAAAGTGGTCCAATGATAAAAAATAACAAAAACATGAAATAGTCTTCAAGGGGTCCCCTGATGAAAAAGACCTGATCATATGAAGAAAATGGTGTTTTGGCGCCAGCCGCGAAAAATCAAAAATCGGGTTATAGAAAAAAGAGATCATCATCGCGAGGAGAGAAATGGGTATTAAAGAAAAAATAGTGTAATGAGAAGAATAATTAGACCTGTATATAAAACGTTCATGAAAAAGTGTCGACCGCGAAAAGTAAAAAAATGGATTTAGGAAAAAAGACAATACGATGAAAGGAATAAATGGACCTAGCAAAATGGGGTCTGAAAAAGTGCTCGCCGCGAGATGTCAAAAAACGTAGTTATAGAAAAAAGAGATCATCACGGAGAGAACTAAAATCAATTAGAGAATTTTATCTAACAATAATAATAGAGAAATAAAAATATTAGATTACAGTATCCCCATAGTAGTAGGGGAAAAGGGGTTGGTTTATGGATCAGGGGATTTGTTAATGGTCTCGAAAGCTTGAGAGACCATGAAAAATATACTCTTAGCCAGAATTCCCATTTCCCCTACTGCTAACTTGCTTCAGGATGGGTTCCGGTTGTTTCGCGCTCATTTTGCAACCCCCTCCCCGGATATGCTTCTGGTTCTTATAATATGCTGTGCAATATTTATTATAAGATGTAGCGTTTTAGGAGTTGTAGATAGATCAGGATCTTAGATCTACGGCTCGTAACTAGGATTTAGACTTTCTACTCTAAGAAAAGATGTGAAAGACGTAATGGTCTTGAACTGTTTATTGTATAAATACACAGGTTGTCGAGTGAGTCCCTGCTGACGTTGCACCCTATATACAACTCGAAGTAAAATCGTATGCATTCATGCGTACGCACCACATTAATAAATGCGTAGGCTATAACTAGAGGAATGTTCGTTCTCATTCAGAACCTGGTTATATAGGCCTTATTCAGGACTTTACCTTGTTCAGGCCTAATAGTTCTTCTTCAAAACTCAGGTGAGCTACATTCGTAAATGAAAAATATTCAGCAGGGGCGGATCCAGGAATATCGTTTATTGGGGGGCGTAAACAAGTAGGCAAAAGGTCTGTGGGATAGAACTCCTGGTGGGGGCCAAGGGAGCGAAGCCCCTGGAAACTCCTGCATTTTAAGAGTTTCCAGAGCATAATTTTAACTATCTAACTGTAAAGAAAACTTTCTCTGGGAAACATTCCTGTTGTTTCGCGCCCATTTTTAGGGGGGGGGGTGCGCGCCAGCTATACCCCCCCCCCCCCCCCGCCCTGATCCGCCCCCTATAGTTAGTGCTATAAATGTTAACAGTATTAAAAGTAAGATAGTCTTTATATTTAAAAGCTAAGATGAATATGTAGTCTTGCTCATTACAGGTTTCAAGACTAGAATTCCAATTGTGAACAAAATAATCTTTTAAGCGTTGCTTAATTTTTTTTTTTTTTTTTTTTTGGTTTAGCAGCACTTTTAACACATTATGGCACCCAGGCGCCTTGCCCAAGGACACATCGGAAGCAACCAATACAGGCTGAACTGGGCGGGTATAAAACCCGCGACCCTTGGATTACGAATACGACCCTCTACCAGCCGCGGCTCCCGTATTGCTTTCCAACTTGTAGGAACACATCGACATTATCTACAACTTGTTGCAACCATATGTGTCCGAAACCAAGAGTTTCTAACAGTTCTTTAATTGTTACTACTCATGAAATTTTATTTGGGTTTACTATGTAATATACATCGTATAAATATATATATATATATATATATATATATATATATATATATATATATATATATATATATATTGAGTATGTTCCATTTGTATTTACGTCTCCATTTATAGGTTCGCTAGATTTTAGTGATTAGTTGTTTGATTATGGGAAGTCGGTGTTGGGAAAATATTTCCCAGCCCGAGTAATTAGCCAATTTCTAGGAACAGACGTCATACTTAAAGTTTTTAAGAGACTTTGCAATGGCGCGGATTGGTTTCGTAGTTTGAGATGAGGTCAGACTAGCATAAGTGGGCATGGAGCCAAGTAGTTCCTATTTTAATTCAGAGGTGTTGATTGATTGTGCCTTTCGGGAGATATTCGCGACAAGAACTATTGTTTTGTGCCATGGAATAATTGGGAAGAGGTCATCCCTTTGTTTGGAGTTGCCTTTCATTGTAGCAGTTGGTGGAAGTACACGTGCGAAACGCGGTTCAGACTGTTGTTTTTAGGACTCACGGTACTAATTATATGGAACAACTGTGAACCAGTCTAGAAATGGGTAAAACGAAAGAATATATGCTGGTTTGCTGGTCCATAATTGGTTAATAAGGAAAAGTAAAATTTTTATACAAAATTATTTTGAGAGCTTATCCTATCTGTACCTAAAAAAAAAAAAAAAAGAAAAGAAATAGAGACAAGATTCTATTGATGCAGTTTTTTTATTTTTATAGTGTTTCATGCCACGGCATGCTAACAAGGAAAAGCCATGCAATTGTGAAGTTGTAGTTGTGACATTGTGGTCATTTATTTACTGATTAGAGAAAAATTGTTTATATTTTGGTGCGTTACGAGAACTTCCAGTTGACAACGAATGTTGTCGAGAAGTCCTTGGAAATAGGGGAAACAAAGGACAAGATACTTTTTTGTGTAAACTTTCAAAAACTGTCTTGATCGGTTCAATACTTGAGCGGACACAGAACAAAATATCACACTGCAAGTTATGAAACAATTGTAGTGTACTGGCTTGTACTATGGATTGTGACTGTAGATATAAGCCAAATGATCCTTTAATGTAACAATAATTAGAGGTGAAATTTTATACAGAGTTTTTGTCTGTCATTGTTTTCGGCTTAATATGAAGACGACATTTTCACTTGACATAGATTTAACAAATTGTCACAAACATTAACACGCTGGCGTGAGTGCATTTAGTGCCATAATTATATATCACAGACAAAAAAAGAGCTCATTATTGAACAAATTCATTATGTTACTGATACTATGATACTATGGTTGTCGAAATGTGTGCATATCTACCATATCCATGATGCATTAAAAAAAAACAAACAAACAATGATGTAAAAGAGCTTTTCTGCTGGAGAAGCTTGATTTGTCTCGGCTGCGTCAGCAATTTCTTAAAGGTTTCGTTAATATTTGTTATTGAAAAACCATGTCGCTGTTTCACATCTGGTCCCAGCCTTATCGAAGAGGTGACCAGTCTGTTGATGTGAGCGTGTTTTGCTGACCAATTAAACCTGCTGAGCAAGTGCAAAAGTTCTGACCTGCTGACCGTTGTAAATGCCCTTTATTTTTATTAATTTGCGGATTTTCATGATAAAAAAACGAAGGTTTGAACTATTTCTCGTCCTCTGTCAAGGGAGATAGTAAAGTATTCACAAAATAATCAAATTTCAAGACCCGTTCTGGTACATGAGGACCAATCCCTGATACAACGGGTGCTATCCGACAGACTGTTTAACGTCAATAAAAAGCATCATAACCGCCTAATTATTATACCTACATGACATTATAGAATAATACTTGGGCATATCCAATCTAACGCTGAACAAGAAGAAATATATAGAAATATGTATGATATTTACGTGGAAAATTCAAATTACTTTTACTATGTGTATAATAATAATAATAATAATAATAATAATAATAATAATAATAATAATAATAATAATCTTTTATATACTTTTTTTTATCGTCATTAAAAGCATAATTATAAAATTAATAATATCATTGTCATAATTTGTTGTTGTCATTATTATTATTATTATTATTATTATTATTATAGCATTAATACAAATAAGACTTTATTTAATAAAAGATTTGTTCTTCTTATTATTATACACTTATTGGAATGATAAAATAACATATTTCATTTGTGGTACACACAATAAATAAAGAAATTGGAACTTCACACGCAAATAACGTGCATTTTTCTACTTATTCAGTGTTAAATTGGATATTTAAGAAGATATGTCTTAGTATTATTCTATAGCACCATGTAGGTATAATAATTACAATTTTAAAAAATTACTTTCTAAGAGGTTATGAAGCTTTATATTGCCGTTAAACAGTCTGTTGTAATGACACCCGCTATCGCGGATTAATCAGTGTGTTCAGGAATGGATTTTTTCGAAACGCGGCTTGAAATTGAGCTATTTTGTCAATAAGTTACGATCTCCCTAGACAAACGACGAGAAAATGGTCTAACCCGTCTTTTTTTATCACGAAAATATACAAATGGATGAAAATAACGGACATTTATAACTGTCAGCAAACTGATCAGCGTTTTAGCACGACCCTTGTCAAAGTGGTACACATGTACGAACGAACCAATTCAGTCATCTTTCATTTCATTCTACACCATAAAATGATACTTATTGCATTACTCTGTTGTGTTCTACGATGATTTGCTTTCATGACCCCAGTTTCAAGTGTGTGTTTCCGGACCCCAATTTCAGGTGCGAGAAGTAATCACATGATCAATGACTTCCGGGTCCCCAGTTCCCAGGGTTACTGTCAAAATTGTCAGGAGTGATTATCTTATAAAGTACAAATAATATCTTTAAAGTAAAGTGTGTGTTTAATTTCAGAAGGCCAGTTTTTGTTATATTTGACAATATTTTGTGGATAAGAAAATCAGAACCATGGGACCCTAGTTCCAGGGATTTTTGTCAAAGACCTCAGTTTGGCGTTAAAACAAGTGTGTGTGTGTGCGTTTGTAAAAGGTGTGAAACGGGCACATCGGTAAGAATACACACCAACAGACCGGGGACACACCTCGAAACGGGGACGTCCCCGTTCTGTAATAGCGGCAGAAATGGATTGCCACGGTCTTACTTTGTGATAAAAACCTTAAAATAAACGTATCTATGCATGTCCCCGTTTGGTCGGTATTTTTTCACATTGTACTATACACAAAAATACACACGTCCCACTCGACTCAAAACTTCGAGTGTATCAGTCGGAAAACTGAGTCCCCGATTACGCAGTAAAAATTCTCATTGTCTGCTTTGCTGCCTTCTCGCGCCCTTTGTTTCCGAATTACTCACTGAAGATGGCATCAAGAAAATCAAACAGGATTCAAGTCAGGTATGTAAACATCAACACACATGTATTTATATATTTTTCTTCTTAACAAAGACAGCAAGATAGATTATGTGTTTATTAAATTGATAGCCAACCGTTCAATATACTTTCGCCAAATTAGGTCGGAAGCACAGTAAACTGAATACTAGTAAACGGTTTTGAAAATATATTGAACACCACTTTTTTTTACAAACATTGATAAGACTCATGCAGATATTCTGCTGGAAAATTACGATGGGCAAGAGATTATACCTGTTCATCTTTGTTTGGCATGTGATCTTTAACTGTGAGCCTTTCTCATTTCGATAAGAAATACGTGGGAAATATTAACATAGATTTTAGTTAATTCAGATTTGTTTTAATTTCAAGAGTGACCGCTCAAAATGTAACTATTATATGATTGACTTAAAAAAAGTTATATTAAATATTTTAGCTGTCTAATTGTAAGCATGTGTACATTGATTTTAATTTTCATTAACAACTTGCAACAACGGTTATATTTTTTATTCTTTTTATATTCGCTTAAAATACTTGCTTCCATTAAGTTTACCACTACTACTACGGCTACTACAAACCATCATCATCATCATCATCATTGTTGATAAGAAGCATAACAAAGAACAGTCTATATCGTAATAAAGAAAAATATAATAATGGTTACTATTCCTTTCCTACGATAAAGCGCGTTTAAATCAAATCCGACAAAATTCATCTTGAGCTAAAAGGAAAAAAAAGTTTTTGTAAGAACTTGTGCATGGTACCAGTCACGACACCGAACATAAAATGTAACTGTGCAATCTTGCTGAAGTACAAATAATGTAAAGCAAAACATTTATATAATTTTTGCCTGACTCAAACGTAAATTAACCAATATTTCTCTTCCTTTCTTCCATTTCTTCTGTACATTTTTCATATTCTCTACATTTGTTCCTGATTTCCTTCTTTCTCTATCTTTACTTCCTTCATTCTTTCTGTCTGTTGGTCTGTCTTTTTCTTTCTAGGTCACTTGTTTTCTTTCTTTGTAAGAAATCCTGAAACTAATACTGCTCGTCTTTGAAACTTTGAGCACAATTTAAATATTTAGTCACCATGGGTCTACCAGTAATTCACCATACACCCCTAATACATCAGATTTAATTTTAACAGCACTGAAACTGTCAGATTTCTTCTTCTCCTTCTTCTTTTATGTATATGATCCCCCATGATAATAGGAAATTTACTGTTTACACCTGAATCAGAAAAGTCTTTTTAAAATCATAAATGCTAAATCTTATATATATATATATATATATATATATATATATATATATATATATATATATATATATATATATATATATATATATTGCCATGAGTTATACACCGCTAATCTGAGGTACGATTGTAAATATTCCATGATAATGTACATGATCTAAAAGTATATGTATATGAACCGCAGTCTAGTAGCTGGAAATGCTGTCTGTATTTCTACTTGAAGGAGATATCATTTCAGTAATTTGTTTATATAACGGTACATGGCGATAACTATCTGTTTATATGAAAAGGTGGGAATTCTCAACAAGGCGTATAATGCATATGTGCTCCCAAGCCCCCCCCCCTCTCCAAAACATTTACAATGAATAGAAAAAAATAAAAATAAAAAACAACCATAGATTAGCCCGTGAGATAAATAATATACTGATGCAAATATAATGACTATAGAACGCGAATGTCGGAAATTTTTTAGCACTTCCTTCCTTATCCATCCTCTCTTTTTCACGCAAATTTTGGACTGCTGTAGGTCAATAATAAGTTCAGTCGTGGAGTGGCACATGAGTCATAATTTACTTCCCAATTCAATTTTGAATTTGTAGCTTAATTAGTCAGCAAATAAAAGGCATTATTTCCTTTTAATAACAATTTTCTGAGAGACAGACAGACAGAGGCAGACAGACATACAAACAGCAGAAATGTATTAAGAAAATGCTTCTCTTAAAAATGATGTTTGAGCTACTGCGCGTTAGAATGGTGGTGGGGTAGTCAGGTTGTTAATTTTTCGTGAAAACCAAAATATAATATGATCTAATGCACCATACAAAACACTGCTTCTTTTTTGTTTTGAGGTCGAATAGACAAAATGCATCAAGCAAAATGCATCTGGAACGTACCATGTTTTCATGCAAGCAGGGCATCGATAGTGCTGGATTGCATGTGAAATAAATGGATGAATATATAGGTAAGTATAGCGTGGATATACTTTATTTAGGAACATCATACTACCAAATCTAACGTAAAGTTCAAATATTTATTTTTCCAGCGTCAATTCACGTTTCAGGATCAAGGTCATTGTTACTAAAATAGATTTTACCTATGTATTTAATTTCCGAATGATAACTAAGTTATACTAGCGGATTTCAACGCAGTTTGGCATATATTTCCGGTAGCTTTAGAAAGAAGCTTATTGATTAGAGGTCAGCAACTCAAGATTTTGCCTTAGCATTTCATCTCTGGACAAGAACATCATTTTTCAACATTTTTGTTAACATTACTATTTTCTGTAACAAAGAGCCCTTTCTGAATATGGAGTCAGTACCTTGAAGTTCTCGGTCAAACCTTATGTTGACTGGATATCACATACCAATTGCAGTACTCTTATTTCTTGGTGTATATCGATAATATATAGAATAATTTTTTACCTCACTACTGATCATACAAATATGAATTGTTAACTCACCCTTTATCATTACCGACCCAGCTCCCAAAGGAGAATACGTAAAGTCTATGGACGTACAATTTTCCTATGATCATACCCTCGTTTTCTGGGGAAAACAGGCGTAGATATTGTTTTCCATGTAAACAATAAGTTCTTTAAACTTTACCCTATCATAGACGGTTAAAATCACTACTCATTTATGGCCAGTACCAACTGATATTGTATAGTTTTTACAACATGTGCTACTAACAAAGTGCCAGATGATAATCATGAGTATTGTCATTTCAAATCCAAATGTGAGAACAACCAGTACCAAACTTTTGGGAAATTGATAAAAATACGCAACAAAACCGTTTGGTAAAATATAGCTTTTAATGTGTATCTTTCAATCATGATTTCTTGCTGTAAGGTTAGAAATGAGAATTTTCCAAAATTATATCGTAATTTTAATATAAATCAGTAATAATCCCCGTTTCAAGTAACAAATATTACAGACAGTTATATTATACACATATCAATTCTTTCTTTGGAGGAATATTTCAATGCATGTTATAGTAGAAAGTAAATAGTACAAAATTGACAGTAACATTTGTTGCAAGATGGATATTTATGCTATTTCTTATGACCCATAAATGAATCTTGATAAATTCGGGAGTTTGTATTACAAACCATCATTAATCATATTTATTTTTATTTGTTCCAGTAGAATCTGAATCTGAGGAGAAACACATGGACTGGGAAGAGCTGTATGGCAAAATTAAGACCAGGCACATCAAAGTAAGAAATATCCAACATGTAATTCAAGAGCTTCCGTACCTATGCTACCATTTTAAGGTTTGATCTATCTGAACGCCAAATTCTGTAATGTCCGCGTCTTTGCTTGTATATTATCTTTTCTATTGTTCTCCGTATCTTATTGTATTTGTCATGAAGATATATTATGAGTCAAACAGGAAAGAAAATTACCATGTTAACAATCAAGTAATTTTCTTATTAATCGAACGAGTTTTCAAACATGTCAGTAAAATCAATGATTTGTTATGCCTTTTTAAAAATGATAATTATAGACGGCGGTGTCTACTGTACAACATTAATTTGGTGCCTAGTAAAAGGTGCTTTTAATTTTGAAAAAAAAAATATAAAGTCATTTTTTTTATGAGAATCATCAAACTTTGATTTGTACAAATAAGGAGTGATGATGAAAGGTTCTTTTGCAAACTTTATGTATTATTACGAGTAATTTTGAAATGACAGGTACAAGGAGAATGCAGGAAGGAGCAGGAGAAAAACCAGTTAAGAAGATGAAGGTCAATCACCACCCCCAAAAGGGTATCAAAAGACCTTGGGTGCAGGAAGAACAAAGTGCTGTGCTAAACCAACTCAACAAATTCATCCTAACGAAGAGAATTTCTGGAAAAAGGGATATTGAGAACTGCATCGCAAAAGAACCAGCATTGAGCGGTAGAAGTTGGAAAAATATAAAGGACTTCTGCAGAAATAAAATAACTTCTTCTCACCGAAATTAATGATAAATTACTTCATGAATCAGTACAGTGTATATATTTTCCTGACCATACAAATAATGCTGCAGCTGCATTTCCTCCAAAATTTGACTTTTTAGACATGATACCATATGTATGTGTGTTGATATTATACAGCTTGACCCATCAAACAGTAGTCGTGATGGATACCTTTTAAGCAACATTTAGAATGAAGATTGTTAATATGCTACTGAACAAAAGTTAATGAACAAATGTCAGAAAAGGATTTTCTTGTTGAATCTTAGTCAAGTGACACTTTCCATTGACTATATGATACAAGTAAGCTTGCAGTGTTCCGTTAAATCAAAATAACCGTACATGTACATTGAGTAAACAGTGACCATCCAAATAATGTTATCTTCGTAAGTCGTTGATTGTCTGATATGATTTTACAACATAACACAATATTTAGCTTTATTATTTGTTCCTTAACCTTTTCAGTTGAAACATTTTGTTCCAATTTTTACATATTATTGAAACCAACATACTTCCATTATTTTCACATGCGGATGCTTGCGTTTTGTCCGATGGGTATGAACAATGAGATTATAAACTTCTCAAGCAAGTACTTCTGCTCTAAAGACAATTAGAAAGCGAATTGATATTCACAGATATATTTTTACCCAGAAAGTGAAATGTTATTATTCAAGGTATTGTTTTACTTTAGTTTATCATACCAAAGATAAAGTTATTGATTGTTTTATTGATTGTATTACTTTAGTTATCTGTAGAGAACATTGAATAACTCAATCAGCTGTTTTGTGCCATAGAAGGTTCTATTTAAACAATCCTTATATTTTAACGGAGGGTCTACCAACAAAAGGCTGGAACCCTCAGTATCAATTAGTTCCAAACTGCCAACGACAGAGGGTAAAAATGTAACTTAATCTGTAAGGTGTACCTTCGTGGTTGGTTCAGCCTCCGTCTTTGACATTTTTAGCGATTTTGGTATGCATGTTGTGCCTCACAGAAACTGTTCATTGATAAAATCTTAAACTTTTTGCTGTAAAAAAACAAAAAGACATTGAGCAGTTCATATGAAATACAGGTGAAAAATCTCAAATTTTCTCCATATTAATTTGTACAAGTTGAATACAAGTAATTTTGTCAATGAAATATAGTCTTTCTTGCTGAATACCGCATATTACGGTAAAAACCATTGTATAAGATTTAATTAATTTCACCTGCAATTGTTACCTAATTTGGGTTTCAACTGATTCATAGCAATACGTTCATAATGTATTGGTACGGCTAATTCAAGCGTCTTTTTATTTCTGTCGACCTCGTGTAGATCTAGGATAGAAACGATTAATATGGTTGGTTAATATCATGGATTGGTATTTTCTTATTAAGTTTTTGTTTTGTTCGGGTGTACTAAACTTTTTGTGAGAGCATTTGAAGAGAACAGCCAAGACATAAACATCACTATATGTTCTTTTTCTAACTCTTTACTTACCTAACCTGTCGTTCATAGACGGTCTTGTCCGTTTGGCTATGTTTATTAATACAGAATTGGAAAAAAATAATAAAGTACCATGTAGGGAAAAAACTGTTAGCTTTGCTTTAATATCATTGAAAAAATAGAAACGACAAAACTGAATAATTATCATTAGGAAACTGCTTTCCGTGGAAAACGTCATTTTGAAAGCTTCGATGCGCAAAGTTGGATCGCAAATATACAAGAGAACAATATTTAATAATTCTGCGGTGTGTTAATGTTTTTCTGCTGTCAAATATATAACGAACAATGACAATAAAAAAAAAACGAAAAGAAAAAACGGGCAATGATTCGTTTGTTACCGGACTAAGAATATCTGTATATTTTCTCATCATGAATTATATTCCCATTATTTTCTAAAACTCTTTTCTGAAGTACGTCAAACATATCGAAATATTCTTACATACATTGTTGCCCATATCAGGCTCAAACGGGAGCTTTTCTAGCACGACTTCGTTGTGGCCCCTGACACTGAATTGGACTTGATTCATACATTTATTCTGGTAACGTTTATTCAGAACGCTAACATTTTTTTTACATTCTGGTTCATGCAAAAGTGTGGTAGGGTAGGTGGCTTGGTTCATGCTAAAGTGTGGTAGGTTAGGTGGCTTGGTTCATGCAAAAGTGTGGTAGGGTAGGTGGCTTGGTTCATGCAAAAGTGTGGTAGGTTAGGTGGCTTGGTTCATACAAAAGTGTGGTAGGGTAGGTGGCTTGGGGCATTTCATACACACGACTTTCAAAGGTTCGTGTTAAATGAGAACATTATAATACCGAAAGAAAAAAAATGCGGTTGTTTTATACTCAACTGGTTTGTCAACTTACACACAAGTTTTGTGTTTTTATTACGAAATGAATACATTTTGCTGCGCCAAGTTTTTTTTTTTTTCTCAAACCGCTTGTGAATATTTTCATACAGCATGCAGCACGTTCTTTTCGACACAAAGAGACATTATCACTTATGTAGCCTATGTGCTTTTTCAAAATACAAAACGAGTGCAGTTTCATACAAACATACTTGGCGTGATGCTTTTGGGGGGAGGGAGATTAACGGCACTTTTAACACATATTTGCCTATATCATGTCGAGCAAATGGGAGCTATGTGCCTTTCCCAGAGACACTCTGAAGCAGCCGACCAAGGATGATATGGGCGGGTATTGAACCTGCGACCCTTGATTTACGAGACTGATGCTCTACCAGCTGAGCTACTGCTACTTCCTGGCGTGATTAATGCAAAACTAGGAGACATTTTAAGACACACATCCTTGAAGCGGTGCATACAAAACTGTAAATTGTTTATGTACACAACAATTACGTTTTTAAGACCGATCATGCACAACATTTAAAGTTGCTCATATCAAATGGGAACATTTTCATTAACACAACCTTGACGTGTGACATACAGAACGGGGATATATTCATGCAAAAGTCGTTTTATATGCTAAATGATAACATTAATATACACACAACCATAACGTGATGCATACGCAACGGGGTCATTTTATTTCACAAAACATTGATCTGGAACGTAAAAAGTAGATATTTGCAAACATACATCCTTGTGGTACATGCAAAATGAAAATATGTTCATACAAACAGTGTGAATATACAAAATGTGCACAGTTTTATACATGCTGCCTTGACGTGGTACGTTCAAAACAGGGAATTTTCCGAACATACATTTTTGAAGTGTTACATACAAAACGGGGACATTTTCAAACACACAACCCTGAACTTGTACATACAAATAGGGAAAAATTTTATACACACAACACACATGTGGCACATACAAAACGGGGACATTTGGATATATAACATCATTGATATAGTATATACAAAAGGGAAGCATTTTAATACATACAACATGACATGGTACATACAAAACGGGGACATTTTCATACACACAACCTTGACACGGTACATACAAATTGGGGACATTGTCATACACACAACCATGAAGTAGATCGCCATCTTGCACAAGTTGAGATAGAGACGTGACATTGGACTCTCTCAAAGGATCGAAATAATGGGTATAACTATTGAACTGTGGCGAGCCAGAATTGGCACGTTTGTGCAACAGAGTAGGGTGAAAGCGAGGATGTCGGTATTGAGGCTGGGAAAGTCAGGTATCTCTATCACTTTGAGACTTTTGCTGGCAATCGGGTTGTTGTTAGTAGTGAGCGGTTCAGTAAAGCAAAACCCTGGACCGGGGCCCAATAAAGGAGCTGGGACGAGACAAACTAGACTATCAGCAGCAGAGTCAGGAACAGTTAGGATCGAGAATACCACAGCCTCACAGCAGTCAACAACATCATCAGCAGCAATCGATCTTAACGAGGCCCTGACAAATATTTTAGCGGAACTGAAAACTATGAACAAAAATAACGCAGAGCTTAACCAAAAAGTTAATGATCTTTCTCAGGATCTAAGGCAGGAGAATAAGGTGCTCCGAGAGCAAAATTGGAAATTAGGCAATCGGGTTAAACAAATGGAAAAACAGATGGATATAATTGAGGCTCAGTCTAGAAGAAACAACCTTATTTTTCATGGTTTATCTGGTACAACAAACGAAAGGTGGGATATATGCGAAAAGAAAATCAAAACTTTCCTACAGGACACTCTTCATATAGACGACGCACAAACTTTCCCAATCAAGAGGGCACGTAGGCTGATGTCTAAATCCCAGGGCATGCAAGGCATGCAGAGCAATCAGACTAATTCCCCAATCATAGTGAAGTTCACAATGTACAAAGACAAAGATCGTATCCTTCATGCTGCAAGAACGGCAATCAGTAAACAGAGTGGTTATCGTGTAACAGAAGACTACACTCAACGTATAAGAGAGGAGAGAAAATTCCTGTACAATTTTATGACGAAAGAAAAGAAGAATGATGAATACGCAACAATCGGATATAATAAACTAATTCTTGGAGGGCAGGTTTACATGTATGACTGGGAGAAAGAGGATGTATGCTCGGTTGGAACTGCGCGATATTCAGAACGGAGAACCTTAACACCGAATACCACGCATACGGTAAACCAACAAGCCAGGAACGATTTGGTTGGAGCTAAAACAAACAACGAAGAACAGGACTAGGGAGTAGGTCAAGGGCACTCTAATGTAAATAATGACACTGATTTGTGTACAAAATGCATTTCTTTCTTGTGCTGGAACATCGAAGGACTTTAAAAATATAAGTATGTATTTGAATTTACCTCTTATTGTATGCGTTTTGATATAGTAGGTTTCTGTGAAACATGGGGTATGTCGGATGAAGAGTTTCATAATTTGTGTGTGTCTTTTGTAGAAATGTGTAAAATGTTCAATATAAATGTACTTAATGGTAGACTTTTCATTGACAAGGATGGGAATGTAACATGCATTGCAAACAATGGCTTCAGCATAGTTGATTATTTTGTAGCATCTACAAAGTTGTTTCCCTTTATAACAAACTTTGGCATCGATGACAGAGACGAATCGTCCCATTTTCCAATCTACTGTAACATGAAAATTTCGGATAAATTAAATAAATGTAGCAAAATTAATCAGATTTCAAGTGATTGTGCATATAATCAATTTGCCAGTGAAGATGGCACACAGGATCACTTTGAGAGCGATGACGACGAGAATAATGGGCAATTCTTTCGGATGAAGGACACAAATAGAGAAGCTTTTCTGCAACGTTTTGAGCAGAAATTTAATGAACATTTACAAGATATAACTGATTTATTCATTTAAATATCAACAAATGTGTAAAAAAAGTTTGGGTCTGTATATAAGGAAATTTGTGTTGAAATGCAGACAACTAAGTTCCAAGCTTCACGGCAGAGCTTACAACCACTATGGTGGGATCAAGAATGCGATAAGGCAAAAAAGGAAAAATTTACACTCTTAAGAAAATACAGATTCACAAACCAAATTACTGATCTAGACGCATATATTCACAGCAGAAAAGTTTTCAAAAGCTTGTGCCAAGTGAAGAAATCATTATATGAAAAATCAAATAGAGATAAACTTGTACAATCAAGAAATGACCCCAAAAAATTCTGGCAAGTATTAAAAGGAAAATACAATAATAAGGTAAATGTAAGAGCATCTAAAGTAACAAAGAATGACTGGTTAGTTTATTTTCATTCTTTATTAACGTCGAACAGAGATGAAAATATTAATGACGAGGAAGGAACCCCAATAAATGTGCTTAACAGTTTCGAATTGAATAAGCCAATTACAAATCAAGAAATAATTGATAGCGTTCGCTCTTTAAAAAATAAAACTCCTGGTCCCGACAAGATTCCGGTCATTTGTTACCAGTTAACTTTACCATGCATTGTTACATTTCTTAATGTGCTCTTTAATAAGATCCTTGAAACAGGGGAGTTCCCAAAGGAGTGGTCAAAAAGTATAATTTGTCCGATTTTTAAGAACGGGTGCATGAATGACCCGAGCAATTACAGAGGAATCTCCCTAATAAATGTAATATGCAAAATATTAACATCTATATTGAATAAACGGTTGTATAGTTGGGCAGAAAGTAATAATCTAATAGACGAATCTCAGGGAGGTTTTAGAAAACACTACAGTGCCTTTGATAATATATTCAGTTTGCAGGCAATTGTTCAGAAGTATATATGTAAATCTGGCGGTAGATTTTACTGTTTATTCATTGATTTTTCAAAAGCTTTTGATCGTGTACAACATAATAAACATTGGTTTTCTCTTATACAAAAAGGTATTGATGGAAATATCTTACAAGTTTTAAAAAATATGTATTGTTGCTTAAAAAGCTGTGTACGAACACCAAATGGACTAATTAAATATTTTAACTGCAATGTGGGAACAAGACAGGGATGTGTTCTAAGGCCAATTCTTTTTAGTCTTTTTATTGATGATCTAGTTAAAATGCTGCGATCAAAGTGTAATAAGGGTATTTTCATCACAGAGAATATACCAGAAATCTTTGCCTTGTTGTATGCAGATGATGTGGCTAATTGTGCAGAAACTGTACGATTATTGCAACAACAAATCAATATCACTGATGAATTCTGCATTGAAACAGGAATGGAAATTAATCTAGCAAAAACAAAAATCATAGTCTTCCGAAATGGAGGCTATCTGAGAAACTATGAGCATTGGCATTATAGAGACAATCCTATTGAAACGGTGTCTGTCTATAAATACATGGGGTTGCTCTTCACACCGAGGTTGAGCTGGACTAAGGCAAAAACTACGTTGGCATCACAAGCACTGAAAACTGTATCTAGAATTTTTAGATATCAACAAATATTTGGAAGATTACATGTACATGATATATTCAAAATATTTGATGCTATGGTGAAACCAGTATTATGTTATGGCTCTGAAATATGGGGGTATGAATATTCACCAGAAATCGAAGCAATTCAGCACACATTTTGCAAAAGATATCTTAACGTACCGATTACAGTGAATAATTATGTTAGTCTTGGTAAATGTGGGCGATACCCTCTAAGTACAACTTATATGTTCAGATGTGTAAAGTACTGGACTAAAATTATACACATGGCGACAAACCGCTATCCCTCCAAATGTTATAATATGTTAAAAAACCTGGATGATGCAGGTAAAAGGACATGGGCTAGTAAAGTTAAAAACTTCTTATTCTCCCATGGTTTTGGTAATGCATACCTAGCACAAGAAATAGGTGACACAAACATTTTTCTATCTATGTTCAGACAACGCTTATTTGATTCCTCGTTTCAGATCTGGTCAAGTAAAATAAGCGAATCTACAAAAAATGTTTATTGTAACCAGTACAAGTCATTATTGGATATTGAGAAATATTTAACATTAGATTTACCTTTCATTTTCAGAAAAGCTTTGGCATCTTTCCGATGCTCTAAACATGATTTAATGATCGGACGAGGAAGACACTCTAAAATTGGAAGAGATCTAAGAGTTTGCAAATTATGTCTTAAAGATAATAACAAGGTTGTAGAAGATGAGTACCGCTTCGTATGTATATGTAATTCTTATACCGAGTTAAGACGGAAATATTTCGACGAAATGTATTATATGAACCCGTCTGTATATAAATTTATATGTCTAATGTCCACTCAGAAATATATCAAAATTTCTGTATTTTGCTTTTAAACTAAGAGATGAATTGTTAGAAAGTATCAATCTCAACACCTAAATAAGTGTATTTTATAATATTGTTTATGCCGCACTGTGTATCTCACTCTGTTCACTTTGATATGTATTATGGGCCAGAGGCCTTAAGTACTGAATAAACATTCTGTTCTGTTCATAATAGGATATTTTCATACACACAACCTTGTTGTGGAGCATAAAAAACGGGGACATTTACATACACGGAACTTAGCCTTAGCCTTTCATATACTAGACAAGGATATTTTCATACGCACAACCTTGAAATGGTACATGCAAAACCTGGACATTTTCATACACGCAAACATGGCACGGTACATACAAAACAGGAACATTTTTATACACACAACGATGATATAGTACTTACAGAATGGGGACATTTTCATATAAATATTAAAACCGCTGAAATGAGATATTTTTTTGTATCAACACATTCTTGATATGTTTCATACCAAAGAGATATTATCTTGCATTGATTTAATAATGAAGTGGATTCTTAAGGCAAATTTTATTACACAAAGCTTAAAACTGTTTGTTATTTTGTGTGACATTTTAAATTCTAGAATGTATTCATGTCAGTAAAATTATTATTACTGAACATCTGGCATGCGGATCTTTGATTATTTCCAATCGAAAATAAGAAACACATTTTCTGTATTTCACAGTTATGACGAGGCGGTTTCTTCCAAATCATGGACATACAATTTCACTTATATATACATGAAGTGTAATACAAACATTGAACATGAAATTTCAGTTTTGTTTGTTAATATGGAAGGGAACTACGTACATGCGTTGATTACTGCATTATTTGGATTAATTTCACAGTTATGTAGAATCACAATATATATTTATGGAATGTCACCGATTTGACTGTATAATTTCTGACACTTTGTGTATATTTGTGTGTCCCCGTTCTGATGGTAAAATTTCTGATACATTATTTGTTGGAAATTAACTACAAATCGATTGCAAAAGACATACATATCAAATCAGATCTTTATCTCCCGAAGTTTGTTAAAATAAAGATGTCCCCGTTTTTATGGCAAAAATCTTATGTCCCCGTTTCGTAGGTTTTACAAGAATGTGTGTGTGTGTGTGTGTGAGAGAGAGAGAGAGAGAGAGAGAGAGAGAGAGAGAGAGAGTGAGAGAGAGAGAGAGAGAGAGAGAGAGAGAGAGAGAGAGAGAGAGAGAGAAAGAGTCAATATACCCTTCTCCGCATGTAGCCCTGTAGGCAGGTTAGAAATAATGGAAATAGAATAATGTCTCTGGAAAAATTTAAAAAATTTGGCATCGTCAAATGGGCCCATGCATATATGGACCTTTATACACTTAAATTAGGTCTACACAAGTCGTAAAAACTAAAATATACTGATGCCATGTGGTTTTGTTTTTAAATACGGTCCACGTCGTTTTTTGTTGCTTGGTTCCATTTCAGTTGTTTGTTGATCTTGTTTTACTGAAGAAAAGTTTGCAACTGACGCACGGTTGTCTAATGTTAATTTGCTCAGCAGCTGATTTGACCTAATTCACTAGTGCGCAAGGATGAAAGCAGTTTTTTTTTTATCGCGTGATCAAAATGTACATGCGAGAGTAGCGATGCTGGCGCTTCTTTGATTGGCTGATTTACAGGATTAGAGGGCAACTCAAACTTCGAAAGATGGTGGTCGAATCACAACTGGCCTCGAAAGTGTGTACCATGGATAGTTCCTACTTTGATAGTTTTCTTCCAGTATGATAAAAGTTTACAATGTTTACCAAAGGCCCATTTGGTTTGGCCAAGTGAACGCGATAGCACACGGCTATCTGTTATATTGAATACTTCTCTGCTAGATGAAGAGGGATTTGCACAGATAATTGATCAACCCTACGTCGGCGGGTCATTTTTGCAGGCAGTAAGTATCCTCGAACTGCCCTGTTGTTTCGTGTTCTTAACGTGAATTTTAACGGTTGCATTATAATATTGTGAGAAACTATTAAATCACCATAGAATGTGTTCAACTATATCTACTTAATTTATTCATCGCTGAAAAATGTTAATCAACTCGATATTTCCTTTGCGAGCTATCATTTTTTCTGAGTGTCAAAATTTGTCTATTTCCGAAAGGTCATCCATGGTTCGTGCCCCTGAAATAACGCCACGTGATGTAAGGTCGTTTATAATGTCTCTGTATTTTCATTAATTGCATTTGTTATATATTTCATTGGTTTCGTACACGTATTGACTGCAATAAAACATATAAAAAAGTATGCCAAAAGTAAACAAAAAATATAAGAAAATAGGATGCATTTTTAAATTATTATTTTATTTTCAAGCTATTTCGATATAATTATCGTTTTTAACGATACGCTGAACTTTGAAAAGATTTTTTTTTCTTCATGCTATGTCACAACAACCCCCCCCCCCCCCCATCCACATTACAATAAATTAATAATCCAATAAAGAATTTCATACTGCATACTCTTCCATTGGATTTATTTTTTTCTAACATGATATAGGAAGTGCATGTTATAGAAACGAAGTTTATACATTGCTTTTGCCGTCTGAGAAATCTGTCGTGGATTTCCTACTAATAGAATGGTAAAGAAAACCAACATCTGAACAGCGGCCCTGGCTTGAACAGCTAACACTCACGCCAGGGCCACAAACTTGAGGCAAATATGGCATTAGTAAAATTGGTCATTTTCATTGTGTTTTTTCAGTTTGAATTGTAGTAGGTATTTAAATTTCATTTCATCGAATATTTCTTAATCAACACTTACTGTCATTGTCCACGAACGCTATTGACTCAGTTGATGAAGTCAGGATCTCAAAACAAGCGCGTGAGGTCGCACAATTCAATGATGAGCACAAAGTTAGGAGGGTTGATGATTCTTAATTTATTATTATTATTAGTAGTAGTAGTAGTATTTTTATTATTGTTTCTAGTTTTAAACATTCTTCTTCTACATTCTGTATTCTACATTCTGTATTCCCCCCCCCCCCCCCCCGAAAGAAAAACTTGTTAGTCGTTCATATTTTTCCATACATAGTAAAACTGTACAGATAAGGTCCAACCATTTGGGGGGGCTGGAGGGGGGATGTGTGTGTGCTTGGAACTCTCTTTCGAGCTGAGAGATTTTTTTTATCTCAAGAGAATTTATTATTTTCAACTAATATAATGGATATATTAGGATTTTTTCTTCTTGTTGCTATGAATCAAAGCAAGAGAATTTTATTCAAGGTATTTGAGAGCTGGAACTTGTTTATTCCAAAATCCATTTCCCACCCCCATGCACCACCATAAATGGTCGGTCCTTAAATACCAAATACAAAATTGGAAATGTAAGACATACTCAAAAGCCTAAACTTTCAAAAGTTTAAATTGAGAAGCTATACATCATCAGAGCTGTCTGTAGTGAGGGTCAGGATGTGCTGGCCTGCTTCGAGGGCCTCCACTTTGTGTTTATGGACACTTGATCATTTTCCCAAATTGTATCAAACGTTTTCTTCATTTATGTGTTCATTTTAGAAATGTATCTCCCGACTTTAGATTAAAAATCCTATAGAGAGCTCATACTACAGAAAATTTACAGCACATAATTTGTATTTCCTATATTGAGAGGACAAAATTAAAACTAAGAATCAAATATACTGCTAAAAGGAAAATTATGCTTTGAAAACTAGAAGTCTGGGAGTTCTATAAATAAAATGTTATACATGTTACAAATCTGCTCAAAATTTACACTATTTTCTCCAAATTGTGATAGACAATCAAGCAACATTTCTTTACTTGTACAAGGTTTGCTGTTAATGCCCTTTTGACTCTGTGCTGATAGTCTAATAACTACAAATAGATTCTTAATGTACTCATCAGATTAGAAACAATATGATCCTTTATTTAATGCACTAATATTTATATAAATTTGGCAAATCATAATTTAATTAAAATGATTTCTTTTTACACTGAAGCCTTGTGATAAAATTAATTTGCTTGATTGTATTAAAGCTGATTATGCTGTACAAGGTATACATTTTGTTGTTATCGATCCACAGGTTACAATATATTAAAATACAAACACTTGATTTGTTTTAAATTCAAGGATTTCCTACTTGTGTTGCTGAATGTAAATTGTTTCAAAAATGTAATGTCTGTTTAATTTTTCTGCTGTTAAAATGTATCCTTTGAATCAGATCGTTGCAGTTAATTATAGTCTTTACATTGCCATTGCAGTCCATTGATTGCCAATTTTTAACCATTTTTTGACATCATTAAATATGTAAATCATTTACACACTGGCCACTCCAACCGTTTATATTCCATGTTTTGTTCCATTGCTATGACATCATTTCAATATTCTTTGAGTGTTTCTCACTATCCATTGATTTTGCCATTGTTTCTCATTTTTGTGACATCCCAAAAATGGTCCATCTCATTAACATATTTTGGCTCAAATCAATGGTTTTTCAATGCTTTTCTAATGGAGTTTCAATGATTTTTTTAATGGAATTTCAATGGTTTTCTGCATTCTTTGTTCCAAGCACAAATCTGAGCCATAAAATGGTGAATCAATGGATTTTCAATGGCAAGAATTTAAATTGAAGTACAATGGCATTTCAATGCATTTCATTTTACTAAGGGTAAACTAAGTTTAGCGCAACATGCTTAGTGACAGTGAATGACATATATACATGTATACATCCATGTGTTTTACTACAGTGGATTCTATGGTGTGTTGTATAGGCCATATGTAGGGAAATAGTTGACACTTACTGTACAATTAGTTATATACATATTGGTGGTGCTTTTGAGACATTTTTTGGTATATGTGATAAATAGTCATTAATGTTTTGTGTGTGACATTTGAACACTGGGTAAGTTTGTTTTTATAGTCTTACAAGTGTATTCATTTGCAAAGACATGGGGTGCTTTAGAAAGCAGGATATAAGTGAGGCGATTTAATGTAGTCGGTGTTGTACATGGGCCACCAATTAAAATATTGACCTACTAACATGGCATAGGTGATGTGCAACAAAATGATATCGAAACTAGCATAGTATTTATGTTTATATATCACTTTATGGTAATTACGTGAAATATCATATTCCCAACAATAATTTATACAGGTCCGGGCTGAATGGGCATGGTAATTGTTTCTCCATGCATAGACAAGTACCTTCAACTGCACCGGTGTTGTCATAGTGTGGTCATTTCAGTGGAAAGAAACTATCATAACAGCAGAAATTAACAGATAATGGATAGGTAACAACTGTACTCTTCCTCTTTCTGGAGTCTGGAATGGAACCTATCAGCACAAAGATGTGAAGTTGGTGTATGATTGAAGACAGTGAGAATGCCTCTTGCTCGTTGTAATATGTGTATTCATGGTAATTGATGGCTCACTAATCAACAATCCTTAAGTTTTTTGTTCTTCACATATAGCATCTCGTGTATTTCTTACACAATAGTAAATATGTTTCACCTCCTCACAATCCAGGCCCTTTTTCTTTTCCATAAGTGTTTTAGAGCTGGGAATTACTAAAAATTTGGTACCGCGGTATTTCTGAACATACCGTTATACGTACAATCGTATACCACAATTATATTAGAGACCAACAATTTTATGTTCTGAGGCAGGGGCCTGACACTTTTTAAAAAAAAGTTGTGTCTATTAATAGCTGGAAAAAATATCTTGCTCAGATATATCAAAATAACACCATATTATATCCATTTTATTATATACTTAAGTGTGAAATATAGAAATTTATTGGCCCAGTAATTTTTATATTTTTTCTTTCCTATATTTTCACATGTGAAAAATATATCCTTATATTTTCACATGTGAAAATATAAGATTTTCCATCATGCCATGCGATGCTTGATTGATTGTGCCTACAGAAGTTATACTTGCAGCAATAAAAACGAGCACTTTATGAGCTAGAACAAATAAATATAAACTGTATTACATTTCAGACATGGAAACTAATTTTTGCTGAAGAAATTTGACTCCACGCCATTCACGTCTCTATGAAGTTAGTTCCCCTTACTTTCTTAACAACAGTGATAAACCCCGCTGTGATGCATTGCTGAATCGGACTTGCTTTGTGGTCAGATATGAACAAATAGTTTACAAAATGTCAAAAATGTAATTTCCTTCGACAGATTAGGTCATCCCAATTTTACCTCTGTCTTAAGTCACTGATATTTATATTATAAGCCTATGAAAGTGAGGGAATTTACACAAAGGAGGGTGGGGTGTTGTGCTGAAGAGTGAGTTGAATCTTCTAAGATTCAGTTCTGGAGAAAGTTTTGTATATAATAAAAAGAAACTTTTCTTTTCCTGCGTAAATATGGATATTATTCCTCTTGATGCACCAAAAACGATATATTTTAACTCCTAGCTTCGCCACTCGTTAAAATATGACGTTTTTTGTACCACACGATGAGATATATCTGGTATTAACGTAGCAAAAGAAAATATCCTATATTTATTAAATACTTAAGTGTGAAATATAGAAAAATATTTGTGAAATAATTAGATTTGTAAAGAAAAAGAATTTCCTAGATTTTCCTCACTGGTTATTCTAGCTATTTAAAAAAGACATTGTATATCTTAGGTATTATTAAAAGAACTTTGAATTCCCTTTATTTTGGTGTATGATTGATGGGTGTAATTTGGGTTATAGAGTATACAACTTGGTCTTACTTCAGATGTGCACCTATCAAAAAACTGCTATCTCTGCTTGGTCATTTTCACTTCCTGGACTTCAAAGGTTAATTGAAAAAAAAAGAGCCGATAACTTTTTTTTTACTTTTTATATATTTTGTAATTGATTCATTATACTCTGAGAAGCTGGTATTGCCTACTCTGGCAAAATTTGTTTTCCCTGTTTTAATAACTACTAAAAATAGTGTACTTTGGACTAATTCAGGCTGATTTTTTTAAGCACAAGGGGGCGGCCATTTTTGTCGACCGTGTACTTATATCATGTACATTTTCCACAAGTATAGTATGTAAAGAAATTTCAGTCACAGTACATGAAAATATCATATAGGTATGCCAACATTTTCTTCATTGTGCATGTTGCAAATTCAAACAACTTCACCTTGAATCTGTTACTCTCTCAGAAGTACATAATATCTGTAGAGCGCTTCCTATATTTTCACATGTGAAAATACAAGATTTCCCATTATGCCATGTGACGCTTGATTGTGCGTGCCTACATGAAGTTATACCTGCAGCAAGAAAAACGAGCACTTTCTGAGCTAGAACAAATAAATGGTAACTGCATTACCTTTCAGACATGGAAATTAGTTTTTGCTCAAGAAATTTGTCTCGACGCCATTCGCATCTCTATGAAGTTATTTCCTCTTACCACCTTGACAGCAATAATTATGATAAACCCCCTGTAATGCATTGCTCAATCGGACTTGCTTTGTGGTCAGATTGAGTAAAATAATGTACAAAATGTCAAAAATGTAATTTACTGCAAGAGATTAGATTTTCATAATCCTACCGCGGTCTTAAGTCGCAGATATTTATCTGATCAGCCAATTAAAGTGAAGTGTATTTACAAAAAGTGGGTGGTGGGTGGGGTGGTGCACTGAAAAGCAGGGCCAATGCGAACCTTCAGCCGTACCCCCCTCCTCCTTAACTTTGGAAAATAAATATTGTGTATTAGTATGAAGAAAAATTCTGCATCTGTTTTTTCTTTTTCTATTTTTAGACACTTAATATCTTCTATTTTACGCCATTTCTCTTTCTTTTTTTATTCATTCAGTTTTTCCAATTTTGCCGCCCTAGGCGATAGCCTAGTTTGACTACTGTTTAAACCAGCCCTGCTAAAAAGTGAGTTTAGTGTTCTAGTCTTTGATTCGGGAGCAACTTTTATATATAATAAAAAGAAAGTTTTCTTTTCCTGCGTAGATACCGGATATATTTCATCATGTAGTAAATCATATAAACACTAAATAAAGGTGCTGATATGCCGTTTATACATACTGTGGCGAGATTGCAGGGTATAAAACTTGCAGAACATAAAGCATTATGAACTGAACACGACCCCTTATCGGTAAAATAGCTCACACTGAGCTAGTGTTTTATCTGTTTTACCCAGACCACTGACGTTAAATAAAATTTCTTGGATCTCACTCTAAATTTCTTTTTTGAATTGCCCGTGGACAAGTGCATTGCAAACTTGAGCATGCCCGAGCCGAATTTGAGCTTGTCCCAGGAGTCGGGCAAGTGGATTTGTAAATCCTTGCAGTTACATACATTAATGAATGTATACAAACATAGACACATGCATACATACATACTAATTTATTAAATAACTAGACTACCCTAGTTATTAAAATTATTGTGTTTTTAAAAGAAGGTCCTTACTGTATACTGACACATGCATTTACATACATACATACATACATACATACATACATACATACATACATACATACATACATACATACATACATACATACATACATTCATACATACATACATACTAATTAAGTAACTAGTTATTAAAATTATTGTTTTTAAGCTGAAGATGCTAACTGTAGTTATCTCCAGAGAGCATAGTCTGTGAACAGTGTATTTATTTTGATATGTTAAGATAATTCCTGACTTTCAAATTGTACTACTGCTGATTTTATACAACCAGTCTGTGTGATTCTTATTCCCGACCCATCGTTACTCTACATTTTAATAGATCTATCTGAATGTTCTAATCACCTCACATAGTGCACAATATTAAAGTAGAACTCTATTAAACAACAACAATAACAAGAACGACAGTAATAATTATAATAAGAACATGAAGACCACAAGTAACAAATACTACTACTACTACTAATAATACCACTTTCCTTAGCAAAGGTGAGTAAATTAATATATATTAATTGATCTGCATGTACCTTGAACTCTTGATAGGTGAAAGACCAACTGTAGAGAAATCAATTTACTGACTACAGCATATACAAAGGCAAGTTTCTCTTTGTTAAATCCTTGGAATTTTGGGCACATTCAGGAGGCAAACACATACTGTATATAATGCCCACCCCCCTTCCCTTATGTCTCCATTCTTTTTAAAGAACTCTTAAATATGTATAATTGGACAAAGTTTAATTTTGGCATAAGTATGTTTTCATTTATTTATGAATGCAAAGAATCAAATGTGTATGTTGTGTAACAGCTTAAGATATTGAAGTTCATATGGAATTTGAAAGCTAAGACACAGACTCAAAGTCAGGGTTCCCGCGGGTCATGGAATCCTGGAAAAGTTTTGGAATTTAAAAAATAAATTTCAAGGACCTTGAAAAGAAATGGAATTTGTCAAAACCTTGCACAATTTTGGAAAAGTCATGGAATTTCTGACAATGGAGTTAATTCTGAACTAATGTACATGAATGCCAAAATTTTTTTAACAATGATTAAATGAAGTAGATATAGTTGAACACTTTCTATTGTTATTTAAATAGATTCTCACAATATTATAACTAACGCATTAAAATTCACGTTAAGGTCACGAAACATGGCTGTTAGAGGATATATTTACGGCACACAATTTACCTATCAGTCACACATGTACTATATAAAACTAGGGATAGGGTTAGGGTTAGTTTTATATAGTACATGTATGACTGATAGGTAAATTGTAAGCAACAATACGAGCCCCTGTGATTTACAGTAACGCTAACTGTTATCACGTTACTGTGTACTGGCTTAAGCATGGCAAGACAATTTAGTTGCTAATTTCAAGCAGCATAAAACCATTAACATTCTTTCGGTTGGCTTCAGTGTTCGATATTTGTCGAGGTGTATTATACTATGTGTGAACAGAAGTAATTCCGACAGGATTAAGAAATTAATTGATTATTGTTGGGCTATTAAAGACCTCAATCACCATAAAACAATTAACATTTTGATTCTCTCCAGAGGGTATGTTCTGCTTCGGTGCTTAAAGTTGTTGAGATGGATTAGAGTCTATACTACGTATGATCAAAAGTAATTTGAACAGGATTAAAGATGTTAATTGATTATGGTTGGATTACTCAAGAGCTCAAGTGACATACAACAGGTTTGGTGTGACTTCGGTGTTTAAAGTTTGTCAAGATGTCTAAGCGTGTGTTGTCTCCCAATGCCAAAACACCAAAATCTAAGCAACAGAAATATCACGCAAAATTCAGTGATGGATGGAAACGTGAATTTCGTTGGTTGGAATCAAGTTTGTAGGGACATGAATATGCATTCTGCTCTTCCTGTAAAACTGATTTTAAAATATGTTACAGTGGCAAGAATGACATCACGCGACATGCAGAAACAACATCTCGTAAAAGAATATTAACCACGACAACAAATATGCCGTCACTGAAATCCATGTTCGCGGAATCTGCATCAAATATGGATACAGTTACAGGTTCCGAGACACTATTTGCCAACTTTATAGCTGAACATAATCTTCCGTTTCTGGTCGCAGATCATTTTTCAAATCTAGTGAAAATAATGTTCCCTGACTCAGAAATCACGCAAAAGTTCTCATGCAAACGGACAAAAACTACTCAGATAGATTCTGAGGAAAATTCAGGCTGACTCCAGAGGAAACCTGGATTCAGTAACCGTACATCATCTATTAAGTGTTAAGATCAACAATGATGAGGACTGCCACTACTATAATCCAGGCATTGATCTCCTAAGAAATGACAAAAATGCTTGTGGTACATATAATGAGAGTATGAATGACAACAAGGTACTGCGAAAGGACTGATTTGATGAGATGTGCATATTTTAATATTTAAAAAATGTAAATTTGTTCAATAGTTGTAATTTTTGTCTTTTTGCATGCTCAAAAATCGGGTAGATGAAAATCCTCACTTTTTTGATATCAAAACTCCTGGCCAGATTTTGGAAATCTCCTGATCTGTCCTGACCTGACCTGTCTTTTCTGTCTCATGTATGATAGCATTCTCTATTCTCTATACATGTATAACATTTAAGGTTTCCCATTTCAGTGTCAGTAAGCCTTAATAACATTCTCTATTCTCTATGTAACATTTAAGATCACCCATTTTAGTGTCAGTAAGCCTAAATAACATTCTCTATTCTCTATGTAACATTTCTTATAAATGGCTGGTATGCCAGTACTCCAACTTGTTTTTTCTTTCACTGACATTAGTGTAAATCTCCTGTTCCTTCTGAATGCATATAATTATTGTCTGTGACATTTTCTCAAATGAATGTGCTGTTAATTGATCTTAATCAGGTTTGTTTTTGATTTGCTTACAACTCAGACGAATGTGATGTTAATTGATCTTAATCAGGTTTATTTTTGATTTACTTTACTATTCAGATGAATGTGATGTTAACTGATCTTAGTCGGGTTTCTTTTTTATTTGCTTTACTATTCAGATGAATGTGATGTTACTTGATCAATTAACATCACATTCATCTGAATAGTAAAGCAAATAAGGTGATAAAGACGACTGAAAGTGTTCAGTTTATTAGTATTTCTGTTGTCATTCTCACAACTCTTTCTATCAGTTAGAAAATTATGAGATATCAGAAACATATACATGCTTAACAAAGCTGAGACATTAAGGGAATATTTTTGGTTTAATTTAAGCCAAATGATGAAGCTTTCTATCCACATAGCATTACATATGTTTTGCTAAGCAGCACATCTGTTTAATCTATCCAGAACTTTTCAAGGATTATATATGCTATTGTTGAAAGCTTTTGACACAATCCCCAGCAGTATTGTGCATCACCAGAGTTCAATTTGATAATACTGGGAGTGACTTCTTATTGCCCACACAGTGACTGTTATTTAAATGTTACTCAATACACAACACCTATGCATTTTGAATACTTGCAGTATAAAAAGTTCAAGTGCTTGTCTACAGAACAACATTAAAACATTCATCGGATGCAGTTTATTATATGATTCTGCAGATATTTCCCTGAAAAGTGATTCATTACTACTTTAAGCACAGTAACTCATTTGATAAAGTGATTGGCATGGTCCCCTTAAATTTAACCTTGAGGATGTTTGGACCCGTTGATGTATAAGGCTGGATAAACACTGACAGGCTACCTGACATCATCAGATCATCTGTCATCCTTCAGATCATCTGTCATTCATCCTTCTCCATACTCAGAGAAATTTCAGCTTCATTAAGAGTCTATTGCTAAAATTAAATTGCTTTTTATTTTCAGATTTGAGTAACAGGGAATTACATAATGGCTGCTGTACGGGAGTATGCAAATGCGTGGAAAAAAATCATCAGAGGTGATAGGTTTATATAATTTGCCATGCTATATCTTTATTTCTATTTGTTTATTTATTTATCCATCTGTTTTTAGATATTGTCAGCAATCTTTCAATTCTTTGAGTTCATCTGTATGTATCCTTCTGTTTCTATCTAACTCTTATCATATCTGACATACCGGTAATATCTGTGCTGTGCACTTAAAAAATTATTATTTGTGTAAATTTCATGAGGTTAAGTCCATCATAAAAAGTGCACACAAATTTTAACATAAATAATATACCCATCAGGTGTATGTACATGCTAGAAGAGCTATCTCCCTTTGCTAGAAGAGCTATCTCCCTTTGTCTATGTTGAAGCTTCTCCACTTTGGAGATGAATAAAGCATTATGCAGGGGGGAACAGTTGCAATATTGACCAGCAAGGAAAATGTCAAGAAAATGAAATCAACCTTTTTTTTCTTCATTTTTTTCCATGTAAAAACGGGGCTACTTACAAGAACATTCACTTGCCTGGCAATTAATTTTATTTCTTTGGGTTAGTTGGGCTAGGGAATATCATCCCAGGCATATGTTAAATTCTTATTTGAGACTAATGTAACTCATAAATTTAAGAGGTAACGAGATATCGGACCTGAATAGGGATAATTCCTTGAATATTAGGATGTTCTAGATGGGTTTTAGCAGCTGCTTCCTTTCCTTGAAATTTGCTGGGATTGAGAAATGTTTTCTTTGGTTAGTTTTGACCAGAAAGAGGAGTGTGTGCTCATTATGACATGTGCAGGCATTGCATCAAATACTGTATTTACAGGGAAAAACTGTTTCCTAGCTCATCTAGCCCAGAGAAGTCAAAATCATTGTTGGGCTAGTGTAATTTAATGTAAGTAGCCCAATTTTTATGTGAATAAAGAACAAAAATTCAAATTTTAAGATCATTTTGCTCATTTTCTTGCTGGACTAGTAGGTCCATATCTGAATAGGGCAAGTTACTAATTCACCTTGTTGCTATAAACAGAAATGATGTCATTTTGATTTACCAACTACACCTTGTGTACACCACCATATTGCTTTCGGACAAACTGAACAAGATTGGAGTGTACACAGTGTGATGCTTATGCTAATCTAAATGTATGTATTATACTCTTTGAACTAGGTTCCTCTACTCATACAACACACAAGGATAAGATAAAACTAGATTTAGTAGATTAAACAAATTAAAACTTGTTTTATGGCTTTTAAGTCCTCTAATTAGGGGAGATTGGTAATTTTTGTCCTAAGAAGAAATTTGGTATTGTTCTGTTTAATAAAAACAGTAAATAAAACCCCCATTCAGAAGTAACCTCCATTTATTGTTGTAAATTGTATCATGTATATCCCTTCCTGGTTTCAGTAAAATTAGAATGTTCATTTGTGAAATGTTATGGTCATTTATTATCCTCTCAATCATGTGTAAATTCATGTATTTAGTAAGTCTCCTATTTGTCTCTCTTTTCTTACATTCATTTATTATTCATTTGTTCATTCATTCATTTTATTCTTACATTACTCTTTTATTTACCCACTTATATGCATCTTCCCCTGTTCATTCTGTTTCATTGTGCATTCCTTTTAATTATAAGACTGACTGGTGAAATTGAAAACTAAATGAATTAGGTTATTAATGGCAGTCTCTATAATAATTATTTAGAAGAAACAAATCATAGAAAAATCGTAAGGTACATGGTTATAATTAAATTGATACAACTATTGTGGAGGAATTGCAGAAAATTATTTGAATTTTTTTCAAGTGAAAAAGTATGCGTGATTTAAAACTTTTCATGCATTAATTTTTCAGACAGTAAAATGATTTTATGTATCAAATGGCCAAGAAAAGATAAATTAGTCAACAAAATCTATGTATTATAAAGAATACAAGTCATTACTGATTGCTAAGAAATATATATTCATAGGATTTCCTTTTTACATTCATCAGGACTTTTGATATTTAGATGTTCTAGCCATAAACTTGATATAGAGCCAGGTAGATATGAAGGTGACATTGCTTCAGTGTTTTTTCCAAGTTTTGTTCTTGAAATAATTTACAATCAGTTGATAACAAATATTATGCATTTTTTTTGGTTTGTAAAACTCATCAAGATATTAGAGAAAAAATATTAAGATAAACTTTGGTGTGCCTGTCCATCTTTAAAACAATTCTATGGCTAGTAGCCTGAAGAAAAGAATATCAATTTACTTTGATTTCAAGTTGTAGAGAGATGACATTGTAACCATCTTTTTAGTTGTATAACAGAGTAACATTCTATCAGACTGAATGATTTTAATATATCTCATGAAACATTGTTTTCTTTCACAGTTTGTCAATAGGGGTCAAGGCATTTTCCATGTAGGCTGTTTTTTTTATATAGGTATTATATTATTGCACATTGCATTATATCATCTTAATTCCTATCAACCCCTATTGTTGCCCCCCCCCCCCCCCCCCGGTATTTATCTTTTATAATGATTTTCTTTCTTTGTGCTTTGATCCTTTTATCCCTTTATTCTTTTTATCCCTCTTACCTCTTATCTAGTGATTTAGGAGAAATCTTGTTATTAACATATCTTCAAAATGCAGACATTGTACAAACACGTGAACATAATTCAAAAGCCAAAATTATATATTCATAGCATTTTTTGACAATCTCTATTCATGGTAAGTAGAAAATGGTAATAGTTTTTTCATACGTGAAATATTAAGGCTTTAAATTACAAGTTCTGTACTTTTGATATTGCTATCAGAATGAATTCATCCTTTTCAGAGAATAAGTGCTTTCATGGAATATTTATTTTGTAAAAATAATTTCCAGATATTTTCCAGAAGAAGATATGGACAGTTTCCATGACCGTAATTGGGGGCGCTGTAGGGGGCCCACTAGGTGCCCTTGTTGGAACCATTTTTGGTATGTAATCTAGAATCTTTGAGGTAGAGACATGCTTATAGATAAAATATAGTAATCTACTGGTGTCAGCTTTAATCAGATTAGATATCATGGTCATGTCAACTTGTTGAGTGATTTCGAGCCATGTTTAGCATATTTATAACCAGGATTTGATTTCAGGAGCTGGAATATATTAGGGTTGTTGTTAGACCATCTTCAGTTAGTGGTTAATCACTGGAGTTGGCACGTTAGTTATTGTTGGGCCACCGTTAGTCGGTAGTTGATCCCGGCATATGTTAGGCTATTGGTGGGCCATCCTCAGTCAGTGGTTGATCCCTGGTGCTGGCATATAGTCAGTGGTTGATCCCTAGAGTTTCCATATGTTTCTGGTTATTGGTGGACAATTGTAAGAGATTGAAGGCCACCAAGGTCAAGGTCACAGGAGCAATAGTTTCAATTTTGGGTGGATGGTCAATACAGACGCTCAAACATTTTTGGTAACCCTTTGACATGCAAATCGAATGAAGAGCAAATGGAACATGAATAATAAAAGCAAAAAAAAAAAAATGACGAAAGCACCTGGAATAAATGCAGAATGAATTGTAAACACTACATGTAAAACATTGCAGAGTGAAAATTTTATGCTGAAAGGTCAACCATAAACAATCAATAATAAACCAATATGATAAATGAAACAGAGAAAAAAGCATCCACTTTAATACATAATGAATACAAAACAGTAACCTTCACAAAAATCATGAGTTTTTTTTATTTTGCTTTTGTTTGCAATTGTAAATTTGTCTAAAATTAAATTTAATTCAGTGTCAATGTGGACAGTTTAAAATAACAAAACATTAGATGAATACAATGCTGATTGTTGTATGCTAGTTAAGAGCACATGTTAGACTATGATCAGACAGATTTTCCTGAAATATATTTTCATATTTTTTATATAATAATAAAGACTTTTTTCTGTAATTGCTTTTTCTTGTCTTGAAACTTTTGAACATTACAGTATAAGACCTGTAAAGCGTGCCCATACTTGTCATGTAACAATTGTGAATGTACAGAGATAAAGACCATTGGTTGCAATTACAGATTATTATAGCACACCTTCACTACAAGGCCCTTCATTACAACACTATATGTTTTAAGGGGAAGGTATGGTTATGAATTCTATTTTATTAGGTTGTAGTAAAATTATATAATGCACTTCATTATAAGGCTTTGGTTTGGTTTGGTGCTTTACAGCACAGCAACGCAAGTAGGTTATTTAGTGCCGAGGCAGTTGGAGTAAAGTGCCTTGTCCAAGGACACACCATGGTAGCTGACTCAGGCTGATCCGATGGTAGGATTCGAACCTGCACCCTATCGGTCGTGAGTCCAGCACGCTAACCACTGAGCCACCACAGCTCCCTCATTGTACGGCAGTGTCGTTATAAGGTGGTATACTCTGTGGTTTCCATTGACATCATTATAATGAGGGAATACTGTATAATAGGTCTTTTTTAGTATTGAATGTATGTGTTTGTGTGTGAGAGAAAGAGAGTGAGAGAATACAAGTAGTGTGTGATTTCTTTCTCAAAATAGGACACGACATGAGCTACATTTAAAGGAAAATATTCAGTAGTTGATAACAGCAATTGACAACAAAATGTAAAATACAATTTACATTATTGCAAAATCAGGAAGAAGGGGGGAAATACTTAGAGGAAGATGGTGGATGAAAGAATCTGGTGAAAGGAGTGGATATACACAGCATCAAGGAATTACAACTAGAACGCAAAGATTTTGCAAGAATTTCACACTTTTGTCAACAGTTATAAAAGACAAATCTGCATTTACAGAAAATTTATATGTAAATTGATTGAGTAAACCCCAAACTAAACATTGAGGAATCTCATTTTCAGGTTGTTTCTTTGTAATTTACCACTAAGCAATTCATTTTTAGTTACAAGAGAAATTTTAGATAGGATTTTGAAAGAAATGAGACTTTTATTGATGTTATTTCAATCAAGAAAAATAAATACACAATTTTGGGTTATCCATTCATATATCAGCAGTCATGATAAAAATCCTTACCTGTCATGAGCATGGAAATATAGTGTTAAGCATTCCTGATTTTATAATGTGTCAAATGAAATTTTAAAATAAAAGGAATTTCAGCTCCTGACAAGATAGAAAGAGGAAGAGAAGGGCAAGGTACATACGATCTGTGTGCATGATTGCAGAATACTGTATCTTATGCATATTTAGGCTAAAATTTCCGGCGACTACTTTAAACAGTACTGTATTTTGGAATAAGTGTTTTGTGTGTAGTTGCTTACAAAAATTAACCAAACATTAATTTCTGCAATGGTATAACCCTTCTAAATAAAACCTAGCTTGCACAAGCACGTATGCTTGAAGCAGGTGATGAATAAATAAAGATCATTCTGTTAACAATTCCATTGTATAGACAGTGTTATAACTTTGATTACTGCTTAGAATTTTTTTATTTTTTTTTTAAGACTGAAGGTTCATTTCACCTCAAGGAGAGAGGGATGGGTGGGAAGACACATAACCTGCATGCACAACTGCTAAAAAAATGTCTACATATGTTCTCTACAATTAAAATACAATACTGGAGATATGACTAAAGCTTAGTGAGCAGTCGTTTGCAAATACACCTGATATTATCTTTTTAGTTAAGACACAATTCTCTATGTTATCATAGAGGTACATGCATTCAAGTACTAGTAATATGGTTTTGAGATTTTTTTTTATAGTAAACCAGGAGTTCCATTTGCAATACAGAGAAACAGGGATTTTCTCCAGGTGCAGATTGTTCTCAATAACACTGCTATGAATGACTGTATCACAAAAACAGAGATAGACACCACTGAACTTTATTTAATCCTTTGTATCCACAACCGCCTAAAAAGTAAAGACTGTTCTAGCAAAATTAAAAAAATGAGTCTGGCTACCAGTGTCCTTTTTTTTTCAGGTCATGCAGGTAGTGTCATTTGTTATAGGCTATAAACCAGACCAAAGTACATGTCACTCACTGCCATTGTAGTTCCAAAGTCATGTGAATATCCATTGAGATTAACCATTCTTTCTTCAAAGGGAATAGTTATGGATGTACATAGTCAGTTTAAAGGTTTATATTGTTTCTTTATCTTTTGCGAAAACTCGCACAATGCCGATAATGTCATAATCAGAAATGTTTTTAAAGGGCTTCAATGTAGCGGTTGAGTACATTGTTTGTCTTTGGAGTTAATCTGTTATGCCTCATTTGAATGAGGTCTTTGTCCTCGTCTTTAATACTAGTAAGTGATAATCTTTTTCCGGATTTGATTGTTATTGTTAAAGGGTTGTGTAGCTTATTGCTTTATTATGTTACAGTGATTACACCCCACACACTGGGCTTTGTCCTCATCTTTAATACTAGTAAGTGATAATCTTTTTCCGGATTTGATTGTTATTGTTAAAGGGTTGTGTTGCTTGTTGCTTTTTTATGTTTCAGTGATTACACCCCACACACTGGGCTTTGTCCTCATCTTTAATACTAGTAAGTGATAATCTTTTTCCGGATTTGATTGTTATTGTTAAAGGGTTGTGTTGCTTGTTGCTTTTTTATGTTTCAGTGATTACACCCCACACAGTGTGCTGTAATCTGTTTACCATAATGCAGCCAGCTTCACCGTTTGTTTATAGAGTTAATCCATTTATGTCATCGGTGAATAAGGCCTTTGGCTGTTGTCTCTAAATACATGTATTCTGTTTTTGGATAATTTCATTATGTCTTTTGATTTAATTCATTGGTATATATATATATATATATATATATATATATATATATATATATATATATATATATATATATATATATATATATATATATATATATATATATTACATATTTAACCACAGCCTGATCAAAACCAGAACAGTTATTATAATTAATCACTGATAACATTAATACCTTGATAACAATGGCAGAACCTCCAACGAAAATGGAGAAAAATTCTAACACTGGAACAAATAATTAATGTAATTGAATGAAGTTAACTTTCAGATGGGATAATAAATATTACCATAGTTAATTTTGCAATTCATATGCTAATACATGTGGGTGCTACCAAACATCATAATTATCAGGGTGGACATCTTACATTGTAGGACTAGCTTCTTATAACACAATAGAGATGTATTCTTATAACACAATAGAGATGTATTCTTATAACACAATAGAGATGTACATATGTATAAATGTTTCTACTGTTGCATGATGGAAAACCTGCAGATCATGCTTCTTATAACACAATAGGGATGTATAACACAATAGAGATGTATTCTTATAACACAATAGAGATGTATTCTTATAACACAATAGGGATGTATTTATAGAGTAAACTTAAGAGCAGTTTAGTCAATTGATAAATCTTTAATACTTGTCAATCTAGAACTGAGTGTACCTTTAAAATTTGAAAGAAAGAAATATATGTATGTGAGCTAGGACCATCAGTGTGTTGCCTCTCTCGCCTTCAAAATTGAATTGTTAGTAAGTTTGACTGTGTGGTTAAATATTTGATAAAATGTTAATTTTGCTCTTATTGTAGTAATGTGTAGAATTACCACTAAATTTATAAATAAATGTATTTTCAGTTTTCGAAATAAGAAATAATCAACATTGGGCATGTTTATGGCAAATGTGATTGAACTTCAGTCTATATAACTCTCTCTCTCTCTGTCTCTGATGTATGTAAACATGTACACAGTCATGCACATATACACACATGCATATATATGTACATATATATATGAGAACAGATAGTGATTATTGGCTTATTTTGTGAAAATTATGCAAAAGTTCCAAGTTTAGGAGGCTGTAAGAACTGGAATGATATGCCAGCACTCCAAGTTGCGACGCAAATGATCACATTTGCGATTGAAAGTTCAGAATTGGCAAGTGAGAATTGTCAGTTGGTTGCCCTGTGGAAACCCTCAGAATCATAATGTGTCAATCCAAAAATTGCATGAACACTTTCTAATTTACAAGTATATACCACCTTTTATGCTCAAGACATTTGGCAGATACATGTTAATTTTAAGTATAATCCCTTTTTGATTGTGAGACTACCTGTTCCTATATTGGGTCATCTTCCTACGTGACTAGTCTGGCTTGCAGCCTTTAAGTGACTAGTATAATACATGATGTGCAATCAACCCCAGCTAATGGTATGGATCCGGACATAGATATTGAGACAAATACAGACAATTTAATAGTAAAATAACTGTCAGTCAAATAAATACAAATATGGCTAAGGCTTTATTAATATAAACTAGCATGAGAAGAAAATTAAGGTTAAATTAATTTATCATTGAATTTGAGGCCTTGCAATATGTAGAGAGATGGTTTAGAGAACTCCAGACTAATTTTTGCTGGATGTCCTTAGGTTCAAGCAGATGATGACTGTTGATAGTTCTGTTAGATTTAGGTATACTGCTATAAATAACTTTTTATTATTACTTTTTAATTTGCTTGAAATAACATCCTCACTCTTTGTCATCTTCTACCATTAATTTCCCACTCAATGGATTTCTACCATTAATTTCCACTCAGATGATATTTCTGCTTTCAATGTCTAAAACAACCAAAGCATTAGGGCCTGGCAACCCAAAATCTGAAATCGCCACTTAATGTTTCAGGTAGGTTACTCTTCAGCTACAAAAGTTTTATGGGTACTTGGTACTCAGTATGACTTTTTAACTTTACTTTATTTTTTATATTTTATTTTTTTTGGGGGGGTGCATGTGTTGTTGTCCACATACATATGGTACATGATATTTATGCAGTGGATACGCAAATGGCTATCTAGGAAATTATGGTATAAAAGCAATTGTGCTTCATAATTTCATACCATTTCTCTGACTTTTCAACTGGCTCTCTTTCCTGATACTGTACACTTAATTAAATCTGGAACTCCAAATTAAGACAAAAGTAAGTACTGTTTTATTGAAACATGTTTACTTGACAATGAATATAGGAAAAGTATGTATTACTTATCTGTTCTAAGTAATATATGTGGGATGTTTTGTGTAAGAGCCAGCAAACAAACACCTAGTCTCTCTCTCTCTCTCTCTCTTTTCTACACACATACATTTTTATACCATGGTACTTATAGCAACTTCATTGTAGAGTTGAATATATGTTATCTTTATCGTTATCTTGCAGTCCTTCATGTTTATGTTTTTTTGGAAGAGTTTATCTTCATCAAGTTTTTTGTGCAATTCTTTATATTTAGCTTTAAATGGCACCATATAGCCATTATTGTGCTGATGTGCTGTTAAACTGAAATACATACATGTTACTGTCTCACCTATGTTACCATGGTGAGACATAGGTACCATTTTATTGGCAACGGGGAATTCAACATCACATGGATGCATGTTTTGTACTTCATCTGCATGAACAGATTTTCACCATTTTCTTAATTCTTCAAATTCTTCATGCATCAGTGTGGTAAGTATACTCAGAGACATCTAAACAAAAATTTACTATGTGTATCTCTGGTATATTAATTAAATCACCAAATTACACCTACACACAATATGTTTTTTTTTGTGTGTTTTTTTTTATACATTTTTTTTAAACAACCTTCCTGTCTGTTAACAATACATTCTCTCTTTTTCCCACGCTCAATTAAAACAAAAACATAGAATACATTCACTGTGAATAAATATGCAAATATAAAAAACATGTATATATTGTTTCATTTGATATATTGGTAGTTTAAATCAATTTTAACACAGAAAAACAAAATTGCAAAGTTAAAGAATCATCAGTCAGTTTCAGCAACCATGTTTCTCTTGCAGTCTTTATTGGTTTGTTGGTTCTTAATGACACTTTCAGCACTTTATTTTGGAATATCATGCTTGGGAAATCAGAATTCCTCTAGAGCTATTCCCTCTATTCTTTTAGACACATTTGTAGATACATTTGAAATGTATTTATAGAAAACTAGAGATGATAAAGGGCATTGCTATTAAAAGATGTATACAATGCCAAGATTATAAACAATGCATGACAAGATTTTATTTAAAATGCAAGTCCTAAGAAATTTATAAATGTTAAATGATGAAATAATGAACAATTAATGATAAACAATGAGATGCTAGATTAAACACAAATGCTAAAAAAATGCATGAATGGTAAACAGTGAGTTCATAAAGGATATATGATGACAAGATTTTATTTAAAATGCAAAAACCACAAAATTTATAAATGGTAAACGATGAAATAATGAACAATTAATGATAAACAGTCAGATGCTAGCTTAAAGAAATCTAAAGAAATGCATGAATGGTAAACAGTGAGTTCATAAAGGATATATGATGAGAATCAAGCTTAAATGCAGACACTAAAGAAATGCATGAATGGTCAACAGTGAGTTCATAAAGGATATATGATGAGAATCAAGCTTAAATGCAGACACTAAAGAAATGCATGAATGGTAAACGGTGAGTTCATAAAGGATATATGATGAGAATCGAGCTTAAATGCAACACTAAAGAAATGCATGAATGGTAAACAGTGAGTTCATAAAGGATATATGATGAGAATCGAGCTTAAATGCAGACACTAAAGAAATGCACAAATGGTAAATGGTCAGATGATAAATGATGAGACTTTATCAAGAACACAAATGCAAAAAAACAAGATGTATTTGAAAAGCATTTTTTTTGGGGGGGGGGCATAAATGTTTCAGGGTTTGTAGTTAATTCTTTTGGATCTTGCATTATTTACAATTACCATGGATGCAGTTGCTGGGTCTGGAGTTCATGCTTATGGATATGGCATTATTTACAGTTGCCATGGATAAGTTGTAAGATATTGCAAAGAAGTATACTACGAGACATAGAATATTGCTGATGAGAAGAAAATGGTGCTGATCTGACCTCACAAAATGGTTTTAATGGTGTCCATCTTCAAATCTTTTTGTTTCTTCTTCTTCTTAACAGATGGTTGTAAGGCAATAAATTTGTACATATGTGTGCAAATGTATGCTGGAGAAAGAGCTCACAACAGTTCATTTTTATTCATGACATATATATTACAACAATAACTTAATTATAAGTTTGCATTACTCAGTCCACCTCATAATGTCTTTGTCGGTGGTATATCCAGGCCTCGGGTTTTGCTAAATTCAGAAAGGTGGAGGACTGGAGGCTCAGTTCTACAATAATAAATCTGTACACCTTTTTTTGACTTTTGACTGAACAATTCAGTCAGTACTATTGAAAGAGCTTGTCACCTTTTGCAAATGGAATAATTATTGATCAAATCTAACCCGTTAAAATCATTGTCTCCACCCCACAACCCATCGTAGGAACAGTGAATAACAAGATGTGTATCTATCTATCTGTTTGCTGTTGTTCATAATAAAATTGGCTGCCTAGAGGTCTTTTGGCTTTTATTTATGTCAATGGGCTGCCTAGAGGGCTGTTTGCTGTTATTCATAATAAAATCGGCTGCCTGGAGGTCTCTTGACTGTTATTCATGGCAATTAAGTTAAGGTCATACTGGACTTGATTCGGTTTTTTTTAATACAGAAGTGCTGTTGTATTCCAAGAGTGTAGGAAGAAATTATTTCATCATTATTTACAAAAATTATTCTATACTTGACAGCTTTGATATTATTTATTAAAACAAACAAATAAGACATTTGACAACCATTTGCTGTTATTGTTTTTTTTTTCGGTGGGGGAGAGACTAAAAGTTAAAAATATGATTTACTATTGAGTATATATTTTCATTGGAATGATGTGATGGAATTTTTAATTGGTCAAGCAACCAGATTTTTTAGTCTGGTTGTCTGGTGTGCAACCACACTTTCTGATACCTTCCAAGGCCAGCCATACTTTTTGCAAATTATTCCACCCCTGCACTGGTGTACTGGCTCTTTCATACGGCACACATGTGATACCTTGTCATCTAACATTGCTTCTGTAATTTTGAAGATATTTGTTCCTACTTACACACTTATGGAATGCAGACTAATCTAGGCATTCATTATTCTAAGCTAGTAATTGGAATATTATCAACATTCAATACATTCTAAATTATTTTCATTCCATTTTCTGCAGTAATAAAACTTGATGTTGGTTGGTTGGTTGATTGACTTTTAATACCCTTTCAACATATTATTGGCTATATCATGGCAAGGAAGTGTAGGTTAGGTACTCTTCCCAAGACACACACAGGCAACTGATACAGGCTGGTCTGGGAAGGTATCAAGCCTGTGACCCTTGGATTATGAGTCTGATGCTCTGCCACCTGAGCTATTACAACTCCCCAACAAAACTTAAGTAATATTTCATAATGGAATTTATATTTCCTAAAATAATTGCATATCTATTGCTTTCAATAAAATGAACTCTGTGATAGTTCCAAGCAAAATTACATATATCGTGACCAACCAGTGCATTATATGACATATAATCTAGGTCTGTGTTGTTTGTGGTTGAGTGTATATTACACATACTAGGTAAATATAGTAATCAAGCTCTTTTGTTTTTAATGTCTATATAGGAGCAATTGTGGACTATATCATACCAGATGACGATCAGCGGATTGTGGAGGATTTGAAAAACCTATCTGATGTATTTAAAAGGCAACTTGTGGAGGCATTGAAGGAGCCACTTGTGGAGGCATTGAAAAACCTATCTGATGTAGAGAAAAGGCAACTTGTGGAGGCATTTAAGAAGCCACTTCTGGAGGCATTGAAGGAGCCACTTGTATAGGGATTGAATCAGTCAGTTAGAAGCATCGTTCAAGAAGATCTTGAAAATCAGCAATAGGTGTACAGCGAGGGCGTCTACTTAAACTGATACAGGACTTTGTACATCGTGTTAAAAGGGGATAACCCATGTGGATTAAAGATTTGATTTAGAGATCGGACCACTAATTCATATCCCATAGAAATTAATGTTAATATATTAAAAAATATAGCCTCACATGAAGAGTTCATCTACTATTTTGTCAACTGTAGAAATGCAGGATATCAAAAGAAAAGCAAATAAATATTTTTTTGTCAACTGTAGTACATAAATTGAAGTTTATGAAATTAATATTGGAAAAAAATTAAATCCATTTGCTAGCCAATAGGTGCATCTCAAAATATTTGGAACTCTATTTTTTATTCCCCACCAGTATGGTTCTCTCTCAAATAATGAGTTGTCTGATACCTATATCAAACATAATTTTGTTTTACATTTTTGTGTATTGACAACTTTAGACACAAAGTATGCACTATGCTAATTTGGGTGGTAAATCTAAGCACACTAAATGATAATAATCAACACTTATGTAATGTTGACAGATGAAAAGAATATTGCATTTCAAGAAATGTTTACAAAGTTTATATATTATACATGTACATAGCTGAATAAATGCAGTGACTGTAATAGTTTGTCTCATGTTTTTCTTAATTTCTTGTGTGACTGCTATTCAGATGTGCATGCATGAAATATGCATCTATGGGCATTATGTAATAAGAGGTCTCAAATTACACAAGCTCCTTTTTTCATCAACTTCTGGTGTAAAGATTGTATTTTGGATACCTAAAATGTTCTTAATTAGAGATTTTATTTTCTTGCATCATACATTAAAAAGTGTTTATGGCAGCTAAGAGCTTTATTTTGTTGTGCATCACTTGTCACATGAGAAATTTATGAATGTAGGGGATAGAACCTAAGGTCAGAAGTGAGTATGGCCAGACTGTCAGCTGGTACTAGCTCCCTTTCGTGCAAAGAAATAATATAAACAATGCAGATTATAATTCTAACTGCGCAAAGCAGATACTGCAGTCACACTTTGAAACTCAAATCATAAACTACAGTCATATTACAATGTCAAAAATGCCAAAAGTTAAGAAGAAAACCAAGGGTTATTTTAATCGGAGACACTTCCCTTTCAAACCATGAAATATTTCTCATAAGAAGGATATAATAAGTGACAAAAATGTAGAGTGGGATGTCACAAAAACACAATATAAAAGACTGAGGGAAAGTACAATCATGTCACAGAAAAGAAGGAAGAAAAAAAAAAAAAAAAAAAAAGGAATAATGCAATGGTACATGTACTGGCAAAGGTGGTTTGGGTGCAATGTATGTTCCTAAGGCTGAAAAACACCACAGATATATAGGTAGATTTGCATGCCAGTGACTTTGAACAAAGGAGGTAAACAGAAATTTATCATTATTCAGTCTTACCAAAAAGCATTACCATTCAATTTGTTTACTATTTTGCATTTACTGATTCATGAAGCAAAGTAATATAAGCCAAAATTATTTTTAAAAATTCTGAAAAATAAGAAAAAATATCATCCAAAATATAGCTGACAAGATCTGTGCACAATCATCATTTATTCTAAAAGACAGTTCTTCACAGTTCCTAATTGTAATATAAAAAAAAAATCAAAATGCCCTTTTAATGTTAAAGTTCAGATATGTTAGTATGGGAAGAGTAGTTCATTCTCAAACACTGGACTAGGGGAGATAACCCATCCACTCCAACTAAGACCTTGACACGGAGAGTTGTAAATTAGAAATTAAGCCATTTAAAAAGCACCATGCAATATAACATGATAAATATTTGATTCAATGTGACAAGAAAGGTAATACTTCATAAATTTCATGTCAGGTCCAGAGGGAAGAATACATGCAGGAAAGATACGGCAAAAATCGGAGATGAAATGAGAAGAGTGCACTTGTTGCAAAGTAACATGGAAAGCATTATTGACATTCACTGATGATATGTACAATAACACAATGAATTTAGGAGTTGGGAAAACACCATTCCATTCCACAACTCTGTGCTGTTAGGCCAAAATAAAATCAGTGTGTTTCCTATTGCACTGGTTTGAAAATTGAGGTAGGTATTTTTTTTTTTTCTTTTTTCGAAACATTATATATAAATCAAATAATATTTCAAGTGCTTCAAAGTACTGGGCAAAACCAGCTCAATTTGATGCACAAATCAATTTCGGCAATGCGATTTATTTTTTTTTACCATTGGGGGAAAATAGTGCTTGGGTTGGCAATGAGAAACGGGGACGGTTTGATTTTTAATTTTGGGCCTTACATTCAGGTAGAAAATGTAACTCGAAATAACAAGGTGATTAATGTGGTGACCATAAACAACTCTGCACCTATGGTCAATTGTATACATCTTGGGAATACTGGTGATGACAAAATCATGGTCAATAGAGGATCTATTAGAATTTAAACTTGAGTCTCACATGGGGCTAAAAATTGTGACAATTCATCCAGATAGTAGTAGCTACTGGGCGATTGTAAAGCTTCATGAGGCTTGTTTTCTGTAATTATTTGCATTTTCTATTGTGTCTAGTCTAAATTAGTCCAAAAATGATCTATTGTGTTGTAATTTATCATAAATCAACTAATGACACTGAAACGAATGTAGAGATGCATATAGTTGTTATTGGATATGCACACTACCTTTAGGGATCGGACCACTAATTTATTTCCAATAGAACTTAATGTTAATATATTAAAAAATATTAAAAAATTCTACATTAGACTGGCATACAAACCACATGTGCTTCCATTCATTAGAATTAAAGAAAATTTTTTCAGCCTTGAAAAAGATGTGTTTCATAGCATTTTTTTAAACTTCGTTCTGTTAAATGGGGGAACCCCCTCGTCTGCACCTAATAACATAGCCTCGCACTAAGAGTTCATATGCTAGTTTGTCAGTAGGAAATTAAATACAGGATATCAAAATAAAAGCAAATATTTTATTGTCAATTGAAGTTAATGAAATTAATAATAAAAAAGAAAAAGACAAAATCCATTTACTAGCCAGTGGGTGTATTTCAAAATATTTAGTACTCTTTTTTTTTTTTTTATTCCCCTGCCAGTAGACTGATTCTTTGGCAGTTAAATTAGTGGTCCGATACCTTTAGTATTTGATGTGTTTTGTAGTGTCTTTGTTATTCAGATTTTTAGGAATCATGAACATTTCTGCTTCAGGATCATAATTCACGAAATCCAGTTTAAGTTACTTGAAGCTACATTTGATTGATTCAAAATTAAAGCAAATATTTTATTGTCAATTATTGTACATAGTTTTTAGTTAATGAAATTAATAATGGAAAAAAACCATAAAATCCATTTCCTAGCCAATGGGTGCATTTCAAAATATTTAGTACTCTATTTGTATTCCCCCGCCAGTAGACTGGTTCTTTGGCTGTTAAATTAGTCGTGCGATACTTTTGTAGTGCCTTAGTTATTCAGATCTGATTTTAGGCATCATTAGCATTTCTTCTTCAGGATCATAATTCATGAAAGCCAGTTTGAGTTACTTGAAGCTACATTTGATTGTATAATTGCACTTTTTCTTACCTTCTGTATGTGCAGAAACATGTTCGACACCCTAGGAGGTTAATCAACATCATAGTTTTCAGTCTGTCTATTTATGTACCTAGCCAGCTAATGTAAATTCTCAAATGTAAGACAATCTGGAAAACTGGAGAATATACAGAGCAGAACTTGTAACTAATGAGATGCAGTGAGCACGTGAGCACAGAACGGCTTCTGAAATACATTTGTGTAACATATGTCACTTTCTATATTTAGAGACTCCTAAAAAAATCCACTAAATAGAACTGGATAAGATTCAACAGAGCATTTTGGTATCGTGTCATTCTAGTTTGTCGCAGGTACCAATATACTAATTGGATACTGTGACAAAAAAAATGATAAAAGGAACAACTCAACTAATCTTGGCCAGATTTAACATAATTCGTACAACAACCCTTTTCAGATTTATACAAATGATGACAATAAGACATCAAATATGGCTGTTGTTAGCTATATCCAGATTACTAGGCCAACTGCTATTACATGCAGCTAATAGACTGATGTCAATCAGATGTGCAGAATTATGCTCACTTTGGTCTCTTGATTGATGAATTTCTTATTCAGATTGCTTAACATTTTATCAATCAGAAAAAGACTAATAATTATTTATTAATTCCAGGCCTGCATGTATTTTAGACATCAACAGTTTCTTTTTGCTTTTTGTATTTAGAAAATTACAAGAGACAATTTTTCTGTAATGCATAGTTTGATACGGTCATCTACTCACCTGTGAATTTCATTAAATGATGATGTAATTGCGGTGGTTAATATACAGCATGTGACAGGCAAAATAGTTTTTGAGCAGTGGTTTATATTCATTATATGTTCGTGGGTTGTTATGATTTTTGAAGTTGTGCAGATGAGCTTTCTACTCCTATATAGCAACAAGTTTTCTATATGTTTAAATATTTTACAGTTTTCATTCTCCTTCCATATATATCATGTTCTTATTGGCTTATATGTCTGTATCATGTCCATATTGGCTGATATGTCTGTATCATGTCCTTATTGGCTGATATGTCTATATCATGTCCTTACTGGCTTTTATCGTTATGTCATGTCCTTATTGGTTTATATGTCTGTATCATATCCTTATTGAATTATATATCTGCATCATATCCTTATTGGCTTATAAGTCTATATCATGTCCTTACTGCCTTGTATGTCTATATCGTGTCCTTATTGGCTTATATGTCTATATCATCTCCCTATTGGCTTATATGTCTATATCATCTCCTTATTGGCTTGTATATTTATATCATGTCCTTATTGCCTTGTATGTTCTTTTCCAGATTTGAAATAATCGATACAAACCATGTATCAAACAACATATTAGTCTAGGCCGTTCACTGTTGAGTGCAGATTTTAAATGGGTAAATACTTAAGTCCAGTCTTTTTTTTTTTTTTTTTAATATGAAAAGATGATTTATTGTGCCTTGAACTGAGGGGCCACCAGAATGCTGGGTCTGGGTTTCTCTCTGTTGATATCAGATAGTCTAGTGCTATTATGATTATGATTATTATTATGATGATGATGATTATTATTATTATTATTATCACTATTATTATTATTATTATTATTATTGTTATTATTATTATTATTATAAAACAACTCGTTATCAATTTTGTTTTTTTCAAACCTTTGAAAATATGATGATTGTATTAATGACTATAACAAGGAAAAATGGAAATCTTACAGCTGTCAGTTTCTGTTAAAGCATTTTTTTTCTTCTTGTCTATTGAAGTGGAGCATTAAGGTTCTTTTCCAAGTGGGGTACCATTAACTTTGAAATTTGCAGGGCTCTGAGACAGGTTTTACTTGAAAAGTTATAAAATTCCACATTTGGTCATTATACAAGGTGTATGTTCTAATGGTAAAAGTTTGTCACATGTTTTGATTATATTTACATCCATTTCCATGTTGAAGGAAGTTTTCAATGTCTCTAAACTTTCATTTTTTGGCGATTTCATCTGTATCAGATTTTCCACTTTCATGCAAGTCTTTTAAAATCAGTTTAATCTTGTTTCAGATGTTTCATCCTTTTGTCTGTTCTATCAATACTATTTGGTACCATGTCTATTTTATTAACACCTTGATGATCATATTCTATTTTGTCTGTTCTATCAATACTTTTTGGTACCATGTCTGTTTTATTAACACCTTGTTGTAAAGCATCTTTTATCATTTTAATTTTATCATTCAAATCTGCAATAGATATATCATTAAGTTGTTTTCATAGTTCTAATCATGCTTTCATTATTATTTATTTTGTTTTGATGTGATTTTTTCTTTTTTGTTTACCTCAGTTAAACCATTCTTCCCTTGCTTCTCTGAGAGAATTTTGTTCTTATCTGTTATCTTGTTGATGTCAGTAATTTTTTGGCTTAATTCATGTATTACATGTTAATTTCTTGGGTATTTTGTTGCATTTCATGGCTCATGTCTTTATGTAACTATTTCAACTGCAGTTGTAAAGTATGGTATTCTTTAAGAGATTTTGTTTTAAAAAAATTCCCGATATCACTCCCCATAACGTCCACCTCGGTATTTATCCTCTGATTGATCAGATATACATATTGTTGAATGTTTGATAAATCATCTGCTCTTTCTTTTTACTGTTTACGTGGTGTGTACTTCACTAGATAAGGTATTTAATCTCAGAACAGTTCCAGTACATCTGTAATTTTTTTTTTTCTGTTTTTTTTTTAAAATGTGTTTTTGTAGATCTAAAATTGTTTTGCTTTTTTGTTACCACTCTTTTTAGATGTTAGTTTATTGTCAGCTGACCTCTCTACATCTTAATATCTTTCAAATTGTAGTCCTCCAGTGTCTTATGCATTTGAGTATTGACTCATTTTTGCACTAAATGTATATTAACTGCATCAATTTTGTTTAGCTCTACTGGTCATAGACCAAAGAGCTCATGGTATGGTTTTTTGTCCATTGTCCAACGTTCATCATCTGTCTGTTTGTTACCACAAGTTTGTCATAGCTACTACTAAAGTATTTTGAGGATTGCTATGAAACTTTACATAAACATTCATGCCATGGTCTAGTTGGTCCTTAATGAAAGTGGTGCAGCTTGGACATCAAATATGGCCACCATAGCAGACATCTTGAAAATCTTTCTTCTCCTGAATGGATGGTCATATCAACATGGGGTTTTCACTAAAAGACTTCATATGATGTCTAGTTTGTCCTAAATGAAAATTGTGCTGATCTGACATCTAATATGGCCGATTCAGCAGTCATCTTTAAAATCTTGTTATTGCTACTTCTTTTGAATGAAAAGTCATATTGACATGGGTTTTTTTTACCAGAAGACTTCTTATGTCCAGCTGGTTCTAAATGAAAATGGTGCTGATCTGATGTCCAAAATGCAAACTAAAGTGGTCATCTTGAAAACTTTGTTATCGCTACTCATCTTGAATGGATGGTCATATCAACCTGGGTTTTTCACTAAAAGAAGACTTATGATGTTAATTTGGTCCTAAATGAAAATGGTGCTGATCTGATGTCCAATATGGCCACCATGGCAGCCATCTTGAAAATCTTGTTATTGCTACTTCTGATGAACGAAAAGTAATATTGACATTGGGTTTTCACCAGAAAACTTCTTATCATGTCTAGTTGGTCCTTAAGGAAAATGGTGCCAATCTAATGTCTAAAATGGCTGCAACAGCAGCCATCTTGAAAATCTTGTTATCATTACTTCTCCTGAATGGATGGTCATATTAACATTGGGTGTTTGGTGCAGACTTTTATGATGTCAAGTTTGACCTAAATGAAAATTGTGCCAATCTGACTTCCAAGATGGCTGATTTGGCACCCATCTTGAAATTCTTGTCATTGCTACTCCCCCTGAATGGAAAGTTATATCAACATGGGGTTTTCACAAAAAGAATTCTTATGATGTGCAGTTGATCTTTAATGAAAATGGTGCTAAGCTGACATCCAAAATGACCACCACAGCCGCCATTCAAATTTTTTTTATTGCTACTCCTCCTAAGTGAAAATAGTGCTGATCTGATGTCTAATATGGCTGCTAAAGTGGCCATCCCAAAACTCTTTTTATTGCTATTCCTCCTGAATGGATGGTCATATCAACATAGGGGTTTCACTAAAAGACTTCTTATGATTTGTAATTGGTCCTAAATAAAAATGGTGCAATCTGATGTCCAATATGACTTGCACAGCAGCCATCTTAAAAATCTTATTGCTACTCCTTTTAAACAAAAAGCAATATTGACATTGGGTTTTCACCAGAAGACTTCTTATGATGTCCTAAATTTAAAACTGTGCTGCTTGCACATCCAATAGGGTTGCCGTTGCTGCCATCTTGAGAATCTTGTTATAACTACTTCTCCTGAATGTATGGTCGTATCAACATGGGTTTTTTACTAAAAGTCTGCTTATGATGTTTTAGTTGGTCCTAAATGAAAATGTTGCCACTCAGACATCCAATATGGCCACCACAGTGGCCATTTTGAAAATCTTATCGCTACTTCTGAATGAATGATCATATCAGCATGGGGTTTTCACTGAAAGACTTTTTATGATCTCTAGTTGGTTGTAAATCAAAATGGTGCCAATCTGACCTCGAATATGATCACCACAATGGCCATCTGGAAAATCTTATTATCACTATTTCTCCAAGATGGCTGGTCATATCAACATTGTGCCTTCACCAGAAGACTTCTTTAAATTTCTAGTTGGTCTTACATGGAAATGGTATGCATCAGTTATCCAATATGGTCACCTTGGCAGCCATGTTGAAAATCTTGTTACATACATGTGATAAAAATGACGGGTCAGCTTGGAACAAAGAGGGAGATTTGCAAAATTTGGTCAGGAGTTTTGACATCAAAAGAGGGAGGTTTTTCATCGACCCAATTTTTAGCATGCAAATGGGCAAATATTACTACTATTGAACAAATTTCCATATTTTTAATATTAAAATATGCAATTCAGTTCTTTCACATTAACTTGTTGCCTTTCACACTCTCCATATATGTAACACAAGCATTTTTAACATTTCTTACAAGATCATTGCCTGGATTATATTGGTGGCAGTCCTTATCATTGTTGATCTTAAAACTTAAAAGATTATGTACTGTCACTGGATCCAGGTTTCCTCTAGAGTCAGCCTGAATTTTCCTCAGAATGGAAAATGTCCTTTCAGTGTCTGCATTGGAATTTAATGTGGCAATGTCAATACAACTCTGCTGAGTTCACCAAGAAGTTTAAATTGTTTCCTGCCTGTGGGTAGAGTCTGATTGCCAACTGTCTGCCAAAACTGCTCAAGACTGGTACTGTCTCTGTCGAATTTGGGAAGTTCTTCTTTGGCAGTCAGAATGTAGTCCTGAATTTCATCTTCCAGTGCAGTTCTCTCACTCTGGCTTAATGTCATGAACCTCTTAGACAGCTTCACTACTGCAATACAAAATGCAAAACATTAGTACTTTGAAATTTACTTGCCATGGATATACAATAGGTAAATTAAAATATTATAATATAATAATGCAATTGTCACTTGCATTTCCAATGCAATTATCCCAAGGGAGATTTCTCTCTCTGAAATATTATAGAATCTGTTGCAGTGGTGTCATAAGGCTCAGCGAAATTTTCCTTTTAAAGGTACTTATCACTGTTTTAATTTCCAATTGTCGGTGCAGATCGATAATATTTTTTTATTGTTCACTCATCAATAGCTGATAATTATCTGTATTGATCATAGGAGATAAGAAAACCTAACTAATCGAATTAGTGAATATTTATTGCACTCCCAAGCATCTAATGTTGTTTTAATGCCAGTAAGATTGTTCACATGAAGCTCTGATGCATACATTATTGATTAGACTATCACACCCTTTGTGACTTTAAGCTTAATTTGCAGATGCCTTTGTTGTCATCATTATCATCACTATCACCATTATTTAACAATAACTATCAAATGCGAAAAATGATTATCACTTATTCATACCTGTGACAGAACCAGGATTTCAAACCAGTAGATTTACAAATTTTGATTAGTAGATTGGCTTCTAAAAAGGTAGATTTTTTATCGGCATAAATTTTACGTGTTTTAAGGGGATTGAAAACAAAACAAGTTCATTTTGTCACATATGTATTCTCTTCATATTATAATAAAACACAAATTTTGAACATGATTCAGATTCAGAATCTGATGGAAAATGTTACAATAATAGTTAGTTAATATGAGCCAGTATATTGTTAATTAAATGAAAAAGGAAGAGTTGTACATCTCACAGTTCACTGCAAAGATTTTTTATAAAATCCACAGGCATTTTTAGTTTCCTTCACAAGATCACTGTCTGGTGACCACTGGTGACATTCACTGTGATTGTTAACCTTCACACTTAGCAGGCTCTCAATAGTTTTCTGGTTCAGACTTCCCCTTGAATCACTCTGGATTTTCCGAAGAATGGAGAATGTCCTCTCTGTGTCAGCATTGGAATGTGGCAATGATAGGACAACTACACTCAGTCTGGAAAGAAGTTCTAAGTTAAGTTTTCCTGTTGCTGGGTTTCTGAGGCTGCTGACTGATCTCCAATACTGCTCCAAGCTCATTTCACCCCGAGGAGGAAGTTCCTGGCTTGGACTTAATATGTATTCCTGAGCGTCATCCTCAAGGGCTTGTTTCTCTTCTAGACTTATGTCCAAAAATCTGTTGGCAAGTTTCACCACTGTAATTAATTTTAAACAAATTAGATTTAGACTTGAAATAAACAGTTAAAAAACACATGATTTTAATAATTTATCCCAACTTTAAAATTAAATATTAATACATTTTTAACTCGCGGATATATTTTATCTAGGACTTGAACATAATTTTTGTGAAAGAATAATTGAAATAGTTCATTAATTACAAAAGATGGAGACCTTCATTTGGTGAGACCTTCTCCTTGGTGTCTGGATTCAGATAGGCCATGGCTCACAGAACTTCATCATCAAATGGAAACTTGTCAATCATTTTCCCCACCACTTTACAGTAAAACTTTCTTGCACTCCTGAAATTTTCATCTTAAACCATCATGAACAATACAAGAACAATTAAGAAGACATCAAATCAAAATACTTACTCAAATGTTTCTGCCAAGATCATTTTTGGTCAGTCTTTCCGTTTTATCTTCCTTCCATGACAGATCGGCCGAGTTTTAATCAAAGACTCATGGTCATCATGGATTACCTTTGATCCTTTTATTACTTATAACACCTCAAACAACATCCCGCATTTGGCCTTAAACTCACCAAATTACAACAATAAGGTAATCAATTAGCCGCTTCTTGTGTACACATGCTAACAATTGTAATCGGACTACTCGACCAATCATCGTCGCACCGGTCATATCATAGGTGGAATATTTCCGGTTCCCAGTAGACTTGTTCTGGCTGGTTTATCTAATGTGTTGATAGAACGCGTAAAAAAACCGGGTTTAAAAAAAAAAAAAAAAAAAATTCCTTGAAATTTTCAAAACCGGTAGATTTCGACTACTAAATGGTATGTGCAGTAGACGGTTTTTAAAACGGTATTTTTGGCCTACCGCCAGTAGAATCACAGGTATGAATGTGTCCACCACAGCAGCTAATTTGAAAATCTTGTTATCTCTGAAGAATATCAGAGATGATTTCAACACTCATCAGTCAAAAGAAAGAAATAGTCTTCTCTTGAATTCCAGGAAATTCTTTTTGCCCAGTAGAGTGTCAGTCCCTTCAAGGGACTCTTGTTTTTTTATCTTCTCTATTGGCACTCTGTTATTGTTTAGGTGTAAACTACTGCTAATGGATTTACCTCATTTTGTATCTGTATTTGTCACACTAGGACCTCTTAAAGATACTGTATATCATTTCTCAAGAGATAAATCCTGAACATCTGGTGCAAATAATCATAGTTATTTATTTTCCATGGAAAACATATGTTACAGGCATATGGTGAAAATATATTACTTTCTATCTTATCTTTTGTGCTGATATTCAAATTGTTAATATTGCCCTCCATAATTTATTTTAGTGTTTTTTTTTAACGTCATATAAAACAAAATCGACGTGAGATACATTTTAATGGGCAAAGACACTAACAAAGAAGTTGTTTATTGTGTCATTGATCAGGTCGAGGAAAATAAAAAAATTTAGGTTTGTAAAATCTACGAATTATACCAGATTAGATGCCTGTATAGTTCTCTGGGTATTGAATCCTAACAATTTAGCATTCTAGCTGATGCTATGCACCATTTTGTAATTGTTACTCAAAGTGATTTTAAGTTGTTATTCACAATCGTTACTTTCTTCTTTGTCACCATATGCAGTTAAGACTTATTTGACTTTATTGATGTGCATCTCAAGGTTGTAAAACCCACAATGGATTAAAACAGACATCGTTTCATTTATGTCATTTGTGTAATTGAAGATATGATTTTTAAGTTCACCAAATATATTGTTTTAACCAACAACAAATCTGTTCTCTATAATGAAATGGGCAGTTTACCTGTCGTCAATTTGATTGTTGAGGTACCTTTCTTTCTTTGAATGAATGTCATCACTATAGAAGAGGTCTTTCTTTGAAAGATTGATTGGAAAATAACTTTCCATTGATTAAAAAACCTTTTTTTTTGTTTTTGTTTAATAAAGGTTTTGGTTTGCAAAACATATATTTAGTAACAATTTTGTCTGGTAAAAGTCATGTGCTATGGACAAAGGGAGTACTGCAGCCAACATTTAACATCAAACAATACAAGTACATGATGAAATAAAGACATGAATAATAGACACATACGAGTCGTTTACTGAACAGGTGCAAGAAGCTGAGACTATAATTAATGATTACCATGGACAAATTCAAAGTGGATAGCTTCCAGCTGCAGTGATAAGTTTATTTATTGATCAAAAAGAAAGAGCATTAAGCAATTATGTAAATGCTGTAGAAAGTGTTAATTCGAAAGTTCGACATATGAAAGCTGATGTTCAAATATAGGATAAACATGATGAGTATATAAAACGAGACATCAGCCCAGAAACGCATTCTACCAGAAAGGTTAAATTGCAAGAAGTATTGGAAAGTGTTGAAAGCATAAAGGTGCATTTAACTGGACATATAACACAGGTGAATAGTTTTCAGCGAAAACATTGAAAAGATTAATGGGAAAGTCGAAGAAAAATTACCACCTCCTGCTCCACCTCAACCTCATATTGCACCACCTCCTATTCCATCTCCTCTTTATTATATACTCATTTTTTTCTCCATTAACTTTGCATTGTCAGAATCGTGCAGTATTTCTCCATACTGCACGGCTTCATACTGCACGACACGTGTGTCTAAAAATAGTATCGCGTGTTAGGAACTACTTTTTATTGTAAACAAACAATGTACGCAAATGTAGCAGACACCGGAGCTTTTGCTTTATTAGATTTGTCTGTGGATGAACTAAACAAGCTGTTTGAGAGTAGAGATGATAAAGCTGACGATGTGGATGAATTCATTGAGTCACAAAAGAATCTTTCAACCAAGCAAGTGACTGAACGTGATATTCACAATGTACAGCGGTGGCTTTATGACAACAAACGTGAGGCATGCAGTATTGAAAATATCATTCTGATCATTTAAACACTTATTTAGCCGATGGTTCAGACTATGAACCGTGCTCTCTAGAGTCTATAAAAAAATAGCATAAAAAGGCATCTTATGACCAAATGATATTCCGTTTCTCTCAGAGACCGTCAATTTTACAAGTCAGTCCAAGCACTAAATTCGAAAAAATACAACTAAAGAAGGCGGGTTTTGGTATAAAAGCAAGTGCCTCGGAGCCAAGAAGCCACGATAACGAAGAAGCCTTATTTTCCGCTGACGAAATGGGCTCTCACACCCCAGCCGCTTTGCAATTTTGCGTTGTTTTTTTTTTTTTTTGTTTATTTTTGAGAAATTGTTTGGATTTATTATGACAGTACATATAAATATGTCATCTATAGCTGGTAATAAGAATGGCAATAAATGTACTTACTTTTCTGCATCTTGAATTTCTTCAAAATGTACTTTCTGATCCACGGCGCGAAATTGCACTGCAAAATAGACTACATTTCCAACAGAAATCTCATTGCAAAGGAGAATTTACTGCACTCCAAAACGAAATGAATTTGATATTCCCTAACAAAAATATTTAATCCTGCATCTTCTTGAGAATTTCACTTAAAAGAATTTCATATTTTGTCCACCTTATGATTTCAAACTATCAATGACAGGACAGTAACACATGTGTAAGCTAGCTTGCTGTCGAGGCCAGTCTCTCTAGCTACATGTACATCGTACGTAATAGACCCAGCTAAATACTAAAAGAGCAGAAATTAATTGAATCGACAGAAAAACATAATCCCTCCATTCCAGATCAACTGGGAAAGTTGTTCCAAGGCGCAGTCATTCACAATATGACTCAAAATTTTAATTTTAAGTAGACCAAAATGAGATTTCTTTTTGATCCAAATCACTGAGCGAGCGTACTCAACCAAGTTCAAAGGTCACTGGGCGGTGCCATGTGCGCATGAATACTGTTGCTGTGTATTGATTTAACTTCGGTTATGTATTTACTTTAGAATATAGCAGAAATTCAGTTACTTTGTTTCTTGTAGTGTGTTCTTTTTCTTATTCAGCCTTAGGTAGAAAAGCAAAAATGAGTATATAATAAAAAGGTTACTGCATTTGTATGGGAAAATATGAACTCGTTTTTTCTGAGCTATACTGCACTCCTGACGTCGTGCAGTATAACTCAGAAAACTCGTTCATATTTTCCCATACAAATGCAGTAACCTATAAGTGTTTTCCACCTCCTGCCCCACCTCAACCTCATATTGCACCACCTCTTATTCCAGGCTAATCCTTGTTTGACAAAATCAAGAAAGGCTTGGATAACTTAGAGAATTATTTGTTTGTGTCCATTAATAATGTAGCAGTAACAATACCTGGTATTATTGGTAATCTGAAGAGTTGGTTACTCAAGAGTGCCGGTCATAATGTTTCTTCTTTAGCCGATAATGTCATTGTTTAAGGATTGGTGGGTCATGTTACTTGGTTCAACATTTGTGGGTTTATTGTTTGCATTTTGACCACGATCAGATATTGCCATCCATACTGTCCAGTTTACTCGATTATGCCAAAACTTCATGTTACATTGTATATCTGTTCATAGAGTCGTCATTCTAAAATTGTAAGGCATAAATATCAAAACTATTGAATGGTTTATATCTGAATTTTTTTTTTCTCGGTGCATTACATTTTTATTTTGTTAAACACATTTGATACAGCAGTTGTTATCTATGGTTAGTCTGAGTAGGGAGCATACAACTGAATTGCATGAGAAAGATCAGAGTACTGTGTGTTAGTTTTTGAACCTGGCATAATTCATCTATTTTATCCAATTTTGACATATCATCTAAAATTACAACTTCAAGCCTGTCATCCATTATTTAGGTTATGTACAATGCATCGTCGCTTTGAGGCCTGCCAGAGACAGAACAAGAATACCTTTGGCACAATTTGGAAATTTATTATCAAATTGGTTTTTCTTATGCAAATACATTCATACTCTATTTACAGTTTATCCACATTTCACATGTAACTCTTTGCTTGTTTTTCTCTCTAATCTGTTCATTTTTTCTACTGTAGCACCATTTTATTCTGCTTGATTTAACACACTCTTTACATCCCTTGTATTGCGTATCTCTTTTCCATTTCCTCAATCACTTTTTCTTTGTCACATTTGTAACATTTTACAACTGATTAGACTTTGTCCACAATATACCATGTAGATTGTACAATTTATTTCAGTAGTTTAATTTATACTACTGCTAGATGTGAAAGGAAATTTCTGACAAAAATTATACTTTTAAAATTTGTATAGCTACATCTGTGAAAGGTGCATTGAATTTCACTTTATCCATGTTGTGTAAACTCCTCCCATATTAACTGATTTGAGTTATTTTGTGGTAATTGTTTGTAACTGAAAGTTTTATTGAATGATTGAAATCGTACAAGGTATATTTTTTCCTAGGCAAAATGTGTAGTTGACATGATTTCTGTACCTTCTTTGAATGAAATTTGAAAGAACGTACATAGTCCTCATGATTCAATCAGCATTTATGTGATATTCGTTTCTTTCTTAACGTTCACAATCTCCATAGACAAGCATGTAGTCTTTTATATTGTATTTGTTTTTCAGTCATTTTGAGATGTAGTTTAACCTACTTGGACAATGCATATAATGTTGTTGTCTAGTAAAGTTTTTCATGTGTACCACTTTTTTGCTTACTATGATTTTTCTGGCTGTACTTTCTTTTTTTCCTTCTGCTTTCGTAATAATCATAAATTCACATGCCTTGCATTTTTTAACTCCTCTGTTGTCTAATGCACTGTTTTTAGTCGATCTCTAACATTCTGGCAAATCGTTGTCCTTCAAAAACTCGAAAGCTTTCATGCTCTTTAATACTTCTATGTATGTATTGTTCTTCCTTCATCGTTTATTTCAATGTCCCAATGTTTTTAGCTTGTTCCCAACTGTTAAACGATACAACATTTACAAGTTTATACTTTTTCAGTTTATTTTTTTCGTCTTCAAAACTTGTTCAGCTTGCTACATGTCATATTGTGTTTATCGCAGTGGTCCCCAACGCGGTGCCCGCCAAGGTTTTTGTGTGCCCGTGGAAGAGGTTATAATGAATAATAAAAAATATATTTAAAAAATGGGTCAGGTTAATTGGTTGGTGCCCACCACCCTCTCATAAACTCACAAATGTGCCCGTACGCACAAAAATGCTGGGGACCCCTGGTTTATCGTATAGAGATGACACTTGCTAGTAAAACACATCCTCTATGTCCTTTCCCTTCAAGTCGTTCAGTTTGTAAACTATTGGAATAACATACAATTGTTTGTTGATTTTAACTATTTCCTCAGTGATGTTAGGAAGATAACCCTTTTAAAAAAATTGTTTTGTATTTCGAAATTCAGATGGTTTCACCTATCATTGATGTAGGTGTTCCACGTTTATCTGTTTTCAAGTAACCAAATAAATTTATCCACACTTTTGATCTGGTTTTTTCCCTTTCTTGCTTCAAACAAAGTCATATCTATTGATCTGTAACGAGTATTTGTGTCTGTCAATTAGATCTGATAAAATATCAACCCATTTTCTGATTTCATTTTGAGTGAAATACTTCCACATTACTGTCTTTAGGGTTCTGTTAGACCTAACTATTACAGATGCCTTTTTATCCGAGTTAGTAGGAAAGTATTTGATATTTTCTTTTTCCATCAAATCATTAACTTCTGTTCTGTTGTAAAACTCATTTTCTTTATCAATCTGTATCTTTGCCGGGTTTATTTCTGTACGGGTTTCTCTAAATGTATTGTGTATGTCATCTCCCATTTTCGTTTTTATTCTCTCTTCTATGTGACTAACATAAACTATTTTGCATGAAAATATTTTTTGTTCACTCGCTGTTGTAATCTGTATGTAGATTGTTCAGTTAACCATTCTTTCAATTCAGTATATTTTTTTCTTTTACTCCCGTTTAATTTGTTCAACAATTTATAGATATTTATGTAAGCGACAGGATTATCAAGATCATAGTAAATATGTCTTCAATATTCTTGTCGGTCGTCTTTGATGTAGAGGTGTACTTATGATGTAGTACATTTAAATCATCCAAATAATACTTTATGCTTGATGAATTGCCTTTGGATGATATTAATAAGCCTACAAGACATTGATCTACAACAGGTACTCTTCTTTGCAGCAATTTGCAACATTTCTTGAATGATTTCAGATTTATTTCAAACTTGGCCATTCATATGGTGATTCTTAGACAGCTATTTAATAAATTAATTCACAATCTGTTGCTTTAAATTTAACTGTACATTGAGCATATAAAATTTACAAGATCTTAATATTGTACTGAGAATTTAGCTATATACAAAAATGTATATTTACCCACATCCGATATGAAATGTCTTTCTTCCACACACCATACTGGATTATCCATATTGCTATCAGAGATTATACTGTTTTACTGGATGTTATCATCATTAAATGTGATCTGTAAATCAGCATCTTTTCTAAAGCGCTGTGGTATATCCTTTTATGTTTGAAGTAATAAAATCAACATGTTTATTCTCTTGTAAGTTATTTTGTAGCAAAACTAGCTTTGACCGTACTCTTATCCAATCCAAAAATGTAAATAAACACATATTATCTCTTGATACCAGCGTTTTTTCTTTCATGTTAAACGCATGAAATATCTGTCCCTTCTCTGAAAGCTATTGAACTCAATGTAATGTAGTTTAGTGCCATTATTTACATTTTGAAACATTTTCAAATTTGTGTTCTACATATCAGTGTCAAGAATAACACCAACGTATACCAGTGAATTGGTGGTATTTTCGTTTTTAAAAAGATGACTGGTCCAGATATATTATTGTATAAGGATCACATCACGTCACCTCACCTTTTCCTTGATAGTTAAGATTGTTGGAGCGCCAGTTCCGATGTCCTTCCGACAGCAGTTCTCCAGAGACTCCGGCCTTTGCGGCCTGCAATTCCTCTTGACGTGTCATGCCATCCTGTTTGATGTTTTCGAGCCAGTTCTCGTGTTGGCGTCCTCGTTTCCTTTTTTATACCACCTATGTTGCCTTGTAGAATGGTCTTGTCCAATCCTGATGATCATGTGACGTCAGGTGACGGAGCTTTCTCGTCTTCACGGTTGTTAGGAGGTCATCATCTTCCCTAGTGGCTGACTAGATGATGTTGCGCCCATCTTCGTTTGTTTTGCAGGCAGTGCAGCGGGTGCCTAAGACGTATATATAGCATCGCGTTTCAAGGGCTTTTATTCTTCTTTCAGTGTCTTTGCTTAATTTCGTGTTTCACAGGTGTTTTGAAACACTGACAATATCAGTGCCCTTAGTAGTCTGACTTTGGTCTTGGTGGTGATGATTTTGTCTTTCCACGCTCTTTGCGTTGGAAAGGGCAGCTACGGTCAGGACGGTTCTGGATGTTATTTCTATTGTTGAACTCCCTTTTGTGATGGTAGATCCGAGGTACTCAAAGGAGTGTACAGCCTGAAGTTTCTGGGCTTTGTCCGAGATGTCATTCTGTAAGACAGTTGACTGGGTTCCTATCTTCATTATCAAGGTCACGGGTCAATATCTTAAGTTTTCTGTTACATTTCCCCTGCTGTTCTATACTTTTAAAGTCGTTTGACATAAATGTATGAAATTCGGTAATCAACTAATATGTATAGGAGAGGAAGACTATCACACCTACTTAGAATCCAACACATATCCTAACAAACTAGGTATGGTATAATATGATAACTAACATACTCTTACAGGCCAACACCCACACTTACAAACAAACTGATATTGGAAGGAAAGAGGGGTATGATTTGGTACGTTTTGATCATGCAAACAAACAATCACGCACACATGCACAAACATAATTATATCGTTTCAATATTGAGTAGTCTCCCCTTTCCTGGTATACTGGGGTTATCCTGGAATAGGGCAGTAAGGTTGGCTCTGAGAATTTTTTTTTTTGATGGTGAGGGCAGCTTGGCCTCCCTTGTCGGGCATCACGGTACCTACAGTTCTTTAGCCACTTGTCCCTAATCCAAGGCTCTACCGAGACCGAGAGCCTAAAATAAAGGTTCGTTGGTCTTGGTCTCCCAATTTACTTATTATTGCGACTGTTGTGGTTGCAACTTTTCTTCTTGTTGTTGCTGCTGCTTTTTGGATGTTAGCAAAGGATAAAAACCCTTCTCTGTACTGTTCTCTGATCTATTTTCTTCTTCTTGCTTGCTTTTATCTTTATTTCTATTCTTCAGATAAATCTACAAGGTATTCTTTCGCCTGTCTAAAATGGCCTCCTCATCTCTGAACCATTCTCCGTCTGTTTGGAACCAAGTCCCATGTCCACTTCCCTACGCAGGAGGTATTCCAGCCTTTCCAAATACATCAAGCAGGCCTGTAATCTGTTGCTTACACTCGTGGTTTACGGGTCAACGATGAATGGCAAAACTGACTGACTGAACTTAAATTCGACACGTTTTATGCCATTCGGCCATGTACGTGTAATTAAAACACACCACTCCCTCATTCTTTTTGCTGCATGGTTTTCCCAACTTTGAGGGTTCATTGAAGGCGCGATATGGGAGGGTGTGCAATTTATTTACCCTTATAGTAGTGTGTCTGGAGAAGCGGGCTGCATGGACTCGGCAAGGGAGCCGCGAAGTAGAACGGAAGTAGTGAAACACCACCACGAAAGTACATGATCAAATTTTGCCCATTTAACCAATTCGGGCTGTCCCTAACAACCAATTATGTGTTAACCACATGTTTAATTATGACAATCTTTTCAGTTTCAAATTTCTTTTTTTTTTGTTTTATCATTCAATTTTGAATTTTGCGCATAGAGTGTACATAATTTTCAAAAATACCAATCCGTGAGTACAAGTTACTCATTTCAATTTAGCGTCACGCCCACATTACTTAACTCAAGATTATATTTTCGACGGTGGTTCAAAGCGTTTAAATTTGTATTATAATAAAGTATATTCAAAAGGGGTTTTCAAAATACCAAACTGAAAACCTCATAAAGTCAGGCAATTTTGATCAGGCTGTCACTGGACCGGAAAACTTCTCACTGGTTCTTTTAGTCCTGGGCAGGCAGATTCAATCCCAGACGTCTTTGTGCAGCTGTCACATGGGGGTCGGCTTTAGTTGTGGTAGGTGGTGGGTGCACTGCGTCAGTGTGACTGAAAACGAAAACTAGCCTCCTGGTTTGCAGTCACACCTTCCCCCCCCCCCTTCCACTCTTCTGGCAGCTTCTTCTCCCGGCATATGCTCCAGGTATGGCTTGGATTGGCACCCGCTGCGTCTGAGCACATGGTAAATTCGTAGAACTTCCTAGTACTCCTCGACTTCGAGGAGGGGGGGGGGTAGGTCGGCTCACTTCTATGACGGTTTGTCCCGTATCTGCAGCCACTCCCCGCACTTCCTTTATTACAAGTAGTCGGCTGGTCTTTGGGTGCACGTGACAGCCGTGCGACACCACAGGTGGCTCCTTCCCTCTTCCTACTACAGCAGGTGCAGCTCTGTTCTGATGATGTTGCTGGCTCGACGGCTGGTTCCTGACTTGAATGGCAAAAGTTAATTCCTTTGGATTTACAACGTGTGCTGCAATTTGACCATGTACGTCGAGTTAATTTGCACACCGTGCAATTTTTAATTCTTCGTCAAAAAAGGCTGTAGAAGGCGCCTCTACGTCTCCGGAGGGCTCCAAGTGGGCCAGGTTTGAATTTTTTTTCTATCAAAAATAAGAAAAAGTCATCGTCTTGCACCTTATCTAATTGTTTTAGAATTTTGATTACAAACTCTGACTTGTGGCTGTGAGTATGGGTTAGTTATAGAGTGGTTAGGAGTAAAGATTTGTATAGGTACAAAATTATAAATTTCTGTCCGGCTCAATCCAAGGAGTGGATGAATAAAGATATCCTACCTTTGGTAAGCATATGTACCGACACTTTGTTTCTTGTTACCGAGGCGGGGGTGATTCCAGAGTAAGTTACCACATTGTGCGGTATGGCCCTGGTGGTCTGGGCTTGATACCACCTTATATAATAATTGTGTATGGCCAGTTTAATGGGTATTTATTCTTGATTGGTTCAGTCGTAGCCACATTGTGCGGCGGGTCCTGATGGTCTGGGATTGGGACCACCTTATATGGTCTAATTTTTAATTGGATGGTATTAGTTCTTTTCTTCCTATCTTATGGTGCCTATGCTTACCCTATTTTATTCTCTGGGGTATTTCGATAATCGGTTACCGCATTGTGCAGTAGGGTCCTGGTGGTCTTGGTTTAGGGTCATCTTATATTTTTTAATTTGTGTGTGGACCAGATTACAGGGTCATGATACAGAGTTCTAGTGTATTCAATCATTGCCACATTGTGCGGCTGGGCCTGATGATCTGGGCTTAGGACCTCCTTTTAGTATGCTAAATTCCTTTATTTGGGGTAAGGTAATCAATGTGTTGTTCCTTGCGATTTTTCGCCGGAAACCGTCATCCAGCAGAGATAAGAGAGATAGAGGTATTGTATTTTTTTTTTTTTTTTTTTTTTAGTTTTTAATTTTTTTAAAGAGTATTATTCCTGTTGTAGGAAAAAAAAATAAAAAATAAAAAACATGCATGATGTGTGTTAGTAATAGGGGTAGAGGAAGCGGTATTATAATTTCTGTCCTGGAGTTGAAGCTTATATTGATTCCACTACTGGTGTTCTAAACAAATTCTGTGCATGTTGTTTAAATGTTAAAATTTGGCTTACCCCTAAGTGTCTTTTCTATGGGAGTGGAGAATTTTTTTCCCGCTCACGAGGGGATTGGGCCGCCCGAACCGCGAACCATGCCCCTAGTGGGCCCTGCCTACCAATCCCCTAATCCTTGGGCAGGGCCACTCCTCTCCCGCTTGCATTTTATGACTGCCGATGTGGGTAATGGTATTACTTTGGTTTTGTTTTTTGTTGTTGATGTTGCATTTCTTGTCCTGTCTTCCTATGAATCTGACTTTTTTCTAACCAGTGATTAAGATTTTCCCTCTCTTTGCTATATCTGAAATGTAGCAAAGGATGTTTGGGTACACCGAATTGCTCTTATTGGTTCCTGTATGAATGAAAATTTTCGGGTACTGGGCTGGGGCTTTAATAATTTTTTTCCTGGAATATTTTCCTTGCCTGATTGTACGTGGGGCAATCATTGAAGACATGGTTTAACATCTCTGGGGTAGGACAGTGAGTGCAGTTCATTCCTGCTTCTTTTATTCCTGGCACAAATCTTCCAAACTGCTGGCTAGGAGTGTTTTGCCACATTTTATTCTATTTATGACTTTTGTGTCAAAGGGATTTTCCAGGTTTGGAGTGATGATATTTCTACAAACCTGTTTCTATAAATTATGTAGTTTATGACCTTTTATGTTCTGTCCCATTCCCCTTGCCATTTTTTGTCGATACTTTGCCTAATCATGCTGTAGATCTCATAGATGCTGTAGTCCAGGTGGTGTATTTCTGGATCATTAAGCTTAATCTTGGCTTCTTTGTCTGCCCTTTCATTTCCAGGGATATTGATATGGGAGGGCACCCACATGAGTTCTACAGCATGATTATTTTGGTCCAGGTTTTTCAGTCTTAAGTAGACTTCTCTAATCATGTTTTCTCGGCTGGTTGAGTTACCTGGTTCCAGAGTTCGCAGCACACTGAGGGAGTCGCTTATTATGACTGCTTTAGGTGTTTGGCTAGTTTGTATCCATTGAATCGCTTGGATGATCTCCCAGAGTTCCACCGTATAAATAGAGCAGTCATCTGGTAGCCTCGCCCCCAGCGTGATGTTTTTCTCTGGGATCACTGCTTCTGCTGCAGCGCGTCCTGGGTCTGAGAATTTAGATCTAATAGCAAAAGTGGCGAAGTAAATTTTATATGCCGGCTTGGTATGTGGACACGATAGAAAATGTCTATGACTAGACACGATCGATCGAAAAAGATAGATATTTAAAGAATAAAAACAATCACAAAAGTATTTTTTTACATCAACAACTGCAGTAAAGTCTCCAATGAACTTACCTATCACTTTTTTTTATGAAAAATATTAATACAGAATTATATAGTGGGATCAACAAGTGAACTACAGTAAAGTCGACAACGAGCTTACCTATCGCTCTATAAAAGGCTTATCAATACAGAATTAGTTAGTGGGGTTATCTTATCATCAAACGACAATTGCTGAGAAGGCATGATGCCATAATGAAATGAGAAGAAACAGCATATGTCACCCATCTTTTTTTTTTTACTACATGTACTTGACCATTAATGTTCTAATAAAACCCTTTGTAGCTGTTTGGTGGCAGTTAATTTCGATATAAAAAGAATTTAATTAAGCCCGATTTCGATAAAGGGAAAGATTGAATTAAATTTGCTATTTCAGACTCCCCGCATGTTTTCTTATCGAAGAAGACAAAAGAGACATAACAAATTGAGAATTAATTAAAAGGAATATTTGTGTGCTTAGATCTCTCTCTCTCTCTCTCTCTCTCTCTCTCTCTCTCTCTCTCTCAATACGTGTAGCGATAATGTTATCGTGTTCCTCAATAGCTCTGTCGAGAAGCAGAGCAGATCAAGCGTATTGCAAAAATGTTCATCAGCCCAACCTGCGTATTATTTCTAAAAATAGAATCGTCATTTCCATGATGTTTTTAAAGCTCTAAAAATAAATTCTGAAGATAGAATCATATCATACCATTTCCCATTACACTGATTTGTAAGTATGAGCGTTAGTCATCCTACCAAGATGATATTAATTTGTAAGTGTTGGTATTGGATTGTAAGGACGTTCGTTGATCTGCAAAGCGAGGGATTTCTGTTTTTATTGGTTTGGTGCTTTACGGCACAGCAACACAAGTAGGTTATTTAGTGCAGAGGCAATTAGAGTAAAGTACCTTGCCCAAGGACACACCACGGTAGGTGACGCTGGTTCGGCAGTATGATTCGAACCCGCACCCTTTCGGTCGTGAGTCTAGTACGCTAACCACTGAGCCACCACAGCTCGCCGGGATTTTCTGTCATTATACGCGTATTTGTCCGTCTCCTCCTTTGTCCACCCATGTTAAATTTCTGATGGATTCCATACCAGCCCTTAATGTTACATTTCCATAAGATACCATAGTGGCACATCACTAATGCTAAATTTCCATCGTTCAATTTTCACTGGACCCCATTGTGTCCCACGTAATAATAATTTCCTATGGGTCCCATAGTGGCTCAGTACTACTGTTAAATTTCCATTGGGTCTCATAGTGGCCACTGTATCTACTTGTATAGTATATATATATACTGGTATTTCGTTTCATCATAAGGTTTTGTTCTTGTTATTATGGACGACACCTCAAACTCCTGTGGCATTTTATATTGGTTAGTTTCTTCGATACTCAGTACAATTGGAATTTATCATTTCTAAGAAACGACGAAATCTATCATTAGGCTAATTCATTTTAGCTGCGGAGAAAGCGATAGATAAACCAACATTTCCCGCGGTTTTCTTCCCCCAGATGATAAAGATGATAAAGATGTAAATGTGAAAATATATGTTTTCCTCTAGGGACATCTCGGTATTACTTACCATGGTGATAGATAAACATCTAGTGAAACAATATGACAACTTTATTATATATTTCATAGTATTGAAATATATCAGCAGGAGAAAAATTATATCGCCAGCAATACCACTTTTATCATCACAGTGGCGATATCACTTTTGGAACTACTTTCGTTTCCAATTAGGATGTATATTTGCCCTTATGTATGTTCTTCAGACCTGTATTTCCATATTTAGGCCTATTTTATTTTTTCTTCTTCTTTTCCTTCTCATCCCCCCCCCCTCTCTCTCTCTCTCTCTCAGAATGAATAGACCTTAAAATGTGTCAACACTGTTTACCCTCTAGTCTAGAGTATACATTTATGTAATCAATAAAAGGCACCGTCAAGAATGCATAAAAATGAACGCCAAACACCAAAAAACAGGCTCCAAATATGGACTTTTTTACAATTAGTTTTCCACGTGAATCAAGCAAATTGTCAGTGGCTGAACTTACATGACCTGTTGCTATTCGATATTCTATGTCATCCATGCAGTATATTTAGTATACTTGTTATACTCAACGACAAATGATACACATATTTAAGAAAATCTCTTGATTACATATAATAATAAAATTGTTTAAGTAGCGATTTTAACTGTCATTACAATCACAATCATAATCATGTCTGAAAACGATTGAAAAATCAGACATTGATTAGTGTCGATTGCAAACTGAAATAAAGTGACAATCGAAATTAGTTTGCAGCGCCTCATACCGAAATAGACTGCAAGCCTACCAACACACAAAAATGCGCGTTTAAATGCAGAAATAAACAAAAATAGCAGCCAAAATCCCTGCAAGTAAACTCACAATCATTAAAATATGTTGTTTAATGATGTTACGCTCTGAAGCCTGTTGGAGTGTTCTGTAATGATGCTATAGGACCTCCACCGACACCCCAGCAATGTTGTTCGCAATGTTCAATGTATTAATCCAAGCAAGAAATGTGTTAACGAAAATAAAAATCTCTTCATTTTCGCGTGAAAACATTCATTAATGAGACAAAATTCACAATCTGAAGTATTATACGTACAATCTAAATTTGTAAAAAGTCGCTGTCCTAAAATTATTGTAAAATTTCGGAATGTATTTTTATCGATGTGGATATGCAGACGTTAAGCGCATTGACACATAATGGAGACACAATTCCGTGCAAATCGAAGGGTTTTGCCTTAAAAAATATATAAAATGAAAATCTACGTTTTTTTAGTAGATATAAGGAAATATTTCACTTGTGAAGTGGAAACATTTTCTATTGTCACTGGTGGCTTCGCCACTCGTGACAATACAATGTTTCCACTCGCCACTTGTGATAATACAATGTTTCCGCTTCACTTATGAAATATTTCCTTATATCTATTAAAAAAAACGTAGATATCCTCTATTTACTGTTGAAAAGCCATTAAAGATGGGATCGACATTTCTGTTGCAAAGGGTAAAAATATGCTGAATGTTTTGAAAAGCACTCTCTGCAGACACATAAGGCTGTCCATTAGTCTTGTACCATATAAACCATGACTTTAACCTGCCATTTTCACGAAATTATTGGAATAGGTAAAAATAGAGGGCACCGTTTCTCAAAACAACATTGATATATGTTACATATCAGCTACTAATGTATTTTGCATAACACCTATTGATGTATCTTATATAACACATATTGATGTATTTTATATAACACCAATTGATGTATATCTTACATAACACCTATTGATATATCTTACATAACACCTATTGATGTATCTTATATAACACCTATTGATTATCTTACATAACACCTAAGCCACCAAACATTTTCTACATTGTTAGTGTAAACGCTCAAACTTTGATAGCTCACTTTTCGTGTTCAAAACTTTATTTAAGTCATATTGCTCAATTTCAGAACTCGAGCTTGTATGAGAATGTAAGATTACAATATGATCCAATGAATGTTAATAAAAAACAAAGCTAAACACAAAAAAAATCCCGATGTTAAATTCATATTTACAAAATGTGTGAGATTTTGGTGTCTAATGTTGGAGATCCATGAATACTTTTATTCGTGTTTTAAAAGAGGCTTTCGTATAATCATGAAAAGCAAAATATACAAACAAGATGATTGAAGACCGCATAAAGGCATTTGTAAGAAGAAGACTGAAAGGTATTGGGTCCTTCTTCATCAATAAAAAAAGCAGAAGAGAATGACTGATTCATTATCAAATCCACGTGCATAATTCTTAATAGGGGCAAAAGCAAACAGGAACATTAGTAGCTATTAAACTGTTTTCGTAGTGAAGAAACTTGATTAAGTTTCAGGTGATATCTCTACACGAGAAAAATATCCATTAAGCTATAAAGATTGATTTGACTCACAATAATTGCATCATGCAAGACCTTTTACAGGTTCACAAGTTATGAGAGTAAGACGCGATTTAACGCAGGAAACACTTCAAAATATGACATTTTAACAAATAACAACACAACATGTTAACAAACAATTTTAATTTTGATGCCTCTTTGTCTCCCCCATCCAAAAAAAAAACCACTTACCATATTTAAAAAAAAAAGTTGTCTGAAGCTTATTTTTCCCAGAGTTGTTTGGTGTTCATATTTTACGATATTTAATGATATCAGATGGCTAAGTAAAATTACATTTGGGAAACGTTCACTGTTAATATAACCATATAAGTCTTACAAATTCAGTGTAAACTTTATATTACGCTTAAACACATTTTAGCGTCAAAGGGCTAAGGTAATCGCAATACATTGCATTGTGTACTACATATACCTTGCGCAACGATACAAATATAAACAGGGGGAAAAAATGTCCATAATTGACACAGGCAAAAAATAATGGTATAGTCCTCGAGTCAGCTTTGATCTAGAATTGATTTACCTTCATAAATAAAAATAAGAACCCCCCCCCCAAAAAAAAAAACAAAAAAACAAACAAACATGTTCACACAAAAACAATTGCAATAACAGCTTTTTCGCCTCGAAATCGGACTACTGAAGCTATGTGATAATGAATGTGTGTCTCTCATGCCCTGAATAGTCCACGTAGCTTACTTCAAAAATGGAAAATTGCCCCAAAAAAGTTTAAAAAAGAAACACTTTGTGAAGAGAATAAACAAAGGAACAAATGCAATATTAAGCATTTAACTTTTCTTCTTTGCTTGAGGTTTGGAATCAAAGGATCAATGAGACATTTGAGTGCTGAACAAAATGACGACTGCAAAATAATCATATCTTCCGTGGGAATAATCTCCATGGGGTGTGTGTGTGTGTGAGAGAGAGAGAGAGAGAGAGAGAGAGGTTCAATCTTGTGGCATATGCAGTGTTGTTACAGTGATATTTACATGTCTATTTAATGTATGTCAATGCTAAATACCCATGTTTATATTGTTTGAATTTTAGTACAACACTTGCTATACAGCATACATGAAGCTGTATAATAACAACGACAGAATTACATGTTCTCCTGCATTGTGGTGAGTTATTTTAGTTTTGTGAAAATAATGATGTTCAAACAATTAAATTAAAAAGTATGAAAAAGTGACAATTCTTCCTAAACTAAGTAAATGGAATGGTTGGCAAATGACTAAAAACTATTTTTTACAGTACAAAAGCAAAATGATTAATTTGATGGAATTAATTAATTTTAAAAACAATACAAATACATGGTGGAAAATAATGATTCGTATGGATTACCACCCATCGAAGACTTTATGAGAAAAAAGTCCTGTTTCAACCCATTTCAATAACGTGCGATTAGAAAGATCAGATTCCACTGTGTGTGGGCAATATTTTGTGTATTATCTTTATCAGCGAAGTCTTTTATTCCCTGTACCGTATTTATTGACCAGTTGTTTACACAATTTCCCTAGAAACATTGAAATCGTACAAAAGTGGTTTCGTGATTATGGTTATCTCTTTTCTTTAACTCGGCAACGTAGTTTAAGTCGGTGGCAAGACGAAAACGTCATAGAAAACTGGAACCCGCATCCCACTGACCAACATTATCAACCCTGTAGATATGTTGACTTTAAACAATTTGTGTTGTACATTGTTTTCTCCGTTCATTTATTCCCCAGTTAAAACTTGGGCATTGTACATAAAGAGGAGGGACCGCCTCAATCGTCACTATTCATTATTGAAGAGTCAATGAATAAGTTAACCGTGGCCCATTAAAATCTTCATTTGAAAATAAAAATCACATGGTACTAGACAATTGCTTTCTTTTACTTCTCGATCCATCAGTCTCTCTTTTGATCAATGGATCTCTCTCTGTCTTTTAAATGGTGTTTTCTTTTACGTCCGCGTGAATTGTTCTGAAACATTTTCTATCCTATACATGCACACTAAACCTAGGAATATTTTTATTCACGTCCTCCATTAGTATGAGTGAGTGTGTGTTTGTACGAAAAAAGAATATACTCTACCCTCCTTTTCAGTATGTGGTTGCATTGCATGTATGTGTATGAAAACAAAGTAGGTAATATGCATTATCCCGCTGTTCCTTTCTCTCCTTTGTTTGTATATATGGGGATTTCTGTAAGCCAAAGTGGGGTATTTTTTTTTTTTTTATCATACCCTAGCACCCTACATACCCCTTATACCATTTGTTTGTGTGGGTGTTTGTCTTTAAGGATGTGTGTTGGGCAGTAAGAATATGTATTAGTAATCCAACCATCACGTACCTCCCCTATAAGTTGTTTGTATGGGTGTTGGATTGTAAGTATAAATATGTTAGTCAGACTACATTCACCTACCCCTTTAACACTAAGTTATTATCTGTAAAAAGGTAAGTGTTTGTAATAATGTGATTATTTTCTTTGTTATTGTTTTTTTTTTTCCGCCATCTACTTCATGTTTCTGTCAAGTTGTTTGTTTGTGACAAATTATGTTTCGTTTTTCCGTCCTACAACATTTGGCTGTTAATTTTCCAGAAGTCCCATAGTGGCACATTATTTCTTTTCATAGCCATGGTGTTCCTTTTCCATAGGTTCCCATAGTGTAATTCGCAATGTTAAATTTCCATATGTGTGTGTGTGTGTGTGTGTGTGTGTGTGTGTGTGTGTGTGTGTGTGTGTGTGTGTGTGTGTGTGTGAGTGAGAGAGAGAGAGAGAGAGAGAGAGAGAGAGAGAGAGAGAAAGAGAGAGAGAGAGAGAAGGATATTTGTTTGATCTGAGTGATTAACGGATATATTTCATTTATGCTCAACGTATTGGCTAGCAATATGTATAACAGACTGAAGTAGCAGATTTCTTACTGTATCCAGCGCGATAATGTCAGCGGTTTACCATTTTTGTTCTGCTGTGTTTTGTGTATATTAGCCGAGAAAATACCAGTAATAACATAATTCTCCTTCCCAGTTCAAGGTAAAACAGCGAGGCGGCCTACGTACCTTTAGACAACGCAAGCGTCTGAAAACAGCTCAAAATTTCTTAGTCATAATGTTATCAAATCCTATTGACAGGCAGTGAAAAATTATTTGTCGTATTTCACTCCAGTGAATTTTCAAGATTATTTTACTTGGAAAATCCAGAAATTCACGGCCCATTATAAAATAAATAAATAAATAGAGTACGAGTTAAAAATTCTCTAACCTGTATGATAATATTATTTATTCGTATTTAAAACTCTGATAATGTTATCAAGCATTCTCCTATAGGATCCAGGGAAAGAAATTTTGGCTCTGTTTGGTGTATATTTGTAATTCTCTAGAATAACTTTTATATACCTTGATTTCTGTAGTAGGAATCCAGATGGACTGTGTACTTAGATGAGAATTAATTACTGGGTCGACATGCGGATATGTCTGCAAGGCACGAATGCCTATACCACCAACTTTGTAGCATCATATTTTGCTGATGTGTGCATGGTCGAGTTGGTATAGGGCTTGGTGCTTACAAGCAAGGCGATGGGTGCCATAACCCGCAGATCGGGGTTCGAATATCTAACCTGTATGGTAATATTATTTATTCGTATTTACAAATTCTGCTAATGTTAGCAAGCATTCTCCTCTGGGATCCAGGATAGCACTTTCCGCTCTGTTTGGTGTATATTTGCAAATTATATATATATATATATATATATATATATATATATATATATATATATATATATATATATATATATATATACACACACACACACACAGCAGAAACAATTGTTTCGTTTATTGTACAGGACACAATTTATTTCAAGCTTTTGCGAGTGAGAGACAAAAGATCATGTGCAATATAAAGGCCCACTACAGCGAAGTACCGGATGTCAAGTTAATTGTCAAATTAACATCCGGGTAGGTGCTCCTATTATGCGCGAGAAATAACTTATTTGTTGTTAGTTCAACGTTTTCTCGGTATCTAAAGGGGTAAGAAGCCATTGTCCTTAAATTTTCCTTGCAATTTAGCACTTTAACTACTTTATGACATACATATATAATCTAAGACGATCTAGAACTATGTGTCGTTTAACTCTATATGTTGTCTAATCCTCAAACATCAGTTGAGATGTGTCCCTATTTTTTCGCTAACATCCTAAATACAAAGTTAAAATCAATTCACACCCATTTCAAACTAATATTGCATCAAACACAAAACGTGTATGTCTGTGTGTGTGTGTGTGTGTATATATATATATATATATATATATATATATATATATATATATATATATATATATATATATATATATAACTTATACACATGATGTTTTGGGAGTCTCGGTGGCTCAGTGGTTAGTTTCATTAATTCGCGATCGAAAGGGTGCTGGTACGAATCCTGCCATCGGATCAGCCTAGGTCTGCTACCGTGGTGTATCCTTGGGCAAGGCACTTTACTCCAATTGCCTCGGCACTAAATGATCTGCCTGTGTTGCTGTGCCGCAAAAAAACCAAACGAAACCAAACCAAACTGTTTCTTGTATAATGGCACCTTATCTTTAAAGGGAAATGAAAGAAATTAATAACCAAAAAATCAGATAAAGTAATATACACAATATCTTTTCTTCATGGCAGGATCCATGTACACAAATTTGGATCACCTGAGTAGTAGTATTCAAGAGCAACTAAACGTTAATGGTGCACGACAGCCAACAGCCAACAACAACATCAAAAACAACAAAATGAATTAAAGTTTATATAGACTATGGACACAGTCAATAGCAAAATGTCTTTTCATTCCCATGTTATTCTAGGTCCTCAGCATCGGTAATATATTGGCTATCTTGGAAGTTACTTTGAGCAGACCCACCTCCACCACACCCCACCACCTTGCAGGCTCTTAGATGCAGAATAGGTTCGATTCGCTTTCCTGCATACGTTAGAGGCGACCAATAGAGGCAGTGGCTCAGTGGTTAGCTTGCTGGATTCGCAACCGAGCGGGTGCGTGTTCAAATCCTACTATGGATCAGCACGGGTCTGCTAACGTGGTATGTCCTTCAGCAAGGCACTTTACTCCAGCTGCATCGGCACTAAATAACCTATTTCTGTTCATGAACCGCAAAACACCAAACCAATACTTTGAGTAGAAAACTGGTTGCTAATGATACTAATCCACCTGTTTTAGTAAACTATCTTTGTGCACATCAATTGAAACTTAGAAGATTCCATGCACTCTTTATGCATTTCGAATCTATTCAGGCAGCCATCCGTACGTTATCTATCTATCTATATATATAATATAATATATATATAATAGCTTACACCTTCAGAGTTTTCTATTATATTTAGGTGAGCAAGAAAAAATGAATAATTGCCACATTTAAACCACCATTAAAATCCTCAAATCCAATTACACAATAATGTCATCCCCATTTTGATACAGTCTGCATAATTTAGAAATTTTGTTGAAAAAATATTCCCCGTACTCCCACCCCTAATGTAATTTTCCGTGGCACTATGTAACTGCAGAGTCACGTTGTTGCTATGGCGTTAAAATTTCTGCCTGTAAATCGTGGATTTTACTGCTGCAGACTAAGCTGATCGACCAATCAAAATGATTAAGCTTTCCTTTATAGTAATCATGAATACTTAGTCTGGTCATATGAAAGTTCCACAAGATGACTTTTCTCTATTTTAGGCCAGATGGCATACAAGTGTCAGACTTCCTTTTTAATGTCGCTATACGCTAAGTCATGTGTAGATAAATCTATATCAAAATAACATCGATTTGGAAAAGTGTAATTTGATTCTTTTATAAAGAGGATTTGTTATTACATTTTTGATTGTATCAATTACAGCTGCGCCATAAAGCAAGGATATGAGCAGATTGTGGGTTCTGTGTTTCGCCATTATGGTCATGGCCATTGACTATGTAAATGTGACAGCTGAATCTACTGAGTTGGAAAGCCCGTGGAAGAGATTGGACATGGTGGATCTAAGGTTGGCCTCGGACATACTGGTTCTACGGAAACAACTGTACAATGAAAGGAGGTTGAGAATGGAACTTCAAAGTGCTGTTATTCACTTACAGGAACCGTTACAACAACAAAAGATTGCAATAAATGATACAAGGAGTCTGGAGGAGACGGATTTACAGCAATAAAAGTTCTCAATCAATCTTACAAAATGTCTCGCTGAGACGGATATTTTAAAAGCAGATTTAAAGGCCCAGCAAACTATAATCGAGCAATTACAAAAAGGCGTTCAGAATCTGAACAATGATAATCGAATTTGGAGAAATGATAACACTTGACTTCGAGATGAAAAAAAGGACCTACGACATAACATCAGTGTCCTTCAACAAGCTTTCGGTGAAGAAAAGCAACATAGAAAACATATGGAGAGCATAGTTCAGGACCTTATGTTAAAACATGAAGATTTGCAACTAGATGTAAGAGCAGCTATTGATCAAGTGAATGAACTCATGCAGTGCAAATCATCCTCAGAGAACAACTTTACGAGTATACGATCTGAATTGCATCATATGAAAATAAAACAAAACGATCTCAATAGTTCAGCTAGAAGCAAGATGGATACATATATTGATGGTGTTTCAAATCAAGTTTGTGACCTAAATCCAAGTTATGTAAATCTTTGTCAACACTATGGCATCAATAAGTCCATCTGCTGTTTGAGAAGAACGCTCGAGTCTTTCCAAGAAACATTAAAAGCCAATGATTTTAAACTATCAGAATTTGAAAAGCTAGTGTATCTCCGTGTATCATTTTCCGCTCGAATAGCACCTACAATTCAAGACATCAATCCCTGGGACACTATTGTATTCAGTAATGTTATTCACAACGAAGGAAGTGCCTACATTCCGACAAATGGGAAATTTGTTGCCCCTGTGTACGTCTTCTTTTCCTACATTCTTGGGACTTCAAGAGAACTAGAAACATCGTTGAAGATAAACGAAGATGTAAAGCTATGGCTTTACTCCGGAGACCAGAGTTACCTTGCTCCAGGAAGTAAAATGTTGGTTATTCGTATGGACAAATGAGGATTCAGCAAGGATGGTTAAACATGTCCGATATGGACATCGGCCTTTTTACATTCATAACAGGTGGAGTACATTTTCTGGGTTCTTGCTTAGTGCTAATTAGAAACTTTATAGGCAATAAATTGATAGATATGTACTTATTCTTACCATAGTATGCAGATGCATAGGGTACAGAAACTTAAACAATACTATGATGAATCAAAGAGATATTAAGTTATGTAATAACTTCATATATGCGTTAGACCTCTGGCAATAAAAGCTTGAAAATTCCATTGATGCATCGTATTTAAATTTCTCACGATTTCTCAAGCTTCAGACAGACATTGCAATCAACCTTGCTGCTTGCCTGTTCTGCCTAGCAAGGCAATTTCAAAGCCAGTGAGATAAACACTAACTTCTTGTCAAGCCCTCACGATTCCCAGTCAAGTTGTATCTTTCCTCGGGAAAATTCCCTTGCATAATTGGACCGCAGTTTTTAAATCCTGATACAGCTGTTAAGTATTAAGTACAGTAACGGATTATATATATATATATATATATATATATATATATATATATATATATATATATACTCACAATTATTTTCAGATTACATTACTTAATTAGATCGTGAACTCCGATTTCCGACTAACATTTTGAGAAACTTTAGGATTTTGTGTTCCTCCTCTGTACTGTATCGTCGATAAAGAAAAGATTCATGAATAATTAAGATCTGATAGCTATTTACTACGTTTTATTATCTTTCAAGTAAAGGTCAGGAGAACTATTTTTTAAAATTTTTATTTTATTTATGCTAGAAAATATTAAATAAGACTAAAGATAAAACATATTGAAATGTATTACAGTGAAACCTGCTTTAAAATATGCTTCTATATAGAGGGCATCTGCCCATATTGAACAGTTCAAGGAATCCCAAAGAATAATCCTTATATAGGTGTCGTGTATATAAAGAACACACGTCTAACGTGGGTAGAGGACACATATTTGTTATAAAAGTGTATCACGTCTAACGTGGACAGAGGACACATATTTGTTGCAAAATGTGTATCACGTCTAACGTGGATGAAGGACACATATTTGTTATAAATGTGTATAACGTCTAACATGGACAGAGGACACATATTTGTTACAAATGTATATCAAGTCTAACGTGGATGAAAGACACATATTTGTTATAAATATGTATCACGTCTAACGTGGATGGAGGACACGTATTTGTTATATATGTGCATCACTGCTAACATGGGTAGATAATACATATTTGTTACAAGTGTATATCACGTCTAACGTGGACGGAGGACACATATTTGTTACAAATGTATGTCACGTCTAACGTGGACAGAGGACACATATTTGTTACAAGTGTATATCACGTTTAACGTGGATGGAGGACACATATTTGTTACAAATGTATATTACATCTGACGTGGATGGAGGACATATATTTGTTATAAATGTGCATCACTGCTAACTTGGGTAGTGTATATCACGTCTAAAGTGGATGGAAGACACATTTTTTACAAATGTGTATCACGTCTAACGTGGATGGAGGACATATATTTGTTATAAATGTGCATCACTGCTAACATGGGTAGAGGATACATATTTGTTACAAGCGTATATCAGGACTAACGTGGATTTAGGACACATATTTGTTACATATCTGTATCACGTCTAACGTGGATGAAGGACACATATTTGTTATAAATGTTTATCACGTCTAACGTGGATAGAGGACACATATTTGTTACAAATGTATATCACGTCTAACGTGGATAGATGACACATATTTGCTACAAATGTATATCACTTCTAACGTGGATAGAGGACACATATTTGTTACAAATATATATCACGTCTAACATGGATAGAGGACACATATTTGTTACAAATGTATATCACTTCTAACGTGGGTTGAGGACACATATTTTAGACGAAGTTACAAGAAGTGACTGTTCTTGATCTCCAATTTGCTAACGACTGTCCCCTGAATGCCAAATCTGAGTCTGACATGCAACAGAGTATGATAAGCGTAAATCTCAGACCTGCAACACATCCTCTATCGATGAAGCAAACACAGGTGGCATCTCCTGTCAAGTGTGCCACAAACAGTTTAGAGCACAAATTGGCCTGGTCAGCCACTCACGTACTCACAGAAACCAAACCAGTTAGTGATGTCATGGTCATCTTCGAACTCGAAGGACGAACAACACATTTATATCATGTTTAACGTGATGAGAGGACACATATTTGTTACAAATGTATATCACTTCTAACGTGGATAGAGGACACATATTTGCTACAAATGCATATCACGTCTAACATCGGTAGAGGACACATATTTGTTACAAATGCATATCACGTTTAACCTGGATAGAGGACACATATTTGTTACAAATGCATATCATGTCTAATGTTGATAGAGGGCATATATTTGTTACAAATATATATCACTTCTAACGTGGACAGTGGACACATATTTGTTACAAATGCATATCACGTCTAACGTGGATAGAGGACATATATTTGTTACAAATGTATATCACTTCTAACGTGGATAGAGGACACATATTTGTTACAAATGCATATCACGTCTAACGTGGATATAGGACACATATTTGTTACAAATGTATATCACTTCTAACGTAAGTAGACGACACATATTTGTTGCCAATGTTTATCACGTCAAACGTGATGAGAAGACACATATTTGTTACAAATGAATATCACGTATAACATGGATAGAGGACACATATTTGTTACAAATGTATGTATTTTTGTCACATATAAAGGACACTGTTACAAACAAATCTGTCAGATGCAGTTGATTTTATTGTGTACCTGTTTATATATTTGCTTAAATATAGTTTTCAGACTTGAATGATGTTATTAAATATGTATTTCTTCCATTAAATCTTGATATATAACTTAAATAAGTTTCGTCAGAGGCAATACCACACTGGCTGAAGTATATACATATGTCAAAGTGCATCTAAAACTTCCTTCATTTAAAGGACACCTGTCTATAAAGGACACATTTTCATTATCCTTTATAGACAGGTTTCATTGTGTATGTACTGCATGCAACGAATCTAATACAAAATATAAAATACCAGTTGTTCAAATGTCCGCCTGATCTAAGTGCATTTCAGAGACATTTAAATGTCTGCCAGATGTATATTTAGTATATATGGCTTGTTACGACTCTATGGTCTAAGAAAAATGTAACAGAAAGGAAGTGAAACCAACAAATCAAGTAAAAATCAACAAGCAATTTATTTCTAGATAATTAAAATGAAAATTTAAAAAGACACTTACAGTAATGTGAATTAAAATCTAAATAATCCAATAAGTCTAGGTGTCCTAATTACAGGTCCTAAATATAGAATATTCCGAATGAATGGCTGTATCCTTGAATGTGTTGATGTACCAATGGTCTTTAATGTCCTGATGTGTTGATATGCCAAAAATGAAGTACTCCAAAATACCTTTGAATAAGTTCACATCAATCCCAAAATCATCAATTCGAAATCCAAAATCCAAAAGTCTATGAGCACTTTTATAATCCAATGAATATTTTAAATAATTCCTCTCTCAGAATTTTGAATGATTTTCCACAACTGTAATGGCTCTCAAAAGACTGATGGTAATGTCGAAACTAAACTAACTGTCCACTAAACATGGTATATATAAAGATAGGTCACATGACAGAATATTCTAGAATAATAAATGGCCTATGTGATTTTTGACACATAACTCAAATGAAATTCTGGTTTTATCTGTAAACAAAATCAACCTTGACCTCAAATTGAATCAACATCTTGTTTATGAAAACTATCCTTGAACTCAAATATTAAGTAAACAACTTAATTCAAGGACAATAGTTAAACATATTTTCCTGATAAACAACATTAAGGTTTAAGCAAATATTAAAGTAAAGAAACATTTATAATTTCCAAAAATATTTATAATATTATAAAAACATCATACATAACAGGAGTAGTAGAGTGGGGGTATCGAGGGTCGTGGGGGCACTCTGGGGTCCTACGAGAAATTAACATTGGGGGGCAGTCTGGGGTCCTACGAGAAATTAACATGGGTGGGGCACTCTGGGGTCCTACGAGAAATTAACATTGGGGGCAGTCTGGGGTCCTACGAGAAATTAACATGGCGGGAGTCTTACCGTAATGTAGTGACGAAGACAACGTCTAATACTTAGTAGTAGCTGGTGAGTATTGAGCGACAAATGTTGACACTCTGGCGACGTACGGGAGTTTAACATGGTGGGTGACACTCTGGCGACGTACGGGAGTTTAACATGGTGGGTGACACTCTGGCGACGTACGGGAGTTTAACATGGTGGGTGACACTCTGGCTACGTACGGGAGTTTAACGTGGTGGGGGTTTAATCTTTCTTGAAAAAGGGGTGGTCCTAATACGTCATCTACTATCCAAACACCCCACACTACACTATCCAACACGCCGTGTGTAGTGACCTTCTGCCTAATGGCTATATCTATATAGCCTAGAGTTATATATAAAGCATTACCTATACCTCAGATCATGTTGGAGGTGTCAGTAAATTTGCATATATTGTACCTATGTTATAAATAGCTTTGATCAAGGGAACTAACTTATAATAACACTAAAATGGACGTGACTAAATGTTGTATTAAACTTCGGGAACCGTCACGGACTTTAGCGTTGACTAGAAAAAATCCGGAACATTAGATTATAATGGCCTAGACTAAAAGTAACACTAAAATTCCGAAATCGTACCGGACGTTAGCGGAGACTGAAAATAATCCGGAAAAAAAATGGAAAAAATTGGCTGAGACTAAAAGTAACACTAAACTTCAGAAATTGTACCGGACGTTAGCGGAGACTGAAAATAATCCGGAAAAAAATGGAAAAAATTGAATGAGACTAAAAAATAGTACTAAAATTTCGTAACTCATTTTAAATTTTTTTTGTTATTTTATATTTTTTTATATACAAACCCAAATAAACCAAAAATCTAATCCACTGCCTTCTTTGACAAATCCTTTTATTTGATTTTTTATTTTAAAAAACAAACAAAACAAAAACACAAACACTCTATACAAACACACACCACACAACCATTTAAAAAATTTTTTTTTTTTTTTTTATAAAAAAACACACTCTATACAAACACACTCCACACAACCATTTTTATTTTTTTATTTTTTATTTTTAAATCAAACACACACACAACACCTTTTTAATTTTAATTTTTTTTATTTTTATTTTAAAAAACAAAAAAACAAAACACAAACACACTCTATACAAACACACTCCACACACCCATTTTTTATTTTAAATTTTTTATTTTTTATCCAACACATACACAACACCATCCATTGCGCTGACCTAAAAATAGGGTTCAGATCGACAGTGAGATAATAGATAGAGGGGGGTGACTTCAGATCGATAGAAAGAGAGAGATAGAACATAATCATTATTATTTCAAATTCAATAAAAAACCACACAACACCATATTTTTTTCAACAATAACCATTTTTTTAATTAACAATAACCATTCTAACATAAAAATACTAACAATTCAACAATAAAATTTTGTAAACAGGAACATATTTACAAGGTTGACAACGTTGGGGTGGTAAACTAAACCTCCATCTTTCTACATCGACATCATTCTGATTGACATTACGCTTGTGAGCTAAAGACAAGAGATAACCAAAATGTTCACAAAACCATCGTTGTACTTTAGCATCGTTTCTAGCATAGTCACTATTAAACCAAGTCAGTAAATGTTCTAAGGAATATCCAAGACTGCGTTGATGAAGAAAATGGATACAATATTGTCCACACACCATGGAATCGGATCCTTGTAGTCTCACATTATTGAATCGAGTCGAGACGGCATTTCTTCTGATAAAGTCAATGATGTCCTTTTCCAAAGGAGGTAATCCATAAGAATCAAAATATTCCACACAGTGATCGTTGGGAAAGTACACGGCAACCCAATGGGTTCCTGGTAGATGACTGTCGTCGGTATTGATGATATAGGCATGAACATCTTTCGGTTTACGATGAGGTAGTTCATCTTTAGCACATACCACAGGATTCCAAGAAGAAGTGTAGGAACTACGAGTCAATAGGTAATAAAGTTCTCTAGTATCCATTTTTTTCTTCTTCTTTTTTTTTTCTTCAATGGAAATAATGAGTCAGTAATTCACACCTGACTTTAAACTTGAATTGATCTGTCTTGTAATTAAACGAATATTCACGTCGGATAGGTTCTGCACTCTGTTGAATGAGCCTTTCGATGCGTCTGATCTCCAGAAGAGTAAGTGGAGGAAAAGAAGAATTCACCAAGTCTTTATACCATTGTCTCAACACTTTTTCGTCCGAGTTCTGGGACCAAGCCGTTTCCAAATAGTTGTCCAATTGTTTTTCATCTGTCAACATCATACATTGGTCGTGTTGTATCTGACTAGGATGATCGATTTGACATCCATGACAATGTTCTTGGACTAGACTGTAATTATTTTACTCAATTCCTGAGCATAACAGGACACTAACTGTTTTTCTTGTTCTGGCCATCGAGAAATAAATCCAGTAAACTCGGTTTTAGGTTCTGAATGAATGACTTCGTCATCATCATCATTTGTGGTAGTTTGTGACTTCTCACAAAATTCCTCATCTATTTCCATAGGTTCTTCTTCTACGTGTTGCATCTTTTTTTTCTTCTTCTAATAGTCTAGAATCACTTCTCTCAAACTGTTGATCTCTAGAGTATTATCAAATTCTGCATACAAGACGACGTTCACTGTGTCGGGTAGAGGATCTGCAAACTGAAGTTCCACACGAAGTGGGCCTGATTTTATAGGGTGAAAATGTCCTTCATCGCTGCCTTGGTCCGGAGTGAAATCAAATCGCCACAAGGCATACCCTCCTGCATAATCCTCGTACGAAATGCCGTGGCTGGTATTGGTACCTAACTGTCCTGTGGCTTCAAACAGGCTCAGGTAAGATCGCAAGTAATTTTTATGGCCGTCGCTAAAGTTAGGTTCAAAAGGTCTGGTACACAAGGTCTTGCCATCTCGACTGACTTCTATCTTGGAGACGTTGTAGTGTTTAAACTCGAACGGATTCTGATCGTGGACTCCGTTGAGGGCTGCATTACTGACGATGCCAATCAGCAAGCATTTGTTGAGCTGTCCTTGGAAGATGTGATCTTCGACTTTGAATCGGAGTCCAGCGGCTATGGTAAAGGTTTTCACTTCCACTCGTCGCACAGGATACTTAGCAGTGGTTCTGCTTAAGGATTGACTGATGTCATTGGCTACTTTTGGTAAGACTTCTACACGTCGCACGTAAAGTTTGGCTTCTTGGATTTTGGTTTTCCACTTGTTAGCATGAGCCATCAAATGGAAGGCGGCACTACTGCGATTCAGTCTCAGGCGTACATCTACTCCGTTCAACAAATACTTGTCTTGCAACCACATGTCCAAATGCAAACGATCCATCAGTTCTAAACTTCGTCTGATTTTCTTTCGACGGTCGTTAAATCCCACATTGTGAGGGACTGCTGGAATTATAGGATCACCATCATTAGCAGAAGTCTTCGCCGGTACTGACAGCTCTGTGTCGTTGAACTTTTCCGAGGTGTCAGGTTTCCAGACCACCGAAGCATCCAGATGAGTGTTCTTGGCTTCTTTTCCGTACGTCAAGAGATTTTCCAAATAAGCACGGTAAGGGTAAGTATCCAAACTGCTGCTGACCAGTTTGTTATTCAAGTACAAATCTACTCCGCTGAACAAGGAATGCATGAAATTATTGACGGGTGCCACTCGGGCAGCTTCCCCAGGAAGGGTGTTGTCATTTTTTTGTACTTGAAGTTTCAGGTACAAGTAACTGTTATTCAGATCGATGTAATCTTCGGTTTGTCCTTTGATTTCAAATTCGATAGGAGCTGATTCCGTCAAAGACGATACAGGATGAAATTCCACCCATTGGGATTCTTGCATCGTCATCATGGTGGGAGGCATAGAAAACATATCCAGTTCTGACTTGGTACATTCGCAAGAATCTCGGTGCATCATTTTTTTTTCACAGTTAATAATCAAACACGTCTAATTCTCTGACGGTTCTTCTTCTTTTCTTATTCTTTCTGGAACTACTGCCGTGTGTTCTTTTATGAACTTTGAAGGGATTTCGATGTCGTCGTCTCTTTCTACCTTGTTCTTGCTGTGAAGTGGAGGAAGAAGTAATGCCAGGGTCTGAAGCGTGAAGCGTATTTATAGGATTTTCTTGGAGACCTAAAAGATCTTTACCAGTGGTCATCAACACATTTTTGCCTGCTCTCATAAAGGCTTCTTTTGGATTTTGTTTGTCGATGAGGACATTTTGCAAAAATTCTTTTCCTTGTGTCAAAGCAGCATCTTTTAAGGCATGAAATCCTCGAATCACCATCGGTTTCAAAATAGGAGCTACCGTCCGAAATGCTGATTTTAACATATCTCCTAAACCATGTCCTCGTTGTCGAGTCACTCCTTGGTACACTGGATACATTTTTTTGTTTGGGTCAGTTACAATTCGTTAGAGAACTTGTTTTTTTCGAAAATGTAGTTTCACCGTGACTTTTCCTTTGTCAATGAATGGCACATCTTGTCCCAAATCTCCTTTTATACTAATGTTGACACTGTCAAAATACGATTTACTGACTGGAAGATAATGAGGATGTACAAATTCACGGTGAACGTGAAACGTGTTTCCACCTTCTTCGTACGCACCAGCAGCAGTATCCACTTTGAAAGGAATGACTCTCAGTAAGGGAGCAGCTGTGTGGCTAACCACGTTGTACTCCACCACATCGGAGTACACAAACATTAAATTCAGTCCAACGTTCAATTCGATAGGGGTGCGAAAAGCCTCTCCGAAATCTGTGTTGGTGCGGATTGTTCGTTCACCATGATACTTTTTATTTCCACCCAAAATATCAAACAACCCAGCAGAAAAACCGATGGTCAGGAATTTTTTTTCGTGCGGGGGTAAGTGTTTGTCTTCTTTCTCGTCGAATGGCTTTCCCTCATGCCCTTTCAAAAATTGCAAGAGGAAACGGCGTGCCACAGGATGGTATTTGATCTCTACCCATTTTTGTTTTTTTTCCAAGGCTTTGCCAAATTGGGCTTCGAAGACGGCCGCAATCGTCTCCACCAAATGTTGAGCACTAAAATAATACCCTTCAGGAATTCTCATGCGATAGGTCGAGTAGGGAGTATTGTCAGTTTTTGAACTCATTTTTTTTCCCAATTTCAGGATCATGAGCGTCCAACTCTTTTTGCACTTTTTCGTTATAGATTGCTACGTCAAAAATGGTTTGATTTCCAGACACATTCTTGATTTGCGTAGGATAAATGATTTCTACCAAAGCCACTTCCCAATGAGCGTCGTGATCCAATTGGAAGGCCTGAGGTAATTTGGCCGTGAAACAACATAATTTGTTGTTGGGAAACACATCCATGGAACTGTCACTGGGTAAAGTTAAATAAAATTGGTCATTCATAGTTCTAAGGTGGTTCTGGTGTCCGAGGAGTCACTTAAGTGAACAGAAGAATGATGTTCAAAAGGTTCCAAAAGAGGACTGGTATTGTGGTGGTGACTGGACGAAGAAGAAGGTGAAGTGGCGTTGGTCGAACTAGCGTGGTTGTTGCTATGGCTGCTGTTGTCCGTCGTAAATTTCAAAGAGGGACTGGGTAAAAGATAACCGATGCAACTGCTAAGTAAAATGGTCCACAATTGTTTGTCTCCTTGTTGTAAACTCAAATTGGCAATAGCTGCTCCGATGACACAATACACTGCAAAGATTTGGCAGAAAAAGACGATTTGATTTTTAGGCACACGTTCTCCACACCACACCCAAAGCGGTTGTTTTTGTAATTCTCGAAGAGAAGAACTCTGCGAAGGAGTCGTTGAAGTCTGGGTTGCTGCTGTGTTGAATGGCATGTTGTTGAGTTACTTCTTTTTCTTTTTATAGTCGACGACTTGAGAAGCAGCAATCCAAGAATCAAAAAATAGGTGGATATCCTTTCCAACGTACTTTGACTTCTTCTACTCGACGTTTACCTACTTTGCGTGTTCTTTGTTCGATAATGCTTTCGATGTCGTACAAGGTTTCTTCTTTTTTGGTCACTCGTTGTAACTCAGGCAAGTAAAATGTTCCTTTGAGTACTTCACCGTGCATGTCTTCCAATTTATAGACGGGAGGATTACGTCCACGGACGGGGGTAGTGACACGAAACAATTCGGTGGTCCAGTTGGGTAAATAACCTTTGTCAAAAGTACGTTTGGTTTTTCCGATGCGAACCCAATCTCCCGTCTTTAACTCCAACAAGGTTTTTCTTCTACTTTTTTTCTTCTGGGGTGAACCAAATAATTTATCAAACACGGTCACTTCGTTTTCAGGGCTGACCTCTTCGGGGGCACATCCGATGCTACGATGGTACGATTGATTGTACGCTTTGACCAAACGGGGTAACACGTCGATGTACTTGAGAGTATGTTGATGTGTAAAATATTTCCACATGCGTTCTTTGGTTTCAGGATTTTCGGTCGTAAAAAAATGAATGTGTCTTTGTTTCAATTCTTTTTGAAAAGCTTGGTTTAGAAATTCGGTGCCTTTGTCAGTTTGCCATCGTAAAGGTTGGCGTCCACTTTGTTTCAAGACCAATTTTAAGGCACGTACCAATTCGGTACTGCTTTTAGAGGTCAAAGGCACGACCCAAGCAAATTTGTAAAACACGTCGATGACACAAAACAAATATTTGTGGCCACGATTGTAAGTGGCTAAATGAGAGACGTCCGCTAAATCGGCTTGCCATTGATGATCGATACCTTCCACTTGAGTTGTACTTCTAGAAAATTTACGTCGAATGGGTTTGTGTAACGTGTACGTCGATTGTTCTTGTAACCATCGTCGTACTTCGGGCAAACGAACACTTTTCAATTTACTTTTAGCAGCTCGATATAATTTTTGAACTCCTCCGTAACCAGCATCATGACCAGGATTGTAATAAATGGTAGCTAAAAGTTTCTCCATGATTCCTCAATAAGTTACCCACTGTTCGATGCTACTACTTTGAGTGTCGTGAGGTTTGGACGAAGCGGCTTGACGCGTTCGACGAGCCACAGGACTGGGTAGTGAAGAAGGGGTAATGATGGTAGGTTTCTTCTTGGTGGTGTCTTTTTTCACTTCAGTCTTGCTGTCTTTCTTTTTTTCTTCTGCTGAAGAAGGAGTGGACATCTTCTTATGAACCCAAGCTTTCATGGCTTCTCGATGTGGAGTAGGTGAGGGTGTCAAGAAGGAAGCTGCAATTTGACTAGGTATGCCAGCAGACGGAGTTTGAAAAACTTCTCGAAGCTCGTTGTCTTCTGTCGTCCCCGTACCGGTGTCTGTTTTAGTGGTGGCCACTTTAGGTTCGCTTTTCATCATCGTCTTAAAATCTCTCAGAGTGGGTGGAGCTGTTTCGTCGACTGCTTTTTGGTGAAAGAGTTGTAGACGTTGTAAAAGTTGACCGTACCGTTGCGATTTTTCTGTTTCTGACAAATCGCTTCGTTCCATCAGGGATTGTATTTCTTGTTGTAACTGAGACATTTCGTTAAGATTAGGATTGGGTGGTAAATGAGGTATCCGTTGTTCGTTCCAACGATGAAATTCCATCCATCGTTTGTAAGGTACTAAAGTCAGTTTTCGTCCTTCCATTTCATCCAAAGGTACCAAAAAGGTGTGGTCTTTTCAGAGAAGGGTGGTCCTTTTATCTTCTTTTTTTTGGGGAGGGGTTATCGCATGACCCCTCCTAAAAGTGGTCCAGCAATCGTTCCTAACAAAGGAGCTGCTATTTTTAACAACGGGCCTATCAACATAGGTAGAAATCCTCCTAATTGTACCAACATTTTTTTCTTTTGTTGAAGAGGTATTTTCTTTTTTACCATTTGACGAAGAACGTTCCGATGTTTCCCTAATTTTTGTTTCTGTATCTTGGACAAAGGTACCGTTCCTTTCAACACGTTCAAACAACATTCACACACGGTATCGATGATTTCTTTAGGGGCTGTTTGAATTAGTTGTTTTCGCATGGGAGGATTGGATTTGGTCAGGACAGACAAGACGTCCCAATGTTTGGCTAGACGAGGGGGAAGTCGTCCTTTTTTTGTTGGTTTTACTTTTCTTCTTTTTTTGGTGGAGGTAGTTGTGGTGTGCACGTTTGGGAGCCATCTTAGAGGTGAGGAGTAAGTCTGAAGTCTCTGGCAGGGTACCTTTCTATTTTATACTGGAATACGTCTCCACTGATTGTCTGCACGACGTACCAACTTAATGACAGGCCTCACTCGACGTTGAGGTGTTTTCAAAGGACTAAATCGAGTCAATTCTTCTTTGGATAAATCCAGTAAACTTTGTAAGATACCAGTTCTTTCTTGGACTTTGGTTTTAGGGAAATGTACTTTGTTGGTGGCTGCTGCCATGGCCAAATCAGCCGATGTCGTCGAGGGTCCCGAAGTGGTGACTTTTGAAATAGGTTTCCATTTTTGCATCAAATTAGGAAACACGGGACTTAAGTCTGTTTTGGCAGGCATCATCGTGAAGGGTGGTGAAGATGATGGGGACGAAGGAGAAGGAGACCTCGTCACGGTTGTTTGTCGTGGTGTCTTGCGGGTGTACGTTTTCCTGGCTGCAGCAGTTCCTCTCTTACGGCGGGTGCTAGTGGTAGGTGTTGTTTTCTTCTTCTTGGCACGACTTTTCTTTGTGGCTTTCTTCTTTTTAGGACTTTTCTTCTTTTTAGGAGTTTTTTTGGGTTTTTTGGCTTGGGCATTAGGATCCCATTTCAAAAGGGAACGAATCATAACCCCTCCTAAAGAACCACTTCCACCAGGAGTTAAAATGATTTGTTTTTTAGTCCGTGAATCGATTCTAGGTTCGGCCAGTTGTGACAATGCCGCTTTATGTCTTTGAAAAAAACGTTGAGTTTGATGAGGGATGTGAATGATGCCTTGTAGTAATTGACGTGCTGTCAAAGTAAACCATCTTAACACTTCTTTAAGACACGCTTCTAACAAATGAGCACGGACTTGTGCATTTTTTTCACGACTGACACCATACAAGGCACGAATCAATTTAGCCGAAGGATGAGATTGAAATAAGCCATCTCAAAAGAGTGTGAGGCAGAAATGACGTAGTAGGTTGTTTTTATAGTTTTTTCTTTTTTAAAAATGGGCTGAAGGGGACGTGTAAATGACAGGACCACCTTCTTCAACCCAAGGGTGAAACAATTTAGCTCGAAATCTCAAATAGTCAGGAGTGGTGGGTTTTAAGTCGATGAGTAAATACTCGTGAGGGGTTTGAGTTGCATCGTCGTACGCATAATTGAGCCAAGGAGCCCCTAACTGTTTGGCTAACACTTGTACTTGAGATTTGTCTCTGGGGCTTTTAAACAAGACCACGTAATGAGCGTTCAGACTGATGGTCCGATGGGCTTTACTTTGTTGAAATAAATTTTGAGTAATGTAGACAATACTAGCATTACGATGGTGTCCTTTTCGTGTAAACCAAAGTTTAATTTCTTCTTCGTCTTCTCCTAACATGTCATCAAAAATAACCAAATGGGTTTGAGTCACGTCAGACACAATTCCATCGTCTTCGTGAGGGATGCCTTCTATAAACGAAATGGTTTCTCCTTGACTTTCTTTCAATAACGTGTAAGAGTTTTGCCACTCTTTGTAACACCACACGATGAGTTGAGGTGGACGATCGAACAAAATAGCTTTATGTTCGATCAAACGTTTGACAAATTCGGTTTTACCTGAACCACTCGGTTCAGCAATCAACATGTTAAATGGATGGCACAGATACAAAGCATTCCAACTGGGACGATCTAACTTTTCGTCAATCACTTTAACCACAGAAGAGGAGGAGGTAGACAAGGTAGAAGAAGATGATGATGATGTAGCCATGTCTGAGGTAAGAAGATTTTTGAGAAGAAGACAAAAAACCCAAGACATTTTATACATTTTCATACACGTTTATTTGAAAAAAAAACAAAAAAACAACCAACCAACAAAAACATATTTTTTACAACTTTACACGAACACGAAGAAGTGAATTAGTGAGAAAATATGCAATGAAAATGAACACGTACACAATGAAGACTACCACTAAAACATTTAAAGTTATCTCTAAACAAGTCAATGTACAACAATATTTTCGTGTCCTAGTAATGAAAGACACAGACACTGTGTTTTGGGGTGGTGGTGGCATTCTTCTGCTCGTCTTTGTTTTGGTAGAAGAATGCTCTGACGACGGCGGCAAGGAAGGGTTGTGTTCCTCAAGAGGTATTTGAACCACAGCAGTGGTGTCAGGTACTTCTTCTTTTTCTTCTTTCAGGATTTCCCATTGAGGTTCCCATTTTTTCACTTTTGGACCCTTATGGACAAGTTGCCAAATCTGTGGCAAACTGAGCCACTTCTTGTAGCCAATATTGGAAACCAAGGTTTCTCCAGGGGCGTACATCTTTCCAATTGAAAAGGTGTTGGTGTAACTCACTAGCAAAACACACTTCTTGAAATGTTTTATAAACAGATAAAGTGTGACGAATGTCTTCTTCACATGGAAGTTCCTCACTGATTTTCATAACCACTCTCAACGCTTTACGTACAATGTTTCTTTCTTGTACTGATAAAATCAAGTTTTTATAGTCTTCTTCTTATACTAAGTCCAAAAAAGAACACAGGGTCATATTGTTTTTTTGAACTCAACAATTGAGTCCAAAACAACCACGGATCCTCCAAAAGAATCCAAGGCAAACACTTGTCCTCAAAAATAGTCCACAACGAATGTCCTGGAAATCGAATTCCAAGATAAACAGTCACTAAGACACACACCACATAACGTCCAAAATTCAATGGAAACAGTTCTTGTATCACTTGTTTATAATCCTCTAAGGTCTGAACACGATCGTTGACTTCCTTCCACGGAATCCGTTTCACGAGTGACGTGTACAGCGCAGGCATGCCAACTCTTTATAGGGGTCGATGGCAAAGGTAGGTATGTTGGGTGGCATGTTTTTTATAGCCAGGCTCCCAAGGTTGGTACCTTTTGAGAAAGTCTCCGTGAACGTAGCTATTGTGATAGACGTTTCCCATAATCATTCTTCTATGACCTTGGAAGAGGGTATAGTGTACAGCTCGAGAAATGACTTTGAGTTTACGTTTCACTTGGATCTTGACAAACTCTTGGTAAATCTTTTCGCGCACTTCCAAAGGCAAGCCACGAATGTACTCTAGTAAAGTTTCCGTATTCTTCTAAAGAAGAAGTATTCTCCTCCGACATGGAATTTTTTTTACTTCTTCTTCTGTTTGGCATCTGGCTCATCGTACCCGTACTGTTCTAAGGCGACTAAAGGTAAGAACTGACAGTGCGGAGACCATCTGGCATGTTCAATGTAAGCTGAGTCGGTAGGCTCCCATTGGTGAAGTTTCACACCGCAACTGAAACATTGAACTTTATCTCCTTCTCCCACGTATTTAAATCCAGATCTAGCTAAACCTTCCGGTTTAGGACCTTCTAGATATTTTGGCCACTTGTCTTTGAATGACTCGAGACGACTTTCATACTTGGAATAACCAAGTAAACTCACAGGTATTCTGATATGCGAATATGGACCAACATTGACCTTGTTGTCATTAACGTCAATACCAGTTCCTTTAGTATTTCCAGTAAAACATAAAGGGCGTACTGCCTCTTTAGATGGTGGCCGATGAGAGGTGGTGGTGGTGAGACTTGGAGAGGGTCCTGAATCCAAGATGTTACAAGCTACGGAATCCGTTTGAACGTGTGAATCGGGAATACCAAACCGTTCAGAATCCGTTTCATCGCATGGTACTGCATCACACTCCAAGTCGTGATGATAGTCCTTGGAGTTCACACTACCACTAGATTTCTCCCTTGGTAATGGTGGTGGGTGGGTGGCAGTTTGAGTACTCTTATTGAAGTTTGGTGGAAGGATGACAAAATGACTCATCTTCTTGCTTGGTTAACGTTGAAAGTCAGAATGAAGGGTTAGGCTTGGAAGGGGTTCCTTTTTTATACCTGTCGACTGTACCATCCGAAAAGTATTGTAATGTGATCCGTGGAAACGCTAAAGAAAGGTAAGCACAGTTTGGTAACCATCTGACATGTTCCAGGAGAGAGGATTTCTTACAATCCATACGAATAGTGGCACCACAACTAAAACACTGTACTTTGGTTCCCTGTCCAAAGTAAACAAATCCTGCTCTGGCTAAAGAGTAGAAAGTAGGTAATCCATTTTTTCCTAAGTTTTTTTGTGCTCCATCGATGAGGACGATAACAATAGTCAGGCATGTGCTTAGGCCAATTTTTGAACGTCTTCAAACGACTGTCACACTCACCATAGTCAGGTAAAGCCCATGTTGAAGTCATCCTCTTGGTGTTGTGTCTCTTCAAGACGGTTTCCTTTTTTTATACTCCTCCAAATTGACGTGTCCGTAAGGTAAAGTCGTGTGACCTTCAAGTCTCACTCGTTTTTGGTACACAATACGATACACTTTTTGAACAGGTCGAGTCACGATTTGATGATTAGGTAGTCGTACAATCTTGTGAGGTTCTAACGTGGGTACTTGAAAGTCTTCCACTTGTCCAGACAGTAAAGCATTTTTCAAAACCTCAAAGTTAACCACTTGGCTGGTTAGGGATGCCTGCTTGTTGCAACGGAGTTCTGCTTCGTTTCGTTGTTTGGCTCTGTCCGACTGTCGAATGTTATTCCAGGCTCTTTTCCATTCTTTGCTCTCGATCTTGTTGGCATACGTTCGCCCCACCACAATAGCCCGAGCCAAGCATATCTGGTCTTGAGTATTGTCGATTTGGACGACGCTGCGTTTGGTACTTCGAATATCGTCCACCAGTAACAGTTTCCTACTTCGTCCACTTCCTGAAGGAGGGGAAACGTGAGTCAAGTAAAGTGTGGCCTTTCCATCGGTGATGGTAAACTTGTCGTTCGATTGTTGAACATGTTCTATTTTGGACATGATTTTGTCTGGCGTTAATTCTGCCGGGGTGCTGAACTCGATCCAAACAGGACTCTTCAAATTGTCATGATGAATGGCCAGTCTCAATCGATCGTCTTCTTTGGCTCCACATTGTCGTTTCAAGTTCATTAAGACAGAATCCCACAAATCGCTAATGAACCCCGCCGCTTTCTCGGGAGGTACTTTGGACTTGAAGTCTTTAAAGTGAACAGTGTGAGTGTAAGCTGTAGTTTTAAATTTTCGAGAAGTTATTTTTTCCGTCTCTCGAATCCGATAGTAATTTTTAGGAGGAGCCAAGGTAGTAGGTAGTGTTTTTTGATCAGGGGTTCTGGTGTTGGTATTGGTGCTGGTGGTGGATTTTGTTTTGGGTGGGTTAGAAGTTTGGGTTTCAGGTTCACTCATCTCCTCTTCGAAGTCACTAGCATGGACTTGAGCTAGTAGTTCATCTAGCGGTGTTTCAGGCGGTACGGAATGTCTTCGTCGTCGTGGCCTCTTTGTTTCTTCTTCTTCTTCTTCTGGTTTCTCATGGCTTCGGCGTGATCTTTTCATCTTGAAGTTTACTTTGAAACTGATTCAGTTTCACCCAGGGAACCTATATATATAGACCTTCTTACCCTCAGAATCACTAGCCGTGATTGAACTTTCAAACTGTGAAGATGGAAAAGTACTGCGCTCGAGATATAAGTCAAGATACTGGAATTGAATTGAATAAGTATGTTCATAAGGTGTATGATAATTATGCTGCTGACATACTTGGTAATGTCTATCATATGAAGTATGGAAGGAAAGTCAAAGGAAATTTGAATTCATTTGGATTGATAAAGATTAAGGTTACTGGTAAGGAAGGAAAGAGGAAGAAACATACAAATCGAGGGAGATTTGTCTTTGAAGCGGTGAATGGAGTGGATCTACCAAGACAGAGTGAAGTGGTACATCTCAATGATGTACTTGATGATGATAGAATAGAAAATCTTCAAGTGATGACTGCTAGTGAACGAACATGTTCCTCCCATAAATCCACCCCCATATCCTCCATCACCCTCCCCTCCATTCTCCAACCAAATTCCTATCACTCCTATATAATATCCCCTAAATAATTATCTCCCCTCTTCCCTCCTCAAATCCCTACATTCCCCCTTCATCATCCACAAAATCAAATAAACCACCCTATACACCACAATCATACCATTCCAAATACCTACCTTACAAAACTCCTCCTAACCCTCCCCCTCAAACCCTCACTCATTTCCCTCTCCCTCTCCTCCTCTACCCTACCACTCTTCAAATATCTCCATATCCCAACCCATCCAATCCAACCTTCAACACACTACTTCATTCAACCCAAATATCATATTCCCCTCATAAAATTCAACTCACCACTACCCTAAACCCCTCAAATACCCCCCCCTCTCCTATTCAACTCTCATCACCATTCCCAAAACAACCTAATTCTAAACACCCATCTCTACCCTCCTCCCTAACATCTCTCCAATACTCCCCTCCACAACCATCCTATACCTCCCCCCACCTCTCCATCCCATTACCCACATTCCTATACAATCCCATACAATTCCAACACATCCCAATAAAACAACCCCCCTCTACCCCACCATACACACCCAATCCACCCCACACCAACAACAACAATCATACACACACATCCATTATAATATATTAAATAAAAAACCCCCCCCCCCCCCCCCCCCCCCCCCCCCCCAAACCCACACAAACACACTCACACCCCAATTTCTTCCCTCCCACTCCACCCTCCCCCCCCCCTCCCTCCTCCTCCCCCTCCCCCCCCCCCCCCCCCCCCCCCCCCCCCCCCCCCCCCCCAAAATCCTACCCACCCCACCCCCCAAAAAAAACCCCCCCCCCCATTCAATACACAAATATTATATATAAAATCACACCCCCCCCAAACCCCCCTACCCCCCCCCCATTAATATATAAATCACACCCCCCCCCCAAACCCCCCACCCCCCCCACTTAATATCTATATATACCTAAAATATAATACCCAACCCCAAAACAACAACTATCCACCCTCACACATTTTCTATATAATACAACACAAAAACTTAATACTTAAATATCACTATCCACTCTCCCCACTCCATATCTACCCACTTCATCACCACTTTTTACTATATCATAAAAAAAAATAAAATAAAAAAATTACACATCCATCCATTACCCCCTACCCTCAAACAACCCCCTACCATCCACTATCACTCAAAACAAATCCATGGATCAACATCCCCCCCACTAACTTCATACAATCCAATATTCCCAACACCATCCAACTCCCCCCCCATTTCTCCTTCCCCCCCCACCAACACTAACCACCACCCATTCATTCTCCTCCCCACACCTCCAATTCATCACTCCCACACCCCCAAAATCCCAAACACCCATCAACACTCCACTTTTCACAACAAAACCTTTTTATTTATATCCCCCCCCCAAACTATACTCACAACCCCCCCCCCCCCCCCTTAAACACCCCCCCGTTAAACCCCCTCAACCATCCAAACCCCCACATAAACCCCATACCCCACACACCACCCCCCCCCCCCCCAAAATCATACCTCCTATACAACAAAACCTCACATACCCCAACAAAACCCCCATTACATCCAAAACCACCCCCAAAATTTTAAAAATATTTCCACATAACACCCACTCACCTATAACACAAACCTACCCCACCATTATTTCACATAAACCCCACCCACCCCCCCACCTACAATCCCCCAAAACACCCCATTTACCAATACACATATACATCCCCATATCCCCCCCCCCTTCCTTATTCAAATTTCTTCAAAAACCAAAATCACACACTACCATAAACTTAAAAACAATACCCATCCATAATAACTCATAACCAAACCCTCCCACACAACTACACCCCCACACACCTCCCAAATCTACCCCACTACCCCCCCCCCCCCTCCCAACCCCCCACACAACCAACTCCCATCTACATCTATACACAACAACATCAACAATCAACATCCAACAACAAATACACCACTCACACCAAACACCCCCCCTCACCTCATTTACTCCTCCACCCCAACACTAACAAACTCCACCCCCCACCACACCATATCTTAAAAATCCCATACTCAATTATACCCAAATACCCATCATACTAATTTATCCTTCTCACCTCCACATCTCTACTCACAACCCAAAAATATAAAACACTCCCCCTCCCCTTCCCCAATTATAAATAATCTAAACCCCCCATACACACCAAACTCCCTCATATAACCACTTAATCAACATAACACTAAAAACATAAACCCCCATACCCCCTACCTTAATTAAAATCCCTTACCCACAAATACCCCATCCAAACTTAATACTTCCCACACCACAACCACCCTAAACCAAATTCACCCCCTCATCCCCAC